>BDMV01000002.1:33719605-34319605 GCA_008326285.1 Oryza officinalis | reverse complement strand
TTTGTGGAGATTGCGACGGTTTGGCAAATGCGATAGGGGTTCTGAGTGGTGGTCATGGTGTGAGGTCGTCCTTAGATCCGTGTCGGCCGCTTCATGTATCTTCAACTCCTCTTCAACGTGACAAGTTGACCCCCTTAATTAAGCACGTCTCTCAGCTGCCAGGCAAGGATTTGTAACATAAGAGAGACCCAATAGTCTTGGAGATAACCTAATACACTATTACTTAGGTTAATTACCTAATTAATTAGATGATTATACGTAAAAGTATTGTTGGAGGAGGCCAGGCCACTAGCCGTCCCCTTGTCTCCGTCACTAGTGTCTCTGTTTGATCGGTATAACCTACAATAGCCTTAATTTTAATAGCCGAATATGTGAAAAAGTGTGCGTCACTAGCTTCATGAATGAACTAGTGATAGTTATAGACTTTAGAAAAATCTAGCCTTTCCTAGTTCAATCCAACAGAGTTTGTGGCGTGGTTTTGGTCATTTTGGAGAACATGCAACTTAGTTGAAAACTCTCGATGGCCTTCACCAGTTAGACCCATCAATGGCATCGACTTGAGAGGCTTTTTTCTGTTTGAAGAATTTGCTTTGGGGCACCTTTCGATCTCAGATGGTGAAATTTCTTGGCGGTGCCCTCGTTGTTTGGACTCAATGACAACGATAAAAGTTGTTTACCTTCTTTGGTTGGATCTGGTGGTGGGGCTAGGTGGTTTTCTGTTTTACTTGTTAAGATTTGCATGACAATACAATTGTTATGTTGGTTTTTGCTCCTTACTTAATTAACGTTTAGCAAATGACAATGTAATAGTTGTGTACATCCTAGTTGGTGTTATAGGCCAGAACTATACTATGTTTTCTTAAAAACAATCGATTGGACATCCTTTCGCAATTTTCATAAGATTTTGGTTTGCTTCCTCGGAAGTTTTCTTAAGGGGAAAGCCCAAAAAAAATCAATCAAGCCAAATTCTGCTCACATAGGACATCGGCTAAAAAACATACTCCCTTCAGTAAAAAACATGTCGTCTTGAACATGTATGGTTCATGTCGAACTTTGAAAACTTTAAATACAAATATGTTTCTTTAAAAGCTAGTATTAGATTTATTAAAATCGTAGAGGTCAAGACATGCTTTTAAATATGAATATATTTATTAATGCTAGTATTAGTATTAGATTTATTAAAATCGTAGAGGTTAATTAAGGTCTGTCTTTATAATAGCATGCCGTGAAAGAACATACCGTAGATTTGTATTTAAAAGTATATTCTTAACGCTACTCCTACAGTTTCACATTACTCCTACAATTTCAAAGACTATGTCAAAGTCCTAAAATACACCCACTCTGTTTCAAAATATAAGGATTTTTAGGTTATTTAGCAAAATATTAAGGTTAGGTCAAAAGATTCTTACTTTAGTTGTCAATTTTTAAATTTTAGATTACTTAAATTTTCTTTCAAAGCATCTGATTGACTTTGCAACCACGGAAACGATGGGAATCACATCAGTGAATACCACTGAAACGAAGGTATATGTATTGTGATCGGAGGAGGCAGTTTCAAGTTTCAACACTTTCAAGGATGACTGGCCTGCCAGCCAGGCCAGAGGCACACTCGAGGGTAAGAACGGTCAAAGCTTGAGGTAGCTAGGATTAAGAGGCCACAGAAGCAGGGTAAATATATAAGCAGCCGTGGATTTTCAGTGTTTTTAAGACCTGGAGCAAACGGACAAAGCCCGCTAATAGCTGAAATCACTCGCGGACAAGCCTGAAACCATACAAAAAAGCAGCGAAGGAATGCAAACAAACGCATGGGAACAAAATGGGCATACTTTTTAGAAGCCTGTGGCATCCTAGCAAAGTACAGCTAAAAATCCTGCATGCAAACAAGCAGCTCGTAGGCAGGAGATAGATAGAGGAGATCCTCCGCCATCGTTCTATATATATATATCTAGCTCAGCCGGCCCCGTGTCTTCCCATCTCCAAGTTATTAATTGCATCCTGGCATTCCTTTTGACCTTTGAACAAACACATAATGAGATATAAACATATAGTTTTGAATTTGAAGAATGTTGCGCAGCATATTAGAAACTAATATATTTTTAGGCTCGCATTTTCCTCTGGACCGATATCCCAAGTAGAAGTACATGCACATGTGCGTATATCTGTACCACGTAAGGCCAGGCCTCTAATCTTGTTTAGATGTATGTTAAAATTATTAAGTTTATTTGTTTCTCGTGGGTAAGATATGGAGGAATATAAGTAAGCTTTTGTGATACATATATCTTCCGATTCCGATGTATGCTTACAAAATGCCTCTTGTCCGCTAATTTTATCCCATTTGTTTCTTTGTGCCAAGGGAAACAAAAACACAGGGGAACCACACAGTGGCACACATATCCTACAAAAGTGACACATCGATGTGAGAAACACCCAGAGCAGAGAGGGGACGTACCCGTTCGTACCACGCACACGCACATTGGAAGCTAGCTACAGCAAGAGAGAAGATGCGCAAGATGCAACTAAAAGATCTGATCAGAATTCACAAACAACAGGGGGTTGCTTGCTTCACTCACATGCTCACCTCTTTGCTAGAGCGGCAATGAGAAGGGAGGAAGCAACTCAAGGAAGGACAAAGGGGAGGTCATGTGACCTTTTGATAGGTCTAGCAACGATCGGTCATGCTTAGACTTCGTTCTTTTTTAGTTGAGATATAGATTTTATCTTGATTTTTGTTAGTATGTTTTTTAAACTGTTAAATAGTATATTTCGTACAATAATTTTTTATATAAAAATTACTTTAAAATATCATATACATTTATTTTTCAAATTTTTAATAATTAAAACTTAATTAATCATACACTACTAATTTTTCTTGTTTTACGTTTCCAAACTCCATCTTTAGTCCAACGAACACAACCAAGCGATGGTCGGTTTGATGTACCCTCTCATGGGTTACACAAGGAGCTGTCAATTTATGATGATGGTGTGTTTGTTTTGTTTTTTATACAATATTTACGGTTGTAATCTTATTTTTTTTTCTATTAGATCAATATGAAATTATATTAAACTTTACCGGTTGTTTTCAAAAAGAAAAAGACAAAGGGGGAGGTGGTAAAGGAGGTGAGAGAGCAGGAAAGGTGAGACAGCGTTGTTCTCATCTGTGTCTCTGGGAAGGGAGGAATAAAGTGGTCATGATGCATGTGGTACTCATCTTCTACTTGTGCATTGGAGAGAGAGAGAGAGAGAGAGTGTGTGTGTGTGTGTGTGATGAGAGGAGCTAGACAAGGGAACCTTTTGCTGGGTTTGGCAGAAGGGGGAATCTGTGCAGGAGGGGGGCCAAAGGACAGTGTTTTGGGGGTGTATGCCCAGCTGAGCTGCACCACCTACAACTGCAGCTGCCTTGCTAGCTAACAAAGCCTATGCACAGCAGGGACAGCATGCAACACCAAAACACTCCATACGAGAGAGAGCGATATATAGAGAGAGAAAGAGAGAGAGAGAGAGGGGGGAGTGTCTGTGTGAAGAAATAGTATTAGTAGAATTTTTCTAGTAATTAATACTCCTCCTAAGGACGATCAAGAGTGTGCATGCTCAGAATATAAGAGCACATGGGTACGGTACAACACGTAAGCAACTGCCTACTGTTTAAGAAAACCAGCTTGTTCGTGTGTCTTTTTTTAAAAAAAAACACAAAGATCTCGTGAGGTACTAAAGGCATGTTTGTCTGTTTTTATTTTGGATTCTAGGCCTATACTAACAGGTGAATCTAATTGCTACGATGGAAAGATCCTTTCTTTCTCACTATAGTTCATAATCCTTTGTGGATATGATTGTGGTATTGATATACTACTTTCATCTTAAAATAAGTTGATTTGTGGTTAGTTATCGTTTTCCTCCAGCTCAGCACACAACAAAAATCACGAGTGTGGAAAGAGTGTCTTGTTCGTCGTTAGCTCTCCTCTTTGAGACACGTCCTTGCCGCCAGTTCGCCTACCCCCACAGAACCATCTCTTTGCTTCTTCTTCTCCCTCTCTATAACGCCTCTTGTATATTCCTGCTTAATCGCCTCCTCTATAGTCAGCATGCCTTCCACCAACATATTTAAAAATAGTCACTTATTTGTTTTTTTGAAATGATTCATTGTGAATTCGATTAGATTTTTTTACTACACATGATAGAGGGATTGGGAGGTAGACTGCCTGGTACGTTGAGTATCACTGACGGTTCTAATCACGATTCGACACGATAATGATCCAACGGTGATGATTGAATTACCAAATTAGCCAGTGATAGGGGGAGGGGGGGGGGCAGTTAATTCGTATTGATATTGACCAGGTCTGAATAGACCGTCCTCAAAGCGTGACACGTGCATAAACATAACCGCTAATTTAAAAATCACTTGATTTTAGAGTAGATTAGTGCTCTAGAAGGGTATACATCCAGAACAGGTTATCCAGCTGTAAGGTTTCTGTACGATTAGGCATGGCGCAGAGAGTGGTGATCCCAACAGTGGACAAGGTGGGCTTGCACCCCCCTAAGCTATAGTTGGCCAAACCATTTTTATATTATTCAACTCTAGAGATAAAATATTTGCTAGATGGTAGAAGAAAACAGACAATTAATTGAACCTAAATTCCTTAATTTATATGTCTATTGAATTTGCTTGTTTAGTCTACTTTGTTATGTCTACTAGCTTCATTGTTTTTTCAATTACACGAAAAACGCACATGCAAACATACTGCTACACACGCAACACTACGCTTACACCCTCGTAAATACGTCTCCTAACACATGTTTTAATAAACGAAAACCAACAGCTATATTCATAATATTACTAAAATTTTATTATCACCCCTTAAAATTTTGTTCTGCAACTGACAGTTTCCATGTACGTACCTCCAATATAGGAGAGTACATGCATATATATGCATGGACAGCACGAGGGTAGCTAGGTGCATCATGGCCGGGTTGGCAGCTTGGCGTGTGAAGATGAGACTCACTCGAGCCAGCTAGCGATCAGCGACGACTGACTCATGACTTACTGCTGATCTCGCCATGGCCGGACAATGCACAGATGGATATGAGGTAGGTGAAGGTCGTCGCTCAGACGAGGGCTATAGCTTCAGCTTAGCGGCGACGAATATGTGTCACGGGGAGACAAGAGGGCACTGTGTCTCACAAGGGAGGGCAGCATGATGGGGATGGGGCATATATATCCCATCCATTTCCATGCATCAATGAGCCTCTCTCTCTCTCTCTCTCTCTCTCTCTCTCTCTCTCTCTCTCTCTCTCTCTCTCTGCCTCTTCTGCTTGCAGCGCCGCACGCATCCATGCATCACGTAGAAGGACACACAGTGGCTAGCAATAGTAACATGCATGTATGTACACCAACACACCGATCGATCGATCTCCATTTATCTCCGGCCGCATATGCATGCTAGCTAGCCCTACATGTACATCGATCGATCTCACGCGCGCCAATATAATTGGCATACACTGTTCGAATCAGGTGCGAGGAGGGGCCGGCCGGGGAAAAAGTAGTTTCTTCTTCATCATCAGAATATATATATATATATATATATATATATATCAATGATCTATCTGGAATTAGTTAAGCTTCACGTACACGTATCGTACGTATGCATAATGCATGCATGTGCCGGCTGGCCAGTCGATCGATCGATCGATCATATATGTCACCGACGACCGGCCGGGTTGACAATGATTATTTGCTAAAAGCATCTTCAACAGAGTTTGTTATTGTTGGCTCTTCAAATATCTATTTAGTCAGCTTGTCAAAAAAATTAAAGAGTTAAATTTGGCTTTCACTCTGACGACTTCTCCATTATGACGATCTATGGGTCCATATATCGGTCTCTATATGTTTCTTCTCTCCTTCTTTAGAACTGGAGCTCTCCTAGACCTGGACCCGACGCCCATGGAGGAGGTCCTGCTTGCCATGAGCGTTCCCCCTGGCAACCTCAGGCAAGTCGCAGGGATGTGCCCCGAGTTGCTAGCTGTGCCTGTGAAGACCATCACGGCCGCACTGAGGTTCCTGATTGACGAGGCAGGGGTCTCAGAGAAGGAAAGGCAACAATGCTTCGATGATGGTGGCAAGGCAACCGAAGCCGAAAAGAGGTTGGCAGTCGGCGGCCGATGCTAGAGCACAAGAAAGAGAGAAGAGGGGAGTAGCCATGTGGAGTGTATCATCTAAACACAAGAACTAAGCCCCACCATAAACCAAAAACTTTTAACGGTATCAAAAGTTACCCTCAAATCTGATGGACATCGGTCTGGCCGTAGATCATGCGTCGATCTGATCACACCTTCACTTCCGGTCTGACCGATGTAGATCAGTCTAAGCATCCCGCATGATATCCTGATCGTCCGAACGTTATCTGCATCTAAGTTGACTCCTGATCCATCATCGACAACACTTTTCGAGGCATTAAGACACACCTACACATGAATCGAAACCATATCCAAGCACAAGTTATTTTCCAAATTGATTCTACATTAGCACACAATAGTATTACACACGTATAGAAATCATCTACAAGTCATAATCACAAGTATCCAAATAAACAACCCGAAACTGACACCGATACAGAGTCGATCGGTCAGACTGTCGGGCCGACAGGTCTGACCGAACACTATAGCTGGTCTGACGACCTTCACCATCCTGTCTGACTAGTCCCATTCAGCGGAACCACTTCGCCAATCATCCATCAAATATTAAAACCAATTATCTAACATGTCAATAATTTATCCTTTTTAGAATTATCAAAATTTAGCTTAGAGGGCCATTTGAAGATGTCATTGCAGATGCTCTAACGTGTAAAGTTAATTAATTCCAACCTTGCATCCACTCGCTAGCTAGCTAGCAATGGCAGATTGGCAGCAGGGAGGGGGCCGGCCGGGTGTGATCAGTACTTTACAGTTAAGGAATTGTGGTCTGGTAGCCAGTAGCTAGCTAGCGTACGTATACGCACGCAACGCCATGATCCCAACCTGGACGATGTCGATGTGATTGATGACCATCAGGGAATGCAACTAACTCCGTCCGTTTCCTCCGTACGTCGAGATCGCTACCGATGCGAGGCGCGCAGTTGCATGCACGCACGCGACACGGCGACTCTTCGTTCTCATCTTGTTCTCGCGTGATCCAGCCAAGGCGCCCCCCCGCGCGTTCGATATTCGATTCGATTCGTCCGTGGGCTCCGGCCGGCCAGCGGTCGAGCTGAGCTAGCTAGCTGGGTGGACAGCGATGGTGGCCGGGACGGGACGACGACGTGGTGTTCGATCGCGCGAGCCACGGGAGAAGTGGTACGTTCTCTCTGTCTTGTAATATAAAAGATTTTGAATGAATAAAACATATTTTAGCATTATGAATCTAAACATATTATTGAATTTTAGATGGATATAACATATTTTAGAGCCTGTCCAGCACTACTACCCAAACGGTCTTTCCGTGCGGGCCGAAAGACATCTTCCCGTGCGGAAGGCCTGTCCGCACGCGCGAGAAGGTCTGGGAAAAGACCATTTTCGTATGCGGGAGACCCAACCGCATGGGAAGATCGATTATCCCATGCGGTCGGCTTAAGCGGCCCGCACAGGATAATGGATCTTCCTGTGCGGTCCACTTAATCCGGCTGCACGGGATAATCGATCTTCCCGTGCGGATAATTAAGTGGACCGTACGGGAAGATGACAGCAGCATTAATTTTTTTGCATATATTATTTTTTTTTCATATATTGGCTTATGTCCCTCCCTCTCTCTCTCAGTAATAGTATATATACACATCGCACGTATTAAGAATTAAACGTAATTAATTATTTTTTCATGGAATTAAGATATTAAATTGTACGTCTCACATATATACATATCATCGCGTCTTGCAATTTACAAAATGTTCAAAAAACCACATAAAATATATACTTAATTAGAAATACTTGTACTAGCTAGTATACATATGTTCTTTTTCCCACTCTCTAAGTCGTTTGAAGGCATCCCCCGTCGCAAGCTGGCTCTCCGGATCGTAGAAATCGCCCAAATGGTTGCAGACATCGCGGCGGATGAAGCGGCAAATATCTGCACACAGGTTTCGTATGGTTCGATCGTCGAACCGGTTCGGTACAACTGGAACAGACGGGATTTGTTTAAGAAGGAATACACATTGTTATAGTTAGGAAAATTATACAAGATCTTATAATGTGTAAAAAGATATTTTCTCTGGACTTACTTCTTCAAACTTTGTAGTGTATCTCCCGTTTATTCTAAGCATCTCGCATACGTAGTATCCGCATAAACTAGTCCCTGGTGGTTGCTTAAAACACTATGTTGAATAAAATTGTATACATCAATATTTTGAGTGAAACAAGTATATATAGGAAATTTCATTATAACGGACATGTAATTACTGACCATCTTGTCTTCACGAGAAGCTTCTTCTTTTCTGGATTATTGATTGGTCCACCGTGGTCTACGTAATATCTGTGTGCTCTATAAAGACAAAATAATTGTTTGAGTCAATTATGTGTCTTCGAGAGTACAACAGCCAATATTTAGTACATGGTGCATAACAGGACTTACAAATTTAATATAATGAGAAACTCTTTAAATGTTTCCTCGCCATAGTGTGCCGGATCCAGCACTACGGCCAAGTGGTCCCGCGGATATACCAAAAAAAGTATGTAGTGATCGCTGCAAAGAAGATATGTTAATCGTATGTGACATCGTACTAAAATATCAGTAGTACGGAAGAATATTACGTACCGCAGCGCATAAGGGACCAAGAGGACAGTTTTGTCTTTGTGCGCGACCATCGCTTTGCCCAAGTACAGTGCTATGTTGACCATCTTTTTCTTGTGCATTTTTTCGACGACCTCTTTTTTCTCGGACGTCGTTTTACCTTTGAGCACAGCGGAATCTGCACGAATATTCACCGTGTGTTCCGTCCAGCAAACCCTTGTTGGGTTGATGTATCCTACTGGATGGTTGACATTTTCGGCGTCGTGGAATTGCATCCTACGTAATGCAGCGGGTAATTTATCAGAAGTTAGTTAGCAAATGAATTCATTTATGACATTAAATACTCTTGACTTACAGGCATAACGCAGCAATGAGATTTATATCCAATTTGTCCAGCTTGAATAATGCGTGAAGGTCGTTGAAATCGATTACCAGCATCCCATTTGGTCCACTGATGAAAGCGTTATCCGGGACCTTCACAGTAATCATTTGCAGGCCCTTTTTACTCGCCTTCAAATACCAGTCATGCATCAGCCTCATTTCTCAAGGCAGGCCTTCCATGACGTGCGGCAGCAGGAACGGCTTCCCGTACGCGTACCTTGTTGGCACTTCGTCGGAAGTCCAGTTTTGCAGGTCCTCCATTTGATTTTTCACCGATTTTTGGGAATCCAACAACTGGGGAGTTTCATCCTGGTTCTTGTCAGTTGGTGCTCCCCCCTGAAAGCCTGAAACACTAATCTTTCCTCGTACATGGCCATTTTTTTCTTATCATAAGTTGACCTAATCATTGTTGGGATAAGCTGACGAGGTTCAAGCTTGGTCGGACTTGGAAGACTTGTGCTTCTCAGGAGAGGCCTTTCAGGTAGCGCCAATGCTGACTGTGGTGTCGGAGGAGGTTGTTCTGCGTGGACTTCAGGGACCGACAGATGTGGCGAATCAGGACCTTCTGGTATAGGGGAGGAGGGAGGTGGGGAAGCAGGCCGATTAGGTGGAGGAGGTGGGGAAACAGGCCGATTAGGTGGCGAATCTTGCCCTGGTGGAGAAGGCGGTGCAGGCGCAGCAGCAATCTTTGGAGCCGGCGGGCATGGGGTTGACGGCGATGGACCGACCAGCAGGATATCTCGTCGATGCCATAGTATAAACTGATTCAACGCATCCCCAAGCAATTGTATCCCTTCCGGTGTTGGAATATCTATCTCTAAACTAGTATGCTCTGCATGCACCTTGGCCACTTGCACCCTTGCATATTCTCTAGCGATTTGACGCCCTGGTATCGCAAGTCCTGTACCCACCTCCTTTCTCTTCCCGGCCCTTCCTATCGACACGAGCAGGCTGCACGGCGTCGGGGCAGTTATGTTATCTACTGGATAAGGTGCGGTGTCTACTGACCCGACACTGCTTGGCGCCTATACTATGGGTTCTTCGGATTGCTGGAATAAGTTTGGGAAGGCTTGACGATTTTGAGCAACAAGAGAGTAGAAATGTTGTTTAACTTGTTTTGCTATCTTCTCTTCCAATTTCTGTTTGTATCTGTCCCGTTTCTTGTAACCCGTAGCTTCCTCTGGAAACCCTTCCTTCCAGCTCGTCCTTGACGATAGACCTCTTACTCGTCTAGAATGTTTAGGGTTGCCTAATGCAGCTGTTAGTTGATCATTTTCCCTCTTGGCAATGAATTCCCCTGTTTTCTCTTTTTTCGCAATGTCCTTCAGACTACTGGTCACACGCTCGATATCCGGATCCTCGAAACGGATCTCTCCCTCATCGGTGACTTGGCCCGTGCTCCGTGCCCAAACCCAGTTTTTGCTTGTTTCCTTCAGTGCATCTATAAGCAGGGGCTTGCCTTGGGCGGCAAACTTTTCTTCAGTTGCTCGCCACTTCTCTACGTGGCCATCGCAGCCGCTGGAGCCCAACCGGTGCGGGTATTTGTTCCTTTTAGCTAGATCGGACATCTTTTTCCTCCGCGCTAAGGCTTCCGGGCTTGTCATCTTTGCCACGAAGGTGTCCCATTCGGCGGGCGTAATATCACCGTAGTCGGCAAATGGAGTCTTGTTCTTTTGCACGTAGTGAGTGTTCATGTCCGATTTCCACTGCCTCCACCGATGCGCCATCGTTTTTAGGGCAAACTCTTTTCCCAGAGCCTCTGAACCTGACGGATATACAAGCCACTTCTGCAACTCGTTCCACATGAAGTTCTTCATGTTGTCATCCACCTGCTCCCAGGAATCTACATTTAAAGGGCCGTGGGTTCTGGCCACTACACCGCAGGTGGTGCTGAATTTTGTCATTGCTACCTTGGGCTCTACTGGCTTCCCATCCTGGTTCAGAGAGGTGATATAGTATGTTTCCTTGGGGGTTTGGGTCTTACTTCTCTTAGCACGTCTTCTCTTTTGACCGGGCGTTTCTCCAGTGTTGGTTTCTACCGGACCGGACGTTGTCGTGTCCATCTCGCCTTCGGCTATGACGGTAGACATGGCAGCCTTTCTTTTTGACTGGCGTCTTGTTTTCATCTGTTCGTACATCAGAAAAAGTTAAACGCGACCGAAAGGGAGATGGATTAGTTTATAACACTACGGCTCGACTTACTGCTTGCTCCATAGGGATGTAGTCGGGGTCTTCTTCAACCGGTGGTGCTGGCGTAACTTCGATATGGCACATCAGATCACTTGGTGTTTGCCATGTGCCTTCGCTCGAAACCTCTTGCGTTGGTTCGACGTTGCGTGCATCGGAGGGAGCTTTCTCGTTCGACATTTGATCTATGGTTGGTCGTAACAATTAAGTACCTAAAAAGGCAAAATTGGCAACCAACCATTTATATGGAACCAAAAATTACAAAATTTCCATCAACAGTAATACATCAACAGTGATAGTCTTTCTGTAGACCGACCGGCCACCTAGAAAAAAGAGCCATTTTCGTAGGCCTTTGCCTAAAAGAGGACCAACCGCCTACGTGGAAAAACCGTTTTGGCCCGCCTAGAAAAATAGTTTTCCTAGGTTGTGCCGTTTCCGTTCCTCCGATGCCGATATAGCGATAACATTGACGCTATTTGGATTCTATAACGTAACAACTTAATTAATTAAATCGAGCAAATTGAAGAAATTAGGACATAATTAAGACCGGAGTATGTACATAGACTTAAGCGCAACTAACTAGTAGTACGTACTAAACTGTACTATTCTTAACAAATCACTAGTGTGAGCCTGTGAGGTCCCAAACTAAAAACAGTTTTTCTAGGTACCTGCTAAGAAAAATATATAGTAGTACAGAGTGCAATCGTCGAATACACTTTGAAAGCCGTACTCTGCTTTTGCTTCTTATAAATCTCTCTACATGACATTTTGAATTAATACAAATCCCAAAATTTCCGCAATCCAGAGATCATGAGAGCCTTTTCAGTTTATCTTCTTGTCAAAAGGCAATTAGTGCAGCTACTACTGATATATATACACTGTTTTGCAACAATAAAAATATGAAATAGGATGAATAAAAAGGGGGAAATTGCTAGTTATATATATATATATATATAATGAAAAAAAATTGCCAGATAAAATACATAAATATAGTCTGATGAAGACATCGTCAACTAGATCGATGTTCCATACATTGAGTGTAATCAAAAAAGAAAAGAAAAACTAGTACTTTTTTTNTATACATGTGTTGATCAAGGTTTGAACTCAAGACTTCTCTCTTTACCTAAAGCCTCCGTACCATCTCACCTACAAATGCTATTCTTTTTGAAGACTACTGTCATCCTGAATTTATCATCTATATTTAACATCATAGATGAGCTCAAATGAAAAGTTTGTCAGCTACAAAAATGTAGATCTCATCTAGATCTACAACTTTCATATAGGTTTTGTCTCCATCCGAGATCGTTTAGAAATTTTAGATATTTATTTATGTAAATAGATCTGAGACCTTGTAACACATTTTCTGACATCCAAATGACCTTAAATCAAAGAGTCATAAACTACAAGTTGTAGATCTCGTCAAGCTCTACATATTTTATATAATGTTTATCGTCATCTGACTTCATATGAAAAAGTTAAATAAAAAACACACATATATGAGCTATGTCATTATATGTGTCAATTTTAATTGTAAACTGGCACATATGTGATGTCCATATATATATATATATATATATATATATATATTATATATATATATATATATATATATATCGGTTAATGATAAAAACCCGGTACCTATATCATCATATTTATAGGTGTTAATTTATTGTAAGAAACCGACACCTATGTGATGTCCATAGATATCGGTTTTGTTATAAGAACCGATACCTATGATTTAAGGAATTATTGGTATCAGTTTTTGTTATAAACAGATACTAATTAGTGGTTATAGATATTGATTTTTTTATTTTATTTAAAAAAGATAAAAAAAAACGTTGTATAGATGTTAGTTTTAGGCAAATCTACCACCAACAACTCCTCTATATGTGATATTCTGTAGCAGCATCGCGTGGAGTGAACTAGCTAGCTTAGAAGAATCATCAGGGCCCATTAATTTCGGTGGGCAGGAATTTTCTCCAGATAAGGATCAGGAAGTACGACTATTTAATTTAGAGAAAGGATCGGAAGGTTGTTCGTGACGCAACAGGCTGCCTTCAATTTCCTCAACGTCAGTCGAAACGTACGGACGCGGCAGTGCGCGGCTTGGTGCTCAACCAGCTGAGTTCCAAGTTCCAACACGGAGGCGGCGTGGAGAAAGCGAGAAAGGCTACCGCACTTGGCTAATACTATCTCCGTTTTTAAAATATCCTAAAATATAAAAATAGATAGGACGTTTTGTATAGAATATATATACATGTACATAAAGTTTGTCTAGATATATTATATTTTGAAATGATCCATTCAATATTTTATTTTTATATTTTTGGAACGAAAAATATATATATATATATTATCTTGTTCAGATAGTTCCGACCCAGTAGATATTTTTCATCAGCTATAGCGCCAGTACTGTTGCTTTTGCTCAATCCAGTCCTTTTCGTTTGCAGTGTTTCGGCTGATTGCCCGCTGTCATCGTTTACGAACTGTTGCAAAAGAAATAAATGTGGCTTTGTCTATAGTTTTTTTGTTTCAAAATTGTGTGTCAATATATATGACTTTAGTGGAACATTCCAAAGTCACGATATCCGAAAAAACTAGGACTTTGGAATGTTCCACTAAAGTCATATATATTGACACACAATTTTGAAACAAAAAACTATAGACAAAGCCACATTTATTTCTTTTTAAACAAATGCATATATATATATATATATATAATTATTTGTATATGCATGTATATGTATGTGCATTTATATCTATGAAATGGCTTAATTAATATATATATTAATATATACATATATGAATATGTATATATATATACACAATAAGACCTAAAATCCCTAAAACCTAAAATCTAAAATTCATCGAAAAATTCACATCAACTATTTCACATCAAAAAAATTCACAGCAACTATTTCACATCAAAAAAATTCATCAACATAAAATCTAACCCTTGTGGGCATTTCGTCGAACAGTTGGTGAGGAGGCATTCAACATAAAAAAATTCATCAACCTAAATCATCCATCGATTCACGGCATTCAACGCATCCATCCATTCACGGCATTCAACACATCCATCCATTCACGGCAATCATCCATCCATTCATCTCACCTTTAGTGGTGAGGAGGGACGGTGGCGGTGGAGGCGGAGGTGGTGGCGGTGGAGCGGCGGCGGTCTCGGTGGAGACGGCGACGAAGGAGGCGTCATGGTCGGCGGTCGGCGCGGGGCGGTGGGAGGCGGCGTCGATGAGGCCGACGGCGTCGGGGAGCGGTGGCGCGTCGGCGCTCGGCGTCGGGCTCGGTCGGTGAGGGCGGCGCGAGATTTTGGCAGCCTGGCGGCACTGGTTAGGGTTTCGCCTGAACTTAGAAATTTTCGGCACCCACGCGTACCTTATATAGGCGGAGATCATCGCGTGCAGGCGGCTTAAGAGCCCGCACGGAAATATAGTCTTTCCGTGCGGTCCGTGAAATCCGCCCGCACGGAAAGACTATATTTCCGTGCGGGCCGTTAAAGCCGCCCGCACGGAAAGACTATATTTCCGTGCGGGCCCTTAAGCCGCCCGCACGGGATAATCGCCGCCCTTATATTAAAACCTATACTAAAAAAATATGAATGCACATAAAATATTAATTAACATATTAATTATTCCATGTAAAACTATAAAATTAACAAATATCAATGCACACATTAATTTATCAATGTAAAAAAAATGCAATCAATGCAATTTCATCACATATTAATATATCAATTGCTCACATATTAATTGATTAATATATTATGTATACATTCGCTCGCAAAAACATATTATACACAAAAAACAAACTAGCGTTTTTCACAATTTTTGGATTAACATCCTTCCGCACGGATGCAAACTTTGATTCGTCGAGGACACTCTCAATGTGTTTCATCCGCGTAGGAAGATCTGTGAATAACTCAATGGCATCATATTGATTATAATCACGTGCGTCTTGAATGTTGTCAATACCAATGATTTGTTGGTTGCCCGATACAATAATGTCCATCTTTTCATCGGAAGGATCCTTCACATAAAAAACCTGTGCAACATGCTCGGCAAGGACCTATGGATCATCCTTATGTCCAATTTTACTCCGTTCAGCACACATGAATCCAAATTTATCTACCATGCTGTCTTTCACCCATTGGCATCTGAGAACAGGGATCTGAATGTTTAAACCGTAGTCAAGTTCCCATATTTCTTGTATGATCCCGTAGTAAGACTTGTTCTGCCCTGTTGCGTCCAACGCTTCGACACGAACCCCACTGTTCTGCGCTAAGCTTTTTCTATGTTTGCTGTTTGTGTAAAAAGAATATCCGTCGATGTCATATCCTTGCCATGAGGTCACAAGGCTTGTTGGGCCAGCCGCAAGTCTTTCTATCGTTTTCTCCTCGATTGATTCTCCACACGGTAGCTTTTGATCCTTCAGCCGCTGGGAAAAAGTGCGCTTCTGTTCTTTCGAAACCCAATCGTCGAATCGCCCAGAATTGCATGCTCTGATCTCGGAAGTGTGTTGCTCAATGTAGGGCGCAACGATGGCGAGTTGTTGAAGAACACTGTTGTGTGCATCTGATACCGCTTTGTAATCGTTGTCGTAGAAGCATTTTTTTCCCGCAGTATCCTTCCCAGATAACCTTCCATCATGTCGAGGCATCGGTATCCCAATGGGGTTGACATCTCTCATATAATCTAGGCAACACTCGACAGCCTCCTCAGTTGTGTAACCCTCTATCATCGAGCCCTCCGGATGAGCACGATTACGGACATATCCTTTCAAAACGGCCATGTATCGCTCGTACGCCCACATTTGATGTAGGTATAGAGGACCAAGTTCAATAATTTGAGGGACAATGTGAACAATGAGATGTTCCATCATGTCCCAGTATGATGGAGGAAAAAACATCTCTAGCTGGCAAGCTGTCTCGACTGCGAATTTCTGAAGGGGTCCTAATTCTTCTGGATCAAAAACTTTCTGTGAAACTCGATTAAAAAAATAGCACAGCTTTGTTATCACTACCTTGGTGTGCACTGGTTTCACCGCCCTTATAGCGATAGGTAGGAATATCGTAAGCATCTTATGACAATCATGAGCGTTGTATCCAGAAATCGACAAATCTTTCATTGATACTAGTTTCCGGATATTCGATGAGAATCCAGTCGGCACTTTCAATCCACGAAGACATTTACAGAAAGCTTTTTTCTCTTCTAGTGACATTGAGTAGCATGCCGGTGGAATCTCAATCTTACCATTCGTTAGCTCTATCGGGTGGAGATCTTTCCTTATGCCCAAATTGACCAGGTCGTTACGTGACTTCAACCCATCCTTTGTTTTACTTGGGATGTCAAGTAAAGTCCCGATGGTGCTGTCAAACACGTTTTTCTCGAGGTGCATGACATCGATGGCATGGCGAATCTCCAGGTCTTTCCAGTACGTCAGGTACTTGAAAAAGATTGAATGTTTCTTGAAGGGCAACGTGTTTTCTACCACTTCTTTCTTCCTCTTGCCTAAAGCTGTCTTTCCCTTGCCGAACACGACCTTTATGTTCTTTATCAGCTTGAACACCGTGGAACCATCCTTTGTTTCGGGGACAGTACCTTCCTCAACAGTTTTGTCAAAAAAGATAGCCATCGCACGATACTTATGCTTCTGTGGTAAGAAACGACGATGACGCATGTAAACTAACTTTTTTGACGAGGTCAGGTATATGTACGATGTGTTGTCCAGACATATAAGACATCCGGTCTTTCCTTTAATCTGTCCTGAGAGGAAAAAATTTGCTGGTAGATCGTTTATAGTAACGAATATGATAGCACGCAGAGTAAAATACTCCTGTCGGTACGCATCAAACAATTGTAGACCCTCTTCCCACATTTCTTGCATATCCTCCATCAAAGGTTCAAGAAACACATCTAGATCGATGCCAGGCTGTTTTGGCCCTTATATAAGGATAGTCAACAAAATATACTTTCGCTTCTGACATAACCATGTCGGAAGGCTATACATGGTGAGCAAAACAGGCCAAGTGCTGTGCGAGCTGCTTAGGTCACTAAACGGATTCATTCCATCCGTGCTCAACGCAAACCTTACATTTCTCGGATCATTTGCAAATTCTCTGGGTGCTTCGAATCAAAGTATCTCCATTGTCGAGCATCGGCGGGGTGTCGAATCATACCATCTATTTTTCGACCCTCTTGATGCCATCTCATCAACTCGGCGTCGGCGGGGTTCGAGAACAATCGCTTCATGTGATCTTTCACTGGCAAGTACCACATCACCATGGCCGGAATCTTCTTTCCTGGCTCGACCAATGCATTTGGTTCGGCAACATCACTATCGGTGGCACTGTTATCCTTTTTGTACCTACTCGCCCCACAAGTTGGACACTTGTCCAGGTGAGCGTATTCATTGCGATAAAGTACACAGTGATTAATACATGCATGGATCTTTTTCACACCAAGTGATAATGGACATATCAGTTTCTTGGCTTGGTAGGTGTTAGCTGGCAACAAGTTAGGCTTAGGAAGCATAGCTCTCAGGAGACCCATCAAGTCGTTGAAACTAGTATCAGACCATCCGTGCCTGGCCTTCAATCAAACAAGTTCTAGCACCGACCGCAACACTGTATACTCCATGTCACATCCCTTTAATTGATCGTACAAAAGATCTTTCGCTGATTTCTGCAACGCTTCCCAATTGTTTAAATCTCTTGCTTTCTCTGTTAGGACCTCTGGTTCAGCGTGTCGCAACATATCCTCAAGATCAAGTTCAATATCAACCTCTGCGGCGTTAAAACCAGAGCCGCCAAAATCACCAGTCATTTGATGGGACATGTCCTCAATTATAAAATCCTCTGCCTGATCGAACCAAATATCAGGAATTTCTACAGGAGGGGCGACTTCCCCGTGATAAGTCCAAACTGTGTATTTCTCCACAAATCCACGCTGAATTATGTGTCCCAGAATTACATTCGGATCTTTCCACATCTTCTGATTCTTGCAATCCACGCAAGGACAAAAAATATCCTTCCTATTCTCTCTCAAAGCGTATGCCTTAGCCTTATCAATAAATGTTGATGCTTCTCTCATAAACACCGGATGAGTTCTACGTGTCTCATACATCCATGTCTGATCCATCTAAAAAAATTCACATCATTAATTAATGTTATATTGCCGGCGTTTTCTAAATAAACAAATTAAACTTAAATCCTACTTTTATACTAAAACCTCATTCACAGCAAATAATAATACTGAGACAATATTAGCTACCAAAAATTGGTTCAATAAAAAAAACAAAATATTTGACCTACAAATTACAAACATAACACAAAATAACAATTCACACAACTTTACATATCTTCGCATTCAACCAATGAAATTTTACAAAAATAAAAGCAAATGAAGGAGACGATCAAGCACATTACCTTTTATATTGATTTCAATCGAAGATTTTAACTCTAAAACCTCCCACCAAAAGAAAATGTCTATTTTTGGAGAGAAAAACCGAGTTAAAAAAATTCAAATATATTCACATTAAACCAATAAAATTTTTTAAAAATGGAAGCAAATGAAAGAGGAGTACAAACATGGTACCTTTTGTATTGATTCTAATTGGAAAATTCAAGTTGAAAACCTTCTTTCCTATAATTGTCTTTTTTTGGAGAGAGAAACACCAGGTTTAAAGTGGCACTGTCGGGGTTGGAAACTGCTTTATGGTGCATCATCGCGTGTGGTCCACCTAATGAACCGCACGGGATAACGCATTATCCCGTGCGGGTTCTTAAGAGGACCGCACGGGATAATGCGATATCCTGTGCAGTCCGTTATGTGGACCGCACGCGATAATATCCCGTGCGGTCGCTTAAGCCGACCGCACGGGATAATGCATTATCCCGTGCGGGCCAACAACCGGCCCCCTCGGGACCGGTTTTTCCAGGCGCGGCCACTTACGGCCCGCCTGGAAATTATTGGGGGCCTCGTCCAGAAAGACCGTTTCTGTAGTAGTGCAGATTCATAGTATTTAGAATATGTCTTATTTATCCAAAATTTTTTATATTATGAAACGAAGGAAGTACTAGCTGTGCTAACTGGTATGATGAAGCTACGTACATTGGATGCTGTCTAAGAGCCAGTTTTCGATCGATCGATCGAGCTGAGGGATATGTGTATGCGCGCGCTGGGGATCACATCATTCACTTAAATCTAATGGTAGTTAGAGCTCCTTTGAACAAAGGAAAAATGAAGAAAATATAAAGGATTGAAATCCTATGAAAAAAAATTATTCCTTTAGATACATCTTATCAGCAGCTGCCGAAATATATATTCCAGAACTTGATTTTCAATTTTTTATCAAAGTTTATTTTCTATTGGTTTTTAATATAACTAATAAGACATAAATATAAAAGTTTACTTATAAATTATTATTTTGTCACTAATAAGCCATATGGCTTATAACCTAGTGTGCAACATTGCACTATTAATCATTTAATTGACTATTTATCCTGCAATAGTACGTTATAAAAATAGGATCATGCTCTTGGATGAACCGTAGGTTATCGGTGATGTTTTAGCAGTCACGATGCTATTTTTAAAAATACCAATAACATGTTTGTACTTTTTAACGGGCCAAGCCCATATAATTAAGGATAAGCTAGAAAGATGATTAAAAATAAAATATTCGATCCGGTAGTTACTCATGCAAAATGTAAAACGTGCTGCGTGCGTGAGAGGAGGAGACGGAAAGAGGTTGACTCTCCTTAATGGAGAGCGTTTGTATTATTATAGCCGTGGACTAGTGGTTGTTGCTGTCACAATATTAGCTTTTTTACATAATTAACCAAGTGTGGAAACTCCACCTTATAGATAGATGGTGTTAATGTATGGATCCTTCTATTACCAGTGAGATCAAGTTAAAACCAGTACATTTTCAAGAGTCGCACTAAAATCTGTACTTAGGATGCGTTTTTCTCCTATTTTTTTCAACTTACCTCTCTCATTTTTCATGCGTATGTTTTCAAACAGCTAAACATTGTATTTTTTGTAAAAAAATTTTTATACAAAAATTATTTTAAAAAATCATATTAATCTATTTTTAAAAAAATTAATACTTAATTAATCATACGTTAATGAGATGTTTCGTTTTACATGCTGTGAAGAAATTAGTTTCCAACCAAAAAAAACCAAACACAGCCTTACTAGTACTTCCTCTTTCTCGACTCTCACACACACACTGGTTCAACCTCAATTCTCAAACTTGGAAGCAACTCCAGCTCAACAGATCAGTCATATGCATTCTCTCTCTGGCCCCCAAGGCCGGCCAGGGATTGTACATGTCAGACCAGGGCTTTGGAGGGTTGTCCATGTGTGGGCCCTGGCAGAGATTCTCTCTTTCAAATTCCTCTCGTCTAAAGATTTCTTGTTTCAATTCTTTTAGCCGTATTTCTATCTTTTTTTTCCCTGATGAATACAAGCATGTATGTAAGCGGACAAGGGCATACGGACACCATGAAAAAACAGTTGTACCGTCTGTGATACTGTCCTAGCTAGGGTCCATGTACTGGTACAGAGTAGGTAGGCAGTGGACAGTAGACACAGCAGTGTGGTGTGGATGGAGTATGGACCTAGGGAATGTACATCACATAGGAATGCACAAATTTGAGATATACTTTTGAGAATTTGAGAATATTAACTATTATGGACCGTGGTACATTTAAATTAATCTGCAGTGTGGTGTGGATGAAGTACGAGGTCATGTTATCATATTGTTTTTCGATCATTTATTTCCTATAAGCATCGAATTTTATTAAGAATGATAATTTATATGTATATTGTAGATTAATCAAAGATAAATATAATATATGTGTACTCGCTAGAACAGAAAGATATTTACATAAGCAATGTGAAGAACAAGCTTATGTTAAACTAAATTTTGGCAAAAAAAACAATTTCCATGTTAAAGCTATTAAAATGTATCATCAAACATTTCAAGTTTCAATTTGTAGCTGATCAAGAAACCTATCCATTTGGAAAGGCATTGATAAGGATTATTTGGAAAACAGTAAGTTTCCTTTTTCTTGTAGAAATCGACCTACATGCTCTATATGTTATACAACCCCTCTGCTACGTATGTTGTCCAAAGGGGTCATATACCGGAAAACTCTTTGAAGCACTCGGATGGATGTCTATTAGTTTTTTACATGTCAACTAAATGGTTATGATTTTTTTAAAAAAATAATAAAATAGATTAATATATAATATATCACTCCACAAACATGTAAGTTTATAAGTTGTAACAAAAACAACAAATTTGACTGTGAATATACGTATACTTATCAAAGTTTAATTTGTTATTTTTGTTACAACTTATAGAAGTCAAATTTAAACCCTATATGTTTATGGAGTGATATATTACATATTAATATATCTTGTTATTTTTTTTTGAAATTTTCTTATAACTATTTAGTTTACATGCAAGTAATGGGTGAATGTCCACCCGAAAGATTAGAATCCATCACTGTCGTATACCTGAATACAGATATTTGAGGAAGAGCCGAGTCTTCCATTCCATAGCCTAGCACAACATACAAAACAACCACCTCCCATTATTTACTTAGCATGCATTTGGTTGAAGTGTTGGGATGGGTCGGGTTGAGTTGAACCCATTTTTCAGTGTATTTGATTTGATAATAGGTGAGATGAGATGATCTTTGATAGAGAATATTCCCCTAAAATTTGAGATGGCCTGATCTAAAAAATGACGAACCAATTCAACCTATTTTTTCTCTCGTTGACATATGGGTCATCTCTTAACAAGTAGGATTATACCATCCCTTATGCCAAAAGATAGATGAGACCATTCCATCCTAATAACATGGATGAGTTCAACTCATTCTATATCATCTTCAAACCAAACACATACTTAGTGTCGGCCTGGAGCATGGCGAGCAGTGCAGCTGCCATAGCCCCCTGGTGCTGAGAGGCCCCAATGGCCATATATGCATATATATAATACATGTGTATTCTTATCTTGTTGCACCACTAGCTTAATTAGCAAAGATACTTTACGAGTAATTCTTAAGAAAACATATATAATAACAAATAAAGAAGAGATAAAGATAATTAAGGCTTAGTTTAACTTGACAACCCAATCACTGTCAATTCCCTGAAACATTGACCATGCATATGTTCATACTTTTTTCTCGATGTTACAAGGCCTCAATGTTCTATTAACAAGAAGGATGTTATATTCCCTATTAAGCCATCTAATGTTATATTCCCTACT
This sequence comes from Oryza officinalis, assembly GCA_008326285.1. Classification (NCBI taxonomy): domain Eukaryota; kingdom Viridiplantae; phylum Streptophyta; class Magnoliopsida; order Poales; family Poaceae; genus Oryza; species Oryza officinalis. The sequence continues at coordinate 34,296,990 of BDMV01000002.1, read as the reverse complement.
AAGCCTTTTAATTTTCAACCAATCTAATAAAAATTTACGATAGTACTTTTAGAAAATACAAGAACTGGTAAGAATGGTAATATCACTTTAAGTCGATTGGATTCTCTAAATTATAGTGTTTGTTTTTTTATAATAGTACTTTAAAAGTAATTATACGATAGTACTTCAAAAAGTATTTATTATGCAAAAAAGTTAGCTAATTCTTGTAAATTACTACCTCTGTATCAAAATATAACAATCTTATACTGGATAAGACATATCCTCGCATGATAAATTTGGACATAGGGTTTATCCAAATTTATAGCACTAAAATATGTTTAATTTTATACTAGGTTGCTATATTTTGATACGGAGAAAATATATTGTTTACTACTCTCTTCATCCCATAATATAGCAACCTAAAACTGATGGGATATTTCATAGAGTTTGTCCAAATTCGTTATACTATGAAATGTCACGTCCGATCCTAGGTTACTATATTATGAGATGGAGGGAGTATTCCATATGATCTAAATTACACATCCATCTAACTAAGAGTATTTTTATCTCGCTCTGGGACTGCAAATCGTCAGGACTGGCCTGTATTTACTTGCTCCATGGGTTGGGTTAGGGCCCATTGAGCGTAGTCCCCGACCGGAGTTTCCTAACACTAAGTATGGTCTAAATTGAGCGGTATGTTTGAAACAATGTTCAGAAACTCTATTAATATACACAAAATATATTGCCATATATATATATATATATATATATATATATATATATATATATATATATATATATATATATATATATATATATATATATATATATATATATATATATATATATATATATATATATATATATATATATATATATATATATATATATATAGTCACATGCAGAGTTTAAGATTTTAAAGATCTATTTAATTATGTATGTGTATACAAAAAAATATTAAGGACCCATATTATAATTTTACCAATATATCTTAAATCCTTTTATTCAATTAACATCATAGAACAAATACCTTTATTATGCATGAATGGACCAAAAGAATAACCCTGACTAAATTAAAACTGAACAATGACCGGGCCACTTGGCATGCATATAAAGTTGGCCTGCAGTCCATGTGTAAGTTAGCAACAAAGTTTTGCCAAGCTAGCTGGCATGTATTTGAAACTTGAACAACTACATTATCGCTGGGCCATATATATACACCTCGTGGATCCACCTAGCAGACAAACCAAAACATGATTCATTTTAGATTTCCCAGAAAAAAGTAGATATAAATACAACAATGGCAAAGGCCAATTTAATTTTATAGCATTGAGTAACTCGTTTTCATCCCATACATGACCATGGAATTCTATGTGAGTGTTTCCTCAATTCCAATATGCAAATAACATTAATTTAGGAAGGATTTGTGCACATGAAAATGAGGCATTTTTTAATTGCACAATCGTTTGTGTAATCAAAACAAAAGGAAACCTTTTATCATGCCATTGAGCTAGATAGCCTTAGTTTTATGGTAACTAGGGGAGCATTTGTCATTTCACCGTGTCTAACAAATGGCGCCGGCGCCTAACAATTTTGTTGGTATACAATGGAATTGGATTCATCAATAGCATGTATAAAATAGATTGTAGTATCTTATAATTTGTACGTGCTGTCTTTTTAATTACTAAACGATACTTATGAAATAAACATGTTAATATATATATAGAGAGAGAGAGAATAAGTTCATTTGAGTTTCTATTAGTTCCTTAACGAATTACTTGAAGGTGTGGTCCTCAAAAATCATAAATTAACGTGTATATATATATGTGTGTAATCTAATTAGTGCGCGAATGCGTTTTAGTCTTAACAAGCAACGCGCCTCTGATGTTGTCCGCATATGTGCTAGCGTATAGTAAGTCCATTAAGCAAGTCAAAAATATATTTCTATCACCTAAGATTCAAATAAAATTTTCTTTTAAATTACTCATCCGATCTACTATTCAATTACATCGTTGTGTTCATAGCAATTAAATCTTTGCAACAAGATCTCACAGGATTATATTTTGATGAAAGATTACAAATTATTTTTATAATATATCGATTTTATTAAATTACTTCTTAGACATACAAAAATAAATTCAATAAAGCCTAAAAGTAATTTACATATATTATATATTATAAAAGTAACTTAAAACAAAAAGAAATTAAGTTGTCATGGCATTAAAAGTAAATCTATTGTGGGGATAAAACATAAGTTTATCTTGAAATTAAATTTAATCAATACAGATTATAGAACTAACCAATAAAGTAAACTATTCACAACACTATAAATATCTAAAAAGTAATTTAATCAAATCTAAAAGTAATTTACGTATATGATAAAAGTAATTTACCCATATAATAAAAGTCATTTACAACATATATATTTTTTAATCAGAATATAATCATGTAATGTCTGGTTATAAAGATTAAATTGTATCAAATACGATGATGTAATTGGATTGTAGATTCGATAAGTAATTTAAGAGAAAATTTTGTTTGAATATTAGATGTTAGAAATATTTTTCTTTTCCTTATCACTTAAATGTATACTCCCGCCTAAGAAATAAATATCTGTTAACTCTAGCATTTTACTGGGATGGTAGCTAGTTAGCACTAACTAGGGAACATACCCTATGTAGTCTCCTCCATATATATGAAGGCACTAGAAGAATAACCCAGGCTAAATTGTCTACCAACTTGGCTCTTACATAGTTGATAGTTGAGTGTAGTCCATGCAAGCATGTATATGGCCCCTTTTAAAACCATATGAAGCTACAAATAAAACCTAATGCTACCAATCTGACGTGCATTGAAAAACTTTAACAACTTTATAGACGCTGATCGGGCCATAGAAAAATTGTACTAGTAGATTGACCCACAAACCCACTTAAAAGTTTATTTCAATGGGCCAACTAGCATAAGCTGGTTAGGAATTGAGAATGTATCTACACAAACCTTTACGTGTACATGCACACGGCACACCAATTAACAAATTTCACTAAAAATTTTAGAAAAAAATTGTACATGTACTTTTAATAGTATTACATTTTCAAATTCATCCTACATAAAAAGCAATAAAAAGACAAAATTTTGACAGACTTATAGTCTTAAAACTGTCAAATCTTTTTTTTGTTTATGACTAAAATATAATGGATTTGATGTTAATATTTTACATGTATGTGTAATACTATTGAAAGTATATGTATAATTTTTTCTATATTTTTTGGTGACATTTATTAGTTTGTGTGCATAAAATGTACACGTGAATCTTGTATGTAAAGGATATGTTCCCTTAGAAATTTAGCATTTTAGTTAGGTTGCCACATGTATATCGACTTCTCTCTCATTCATGTTCAATGGAGCTGAGTTTGGGCTACTTTTAAAAACACACAATGCAAAAGCCACTTTTTGGAAGAGTTTCAAGGCCTAAACCAAATAAGGTTAGGTACCCGATACCCGACATTTATATCAAACATGTACTCCCTTCGGACGGAAGAAATAAATGACGTTTACAGCAAAACTAACTTGCACTTGGCATCATTTCATTGTTGGAGATGACAAATAATAGTGACTGGAGAGAGTAATAAATAACTAGTTATTATTCGTTAATTGAAACAAATATATATATATGGGTGGATCCAGCATGTATATATGCATTCGGAGTCAGATGAACTAACCAATGACCGACTCTCTACCAATCACCCTACAAGTACCGTACAGAATGAAGAAATTTCTCTTGTGATCAGGCATTGACACCATCATATTTCATCAGTGATCCCAATTATATCTATTTATTTTCTAGATCTCCTCTGCAAATACAGTGCCACACCGCACCTTTTCCTCTTGATCATTGACGACTCAAACTGTGCCCTACATGTGTACATGTCAATTAGTAAGTATGTTAGAGAGGTGTCCAGCCAACAATACACCTTGGACAGCTAGCTAGCTTGCATGGATAGGAGCCGCAGGACGTACATTTTGTTTGTGCATGAGATGTGATGAGTTGTTGCAAGCTCTGCATGCATGGGAAAGCCGGTCGCTAGGCCCTAACAAACATGTTTGCTGATCTATCGGTCGAGATTTCAAGCAAAGGCCCACGCATTATATTGCAGCAAACCACAAAATATAATGTGGAGTAGAAGATAGATGATCAATAGCATGCAGCTAGCTAGGTTGGTCATCTTGTGTTGGTTGGCGTCCGGCCCGGCCCTGCATGCTGAGCCAGACGTACGATAGATAGATCACGTACGTTACCTACAGTGAAAGATCGAGCAGCTGATGCATATATACTGTGCGTGCACATTGGGCTGCCGCTTCATCTGCCATCAATGTATATACATGCTTTTATCAGAGCATACATGTGCGCAAGCGACACCTATGGTATATTTGGGAAGCTTCAGATTCGAAAAAGCAGCTGATAGTAATCCAGTTAGTGAGAATCGAAGAAGTTGAGAACAGCAGCTGTTGACTTATAATTTATTTTCTGAATGAAAGAAAAACTAAATTGTTTGAAGGAGTTTTTATTTTGTGAGAAACCACGACTACCAAAAACTCCCCAAATGGACCCTAGCTAAATGGCCAGAAGCAAAAGCGCTAAGTCAACAATATGAATTTTACACGAACTCAATTTTACAGGAATAAGCTTAATTGTTTCAAAAGAGACTAGGGTTGCGTTCGTTTGTGGTGGTTCTCAACCTTCACTTCCTCATTTTTCACGTGCACGTTTTTCAAACTGCTAAATGATACTTTTTTGAAAAAAATCTCTATAGGAAAGTTGCTTTAAAAAATCATATTTATTTATTTATAAGTTTTTTAGCTAATATTTAATTAACCATGTGATAATCTGTTATATTGTTTTTCGTGTATGAAGAATTAGTTTCTAACCAACACCAAAGAACACAGCCTAGCTAGGGATCATGATAGCATTAGCAGGTGCTTCTGCTTGTGATATGGCATGGCATTGTACGCAAGCATCCAAATAAACATGGGGGCAATATGGCATCATGGCCTTATGATTCAGGGCCTTGATGAGCTGAATGAAGGCCCGGCCTGCACTGTTTGCATGTCCAGCTTGTTAAGCTTCTTTCACTGTCGTCCCGGCTGTCTCTCGCGAGCCCTGTATAGTTATTGTAGGAATCACGCTGGCTACCTCCCTGCATGGACCACGCAGCTGGCCTGGCACTTGCCATTGCCAGCTCTCTCTCTCTCTCTCTCTCTCTCTCTCTCTGAGACGACACACATTCTCTCTCTCTACGTACTCTATCTAGCTAGCTTCAGGCCTATAATGCATGTGTGCTCTCTGCTTTGACCGGAGGTGTTTAGCCTGGACTCACCATGCCTGTGATCAGCCTATGTAGAGAGTTGTTTGGCACGTAGTAGTAGTTTGTGTAGTACTCCTTACATGCCCCTGAGTGGCCATTCAAGCAAAATACATAGTTTAAATCACATACATAGTAAAAACCTAAAAATTATTAGTGGATCTAAAAATAGACGTCTAAGATTTGTTCACGTTACCAAGAGTAAAAATTTTACTCACAGTAAATTTTTTTAATCATGGTTGAATCAGGGAGTAAATTTTTACTATTATAATATGAACAAATCTCAAACGTTCATTTCTTTATTCAACAATAGTTTTCAAGTTTCTACTATATATATATATATGTGGTTTTTACTATTTTTTTTCCGGCCATCTACTATGATCATTTCATACTTTTGGTAAACTAGCTCAATGCCCCTACGTTGCAACGGATTACTTTTTTTAAAAGAAATAGAAGGAAGCAGCTATACAACATGCATTAACGGTATGTTAAAGAAAAACTTTCATTACAATATAATTAAAGTGTAATTATATTATAACTAGCTACAATATAACTTAGTTTAACTAGATAAAAAAACGTGGGATGCGAGATGGCTAGCAAATCAAGCATGCGTTCAACAGGTTGTGCGTTTGACTCCTCTCACTCATGAGCATTTTCAACTCTGCACGAATCTTGAGGAGATACAGTGATTACTAGAAATGAGAAAGTTTGCATGAATCTCGAGGAATCCAATGATTAGAAATGTGAAAGTTTTTCTGCGAAAAATTATTGCAATTGCCAAGCAATTCCGAAAATAGGACCCCACTGTACCCTTTAAAATCTCAAAAATTAAAATAAAATTATTGCCATTAAAATATCTTTATGTCATAGCTGTCATCATTTTGTACCTCACGTTAAAATAATTTTTTTTATGATAACTTAGGATCGGGGAAGAAACAAATGTTCACCTATCTCACAGTTTAGGAACCCATGTTCACGTGACAGTGATGATGTTTATCAATCACCATCACTATTTAGGATCTTTTTAAATCATAGGAATAAAAAAATAAAAAAATAGAAAAAACCAGCTCCAGCATCTTCATCGAGCTTGAGACCCTGAGGCTACGCCAATCTAGATCCGTAATATAATGTTCAAATAGAAGACATCCACATGACGGCATGTTTCTCTCTCTCGTCTGAACCCACAACCTCAAGAAAAGGCCCCTCTCGCCATAGGGGCCTTGTGGCTGCTGCTATCGAAGACTAATAGAACTGGTAGAGCTTAATCTACTTATTGCTTTCGTCTTAAAAATATATATAGTAACTTTTAGCTATATATATTTAGATAAACAGTTATATAAATATATAGTCAGGAGTGTTATATTTTGTGACGAATGTAATACTTAAGTAGTTGTCATGCACTTGCTTTGTTAGTTCTAATTAAACTTCTAATGATGTCATGCGAAGCCTCACATACACAGTACGTTATGCCTATATGTTTGGTTTACCACCCATATGTCTTGTCAGTTCTTGCAAAATGCGAGTGTGCAGTGTGTTGGATCCAATCCTATATGGCCCAGGCCAACCTAGACTATTTCGGCCCTTGTTCAACTTAAAAGTGAATCTACACCTATGGATCTCTCTGGCTGCCCATATAATCTATCTAGAAGAGCTCGAAAAGCCATCATATTAACTAGAGGTCACACCGCACGTTGCTGTAGAAATTTAAGCAATGACAAATGTTAAAATTTTGAATTAATAATATAAGCATCTTGAAAGGAAAAACCTAACCCAAATTCACACTGTTCATGAGGAATATTGGCACAAATAAAGATAATTGTCAATAGTACCAAGTTCACAGTCCGCAAACAATACTTTTCAAACACATGGCTTCCATATTGGTACTGTAGGATCAAACAACAAGAACTAAGCCAACTAAAGAAAGGTGAATTGTTGGAGTACCAAAAAACCCAAAACTTTTGCGGAATAAAAAATTACACTTGTTATCGATAAAGATCGGTCTGACCGAAAATCTTGTGCCGGTTTAACCGTGCTTGTGTTGTCGGTCTGACTGGAGTAGATCGATCGGTCTAATCGAGTCGCGTCGCTTCCTGTCACCGCCGCTGCCGTCGGTTCAACCACAGTTGTGCCGCCGGTTTGACCGATGCATTGCCGCTGGTCTGACCGTCGTGCACTCATCGGTGTGACCGTCAAAAACCCGAGCAAACACAAATCGAAGATCTCTTAAAATAGATTAAACTTTATTGCTTCTATTCGTGTTTACAAAGTGCAACAATAACACTCCTCTCAAAAATCTCGACAAAACTCAAAACCCTAACCTTTCTCTCAACTCAACTCTAACAAAATCAATACCGAGATGCCTCAACCTCCCTCTCTATTTATACCCATAGATCCACAGACTAAAGCCATGAATCCAACTCATACAAGAAGTCTTAAACCCCTAGGAAACCTTCACGTACAAGAAACAAACTTTACAAACTCAATCATTCCAAATTTGGATTCCTTTCAAATTTAGCTTCTCATCCCATACACACATAATATCTCCATTATATGCTATATAAAATCTCCATCAACCACATGCATTGATCTTTAGCTTAAACATACTACATGATATCTTAATCGTCCGGACGTCACCTTCTCCCAAGTTGACTCCCTATCCATCACCGACAATGCTCTCCCGAGACATCAAGACTTACCTACACATAAATCAAACAAGAAACCATATCCGAGCATAAGTTCTCTCTAACTTGCCTCAACATTAGCACACAACAGTAAAACATACGTATATAGATCATTTGAAAGTCATAAACATGAATTCATCACGAGTAACCAAATAAGCAACCCGAAACCGACTCCAATCAGGAACAAGCCGGTCAGACCGTCGGGCTGGTTGGTCTGACCACGCAACACACACCAGTCTGACCGGCAGCACTTGCCCGGTCTGATCGGTCCACATGGCCAAAACACTCCTATTCATCATCTGAAAATCTTGTTCACTATCATCACCGGTCTGATCGGTACACAAACCCCAGTCTGACCGACTGCAAAACCACTTCGCCAATAATATCCAAATATCAAAACCAATTATCTCAAATACCAATTGTTCATCACAAAATAATAATCAAACACACTTTGATTTTACAATCTCTCCCTTGATGAACACATTGGCAAACCTGCAAAAATTCGTTTTGGTGTTTGAAAAAATAAAAACAAAGAAGTGGTAAAAAGCATCGGAGTGCTCAAAAATTCAAAAGAAAACTTCTCTCACTTTTGAAAACAAAGAAATTTTCCTGAACTTAAAAACATGCACTTTTTGTATCTCTTCTCTCCCTTTTGACAATGATTTCATCAAGCATTTGCATTACATTCATCATAGTATCAAGAACTTAGAAATATACTGAGAGCTTATTCATATACATGTGGTACAATATAAAGAAGAGATAATCATCAATTAGATAACAAGCATGTACTAGAGTATAATAATTAACCAAAGATATTACATTTAAGCTCAAGTCAACAATCAATATTCATGATTTTAAACGATTTACAATGCAACATATTCACTAGTAGATAGATTGAAAGAAAAAAAACCCCTACACATATACTGAATGTATTATTACTCTTTCTCAAATTAACTCCATCAAGAGAACTTCCAATATTTATTCGAGCTTTTTGTGCTCATATGAACATTGAATATTAAAATCTCTCAAGTATTCCGGGTACGTCTTTGTCGTCAAGACTGTTTCCAAGGATTCGGCATTCATTATTTTTCTCACCGCGTATACGTCCTTGTCGTCAAGACTGTTTTCAAGGATTTAGTATTTATTTTTTTCTCTCTTAAGCATGTAATATTCTTGTGGTATTCGAAACAAAGAGCAATTTCAGGAATAACAATCCATCAAACATATGTATAAGCATTAGTCATCCAAACTAAGTACTAGCTTTAACATTGCATATTTTCTTAATTCAAATAAAAGAATTAGTGTCATACATCATCTCCCTTAAAAGCAATATCTAAGTCTCATAAAAAGATTAGAATGCACACAAGCTATACTAGCAACAAATAAAACCTAATCATATTGCTAACATGCACATGAAAATACAATAGGCATATAACAAAGCTCTATTTTTCTCTTTTTCTATTTATTTTCAGATTTGCTTGATAAAATCAAAAGCGCAAGCTCCCCCTCAAAACCTGCCAAAAGAATGAATAACTACCAATTCTCCATGAAGAAAAGCAAAGCGAGAAACATCCAATGGTTTAGTGAAAATATCAGCAAGTTACAACTTTGTATCCAAAAACTTCAATTCAACATATTATTTTTTAACATTATTCTTCTAAAAGTGAAAACAAATATCAAATGCTTTATGCGTGAGTGTTGTACAAGATTCTTAGCAATGTTAATTGCACTTGTGTTATCGCAAAAGAGAGAAACTTTCTCAAAAGCAAAACCATAATCTTTCAAAGTCGATATAAGCCAAAAAATCTGAGAACAACAACTAGCAGCAACAACATATTCAGATTTACTTGTTGATTGAGCAACACTAGATTGTTTCCTAGAAGACCATACAATAAATGAAGTACCAAGAAAATAACATGTTCCACTAGTACACTTTTTATCAATTCTACAGCCAGCATAATCAACATCAGAATATCTAGTCAAGCATGTAGATAATGAAGTCGAATACCAAATTCCAAATTCAAGAGTATGATTCAAATACCTCATAATCCGCTTGACCGTTTGACGATACGAAGCACGTGGAGAAGCTTAAAAACGAGCACACAAACACACAGCAAACTATATGTCTGGCCTTAAAGCAGCAAGATACAACAAAGATCCAATCATACTTCTCTACTCCTTTTGATCAACAGTTTTACCATCTTCATCAAGATTCAACACAGCAGTAGAACCAATTGGTGTAGAAATTGGCTTATATGTATCCATCTTGAAACGTCGTAGAAGATCCTTGGTGTACTTTGTTTGATGCACAAACGTATCCTGAGATATTTGCTTGATTTGCAATCGCAAAAAGTATGATAACTCACCCATCATGCTCATCTCAAATTCCCTGTGCATTATCTCAGAAAACTCCACAACCAAAGCGTGAGATGAACAACCAAAGATGATATCATCCACATAAATCTGAACAAAAAGTTGATTATCACCATACTTTAGAACAAAAAGAGTTTTATCTACTTTTCCCATTTGAAAACCTTTTTCAAGCAAAAAGATTTTAAGTCTATCATACCATGTTTTATGTGCTTGTTTCAGATCATACAAAGCTTTTGACAATCTAAAAACATGATTGGAAAAGTCAGAATTTTTAAAACCCGGTGATTGCTTAACATAAATTTTCTCCTGTATAAAGCCATTTAGAAAAGCACTTTTAACATCCATTTGATACAATTTAAAATCTTTTGAAGCAGCAAAAGCCAACAAAAGTCTAATTGTCTCAATTCAGCAATAGGAGCAAAAGTTTCACCAAAATCCAAACCTGTCACCTAAGTAAAACCTTGAGCAACAAGTCTAGCTTTATTTCTCATAATTAAATCATCCTCATTTTGTTTATTTTTGAAAACTCATTTAGTTCCAATAATATTATGACCAGAAGGAGGTTCAACTGAAGTCCAAACTTTGTTTCTCTCAAAATTTTCAAGTTCTTCATGCATGGCATTAATTCATGATTTATCAATTAAGGCATGAGTAACATCTTTGGGTTCAAAAGAAGCAACAAACGCATAATTTGCATGAACATCACAAGTTGTTACCTTAGATCTTGTAGTACACTCACCTAGATTACCAATGATTTGTTCTTGTGAATGTCGTCTTTGAATATGCAAAGGAACAATGACTTCAGAAGTTATTTCTTGTTCTGTACCTTCACTTGTCGAAGTAATAGCTTCTGGAAGTCCATGAGAATCAGCATCAACCAAAGCTGAGGTGAAACCCCCTGGCCGGTCTAACCGCACTCCTACACCGGTCTGACCGGAGGTGTCCTAGCGGTCTGACCGGCCTGACACCCGGTTTGACCGGCGGAGCCGATCTCGTCTTCGTCTTCGCTCTAAAAAATATGACTGTCCTCCCCCTGCACCTGTGACAATATACTTACAATTTCAGATCGAGTACCAGGACTAGCCTCATCAAAAGTGACTTCACAAGTCTCAAGTATTTAGTTAATTTCTAAAATAAGTACACGATAGCCACAAGAATGTGCAGGATATCTAAGAAAAATTCCATCGGTAGAGCGTGCCTCAAATTTATCCAAATTTCCAGATTTCAAGACAAAACACTTGCAACCAAAAACACGCAAATCTTTTCAAAGAACTTTTCAAGTAAGAAACTTCACTAGACAATTTAGCACAGTTTTCATAATCAATCTTAACACCTTTTTGCTTGCGACATCTAGAGCAAGAAAGCACTTCATCAGATTTCATAATATTTTTCATGTACTCAACACGACCTAAAGATCTTTTAGTTTCATCTTGTTTAATGTGTATGTTGAGCAATTCAAAACAACATGTTGTTGTTTTAACTTTTTTGCACAAATAAGATTAAACATCGAACCAACATAAAAAACATTTTGATATTTCTTCAACAAAGTTTTAGTTAAAAACAACTCATCCAAAATACGTGTATGCTTGGCAACTCCAAGAGCAAGAGAAGATTTTAATCTCAAATTATGTGAAGCATTGATCCCTCTTATTTTTGAAATATAAGATAATAAAATTTTACAATTTTTGCAATCATCATCATCAGGAATAAAAGATTTTAATCTAGCAATTTCAGAATTAAGAGATTCAATTATAAACTCCTGCTTTTTAATCATCTTCTCACATATTTTATTTTTTGAGTTAAAAGTCAAAATAATCTCTTCAAAAAACTCTTTGGGGGGATTTACCTCATTGTCTTCATACTCTGAGTCTGATTCACCACGAGCCATGAAGCACACGCCAAAGATTTACCTCATCTATTTTCATGATTTATAGATAGATAGAATTTTTATTTTCATGATTTATACTAGAAATGTGGTGATGTTTTGAATGGAACCAGGAACTAATTTGTGCAGCGCAATGTACACTGCACTTAATACAAGAACTAATCCATAATCCATTTGCTGTTGAATCTTGATGGTGCAGATCTCCAGAATAAGTGCTGATGTATTAGCCTGCTGATTAGGTCAGTTTATGATCTGTTGATTGACAATATTAACTATGACTGATTAAACTTACTATACTACTGAATCTACTAGTGTTGCAGTTATGAGATTGAGGGGATTGTCTGTTCATCACCCTCATCTAGGAAGACGAAGGTCAGTCTTTGCCAAAAAAAAATTCTGGAATTGATTATAGTTCAGTAAAACCGTAACAACTAAATTAATGTAATCTCGAGGTCATGCAGTTTATGGAAACTCAACTTATTGATGGATGAGTACTAGGCAATCCTGCAAAAGGAAACATGGACTGGTTATGAGTTTTTTGAAATTATGTTTTTCAACAGAGTAGCACGAATGAGTTCTTCTGTATGCAGGAGAAGGAAAGTTGTGATTTTTTCTATTCGGGACATATGACCCATTTCACTTTGGGAATGATCAAGTTCTTTCTTTAGTGAAATGCTCAACCCATAGATTTCTTTCTTCCATAACCCAACACCTGAATGATTATGTTCTCTATAGATTTCATATGCCGCTCCGTCACGACCTGAATCCATTCTTGCCGCGGCAGTGGCGTGGCATCGTCCCTCCTGGCAGCCGCTGCTTGCATTGAGTGCTTGGTAAGTATTTAATTTTCAACCTATGCTAGTCTGCATATTTGCTCGCTGCCTCAGTGGTGAATTTGTCTGAAATTTGCATGTCTAAACTCATATACTAGATTGTAAATGGTTGTGTATACTAGCTTGTAACTAGATTAGAGAATCTGTATTTATGGATATTAAATTGAACTGGAGATCTGCCTAAAAAAATGTTTGTTTTGCTGATTTGGCCTGTGGATGACAAGGTGTGGAAATATGCAATTGTGGATGTTAAATTGTTGGGATTTGCTTGTTTTATTAGCAACTTTTGACTAATCACCTGACAATAGTTAGACTTGTGCACATCTAACAGTTTATACAAGGTGATGATGCTCTCCTTTTTAGACAGCCAACGGGAGGAGCGAGCGTCGGCATTGGGTGGTGACTGGACTAGGAGCGGGCGGGATCTTGTGAGGAGGATGCAGTGGTTGACGGCGGGATGCGGGGAGGAGCTGCCGGTTGCATCGACCACACCGTATGCACAACCTCCTCCTTCCACCCTTGATAGAGAAGCTGGTCGGCAGAGTCCCCGCAGGCCACTTCTTCCACGCGCTATTCTCTTGCCCCTGCCTATGCTACTACTGCCATTGGTATTGATGTCGTCTCCAAATTTTATTTTGTCATTTACTAATAATTATGTGGTAATCTAATTAGCAAATGTCAATTTGATATCAAGTTGGAATGTGAATGAAATTTCATATTCTCTTTTTTTATATCTGAATGTGTGATTGTGTGTTTGTAATTTTTTATTCGGAGGCAGATATAACATACTGTATGTATTACAAACTTTTACAAACTTTTTTCTGCCAGATTAACTACCGTGTATATCGTCGAGTAAAAAAATTACTACCATTTGTTCATCCAAGAAATTTAAAAACTGAAAACCTTTAGTTATCCATAAATAAATTACTAAGAGAAGGAAATTTTGTGGGTATGTGTTTGTAATTTATTTACTAAGAGAAGGAAAATAACTTGCAAATATTAATTTTATTTCACTAAGAGAAATTTTGTGGCAAGATTAATACGTTGATTGTAAGTAATTTATTTACTAAGAGAACGGTTGAAAACTATCGGTGAATAGTAATTTAATTACTAAGAGAACTTTTGTGGCAAGATTAATATGTTATGTTGAGGACCATTGGTGTGATAGTAATTTATTTACTAAGAGAAATTTTGTGGTAACATCACTATGTTAATCCTAAGTAATTTATTTACTATGAGAAGGTATGAGAACCAATTGGGAGTAGTACTATCCTAAGTAATTTATTTACTAAGAGAAGAACTGAAAACAATTTAGGAGTAATTCATTTAATGAGAGAAGGAACCAACTAAGAGTAGATTATTTACTGAGAGAAGAATGTGAGAAGAAAAATCAGGAGTGAGAAAAGTGCGGACGTAAGGGGCAAGAAAGGTGCGAAAGTAAGAAAAGGTGCCGATGGGAGAGGTGGGAAAGGTGCGGGATGGTGGGGGGTAGGGTGGGGGTGCATACTGTGAGGAGAGCGTTTTAGTTATCGCGCACCCCAGGCGCGGTTTAGTGCATCCCTATACACATACACACTAGTTGATACCCTGCGCTTTGTTGTAGGATTTGTGGATGAATGCATATAATACATTATAAAAATGATAGATGCATATATTTAAATAATTTAAAAATGATGTGAAGATAATGATTTGACATTGCTTGCATATTAAGTTCTAAAAATACAACAAAATTCTAAATGATATGTGATGTTTGCATGATATTTAAAATACTCTAGATAATAATTGCTAGTGGATAATGATGTGTTAGGCGTTAGTCACACTTAGAGAGTATAGATATGATTAAATTAGAAAAAAAATTAAAATCTAAACCATTAAATCGTGGTGATATTAAATTATAATGGTGCAGCTTGATACTTGATAGCAATAGCTATAGTTTTAATTGTACCTAAAGAAACAGAAGAAAATGGTTGTATATTAAATCCAATCCTATTTTTAATATCTATTGTTACAAAATATAATTCCATAATGTAAATAGGATCTAAGAGTTTTGTAGAAAATCCAATTTTAACTAACCTGTGCTGGGAAATCCTCTCGTTAAAGCAATCAAAAGATCTATCTCTAAGAGCACGAGAGGAAGGAAAAGGTTGTGCTCCATCGCTTGCAACTTGTTGGCTTATAAGCCGTGGCTAAAATTTAAATTCCAAACTTGATTTTAAATTATTCTAGACTTCTTTTCATCATTTTCTCTTTTTTTCACCCTGGATTTTTTACAGCTAAGAATATAAGTATACAAAATCCTACCCTAAAATCATTTTCCATTGCATTGTTTAATTTTTTACAGTTTATCAGCCGAAGCCAACAATCTTTTCTTTACTCATAGCTTGTTTGGGGAAACCTGTCCATGTTGAAGAAAACAAAAGGAAATCTGTCCATATTGAAGAAAACAAAACAATACAATAGTTCGTTCGTCCACAAATATAAAGTATCTCTAGTTTCATTTTGGAAAGACTTAGAAAAATGGAAAAAATATTTTGATGCTCCTCATTAAAATCATTTAAAGTGAGGGATATATGGTTGGGGATGGGAGCGTGATCGGAGTGATTGGGTGAGACAAATACTAATACTATAAGAATCTTGATATTTGTGAACAAATTAATTTTAAATCATTGGAATGTTTATATTTGCGAACATAGGGAGTTCGGCATGTTGACAGTTAAAAGGATACATGTGGGGACACCCGATAAAGTCAAGATGCCCCACGAATACGTAACTGCCCAGGAAGTTCAGTTACGCATGAAATGATATAAAAGCATAAACTTCAATTATACATTACTTAAGTCACAGAGTTCACAACACAGCGGAAATACAAACCATTACATATATGGCATATAAAGCCTTATTTTCACAAACAAATAAACTGCTAGATTCCACCACTAGAACTGCCTAAGCATAGGACAACCCGGCCAGAAACCATAATCGTCCCACTCTAACGGGTCAACAAGATCTCCACAAGCATCCTCCTCAGGTTCTGAACCCATTTATGAGTACAGAAGGTACTCAGCAAGATATGCTTTTAATGACAAATATAATAAATGCAATATAAGGAACTGGAAGGTTTAAACCCTAACCTTATCAGTGATTTCATAGTCTAACCTAATAAACATTTAATATAAACAACACTATTAGACAGTTAATAACATTAGTGAGCGTAAAATATAGATATTACTTATAAATAACTTGAACAGAACATCAACTAATAATAAAATTAACCAAATGAATTAATTGCACTTAGTTTAACTTGTGCCCATAATCTGGAATCACCGATAGACACGTCTCCATTAACTAGGAGCACAGCGTATTCGAATACTCTATGACTCTACAACGTCTGCCCAGCTTTACCCACACGATACCCACAACTGGCCGGAAAAGTAATAAGGTGTAATATTACTCCATGCATCTCTTCTTTTTGCCTAGTAAGTTAATGGATACTCGGGTCATTGCTCGGAGTGATCCGGTCTGAGATGTGTACCAACCTATCTCCGCATCCACTTACGATTGTTCGTTACTCGATGGGCAACCCAGAACTATCAGGCCCATAGGGCAGTTTTGAACTCTCGGGCCCATCGAGCCCACATATATAAATCACATAAACATAAACCATATCACTTTGCTTCACACACTTAAAAGCCAATGGCCAATACACAGAAAGGCCTACAGAAGCTTAATCAACTGGAGCAATATACGGCCAGGTCTGATAAATCGATCATGTGGATGGGCGAAACTATGTCATTCTTATTGACACAAGGGGGTTGATTATTATTATCAGTTTTAATTAAACAATAACCATAAATATATCCATGATTATAAATAGGTCCATAAAACAAACTATATAAAGTCCATCATACATACCACCCACTCACAAGCGGTGTCATCCATTCTCGGCATGCAGCCATAAACAGATCTATAAGCATGTTTTCACATGTGATAATAATATCCATATTAAACCAATATCATGTTAAATAATTAATAGTTTGTTGATGTGTTTCTCAAATTTTATCGTAAGCTTGATAGACTCCAAGGCTTATTAAGGTGTCCATAATAACCATAGAAAATCGAATGCAATAATAATAAAATAATTAATTTAAAAAGTCTATCGTACTCCAAAGGATAAGTACGCTACCAAAACAATTCTCTAACTACTGGGAATAAATTGTTCAAAGGAGGGTGCATATCTTGCAACCTTCGGGCTCGATGTAGTCATACAATCTGTCTCCTCCTGGTGCAGAGATTTCACTTGCTTCAACTACGGGACCAACGTTGGGTTTTCTATTTACGCAATAATCATCACAATAATAAATAACAGCTAAATAAAAATAAACAAATCAAATGATATCACAAAGTGCAAGGGTGGACGTAAAGAGTATAAAGAAATAATTTTTAGATATTTTTGGAATTTCGACGAACGGCGAACCCTATGTCAAAATTAGGGTCGCGTCAACAGGTGCTCGGATTGCGACGAAACTGACACGGATGGATTCGGAATAATTCTAGAAGTTTCAAATAGGTCTCGGATTTTGATTTCGAGGTCAAATTGTCACTGAACCAGTTGAACCAGAGAGAGCATTTTACTGACTTATTTTCTTTAGGGAAAAGGAAAACTGGGTGGTTTTCTTAGGCAAACCAAGGCCGGCGGTGATTTAAGGACACCAGCGGCGATGGGGGCTCGGGACCGGCGAGAGGAGGCCGGTTTTGTGGTCTAGAGGTCGCGGCGACCCCGTTCCCGTGGTCGGCGGCGTCATGGGCGCCGGCGGCGAGGCTGGCGGCGACGGCCAGAGGCGGACGGCGGTGGCGACTCTGGCGGTCTCCGGTGAGGGCGGCGGGGTCGGTGAGCT
Organism: Oryza officinalis; assembly: GCA_008326285.1. Taxonomy (NCBI): domain Eukaryota; kingdom Viridiplantae; phylum Streptophyta; class Magnoliopsida; order Poales; family Poaceae; genus Oryza; species Oryza officinalis. The sequence goes on along the minus strand of BDMV01000002.1, from coordinate 34,278,987 downwards.
CCAGGGAGGCTAGGGGAGTGCAACGGCGGCGGTGGCTCGGGCCGAGGCGGCCGGAAGCAGCGACGCGACGTGCAGCCCGGCGGCGGCCGAACAGAGGCGACGGCGGGGAGGCGGCGCCGGATTGGATGGGGAAGGAGAAGGGAAAGGAAGTATTTGGCATGAGGATTTCGTTTTTACCTTCAATTTGTGACGAGGAGCAACGATGCTGACGAATTTTGGAGTTCAACGGGTAGCGGCCGAACTAGGGATTCCGGGGATTTTTCCTCCGGTGACGGCGATGGAGTTGGCGAAGGTTGGTGCGGATTGGAGAGGGTGAAAGAGGTCAAGATTGCGGTCATTTTTGCCTCCGGTCTCGCGTCTTCTAGTGCAGGGATGAGAGAGTTACGGTGGCGGGAAGTAGGTGGTGTCGTCGCGGCATTTGTTCGTCGGCCATCCTCGTGCGAGCGTGTGGCATGCGCGGGTGGGCACGAGGAAGCAAGGCGGCGAGCGCGGCCTAGCGCGAGGTGGCGCGCGCGGCTTGGCGCTGGCTCGGCCTGGGAGGAAGGCCGAAGTGTTAGAATACATAGCGCGGGTAAGAGAGATCAGGCTGAATCAAATCTTGTATTCAAACGTAATTTGTACTTGAATGATTACAGTAAATAGTAAATGTACAAATATTTATAAAGTAAAAAGAATGTGAAGATAGTGTGAAAGAACATGTCTCTTTCTGAAGAGACGTTTCTTCGTGAACATGAAGATGTGTCTCTTCATGAATAAGCATAATTAATATGTGTTAATTGACCATCAAATAATCTTTAACCCTCTCTCTTCATCAATTTGCTTTTGATAATCATCATTTGATTTATCTCATCGAAAAAACTTCTCTAAAATCATGTGGAAAAACTTAAGGAGAAACCATAATATAGATATATGAGGTAAACTCCTTAAAACCCCAGTGGAAAAAATAAGAAGTAGAATTGTGATATATTATTAGCTAATTTTAGACTTTTATGAGTAAAGCTCATAATATGACCCAAAAATAGTAGGATGTCTATAGTTATCATTTATTAAAAATCCCAATGAGAAAAAGTAAAATGATAAGACATATAGCTTATATTGATATTACCACTTTAAAAACTTTAAAAACTTTAAATGAGAAAACCTAAAAGGCAAAACTCATACAAAGAAAAGAGTGTAATATAATGAAGATAAGTTATTTTTCAGAGAGAGATACTCCCTCTGAAGCCTGCAAAATTTTAAATCATCGCATATCAATTCTTTCGACACATTTAAAGAATGTGGAGTATGGTAGAGATTTTGTAAATAAATCAGCAAGATTATCACATGACTTAGTTTGCAAGATGTTTATCTCTTCATTTTTCTTAAGCTCATGAAATCAGCAATATTATCACATGACTTAGTTTGCAAGATGTTTATCTCTCCTTTTTCTTAAGTTCATAAGGATAGAACAATTTAGGAGCAATATGCTTAGTGATGTTACTCTTAACATAATTAGTTTTCATTTTAACAACACAAGCGACATTATCTTCATAGATAATGGTAAGTGATTCTAATGAACCAGTACCACAAGATGTTAATATGTGGTTAACCATTCTACGAAGCCATACACATTCATGTGATATCTCATATAATGCAATTATTTTAGAATGGTTGGTAGATGTGGCTACTAGAGTCTGTTTAGAAAACTTTCATGAAATAGCGGTTCCACTTTATAAAAATACAAATCATGTTTGTGATCTGGCATTGTGAGGATCAGATAGATAGCCAGCATCAATATACCCAATTAAAGTCGGATCCTGGTTCCTTTTAAAGAAAAATCCTAGATCTCTTATGCCATTAAGATATCGGAAGACATTCTTAACTCCAGTCCAATGACGTTTAGTAGGAGCAACACTATATCTTGCTAGTAAATTTACTGCGAAAGCAATATCAGGCCTAGTACTATTTGCAAGATACATAAGTGTGCCTATAGCACTGAGATATGGAAAATCAGGTCCTAGAACATCTTCATCTTCCGTTGGTCTAAATGGATCTTTCTCTACGTCTAGAGATCTAACCACCATAGAAGTTTTGAAATGATATGATTTATCCATATTGAATTTCTCTAATATTTTCTGGGTATTTACAGCTTGGTGCATAAGGATTCTAGAAGGTAAATGCTTAAGTTGTAGACCTAAGAAAAATTTGATTTGACACAAATTCTTCATCTCAAACTCCGTCTTTAAATGATAACATGCTTCATTAATATCTTGTGTATTGCCAATGATGTTTAGATCATCGATATATACTGAGATAATGCAAAATCCTGTGAGGGATTTTTTATTGAAGATGCACGGGCAATCATCACTTTTAATGTATCCTTTTAGAGAAATAAATTCACTTAATCGGTTGTATCACATTCTGCCCGATTGTTTTAAGCCATAAAGTGACTTATGCAACTTGACACAATACATGTTGCGATTTACCTTTTGATTCAGGATGTCAATTCCGTCAGGAACTTTCATTTAAATATGAGAATCAAGTGTCTCATATAGATAAGCTGTCACTACGTCCATCAACTGTATTGATAGATGATTTTGTACTACCAATTATATTAACTATCGGAAAGTTATATCACTCATAAAAGGAGAAGAAGTTTCATTTAAATCAACGTCAGGTCTTTGCGTAAAACCTTGTGCTACTAGCATTGCTTTATATCTCACCTATCTTATTGTTTTCATTCCGTTTTCGAACAAAAACCCATTTGTATCTGTCACACCCCGAAGTTTCCTTTTAGGTTTAAATTCGTTAAATAAATCGCTTAAAATAAATTTTTTCTTTTAACCTAGAGAAAAATTCTAGTTTAAAAATATATTTAATCAAGTGAAAATGGCATGGTGGGATTTTTCTTGAGTTCCCCATATTAAAATACATTAACAGGATTTTTAGTGGAATTTTCAGAGCCCTAGAAATAATTTTAATCAATTAAAAACCTTCACCGCAATAATTTAATCCCTGGGAAAATCCTTTTTCCTTTTTCTTTTTCTTCGGGCCGTCAGCCCATCTCCCTCCCTTCCCGGGTCGACCCAAGGCCGTGCGCCGCCCCCGCCGCCCCTCCTCTCCCTCTCCCCGGGCCGGCCCAAGGCCGCGGCCCGCGCCACGAAGTCCACCTCGCCTCCCTCTCCGACCCGGGCTGCCGACAGGTAGGGCCCACCTGTCGGGCCGTCTCCTCCCCAGCCGACCGCCCGCGCCCGCCGCCGCCCACGCCGCCCGCACCTCCCGCCCCGCACGCGCCTTCGCAACCGCCGCCACCTACCTCCCCGAGAAGCGCGCGCCGCCCGCATCCCCCACTCCGCCCCCTCTCTCCCATATCGTAGAGCCCGGGATTCGCAACCGAATCCCGGCCCTCTCTCCTCTCTCTTCTCCGAACTTCGGTGAGGAATCCGGGGGCCGTCGGCCAAACCCTAGCCCCCGGACCCCTATAAAATCCCTCTCCGCGCTCCGCTCTCCCTTTTTCCCCTAGCGCCAATCCCTCTCGTGCTCTCTAACGCCATCCTTCCCCGCTGACGTCAGCCCTAGCGCCAGTGACGTCAGCCCTAGGGATTATGGCGCAATAAATTGAATAAAGATTTTTCTGTTTATAGTAAAAACACAGTTAATCTTCTAAAATTCATAACTAATTCATCCGGACTCCGTTGGAGTCCATTCAAGTTGTAGAAAATTCATAAAAATGTCTAAAATCTATTAAAAATGGTTTTGTTCCCTGTTTCAGTAGACTTATAGCATGTTTGCTTGTGTGCTTTGTTTTTCGTTTAGATTTCGGTATTTCTGACACTCCGGTTTACTTCGAGGTTGTTGCAGAGGCCAATCCAGTGCAAAAGCAAGGCAAGTCATGCTTAATCACTTGAACATATTGTACCCAAATTGTGAATGTCTTATTTTTCTCTAAATATTGCATTGTTTTATAATGTCATTTATGGGCTTATTTACGTACTGTACTCAGCCTTATGTTCTAAATATCTTGTTCCTTTGATAGCTTGGGAAGTAATTTGGGTAGTTGCTAGGTTAGAACATGCTTAGCCCTGCTTAGAAACATTAGCACACTATTGGGATAACTAATGTACCATTATTATTTAATGATGGATATTTAATGGTAGCTTATGATGGTTAATCGTGAATGATTAAATAATTGGTCCAACTAAAACATGATTAACGGTGGGTTGTGAGTACATGGTTTTGATGGTCGTGCTCATGACAATTAAGGACCGGTTCACGGGAAACCCTGGAAGAATTACCGTACTTTTCACAAGCCAGCATGGGTAATGGCTGAGCTTGTAGTGTGGCTTTTCCTAGCCGACGCATCCAGGCAAGGGTGGGCATGATTGAGTTGGGTCGGCGGGGGTTTACTCGTTGATCAGCTGCCGGATTCACCTAGGTACGAGAGGGGGTTGCCTGCCTTGGTTTAAAGGTGGGGGCGAAACCTGTGGTGTGGTGCGCTTGGTTAGGGAGGGTTGTGCGAAGGGTCCTGTCATAGTCCCTTTCCGGTGTACCGTGGTGGTATACCAGCACACGGTAACATGTCGTGGGGCTGTGTTTTATGGGTACAATTGTACACCTCTGATCAGAGTAGAACTATTCGAATAGCCGTGCCCGCGGTTATGGGCGATCAACCAGATTCACCGTGATTAGTTACACTTCTAATAACCTAACCTAATGGAACTGGTGTAGTTCAGGTGGTGGTTTGGGCCTATCGCAACGTGGTGTAGCATTGGGCAGTGATGGTTTAATTTTGCTTAATTAACTCAACTGTTTTGCCGCATTCAACTAATATCTTTAAATGTGTATTTCATGCAAACAAACCCCTCCAGCCTCCTTTGCTTTTACTTGCATTATTGCTCCCTTTCCGGTATGACTTGTTGAGTACAGTGGGTGGTAGTACTCAGTCTTGCTTTATTTTTCTCCCACATCAGAGTTGGAGTACGTGTCCGATGGAGGCTACTCAGAGGAGTAGCCTTGTGGTTGCCGTTAAGGATGCCCGTGGATTGGTGTTGCCACGCTGCAAGCGTCTAGTTTTCTAGAATAGCTTGTTTATCTCTTTCTGCTGCATTTATGTACGATATTTTTATGGTGTTTGTAAGACGTGGATCTGTATGTCAACTTTGTCGTTTGTGTACCCTGGCCGGTCCTGGACGGGGATTTAATGCACATTCTGCTTGGAATTCGGTTTAGCGAATCTCTGGGCGTGACAGTATCCCACAGGGAAGATACCACGAGGAGTAGACATAACAGCCAGAGAATACATCTCTTTTATAGAGCGAGGCTAATTCCGATTTAATTGCATCCTTTCATTTGTTCCGGTCAGAGCATTTCTGGCACTCTGTTATAGACCTAGGTTCTGGATCAACTTGGAGGCAATCAACAATTTGTTCGAAAAAGTAAGTGTCGACAATTGTAGCTATTCTATCAAAAGAATCTCCAGTTTCAGAGTAGTTGATGGCAATTTCATCAACCCTTATAGACTCATCTTAATCCTGAAACAATGTGTCTAGGGTCTTCCGAATTCCTAGTCTCAGCATTGTGCACTACCGAGCTAGGTTGAAGATTATCGCAATCTGCTTGATATATAGTATCAATGTAGTGTGAACCAACTAAAAGTTGGTTTGCATTTACCATCTTTCTTTGCTTATTAGCAATACTATCTTGCTTAGTGGCCATACTTCTTCCTCTCTTTTAAGTGAGTGAAAGTTGCGTGGTTTTGTTTGGTACCTCCACTCTTTCTGGCGCATTTTAAGCGGGAATGAAAGATTTAGTCACACCTTTGTAATTGGTAAATGCATCTGGCAGATTATTTTTAAGTCTTTGTAAATGTATAATTTTCTGAACTTGAAGCTCAGTTTCAGTCGTACGTGGATTAGTTGATGGAATACCTTGGGCATTGCAATCAAATTCCTGGCATTCTTTCTAGTACTTGAAGTCTCCCCCTAATGCCGAGAAATGTTTCTCATCAAAGATAGAGTCAGCGTACCGGGCAGTAAATAAATCTCCTGTTAAGCGTTATAAGTACTTTATGATCGACTAAGATTTAAATCCCACATAGATGGGAACATATCCTATGCAAATAAACTTTCTCGTGTACACACGTACACACCAACTAACAAATTTCACCAAAAATCTAAAATAAATTGTACAAGTACTTCCAATAGTATTATGCTTATGTGTAAAATCTTAACCTCAAATTCATTATATTTTAGCCGTAACAAAAAAGATAAAATTATGACAGTTCTGAGAGTATAAATATGTTAGAATTTTATCTTTTTTGTTGCTCCCTATATATAATGAATATCAAGATGAGACTTCACACATAGATGTAATACTATTGGAAGTACTTGTACATTTTTTTCTAGATTTTTTGGTGAATGTTGTTAGTTGGTGTCTATGTGTGTACGTGAGAAAGCTTGTGTGCATATCATATGTTTCCCACATGGATCCCCACTTTCCTGTGTGGGCCCATAGCAGTACGCTATGGTGATGAGATCGGTATGTATACAACACAAGCAAACTTACGCAAATGGGAAATACTTGGAGGATTTCCCTGTACTAACTGCATTAGAGAAGTTTCATGATAAGCAGTTGGTCGTAGTTGGACAAGGTCAGCAGCGTGCAGTACTGCATAGCCCAAACAAGACGAAGGAAATTTGCAATTCATCAATAATGGTCGAGCAATAAGCTTGATTCTTTTTTATCAGTGATTCAGCCAAACTATTTTGTGTGTGGACATATGGAACAAAATGCTGAACCTGAATTTCCAATGCCATGCAATAATCATCGAAGGCATGAGATTTAAATTAAGCTGCGTTGTGTATACGGATTGATTGAATCCTATGTTCAGGATAATTTGCTTTCAACCTTATTAGTTGAGACATTATTTTAGCAAAAGCATGGTTTCGTGTCAAGAGAAGACACACATGACACCATCTAGTAGATGCGTCAATTAAAACCATGAAATGTCTGAACAGTCTAGATGTTGGCACGATAGGGCCACAAATATCTTTTGAATGTGTTCAAGGAATTTAAGTGGTCTGGCTCTGATTTTGAGATAAAAAGGTCTCAAAATCAGTTTTCCAGTAGCACATACAGTGCATACAAAATTACAGGTGATCAAATTATGACCAATAGAGTTACCAATATTTTTTCTCATTATCCCAATACTGGGGTGACCGAGTCGATCATGCCAAGTGTGGAACGCATCGACATTTTGAAAAATTACTTTATACGCAACATGTGAAATGGGCTTAATGTATGTTTAGTACAATCCAGATGTGAGAGATGAAATTTTCTCACAAATGTGTTTGCCGTATCCGTTTTGTTTAGTTAAGAGTAGAAATTCTTCTCAATTATGCATATGGGTTTCAATGTGGAACCAATTTTGACGGATATCTCTTTAACTTAGTAGGGTATGGGTTGAATCAGGACACAGTAGGACATCCTCGATTGTGATTTGTGTACCCATAGGGAGTGTAATAGTTGCTTGTCTAGACCCCAACTATTACAGCATCATGTCCAGCGATGGTCAAAACTTTACCTTCTCTCATCTTGAGAGTTTGAAAGTATTTGATCTCCCTAATTATAGAGTTTGTGGTACCACAGTCCACAAGACATAATTCCTCTCCTATCGGACTGACATCCTTGGACATCTATAGTGAAAGAAAAATTACTTAGTAAAGAATTCTTTATTCAAGATATAGGTATACATACATTAATTAAACATCAAACACATAGTATAACATTTACAAGGGTTAATAGTACATACTCTAAATACTAGCAAGTCTTATAACCCGATAACATGAGGAGTTTGTGCATTTCTACTAGGTGAAACACATTGAGATTACAGCAAATCTCCAAGTGGGTTCGTTGAGCAATACTCGATGAGCATGTCGTCCAATGCAGAAAGTGCAGCAGGATCCTCTGGGCGAAAAGCGAGGTTGTTCTGTGGTTCAATAGGAGCATGCTAAGAACCAACCTCAGGTCTTGCTTCACTTGTAAAATTGAAGTGCGCTTCATATCTAGGTTCCGCAGAAGACTTTTGCTCCTTGAGGGATTTCTGATACAGGAGAACAAGGTGCTTCGGGATATGGCAATCTCTTGCGACATGATAGTCAGATCCACACCTATTGCAATGCTTGTTGCTGTTGCCACGAGGTGATGGTGCCTTACCCTTTTCTTTTCCTTTCTTGCGATTATTGGATTTGCGCTTATTGTTGCATTTACATTTTCTAGCTGAATTCTTAGGGTTATTCGAAGAATTTTCCTTGAACTCTTTTTTATTTTAAACGTTATTCTTAACATTGTAGTGCACCTCAGGTAGTGGGGCAAAGCCAGGAGGGCGTTGTTGAGCAGTATTTAATAGAAACTCGTGATGTTTTTCTGCCTAAGTCAATGTATGAATAAGCTAAAAATAATGCTGGAAATTATTAGTGCGATACTGTTGATTCAATATCCTGTCCTCTGGAAGCATAGTGAATAGAGTCTTTTCAATCTTTTCTGCCTCCGTTGGTTATTTTTCGCAAAACTTCAACTTGGAGAAAATGGTATGAATAGCATGATTGTAGTCTGTAACAGTTTTGAAATCTTGGAGACATAAGTGGTTCCACTCAAAATTAGCCAAAGGCCAAATGAGTTTCTTTTGCTGATCATAACGCTCTTTAAGAGCTTTCCATAATGCAAGCGGGCTCGTCTCCAACAGATACTCATGCTTGATATCTTTATGAATATAGAGCCTAAGTAGAAAAAGGGCAGTGTTTAGTTTCCTTTTCTCAATTGGTGGATCCCCAGTGTTGGGTTCCTTAATAGTATTATCAATCCCACGAAAAGCAAAGTTGATTTTGATATCCGAAGCCCAAGGTGGGTAGTTACTCCCATCAAGGGTGAGTTCATCGAACTCTTTAGTTGTCATGTCCCTACAATCATGATTAACTTTATTAATTTACAGAGGTAAATTAATAAAACATGATATTGATGTTGTAATCTCAATACTAAATATAAAACCTCGTATTTTATCATGTTTCGAAAAATATAGGTGATAGACCACACAATTTGAGTTAGAATTCAAAATTAGGAGGCACAATGTGGATAATCTCCAAGTCATGAAACAATGGAGTAGATCTCTTAATAGTAGGCAAGATGAACTTGTTGCCTAAAACATGGTCTCTGGGTTAATATATTCTAAGGAATATACCACAACCAATGTTTAGGGCTCCACTATCTTGTGCGTATCCAAATTTTAAATAATCTCATATTTTCAAACATATTCTTGGAATAACACATTTAGGTAATCATCGTAAGATGTAGACCTCTTAGTGATGGACGAGATACTCGCTGCCTAAATTATGGCCAAAGGGAAAATAAAATCTTTTTGGAGAAGAATTTATTGCGGCCAATGTATAAGACCCCATCTTCATGTGTTTTAATTCCAAGTCAAAATATGTAGTCTAACGAGCATTAAATCCTCCATTAATCATTTTATCAATAATTAAGAGGATTTGCAATGTTAAAATACAAAATTTAAAGAATTTTGCAAATTAATAGAGCACGTAAGTAGAGTGTGTCTTGGACGTGGTGACTCCATGTCCAGCAAGAGCGTAATCTCAATGCTAAATGTAAAACCTCATTTTGTCATGTTTCACAAAATGTAGGTGATAGACCACACAATTTGAGTTAGAATTCAAAATTAGGAGGCACAATGTGGATAATCTCCAAGTCATGAAACAATGGAGTAGATCTCTTAATAGTAGGCAAGATGAACTTGTTGCCTAAAACATGGTCTCTGGGTTAATATATTCTAAGGAATATACCACAACCAATGTTTAGGGCTCCACTATCTTGTGCGTATCCAAATTTTAAATAATCTCATATTTTCAAACATATTCTTGGAATAACACATGTAGGTAATCATCGTAAGATATAGACCTCTTAGTGATGGGTGTGATACTCGCTGCCTAAAAAATTATGGCCATAGGGCAAATAAAATCTGTTTGAAAAAGAATTTATTACGGCCAATGTATAGGACTCCATCTCCATGTGTTTTAATTCCAAGTCAAAAAATATGTAGTCTAACAAGCATTAAATCCTCCATTAATCATTTTATCCATAATTAAGAAGATTTGCTATGTTAAAATACCAAAATTAAAGAATTTTGCAAATTAGCAGTGCGGGTCAGTAGAGTGTGTCTATGACGTGGTAACTCCATGTCCAACGAGAGCGAGCAAGAGACGCTCCCGGGTGACACCACCACCGCCTATCCATGGACGATACAATATTGTATGCCCCGGACTTGGATGCGGCGGGGTGCCATGGTTTCTGGCCAATCGGGGACCGACGAGGCGGTGGGCGGTGGAGCGATGACCAATCCGTCGTCGGCGACCACGTGACGCCGAGGTTGATGGCGGCGGCCACCGACCCATATCCTAGCTCGGGTGCGGTAGCCCAAGCGCTGCCTCATCGATCGACGAAGAAGGTGGTGGAGACGGCGAGCACGGTGCCTGCAAGGGAGGCCAAGAACGACATCCAAAATTAAACCGTAGGTAGGCATCGTACCTTTGCAATTGATTTCCTTCTCTTCCTTTTCTCCTTCGCGAGCAGTGCTGATAACGTGTTAGAATGCAAAGCGAGAGTGAGAGAGATTGAGCAAGAGGAATCAAATCTTCTATTCAAATGTAGTTTGTACATGGATGATTACAAGTATTTATAGAGTAAGAATAGATGTGAAGATAGTGTGAACATGTCCCCTCATGAAGAGGTGTCTCTTATGAAGAGGTGTCTCTTTATAGATAAGCACAATTAACATGTGCTAATTGATCATCAAATAATCTTAACACGAAGAAAGAAGGAAGAAGGAAAGAGAGAAAGGAAAAAAAGAAAAGAAAAGAAAAGAAAAAAAATAAATAGGGTAGAAATAGAGAAAAAGAAAATAGAGTAAAAAGAGAGATGGAGAAAAATAAAATTAATGGAATTCGAATTGGTGAAAAATATTTAGGTGGTTTGATATATGGATCAAAGGAATTATTTAAAGGGTGAGATGCACTTTGCGACAAAATTAAACGAGAAAAGAAACACCGAAAGTAAACATCGAAAATAATATTTTTGTAATAAACAACTAACTCGACGGTTATATTTTAGAGAATGAAAGCGAATTAATTCGGTTTTAAAAAGTTGTCAAATTTTAGGGCTGTTACAACAAATGTATGAAAAAAATTGCAATTTAACATACCGATACTACCTCTATTCTCTTTTACTACTTTACTCCAGACACTATTCATATACAAACTATGACCGCTTGTCTTTTCTCAAATTTTTACAGATATTTTTAAAGATGTGATACTATCAAAACTATGACCTCTACTCTCTTTTACTTTACTCCAGACACTATTCATGTACAAATTTTTACCATTGTAGTGTTTGTATTCATCTAAACATCATATTAAAAAGTTTTTATTCTCAAAGATAAATATTTATTACCGTGGTCAATGGTATCAACCAGAACGGTTGGACGTACTGGCTGCAGCTAGACGATCATCCCTTTTTCGATTGCATGGGAAAATAAGAGCTCATAAGTATTTTTATCTGTTCTAGTATTTATTTTTCAAGGTTTTGACCGACTAAATTTTCTAGAAGACCTTTGTTGAGTAGGAACGGTTACTTAATTATCACTTCCTCCGTATCAAAGTATAACCATCTCTAGCATTCGAAATTTATCTTAACATACAACAACTTTAAACATATATTCTCTTCTTAACTAATTATAACCTTTCGATATTCAAATTCCCAACCACTTTCTCTTCTAAGCTAATCTCAACAATCTCTCAATTAATTTCACTACTTTCACAGTACGTGTGTCTAACCCTAAATTTTTTTTTATATTTTATAAGACGAAGGTAGTAGTAGTTAAAAAAAAGATGTTTTCTAGATGAGCCTCATACTTTTCTAACATTGACAACGTACGCATAAATATTTCATTGACCAATTCTAGGCTTCTAGCCTACCTGACAGCCGTTGTGAGACGAGTCAAGATTCAAACCATGCCAACCAACCAATCAATCCACCTGTAGAGTACACGGTACCTGGATACCTCATGTTGGGCCTTTGTGCCGAATAGTACGGGGTGGGCCGAGTGCCCTAGGCCCATGTGGTTTACTTGTGTTTTAAGAAAGGGATTAAAGATAAGGCTATCAATCTCATCTCATGTAAATAGATGGTAGGTACCCGGATTATAAGGGATACCCTATCATATCTAGCCGGTCGCCTCTGCATCTATATAAGGGGCACCGAAAACCCTAATCGGGTTAATCGATCTAGAACAGGCGCCATGAGTTATACCTACACCATGCTGTGCATACTCGATACAGATCCAATCTACATACAACTGGACTAGGATATTACCTCTCCACGAGAGCCTGAACCAGTATAGACATATGTGTCATCATCTCTTCTTGATCTTGTGCACAATATAAGTATTATTGCCGATCTAGAGAATCAACAGTTAGCGCGCCAAGCAAGGGGGCGCTAGATCAATCGCCAGGAGATGGCTCTTCTAGGAGTCGTGGCGGCGGATCGCATCCGGTTCCCAACCGGGAGCGGCTTCCACTTCGGCCCCCTCGACTTCACCTCCAACAAGGTCGTCGTCCTCACGCCGACTAAGATCAACGTCGCGCCCATGCCCGTCTTGGCGCGTGGGTCCACGCAATGGCACGTCCTTCCCTCCGTCAGGCTACGTCATGATTCCACACGCCCGAGGGCTTCGGCCTTCGCACGGCTAGCGCGGCCGGACTACGCCTCAGTTGAAAATGCCTGGCGACTTCTGTCAGGGTTACGGATAAGGCATATATCATATCCTTGGGGTTACGAAGTATACAAATACGGTATACCCTAAGGTATATGGGAAGGTTACCTTAGTATTAGGGAATTTGGCCAATATGCAAGAAAACCGTCTCCTCGAGTAGAAGGTGTTAGAGTTCTATTCGAAGGAGATGCGGGCTCTGTGATCTCGTATGTGAAAGGTTCTCGCCGAGTACTACTTGTAAGCAAAGGCAGTCTGCGGTATAAATACAAGGCCCCCAGGGGGTACGTGAGGAGCGAATCAGACCATAGCCGCCAGCCATAGCAGAAGCAATCCGGACGACCCGAAGCCAACTCGTCGGTTTGATCTTGCCGAGTCGTTCTCGACAGGGGTCCAGTCGATAACTCGCTAGTTCTATTGTTCTCTATTGTAACCTCTATGGTTCTCATCATAATCCCATACAAACTGGATTATGGCTATTACCTTACGAGGGGCCTGAACCAGTATAATTTTTGTCTTTTGTGTGATTGATGTCGTTTCGTGTAGATCCTTGTTCCAACGTACCTCAATACCCTTAGGATACGGTCTACAGGTCTAACCCATCAATAGCTTCATCTCATACGCGGCTAACTTCGTCAGGCTACGTCGCGATTCCGCACACCCGGGAGCTCCGGCCTTCGCACGGCTAACGCGGCCTGACTACGCCTTAGTCAAAAACGCTTGGGGGCTTCGTCTCTCCACACAGCTAACCCTATCAAGCTACATCGCGACTCCGCACGCTCGGGGGCTTCGGCCTTCGCATGACTAATACGGCCCGACTACGCCTTCGTCAGACGCGCCCGGGGGCTTCATCTCCCCGCGCGGCTAACCCCGTCAGGCTACGTCACGACGCCGTCGACTAGGGCTGCACCTTCACAATGGCTACCTACACTGCCACCAGGCAACCACGTCCCCGCTGACTGCTCGACTCCATCATAGCTGATGGGCCTCACAGCCTCCTTGGTTGTTCTCAACTCGTGGAATACCGAGCAAGCTAAGTCACTATTTATATGGTATTTTTGTTTGGAGTAATTTATTTTGTTTTTGACTTACTGTTTAGTTGGTCACCCAACTAAACAGAAAGTCGGGGGCTACACCTCATAGGTGACAATACTGCATATGCCCATACTGCACATCATGTTTTTCCTCTTAACGATTGCAAAAGTATCTAAGTAGCACACATTCTAATTCGTGAAGCTCTATTTCCTTGCACGGCTCACACGGTCAAGGCCACGCCTAACACCGTTTGCTCGGGGGCTACACCACTCGCTGTGCACTTACAGGGTCAAGGTCATGCCTAACACTTTACGCTCGAGGGCTACGCCACTCGCTGCGCACTTACACGGTATAGCTACGCCTCACACCGTATGCCTGAGGCAGAGTGCTTAAACATAAGGAGTCAAGTACTCGGGGAAATTAATTTTGATAAGAGGAGAAACAAATATTTACATGTATTTAAACATACTTGTATTTTTCTTGAGTGAATATTTCCTATACAATATGCTGCTCCTTTTATGTGTTTTATAATGCAGGGGCCTGGTCTGGATATGCGTATCAGGAACTCGGGACCATGCGCCCGTCTCCTATGCTTTAGGACTAGACCATGCTGCTGGGTGAGGTACACCCCCGAGGGCTTCCTTACTCGACTACCATGTCGTTGTGTGAAGCACATTCCTGAGTGTTGCCTTACTTGGCTACCACTTCGTTGGGTGAGGTTTGCCCTCGAGGGCTACCTTACTCGGCCACCACTCCACTGGGTGAGGTACGCTCTTCAGCTGTCTTACTCGGGCATCACTTTGCTGTGTGAGCCACACTCCCGAGTGTTGCCTTACTCGGCTCCGTCACCATCGACAAAGGGTTGCACCTCCACGTCGACTGCCTCCGCCGTCGGGCGATCTTGTCCCCGTGCTGGTCGGTTCCTCCACCACTGACTAGGGGTTGCGTCTCCAGGCCGGCTGCCTATGTTGCCATCGGGTGACCTCATCCCCGTGCTGGCCGGCTCCTCCACCGCCACCGAGCGACAACGTCCCCGCGCTACCTTGCCCCTCCACGTTGGCTGCCTTCGCTGGCGGTCGCGTCCTCGCGTTGGTAAAGGGATTAAAGATGAGGCTATCAATCTTATCCCATGTAAATAGATGGTAGGTATCTGGTTTATAATGGATACCCTACCATATCTAGCCGATCGCCTTTGCATCTATATAAGGGGCACCAAGAAGCCCTAATCGGGTTAATCGATCTAGAACAGGCACCACGAGCTATACCTACGCCGTGCTGCGCAAACTCGATACAGATCCAATCTACATACAACTAGACTAGGGTATTACCTCTTCACGAGGGCCTAAACCAGTATAAACATCTGTGTCACCATCTCTCCTTGATCTTGTGCACCCTATAAGTATTATTGACGATCTAGAGAATCGACACCATCATCACCCCACCGATGACCACCATGGCGACCAAGGCGGCCTCAGCACGAGCCGACGATCAGCATCCAATAGGTCGTGACGACAACGGTGGAGGCCCAGGGACAATACTAATATGCTTCTTGTCTCAACCTTGGTTGGCAGCCATCTTCTTGATCAACGCTCGGGCAGTGTCGTTGACACTAAGTGAGAAGAAGGCACCTCCCGCATCTACTCGAGGTTCCCATGCTGTGGATGTGCTAGCCCATTGTAGAAACTCTCGATGAGAAACCAATCTTCCATGCCATGATGCAGGCAGGCTTGGATCCACTCTTGCAATTTCTCCCATACATCAGGAATTGACTCATCATGCAGCTGTTGGAATCCCGATCTCTTGTTCCACAGTGTTGTGGTCTTCCTGATGGGCAAATATATATAAAGAAATGCATTGGAGCATCTCATCCATATAGAGATAGCCTCTTGATTAAATGAATAGAACACCGCTTCGCCTCCCCAACCAGATAATGGGAATAGGTGAAGGCAGGGGCGGATCCACTGTGTTAGGTGTGGTGTCACCTGACATCAATGGATTCTTGTTTAGCCCAAGTATCTATGATGTTCTTTAATGGATGACACCAGTGAGATTTATCCTTTGACACCACCACGTCCATGGAATCCCATCATTTGCTTACATTGCTTCAAGTAAAATTAGCTAATACTATCCGATTAGTATCAATGATGCTTCAGTTAGCATTTGCTTAAATTGGCTAATACTATCATTTGCTTAAATTGCTTCAGTTAAAATATTGCTTCAGCTAACATTTCATCAATGAAGGTCAGCGGGAAATGATCATTTTTTTAGCCTTGTTGAGTTTTCTATAATCAATGCACATCCTTCATTAAGTGACAATTTGTTGTGGGATTAGTTCATCTTCTCGTTCTCAACGATCATCATCCCTCCCTTCTTGGGAACAAACTGGACAGGACTAACCCACTCGCTTTATGGAATGAGATAGATTATCTCACCATGTAGAAGCTTGAGGACCTCTTTCTTGACAACCTCCCTTATCGCATTGTTTAGTCTCCCTGGAGGCTCCCTAGAAGGTGTACTATAAGGATCGATAGGGATACGATGGGTGCAAAGAGAGAGGCTAATTCCCTTGAGGTCTTGGAACGAGTAGCCTAGAACAGATCGATGCTTTTCTAAGACAGTGATAAGTTTGGTGATCTGCCCTTCTGTAAGTTTGTCACTTATGATAACGGGAGACTCAATATCATTGTGTAGGAAAGCATAGCGGAGGCCAGAGGGTAGGGGTTTTAACTCGATAGGAGGTCATGGTGGTATTTCAAACTCAGAGGGATCGAGTGGTTCTCCAGAATCGTCCACCTCATGGGTAAAGTGTTCGGTGTCCTCGAGAGTGGATTCTGGAGAATCTTGAGGAAATTCAACCATCCCCTTGATCGATTCATGTTCGGGAGGAGGTTCTGTCAAGAAGTTTCTAGATCTAGTGATTTGGATAGAGAAAAATTCCTTCCCCAACTTTATGTCGAGCATCCCTAGCATTGCACATCTAGAAGCAGTTTTTCTATAGGATAGCCGATGAGGATGTCGAAGTCATGGACTTTGAAAACATGGAAATCTAGGATCACTTCAGCATCATTGTGCCTTACAGATACATTTTGTAGGATCCCAACTTCTTCTAAAATATGTTCTGAGGGGCTCTTAAGGTTTTGTTGGTCGATGCTAATGGATCATCACCTAAGATGGCTAAGGCAAAGGAATCAGAGATGATGTTGGCATCGATAGTGGGATTGTAGAGCACCTCCACCTTAATTTCCCTTATGAGGCATCAAATAGTTTAGCAAGGGGAGCTGACCCAAAGGATTTCAGGAGATAGCTCTAGCTCCCTTAACTATTCGTCGCCCATAATGGGTGTTAGCTCTTGAATGATTTCCCTAAGGAATTTGTCTTCTAGAGGCTCTAGAGGAGTAACTGGAACTGGTGGTTTCTTTTGATAGGAATAATTCGAGGTATTTTCAAAGTCTTCAAAAAGGTCATCCTCAAATCGGAGAGAGGACTTCGAAGGTTGAATTTCTTCTTCCTTCGATGTCCCTGGTTCGGGTGAGAGCTCAGGAGTCGAATCCTAGGATGCAGAAGATGAAGATTGAGATTCAGCTTCTAAGGGCTCCTCATGGCTTGACGTGGTCATCTTTTGGAGGGAAGTGTTTTCTAAGATGCGATCTAAGGTTCTCCTTCCTTCGGCTAGGGTTTTATGGGCAAAGGATCCTCCGGCGGTGATGTCAAGATAATTGGCAGACTCCTTGTCTAGACCCAGACAGAAATGTTGTAGCAGCACATGGTCAAGAATGGACAAGTCTAGGCTGGATCACACTAAAAGCAAGAACCTAGCCCAAGCTATAGTGATAGACTCGTTCTCATTCTGTCGAAAGTCAAGAATCTCTCTTCGTAAGGAGACGACACGGGATAAAGGGAATAAAGGCAACTCAAAATTTTTCCCTTAGCTCCTCCCAATTATTGTTTGCACTACCTACGGAATGAGTGTACCATTGCTTCGCCTTCTCTATGAGAGAGAATGGGAACATCTTCCACTTTAGAGTTTCCTGTGCCATGCCTGAAATTGTCAGGCATGAGCACAATTGTTCAAAATCTCGCAAATGGTGGTATGGATTTTCATGGTAAAGTCCAGAGAAGGATTGGTCCCGAACCATGGCTATAAAGCCAGAGCGGACTTCATGGTAGTTCAAAGAATTCACCCTTTGGAGCAGAGAGGCTTTGGATAGATTTCTGCTTCATGGTAGATGGGAAAGGAAAGAAGAAAAATAAAAATAAAGAGATACGAGGGCAATTAGGTTTGAAGATAATTCAGCAACCGTTCATCGGCAACGGTGCCAAAAAGCTTGTTGGTATTTATTACGAACACAAAATAATTTGTGAGCGCATAGATATCATTGTAGCCTTCACCCAAGAGTATTCGAGGGTATCATATCCATAGAGAATGTGTGAACTAGTCTTCTAGCTAGATTGCCCAAGGACATAAAATAAATGGTAAGCAAGGATAGAGAGGATTCATATGGGTTATTTATCTTAATTTAAGTTTAAGGTAAAACTCTGATTGCATCGAGCATCGGCTTACCCCTAGTCTGCCAAGGAGACTCTGGCCTACAACTCTATGATGTACCCGGACGTGGAGAATTACAAAGGACAGACAGGGTTGTCACCACCTATCATCTGCCTCTATAACCCGTGGAGCACACAACAAACAAAGATAACCTTCAACCTAGACACTAGGCCTACGCTAATGATTACTACCTAATCTTGGTACCACACTTATAGAAGATTAAGGTACCCTACCTAAGCAGAGCGATGAAGATTGGTCTGATCTATATTACCTTATTATCTTCAATCTTATATTGTCTCAGTTTGATCCAATCTATCAAGATTGG
Source organism: Oryza officinalis (assembly GCA_008326285.1). Lineage (NCBI taxonomy): Eukaryota > Viridiplantae > Streptophyta > Magnoliopsida > Poales > Poaceae > Oryza > Oryza officinalis. The sequence continues at coordinate 34,260,270 of BDMV01000002.1, read as the reverse complement.
TTCTAATAAGGTTAGGTTACTTACAATCATATCATATATAAGTTTTGGCTGATGTTCCTTTATTTTATTTTTCATAATTATATTCCATTGGATATAGCCAATCGATTCGAATTTTCATCGGCATCGACTGGACACATGATACTATATCAGCCTTGTGGCCGATTGGCCCCTCGATCTAATCTTTTCATTTTATCTTGTTAGTTGCAGAATTAAACTAACTAGCATGCTCAGAACTCGATTTGGAAGGATTTGCACTAAAGTTAAGCAAATCTCTCAGGCCTTCGTGTGTGCAAAAAATTTCACTTCAATAATGATTTATAAGCTTGTGGATTTGAAGTCCTAAGTTTAATAACGGAGTCATATCTCCACCTCACATAAGCGAAAAAAGTTTCTCTAACCTAGTTTTTAGCTTAACAGTGTAAGAGTGGCTTATACTTTAAAAAAGCTAAACGCAAAAGTTATTTGTTTGTTTAGGCTTAAACTTTTCGACTCATAAGCTGTTGGGCTGCGTTTAAGAGCACCATAAAGAGAAGAAAAGAGTCTCATTTTTCACGCGCACACTTACCGAACTGCTAAATGGTATGTTTTTTGCAGAAATTTTCTATAGAAAAGTTGCTTTAAAAATCATATTAATCTATTTTTAAAATTTAAAATAATTAATATTTAATTAATTATGCACTCATTGCTGACCTCGTTTTACGTATCTTTCCAATCTTTTCTTCTTTGTCTCGTCTCAAATCTAAACAAAGGTTGTGTTTGAGAGGAGGCCCCGACACGCAAAACGAAACACGTATTAGCGTATGATTAATTAAGTATTAGTTTTTTTAAAAAAATGAATTAATATGATTTTTTAAAGTAACTTTTTTATAGAAAATTTTTATAAAAAATACACCATTTAATAGTTTGAAAAACGTGCACGCGAAAAAGTTTGAGAAACGAACTCAGACCCTGTTTGGATCCAAAAAAGTCCCTGGGACTTCTAGAAAAAAGTCATTTTTCTTCCAAACAGGAGGGACTTTTTTTGGGACTTTTTTTGTGTAGTCCCTAAAAATTTTGTAGTCCCTGAGGAGGGACTATTAGGGACTTTTTTTCCCCGTTTCCACGCACTGCCCCTCTCTTTTCCCCTCTTCACGCGCCGCGCCCAAAAAATCCCCTTCTCTCCATCCCTCTTCTCCCGGCCGCCGATTTGCCACCGCCTCCCACCACGCGATTTGCCGCCGCCTCCACCGCCGCCGACGCGCGTCGCCGCCGAGGACGTCCCCGTCCGCCGGATTCGTCCCCGCCCGCCGCCGTCCCCGCCCGTCGCCCAGGTCGCTCCCTGCTCCGTCGGGGGCGCCGTTTCCGATCTGTCCGGCGGCGCTTCTCGCCAGCAGAGACGATGGCCGGAGCCGACGACGACACGGTGGACTTCTTCTCCCAGTCCCCGACGACCCGTTTCTTCTCCTATGGTGGAGGTTCGGCTGGTGGATCTGGCGGCGTCGGTGGACAGGGAGCCGGCGGAGCGGGCGGTGAGCTCAGGATGGACGCCGGCGGCTTCGATCTGAACTCCCAGGCCGATGGCTACCCCGAGATGGAGCACTACCAGGAGTTGCTGCAGTCAGATGGAGGTCGTCTCCCGCCGATTCGTGCTGGTCGCCGTTCTTCCAGCGTGGCCGTGGCGCGCCCCCCCATCAACCCAGCAAGAGGAAGGCGAGGGCGGGCCGCGCGAGGTGCTCGAGGCCGCGGGAGGACGATGCGGGCATTCGTTCCCCCTGGCAATGCATCCCTCGCCGGCGAGGGGTTCGTTGCAGGGCGTGGTCGCGGTGTTGCAGGGCGTGGCCTGGTCATGAGTGGAGGCGATGGATTTGGTGGAGGCAGTGGCCGTGGTAGCTACTCCGGCTGGGGCGGCGGATTCGGAAGAGGTGGTGGCCGGGGGAGCTACTCTGGATTTGGAGGCGGTTCTCCCTCAGGATCTCAAGGAGCATCGGTCGACGACGACGAAGAAGATGATGAGGATGAGATTGACGAGAATGGACAGCGCATGGTATTCATTCTCAACTTTATTGAATGATGACTTGTTTATAGTACAAATTGTAGTGATTCTAGTGATTGAACGATGATTCTTGTGATTGATGAGTGATGATTTCTTGTTATGGTACATATGTGATTCTTGTGATTGATGAAGAAGAAGTTTTATGTGTTGTATTAATTAATTTTTTTACTATTAGACCCATGACAAGGCTACTTGGACAGAAGAGAATACCTATATTTTTTGTGAAATAGCTTGTGAGGAATTGAGGGCTGGAAATTGTATCGAAGGAACATGGACAACAAGGGGGTATCAGAACATAAAGGAAAAATTTTATCAAAGGACTGGACTGAGACATAGAACCAAACAAGTGAAGAATAAATTTGCTACAATTAAGAATATTTACGTTGCTTGGATGTGGTTGAGTTCCCAAACTGGTGTAGGTCGAGGACCAAATGGAGAAATAATAGCTTCAGATGGATGGTGGAAGGAAAATGTCAAGGTATGTAGCATATTTAGTTAGCTTACCGTTATTAGTCCATATAGGATAGTAGTATTGACCTAACGCTATTCAATTACAGGGTAAACCAGGGAGATCAAAATTTCGACATGGCAACCCCTTATACTTGGAGATGCTTATAGAGCTGTACCAAGGTGTTGCTGTTGATGGATCAACAGCTTATATCCCTGGAGAGAATGAATATGAGGAGGAACATGAAGATTCTGGTGTTATGGGTGATGGCATGGGTGATGGGTTTCAAAATAGTGATGGCTTGGGTGAGGGCATGGGTGATGGATTTCAAAATAGTGATGGCTTGGGTGAGGGCATGGGTGATGGATTTAGTCCCATGAGCAACAGCAGCAGGAAGAGAAGTAGTAGCTTGGTGAGTGGTTCAACTGCTACAAGTCCTGGGAAGAAAAGCAAAAGCCCAATGGTGAAGGTATTGAAGGGGCTGCTGACTTCTTTCAACAATGACAGTGCAAGATCCAACAATCTCATCAGTACACTTGTGGATAAGATTCCAAAGGAGAAGAAGAAGTCAAGTAGGGAGGAAGCTGCTGAACTTTTGAGTGAATGTCAGAAGTTGGCAGTTGATTGTGGAGCTGTAGAGGAAAGTGTTGAATACTTTTGTGCTACACAGCTGTTTCTAAACCCAACTAACCAACAGATCTTTAAGAACATGGCAAGTCCTGAGGCTAGGTTCAAGTGGTTGAAGAGATATTGTCAGCAAATGAACTTGCATTAGTCATCTTACCTAAAGATACTTAGTTATCTTCTCTTATTTATGTAATGGCCCTATGTGGTAGACTTTTGGAACTATTAGTATGTGGTTGGACTTTATGTATGTGGAACTATTAGTATGTGGTTGGACTTTATGTATGTGGAACTATTAGTATGTGGTTGGACATATTAATATTTCTAATCCTTTTTGCTTGTGGTGTTTTCTATTCTTCTTCATGCAGGACAATAGTGGTGATGAAGAGGGGACTGATGTAGAGTCGAGTGATGAAGATGGTACTGGAGCAGTGATATCAAGCATAGTTGAAGTCTTGAGGCAGAAAAAAGAAAGGAAGAGAAAAATTTTGATGCTAGCCGGCATGATTGGTACGTATTACTTGGACACTTACTTAAACAAAGGGCCTAGAAGGGTTGCACCTGAGTCTGGATATGAATGGGTATTGAGATCATTAGGCAATACTACTGATTGTTACGACATGTTTAGAATGCACAAACCAGTATTTGAGAGATTGCATAGAGTTCTTGTGGATTCTTATGGTTTGAAGACAACAAATAAAATGTCATCAATGGAGGCTTTAGGGCTGTTTTTGTATATAGTAGGTGCCCCCCAATCAGTTAGACAGGCAAGGAATCGATTGGTAAGGTCACTTGAGACAGTTAGTAGGAAGTTCAATGAAGTACTAAAAGTGTTGATGAAGCTTGCAAAAGATATCATTAAGCCAAATGATCCTCACTTCACAACTGTCCATCACAAGTTGCAGTCATCTAGGTATACACCCTATTTTGATAATTGCATTGGAGCCATAGATGGGACACATATTCAAGTTGTAGTGCCACCCTCAAAAGCTATTCAACATAGGAATAGACACAAGGAAAAGACTCAGAATGTGATGTGCGTATGTGACTTTGATATGAGATTTACCTTTGTTCTTGCGGGATGGCCTGGGTCGGTTCATGATATGAGGGTATTCGGTGATGCTACCACTAGATGGGGGCATAGGTTTCCAAAACCACCTGAAGGAAAATTTTACCTTGTCGACTCGGGATACCCAAATAGGTCAGGATATCTTGCACCATACAAGGGTTTAACTTACCATTTCCAAGAGTACAACAAAGGTACAATGCCTCGAGGTAAAAAAGAGCATTTCAACTACTCTCATTCGTCTTGTCGAAATGTCATTGAAAGGTCATTTGGTGTATTGAAGAATAAGTGGAGGATTTTGTTGAACTTACCAAGTTATCCACCAAAAAAACAAAGTCAAATAATTGTGGCTTGCTGTGCACTTCACAATTTTATTAGACAAAGTCAGTTAACCGACACAGAATTTGACTTGTGTGACCAAGATGAGAATTATGATCCTATGGGACTAAATTGTCCTCCATCAACTGATGGGACTGATAAAAGTGATAGCCAGGAGATGAATCAATTTAGAGATTGGGTTGCAGATGGGCTGTGGAGTTTGAAACAAATGTACTACTAACTATATTGCACACAAAATGGCAATCAGCAGCAGCAGCCATTTATAAGAGAATTCAATTACCCGCTGGCCAGTAACTGTGCTAGTGGGGATATTGGTGTTTTCGTGAATGGCAGAGAGCTTCATCAGAGAGACCTAGATTTGCTTGTAGGAAGAGGGCTTCCACGCATCTCTGGGAAATCATATTCTGTAGAGATTTCTGGAAATGTTACTGATGAAGAATCTGGCAAGAAGCTACGCAGTCTTGGAAAACTTGCTCCCACGTGAGTTTCTTTATTTGTTAACAATTCCTAGTGTTGATGTATATATAATCTTCCATCCAAGCATTGCAAGCTTACTTTGTTTTCCAACTTCCATCATAAAATCACCAAGGCCATGAACTTCATGTTGCTTGGCCATGATCTCCATGTTGCTTGTAATTTGAAATGATTTGAATTTGGGCTGAGCACTTGCAATTTTGCATTATAGCTGTATGGCTGTGTACATGCATTTTCATGATTTCATCAGTCGTGTTTGCGGTAATGGTGTGTCATGTTGCATGCTGATATATCGCATGCTAGAGCAATGTCTCTGCTCATTCTTAGAGGTAGGTATACATGGTGTTGTAATAAATGGACTTTGGACTATTTATATGTGTTCTGTTCAATTTGAGTTGTTTTGTGTTGGAATAATTGGACATTTATGCAATGTATTGTGATATTGCTGGAAATGTGCTACAGTTCATATTGCTGGAATTAGCTGAAAATATCTGATTGTTTGCTGAAAATATTGCACACAAAATGGCAATCAGCAGCAGCAGCTAGCGCGCAAAATGGCAATCAGCAGCAGCAGCAGCGCGCACAAGCAGCAGCAGCAGATTTTGGCGCGAAATCAGGAGGGGCGGCAGGGGTAGGATCTCAGGGGCAAAATAGCACTTGTACCCTATAATAAGTCCCTTTTAGTCCCTCTTCCCAAACAGGAGGGACTTAAAAAAAGTTCCAGAGACTACTAAAAAAAAGTCCAGAGACTATTAAAAGTCTCTCAATCCAAACAGGGCCTCAGCCAAAGGGCCTACTAGTGATTACATTTCTAAATTTTTGCAAAGAATTTTTTTTCTCTAGACGCGCCTCAGACTATTCTACCATTGACAAACGTACACATATAAAATATCTTCTCCGTTGCAGGCTTCCAGCCCACCACCTGACACCGCTGCGAGGCGAGTCAAGATTCAAACCACGCCGAGCCAACCCAACCGCCGCCGCCGACGACCACCATGGCGACCAAGGCGGCGTTCCCCGCGCCGGCCGGCGACGAGCCGGCGATCGGCATCCCGTACCACCCGCCGGCGGCGGAGGCCCAGGGCCGGTACTACTACGCGCCGGACCCCTACGCGGCTGGGATGCCCCCGCCGAACGCGATCTACGCCGGCGCGCCCAAGGGGGTGCCCCTGCAGCAGACCATGTTCCGCGACACCCCCGCGCCCTTCCACTGCCAGGCCTGCGGCGCTGCGGCCGTCTCCTCCCTCCGGTGAGACCCGCCGTACTCGCCCCGCAATCTTTTTATTGTGGCCTTTAGCTGCGATTCGAAGGAGTAGATGTGGAATTCGAGCGGTTGATAGGTCGATCGAGGAGCGTTAGATTGCCAGCATTCGGTGTATTAATCTGCAATGAGTACTAGATTGTTCGGTAGTCTAATCTGAACCGTGAAAAGGGAGAAAAAGAAATCGATACTTTCTAGGTTGTCGAAACCAGAGAAGCTCAAGCCTTGGTGGAGTTTCCGATGTTTTTCATGTGATCTGTTTCTTGTTATTCGTTTGTTCTTCTCGAACTCGTATTCATGATTGGCTTGTTTGTTAGGTTCAGTTTGTATAGGGGAGGTGAGAATTTGAATTGGTGTTAAATTATGAATCTGATGATATGGGTAAGAGAATATAATAGGCTCATAGTATATCAGTTACAAACTTGTAATGACTTTCCCATTTTAAGGTTTACAACAGATGCAAATCAAGTCCTAAGTCTCCTTGGACAACAAAGCCTTACGAGTGCTTTTGTATCATCTTGATGTAATTGGTGATGTAATTGTCTGAGTTCAATAAAAGCTTCCATTATCTAAAACATAAGACTTACATCTACTAGAAGAAAAGCATTCTTCCATCTAGTAGAAAACACTTTGAAGAGTTCCTTTTGTTCGAACCCTTCTAGGTCAGTTGAAATAACATATCAAAGCTTGTACTGGAAGTTAAAAGTTATAAGACCATATTTAGCTTTCTTGTAATGAAGAGTCTTGAGCGCTAGAGTTAATCAGGCACTTAGTTCATGTAATACCTAGTTTAGCTAATACATAACGTGACCATCATAAGAAAGCACAATGACAGAAATTGGCACTCAATATATATATATATATATATATATATATATATATATAGGGATGTTTGTGAATTGTGACATGGTAGCCATCTACTTCCACTAACCTGTCACTTCTTGTGTTGTTTGGTAGCCTCTGTTCTCAATGGACAGGTCCAAAGATACTTTTTTTTTCCCAGTCCTTGGGAGGTATTGTGTGGTAGAGGTATTTTTAATGTTAATTGAAAGGTATAGTGCCTCTATTGACAGTTATATACTTCCTGCCACTATAGGGTTGGTCTGTTGGGTGTCTGCATATTTTCGTGGCAATTGCGAACAAAAGGGCCCTAATTACATCTTTGAGCTAAGCTCATTTTCAATTTTTGAACGGCTTCTGAGACCATCTAATTGGCTGTGTAATGCTCACTGAAGCTCACCTGAGCCTGCATGATTCTTGGAATTGTTTGCAATCAGCTCTATACCTGAATTAAGCATTACTCTGTTTTAAAAGACCGTCTTGCTATGTTTCCTGGCAATATACAGCCTGCATTGCTAAGTGTCCGTTACATTAAGTGCTTACATCTGAAACAACTTCTTGGGAATGATATTAGTCTTTATGTTGGAAAGGTATAGTTTAGGGATTCCATAGAAACAAGTATTACTAGAATACAAACTGTATAACAACAATATACTTGTTGTTTCAACCATATATATAAGAGAGCGCACTAGATCTTTCTGGTGGGGCCTGCACTTTATTGTTGTTATGTTTGTAATTGCATTTGCATTTAGGAGGCACAAATCAGATGGTGCCACTAAATATGATGAAGTGACACTTTATGAGTTTCATTAGTTTTGAATGGGCTTTGAAAAGAACCAAAGACCATCTAAATATTTGCCTGCATTATCTGTTCTAATCAACTCTGAATGGTTGCATGAGCTATTGATTGAGACAATTTGTCAGATGTTATATCTGTGAACCAAAAATCTTGCGTCAGCTTAGTGATGCAAGATTTGACTGCTGACTGCTGAGTAGTGAGTGCTAGTTTTATATACTGAAGTTGGTGATGCAAGAATGGGCATGAATTAACACATTTCTTCTTGTATTTATTTTCCTGATAGTGAAATGAACTGGCACACCCGAGCTAAGCCTGAGCCCCATGTTTATACTAAACTTGGGTCTTAGTGCATATCTTTAGTTCTAAGTAGCTGTCGCTTTGTATGTTATGATTTCCTTTCCACACCTCAAGACCAGTTAGCATCAATACCGTACCAAACAAATCGTTCAGTGAAGTTTCATAACTACTAGAAAAATACATTCATGGCTGTTGTTGCTTTGAACAGGTCGAAGCCAAGTCTAGCATCAGTTGTGGCTTGCATGATGCCCTTCATGATGGGTGTCTGCTTCCTTTGCCCTTCCATGGACTGCCTCTGGCACAAATACCACTACTGCCCCAGCTGCGGGGAAAAGGTTCGCCATTGTCGTCCAAACGCTGTTCTCCCATTGAGCTTTTGCTTTCAGTTTTTTTTTTCAACTTTCTTTTGGATGCAGGTGGCTGAGTTCAAGAAGTCGGATCCGTGCCTCGTTGTGGATCCAACTCGCTGGTCTGAGCCGAGCTTCGCTGTGCCTGCGTAAGAACATACCCTATTGATATCCAAACCGTTTCCATGGATGGGAACTATGCATTGCACTTGTGTGATCTGATCTGTACATAGAGACGGCAACTACCTTGTTGTATACCATATGTATCTAAACCGCTGTATTTTCGCTAAAGTAATGAACTGTGTATTCATGTTTGTCACTCGATCATCTGTCGGAAGAGAGTATTTTGTTCTTTTCGGATTAGAATCTGTGCGTTAATCTTGCTAATGCAGAACATGAACAGTTTATTTAATTTGGGCTCTTCTCATTAACAGTGCTTGGGGCTCGTTATCGTTTTGCTTTACTGTAACATTTGGACCTTGAATTTTAGGGCCGGTTTGGAGCGAAGCCCTATCAAAATTTTGGATGTTCCTGGGTTGACAGTAGTATACTGGCAGTGTAGTTCTCTCTTATCAGCAGGTTGAGCTGGAGCGGATTGTGCCATGCAAGTAAGAAGGATGGGTGGTCTCGATCGCTCGCCGAGAAACACGCACGGATGCACCCTGTTTGCCCTTCCACCTTGCTCGTAAAACAGTTGAGTTTGATGCAGGTTCGAAGTCAATACTACTCTAATAACAATTGAGACAATCAAGACTAATTATTAATACATCAAAATAGTTTATATTACCTTTCTTTCCTCCACTCACTCTGATGCGAGTTGAGGCTTTGGCTGAATTGCAGAGGACAGGATTGTTCTTAATACGATTATACCACTTTTATATAATTGGCCGAGTTCAATAAATATTTTAGGCATTATAAAAAAACTCACTCTAATGAAGCAAATTTCACTTTTATTTTATGCTAAGAGTGGATGTTAAACTTAAGTCCTCTTTGACACAGCTCCAGATTCAAGATTCATGGAGCTAAGTATTCCTAGCTCCACAAATCTATAGATCTCAATCTACGATTATGTATATAACATTTAAATAAATTAATTTGTTTTTATTTTAGATGAAATTCAAAATTTTAAACCACTATAATTTAACATCTAAACATCAAATTTACCGTGAATCTGATATCTGGAGCTTTGCCAAACAAGGCTTTAGCATCCATATTCTCTCTCCTTCATGTCAACGGATTGGTTTAGTTATCAGTTTTATGGGCAAGTTATGAATTATTGTTGTACATCCCCTAACCGGATTGGTTCAATTTAGACATTCGCATATTTGTTCGCAATTGCACCAATTATATACATATCCAACCCCTACCTATTATTAAGGTGCTAGCTAGGGTTTGGCAACATTTTATTATAAGTAAATCAATTGTCATTCCTTATCAGCTTGTACTTCCGAAAGGAAAAGCTAATCTTAGGGGGATGTCTAATGTGCAAGTGATTGCATGCGCGGTTGCTAAATGATAACAGCGAATCAACGTGACCCCACACAGCCTAGGAGTGTTTTCTTTCTTTCCTGGGCCTTGAGCCCATTAGTAACATGCATGTTGGCTTAGTCAATACACACACACACACTCAAACTTCATACTTAAATATTTTATTCAAACAAAATCTTTATGCATAGAAACTTTATGCATATAAATTTGAAACGAATCCAGCAGCATGTTAGCTGGGCACAGGAAAAAAACTTATATATATAACTTTATACATAAAAAAAGTTTATACACTTTATACATATATGTTTGGTACATATGTGTATTTCAACTTTGTACATATATATTTGTATTTATAATTTTGAATCGAATCCAAAAAGATTTAAACAAAACAAAATAAAACATAAGTGTAGGACACAAGGCCCATGTGCCTTGATACTCCCACCCACTCAGATTCAACCCATCACAAAAATGGGAAGAACAATGGACCAAACCTGAAAAGGAAATCAACACATGCCAAAAGAAAAAAAAACAGACCAAATCATGGTCCATAAATGGAAACGGACCTAATCGCTAGAGCATCACAGTGCTACAGCTCGCGCGATAGCCTTTTTAGCCTTAGGAGTCTTTACATCGTGCCAACAAGTGTTGTACAAATAGATAATCAATCCTCCACATCAGCTTTTAGGTGAACAAGTTATTGCATTCAATTCAATGTGATATTAGAGTTAAAGATCTTGAGTTTGAATCATGATTGACATACATAAATTTAAAAAATTACTGTACAGATTTTCCATTCTTCCTCAAAAGCTCAAGCTGATTATTATATATCAAAAAGCGATCATTCCCTCCCACTTGGTAGATTTGCGCCACATCACGAGCCACGACTACTTGTGCACCTGCACTGGCCCTCTAGCACCCGATCGATCGGGTTGATGACATTTAGTGATTTTTTACTCCCTCCGTTCTTATTTCATCGACAATTTTTATCAAAAAAGTTTTTTTTTACAAATATTCGCATGAAACCCAATGTATGTTTTCCTATTTTACATACCCCTATAATAAATAATCCTGCTACACCTATACTACAATACTAATATAGAACGTTATTTTATAATATCTCCACCTACATGCTACACACAACACTAAATAATATAATATCCTAAGGGCAAAATAATCATATGTAGAAAATATGATTGCTCTGTAAATGGAGGAATGCCATTATTTCAACTTTTAGTGTTCTAATCAGAGCTGATTATATTCATTTCAAAATATAATATCGATTTTACAATGGTCGCTCATCCTTTATAGCTATTGTTGTCAAAATAAGAAGAGAAATTCTTAAGTTACCACACCAACAAGAGTTCGATTCCAAGAGGGTGCTATCGATGAGTTCTATGATATAGTATCGCACATGCATTATTCTTTTCTTTTAGCAATTGCAGTCAGCTTACCATCCAGCTCTTCCATCCAGCTCTTCATCAAGCTAGACTGTCAAACGCGACCAAATTATCCCTTGCCCATATTGGTCGCAGACTCGCAGTAGGTGTGGGCAAAAACAAACCACAAACAGAAAACCGAACCAAAGTTTTGGTTTTTCGGTTGGTTCCTCAGTTTTTATTTTTCATGTAACTCGGTATTTAGTTTGTAGTTTGTCTGTTTCTTTTCGTGTGAACTGAACTTACTGAACAAATTAACCAAACCACAACGCAAGAGTAGCTTTTCACATGCGTGATCTGGGCAGGGCGCGCACAACTTTTGTGGGTTCCACGTATCCTCCTTGGCCACGCACATGATTATTGTTTGGAGAGTGGCTATTTGACAATAAAACCACTGAACCAATATTTTTCTCATAACTATATATTGCGGTTTTCTACTATACAAAAACAAAAAAAGAAACCAATAAAGCCTTAAAAACAGTTTTAAAAAGCCTTAAAAAAACGAATGCTCACCTAGTCACCTTAGCACACCCTCTCAACTCTCAAGGCACACTTTGGTGTTCATAAAAATGTTTTTCATGGCAGCCTGATCAGATACTATAACTGCCAAAAAAAATACCAAAAGGGTCCACACATTTAAAGGTGAGAAAATTAACTCTGCTACTCTCTAGAAACATCCCAACTCCGTGAAATATCAGCATAATTATAATGCAGTTACATGTCAAATTACCCTGTACCTCTACCTGAAGCCAAGTTGCCACCTCAGCCTAGAGAGTGGCCTCTTAGAAGTGCACATGTTCCGCTGTAGACACACACAGTTTTTTTTAAACAACTTAAAAAGTAACTTAGCGTATAAAGGGTCTGTTTGGTAGAGCTCCAACTCCTAAATTTAGCTTTAGGAGTTGGGGACTGGAGTGCAGTTGTGAAGGGGTCTAAACCTAACTTCATCTCTCTAGTTTATTTTGTGAGAACGCTCTATCCAGTTTCGCTTCCATTTTAGATAAAACTGAAACTATTTAGCTGGGCTCCGCTTCAAAAGAAATAGAACTGAAGTTGAAACTATGGCAAACATACCCAAAATCATCTTTGAAGTAAGTTGTCATGTGCGAGTAGTGCTCTCATAAGTCATCATGGTGTCTTTTCAGATCCCATTCAAACTACTACGCATTGAAAATGGATGTCATGTATGATGACTTAAATCTACATGACACATTTGACCATACCATAACGACCAACTTGAACTAATCTTAAACTTTCCATATGACACCCTCTCTTCTTTCTTTTTTTTTTAAAGGAACGACCCTTTGAAGTTTGATTTTGACAATTGGCAGAGACACATATCGCGCGTAAATGCACACACGCTTATCCTTTGATGTGCTCGATCTCATGTGAGCCACAGAAATCCATGCGTCCATATCGTGCTCCTTCTATCCAAAATTTAATTCTAAAAAGAAATCTGAACATATATTATATATTATTTGTTCAGATTTATTTATAGAATTAGATTTTGTACGAAGCGGAGGAAGTATGTTAGCTCACACACTTGCGACGCTGACGCCGACACATGCATCCATGCACGTACATACTACTGTAGTAGTAGCTATTATACGCTACCACCTTTTGACCGGCGAAATTAAACCTGGACTGTTCTTCGGTCCACAGTCAAAACCAGCACGTCTGACCTCGATCGCTTATTCGCTTTAGAACGATCGAGGGATCGAGTCACACGTACACGCACGTACGGTCGCACGCATGCTGCTAGTAATTACTTTTTTTTTTCTAATGTTTCATAACATAATACGCGTTAGTATGTAATTAGTTAATTAGCACCTCTCTTTTCACCTTAATTCACTTTTTTAAATCTTTCATTCTTAATATCTCTAATTTAATTGGATATATACATCTTACTGAATGAGAGGTGATTCAAACGAAAAAATGATAGTTATTTTTTCTGTCTTTTTTATTAGTAGTAGTTAGAGCGAGTATAATAATATAATGTAAACATGTTGTATAAGTTACCACAGTACTAATGTGGAGGAGGAAAGAAAAACAGCTACAAACACTACTACATACCTTCTTATCTGTACTGGTTGGGAACCGGTCATAGGTGTCGGTTTTTCAGTAGGTACCAATTTGGTGGCACCAATACCTAACCGTATAGGTGTCAGTTCATACCCCACAACCGGCACCTATAGTATTCAATGAATAAATAAAAAGCCACAACAGCTTCGGACCGGGACCGCTGCTCCGCACCCTTGTCGGGGTCCAGCCCTAGCGCCCGCGGAAGCAACACTCGCCTTCGCCGCCTCCAACTGTCCAAGAAGAAGGAGAAGAAGGGTTGTTGCATCGCAACGAGGGGGAAAGGCAATCACCGAGCAGATCAAAACCCGAATCCAATCGATCGAGCCACCGCTCGCACGCCATGAGCTTCATCTTTGGCAATAGGAAGACCATCCCCTTTATGAGTGGTTTTGTAGTAGTGAGATTTGTAGGTTGATTGTATATGATGTGTTAATTTTTAAAGCTAGTAGTTAGCTATATTATTAAACTCTACGTATAAAGGGAGTAGCGATATTATTCTACGTCTTATATTTTAAGATGAAGGGAGTAGTTCATTAATATCAGTGTATCATAGGTTAGGTATAGAGGTTTCTTCCTGGCTGAGCAACCGTTGGTCGTTTGGAACTAACAGTCCAACGAAGCAGATCAGCAGATGGTCCTTCCCAGGCATGCATGACTGGCATGTTTCGTGCCTTCCAAACAAAGTGTTGCATGGAGAGCACGCGACTGATCGGGTTTGTTTGCAACCCTTTCTTTTTAGTGGTGGTGATGCAAATCGTCAGATATTTTTTATTCTTGAAATTGCTAAATAACATTTGACAGAATATTGGGACTAAAATCTTATAAACTTTTAACTTTAGAATTTGTACTTTGTCGTGATGCGACAACCACAACTCCTTTTTCTCTAGCTCCGGCAACCAGCAACAATCCGGCAAGTTAGAGTTTAGCATCCTATGTTGAGATGGGAGGGAAGGTGGGTAAAAGGGGTAGAGGCCGGGTGAGATTGTCGGACTTAAAGCAATGGCATGGGAGGCAGCGGTGCCGGAGCTCTAGAGATGAAGGAGGACGGTGGCTAGGTCATCATTGGCGGCAAGGGCAAAGCAAAGAAGTTGTAGAAGCGGCGATCGAGGATGGTGGATCTGGCGACAGGGAGCCATCGGAGATGCGGAAGACGATGGGGTGGCAGCACCTCGCCATCGCTGGCTTGAGAAGGAGGAGAAGAGAGCGTTGGATAGGGGAGGAGGCTGGCTAAGGGGGCTCTTCGATGCTGTTGCATCTTTGGGCCATGCGGAGGAGGCAACGGCAGTGCGCTAGGCATCAGGTGAGATCCAAAAAGCATAAGGAGAATGAAGGAGGGTGAGGGAGAAAGGATAGGGTGGAATCACTATAGCAGTATGAATCTCAAAAGCAATTAGATATAGTCTAAAATTTGTAAGATTTCTAGGTGTTTTTTTCCTGTAGACAATCCTTTTTATGTTTGTGCTTGCCTAATAAAGTGTTGCAACATACGTACAGTACTAGTATATCCATCTTAGTAGTCAATAAACACATAAATCCACCACACTATTTTGCATCCTTTATTACATAAAACAAATATACGCACCACTACATACCTATACATTCACGGATGCGCCCACTCTCAAATAGACAAAAGCAGACAATAAATCCCCAACACACCATTGTTGCTATCTAAGAACACAATTTAATGTGTACTTCATCATTTTCACAATAACCTTGAGCTAGAATGAGAATTAATTTAATAATGGAAAAATCTCCTGAAACCATGACGAACGCAAATTTGTACCTACAGATGTACACATTAACACATGGGCATATGTTAACCAAGAGAAAATTTTCCTTATTTTTTTGTCACTCCCTAAAAATATGAGTAAATCACAATGTTAGTAGATGAATTTGTAAGATAATTAATTTAATATATAAAGTTATAAAATGCTCATTTCAGTATACAAAGTTGCCTTGTACGTGCAAACTTAAGGCCATTATGATCAGTGTGTTGGACAACAATTAGAATATCCTCCTTATTAGTCAAACATCATATCATCTCTAAAATTTAACAATATCATATATTTAAAAATAGAGGTAGAATTTACTCAAAATATATTATCTCATGTTTGCCGTCAAAATCTTGCGCTTCTCTTTTTTCCCAACTGTTCTGCTAGTATTTGTATCCTTTTTTTATTTGCGCAGTTTGACGCTATATATTTTTTTAAGAAGACCAGTATGCACTCATGTAAACTAAAAACAAGAGGAAATCCCTAAAAGCAAGAGAAGGCAATGATTTTTTATGTGTTTTAAAAAGACTCTCAAAATTTATTTATTCAAAATTTTTGGTTACATTACCTTAGTTGATGTGATTTAAAAAACCACGATTGGGAAGTATTCGGTCTCACCATCGTGTCCATCACGATGGCATGACAAATTACAATTGCCACGCAATAAATAGTGGCATTACAACAACCTGAGTTCTTTTTTCAAAAAAAACAAAACAAAACAAATTTTGAAAAGGTTCGAAAGAAAACAACCACTAAAAAGTTCTCCCGTGTATTGGCTCTCGCCTGTCCGTACGGCCTTGGTTGGCTTGGTGGTCATGTCTCGCTCAACTTGGCTGGTCATGATGCATACATGTCACGGTGCCCTTGCCATTTTGCAAGTGCTTCCTGACCTGACTGTGAGGCCACTTCATTCATCGGTTGCACGCACGCGCCCACGCGTATCAATCCGAGCAACCAGGGCATCACACCATCAACCTAACATTCGCAGCCATAATTATAAATAAATAAATACTTTCTGGGGTGGGGAAAAAAAAGGAAGGGTGAGTTAGAGCAAGTAGGTTGCCTCTAAAAATGACACGTATTATCAGGTATTTAAGTGATTAGGTGTTGGAGAGAAATTGAGCCACATATCTCGTACGAAGCAACATCTACATAAACTCAATGTAAAAAAATGATATAATATGAGATTGAATTAAAAAACATAAAATTATTGAGATTTGTATATTAGAGGTAATATATTGTACATGTTATCTCTTAATTATTAACTAGCTGAGTAACCCATGCAATTGCGCAGCTAGCACCCATACGAAATTATGTTTTTGTTTACATATGATTTTACATAAAATTTGTTAAATAGCTATCTCGTTGTCTTAGAATTTTAAAAGACCGAACATTATTATCTCTGGGTTTCTAATTTTGTAGTTTTTAAAAGTCCTACACTTTACTTCTTTGTCACCATTTTAATTGTTTGCTCGATCTATCATGCTTTCTATTCATCTTTCTTGGAACCTTTAAAAATTACACATTTTTATAGTTTTTAGAGTTTATTGTCTCGTTGGGTTTTATTTTTATAATTCTTAGAATTTCTGTCAAATGCCACCATTGTATTCCTCTATGGCCCGCTCGATGCCTCTCATCTCATTAGGATTTTAAAAACTGAAAATAATTATTGTTAGGTTTTTTTACTTTCTAGAAGTCCCGCCAACCGCTGGCGGCTTCGCCACTATACTTCTTTATGGCCCGCTCGTGTCTCCCCTCTTTATTGCCATTGAGATTTTAAAAATCGTACATAATTATCATTGAGGTTTATTTTGTTTATTCTCTCGAAGTCTCGCCAACTATCGTGGCTGTGTTGCTTAATGGGCTGTCAGTTGTCCCTCCTCTAATCGTCATTGAGATTTTATTTATAGTTTTTAGATGTCCCATCAATCATTATCACCAATCACCCTACTCCTTTATGGGCCTACTATTTCTCCATTCTTTATTCTTATTTATCATCTTTGTATTAGATGGACTAATTCTTTCAAAATTTCATATTTTTTATTTTGATATTTTGTTAGTTATAAATATATTTCTACATGAACTCTTATAATTATTTTTCTATTTTTGAAATTTATTTTATTTTCTATTTTGAATTTTAATTAATCTTGTGTTGTGTTCTATATGTTCTCTTCTTTCAATAGTATTTATTTTTTATTCCGAATTTTATTTATTTATAAATTGTATTTCTAGTTAAACTCTTTTTTTTATTTTTCTAATTCAGAATTTATTTTATTTTTTATTACGAATTTTAATTAATCTCGTAGTGTGTTTTTTAAGGCTATTATTTGAATATTTCTTTTTTTATTTCTATTTTTAGTTGTTTGTAAATTATATTCTTATTTTTATTTTTATAATTTTGGGATTTATTTTATTTTTTATTTTGAATTTAATTAATATTTAACTGTGTTCTACATGAATTGTTCTTTCAATTTTTTTTATTTTTATTCCGAATTTAATTATTTCTAAATGTATTCCTACTCAAACTCTTCTTTCTTTTTCTTTGATTAATGTGAAAATTTCTAGTCTCCACAACAAGCGTGATGTTTTCTTTCAAGACTATTTTAATAATATAATAGATAGATAAGTACTTCCTTGATTTTTAATTGATCATTATATATTGTTTTTAGTTATTCTCAAATCATTATCGTATTTGTGTTTATTTTTTAAGTCTATTTGTTATCTGTGCATTGAAGCAAGGGTAGTCCAACCCTCTATCTTAGCTAGCTAGTTTCCATATCATTAAATTTATATACTGTCATATAAAAAAAGTTGAGGTGACAAAAAAACTTAATGAGAAGAGAGAGAAAAAGATGAAGAACTATTTCTCATGAAAAAAACTAGTTTTACACATGAAACAAAAATGGAAAAGAAGATAGGTGGATGAATAGAGAGAAAAAAGAGGTGATTGAACGAGAATTTATTTTGAAAAAACTATCCATCGGATATATAGTTTTTATACATATTGTTTATATGATATGACAAGTACTAGATGGTTCATGTGTTAAGATTGTCCTAAATGAACATTGGTGCATGCATCCATGTACACAACACTTTACCACCAATATACAATATCTTGATTTGTTATTGGCTAAAAGATGATGAAGATGATGCATGCATCGATTTTGTTGCCCGAGTAAATGTACTCCCTTCGTCCATAATAAGTTTATTTTTTGGTCCACCTATTTGTCCCAAAATAAGTTTATTTTTAAGTAATTATTGTAGTATGTGAAAATAGAAAAAATTGTAATAAGAGTAGATAAAACGAAAAATAATTGCATTAGAATTTGATAAAGTAAAGACCTATTTTTTTTAGTTTTGTATTGATACGTGTGAGATTTGATAAAGTAACAAATTTAATTTGGGATGAAGGAAATAGTATGAAAGACTTAAGAAAAGTCTTTTATTGATCTTGTTATACCTATGTTAATGGTGATCAATTACGAGCGGATGGAGGGATGACATGGGTAAAATATAAGGCAGCAGGAGTTACTAAACCAAAATAATAATCCACAGGTTTCAGTAATTAATTCAGGTAGTATCATCAGCCGCTGTTAGTATCTGACCAGATGTCACCATCAATTCTAAAAAAAAAAGCAAAGGGGGACAATAAATGCAGTAGAAATTAATCTTTTTCTCCGACGAAAAACCCACCCAAATCAAGAAAAAATCGTAGCAAAAACTCCTTGATGCTACTGCTACTACTATTTGCCGGTCTTAGCTAGCTTTCTCTCAGTCAGTCTACAATTATTATTATATATCAAATATATCAAATCCAAGATTGCTTTTTGTCTAATCTTCTTTTTCTTTGGTCAACCAAGGGCATGGGCCCCACTATATCTTTCCATTACACCAAAGTTATAAAAGAAGAAACAGCAGCTATAACTATAAAGTCTCCCTCCATTTTTAGTCTACCTTTCATAGAGGAACACGAAGGATCAAGAGAGAGGCGAAATCAAGGCCCTTTTTTGCGATTTCCATCGCCGCCCAAAGCAAGATTAGGGAAGCTTAATCATCCACAAATTAATCCGTTCACAAGAAGGATTTATACAAGGGGTAATTAGAGGGGGAAGAGCCAAGAGGAGAGGAGAGGAGGCGATTGGCGTTTGGGAATTGGGAGAGATCGATCGATGAAGTCGCCGTTGCTGAGGCTGAAGGGCTTCGGCCACCACCAGCAGCACAGGGAGAGGAAGTCGCGGCAGCCGCCGCCGGCCAAGCTCGACGAGCTCGCCGACGCCGCCCAGGTGCGCGACTCCATTGATTTATTGATTGATTGATTGATTGATTTCTTCCTCTCCTCCTCCAATCTATCTCCTGTTTTCGTGTTTTTTTGGGGGGATTTCCGTGATCAAATCGGCATCAAAATCGGATCTTGGGAGAAGCCCTATGCAAAGTTGCGATTTTTAGCCACCCCGCGTTGTTTTCCAGGTGGAGTTCTTGGTTAGTGCACTCGTTTATTGATTAAGTGTGGATGCTCAAAACGATTTTACTGCTAGTGTTTGGTTATTCAATGCGGCTGCAGAAACAGAATTTGAACTGTTTAAATCGGAAATGATCTATCAATTTTCGTTTTTAATTACTTTCTGTCTGTCAGTGGTGGTCGTTTAGAAATCAAAGCTTTGAAATTGCCCCGTGTTGATTCAAGCGTGCAGAAAGACTAAACTTTTATTTAATCCAAACAGTAGGAGCCTCATTTATATTAAAAAAATATAATATATCGGATGTTCAAAGTAGGGTAGTTGTTAGGCTAACCTCCATGAAAACGACGTGCAACTTCTCTGCAATTTGCCCTTTACTTGTTTGCCCGGGAGCCATTCTGCTGCTCGCGGTTCCTGTCTGGTCAAAGTCTACGATAGGAGAGGACGCGTCCATCGGAGAAAGTTGCTGCGAAGATAGCAATCGATTATATTATATAATCGGTCAGCTGTTCGACGTAATCTTGACTGGAACTTTGGATAAAGTATGAACGCTTATCCAAGAACACGCACGAGATATTCCGTTTCGATTCCGCGTCGGTCTTCGGTGCTGAATTGGGCGTTGAACAGAGAGGAGTTTCTGAAGTACTCCAGCTAGTTGCAATTTCTGACTTTCCACCAATTATTGGATAGAGTGACAGACAATACAACTAATCTTGATATCTTTTGTTCCATCTGAATGATGACTCTGAGAAGCACTTGCAATGTAATGCGCCATTGAGCTGGAGCAGTTGCTCTCAACAGCCTACTGCTACTGTTGGTCAATGACAATGATATGACAGAAACTGTTTTTCCTTGCTCTACTTCGCCTTGTCAGATATATCAGATAAATGTCTAAGTGGACTGTGTGATCCATGTTTTACTGGGCAGCTTATAAATTATTCTATATTTCTAATGGGTTCAACTTGCTGTATTTGGTACTTCTACCCTTTCTTAGTATTGTGGCTGCCTACAATTTATTGCTGGTCAGCAATTAAATAGTACTAGTCTATTGGTATGGGAAATATTTCCTTTGCATTGTTGCATTCATAATTGAAATATGGTTTGCGTTTGTCTCAGGATGTGGAAGAAATGAGGAACTGTTATGATGGCTTCATTTCAGCAGCAGCCGCTACAACGAATGGCGTATATGGTACCTCCTGTTTCTAATGCTTAACATGGTTAAGTGGTTTCTGTCAGCAGTTGATAGCATGTTTGTCTATGCAGCATTTCTTTAGTTGATCATAGTGTAATATTGTGCAGAGTTTGCTGAGGCTTTAGAGGAATTGGGAAGTTGCTTACTTGCAAAAGCTGTGCTAAATGACGACGACGATGATAGTGGTGAGTTGTCCATTATTAATCACATAGAAATTCATGGTGTAAAACATTGCGTTACTAGATCCTAACCCCTATGAAAACCATGTATGCTTCTACTTCCTTCAGTCCAAAGTTTCCTTTAGTTTGACTACTGTATTCATTTTTATGCTTATTTTTTAAAAAGTTTTTTATCATGTAAGTTGAAGTCCTTCCATGTTTGTTTGTGGAATTACCGCTCTTTATATTAATTTCGCTATTACCTGCAGGCAGAGTGTTGATGATGCTCGGTAAGGCCCAATATGAACTACAGAAATCTGCGGATAGATATGTAAGTTACTTTTGTTGTTACTGTGATTTTTTAAAGGGGAATGCTACAGGACGGTATCCCGTTCATTACAGTTGTTTAAATTTTGTTACCACGTTATAATCTGTTGGTGCTGACATGTTTTTAAATTGGCTATCCAGCGAACAAATATCATCCACACAATCACAACCCCATCTGAATCTCTTCTCAAGGAGCTTCAAACTTTAGAGGTTTGATATACAAAATTTCCTCTGAAATCTTTGCTCAGTTATGTATTCTTAGTTGAAAACTACAACTGCTACCACTTTATACCAATTGTTTATTGGCTTCTACACGAATTTTTTTACTCATTAGTTGGTTAATTGGGATTGCCTGTGAACCACAGGAAAAACAATATGTTTACTTCAGTGTAGCATGATATGCTTATACATTTTGTTCGCATTGTGCAGGAAATGAAACAACAATGCGACATGAAAAGGTTCAAATACACCTCAAGTTCATTTTCATTTTTGGTCATTTGTCACTGAGGAGCATCTTGAACAATCCTATTCTATTCCTTGCAGGGACGCATATGAAACCATGAGGGCATCCTATAGTGACAAAGGAGGGTCAAGGCATTCCAAAACCGAATCATTCTCCACAGAACAACTGGAAGCTTCTTTTCTTGAATACCAAGAGGATTCGGCACTGTTCACATTTCGCTTGAAATCATTAAAGCAAGGCCAATTCCAGAGCCTGTTAACACAGGCTGCTCGCCATCATGCTGCTCAGGTAACTCCATGAAACTGTTAACTATGTCCCTGAGATTTGAGCGCCACATAACCTAACTATATATATATATATATATATATATATTCAGTTAAGTTTTTTCAGGAAAGGACTCAAATGTCTCGAAGCACTTGAACCTCATGTCAAAGCAATATCTGAGAAACATCACATTGACTATAACTTCAGTGGTCTCGAGGATGATGGTTCTGACAATGATGGCTACAGCACTTACGATTCTTGTAGTGATGACGGAGAACTGAGTTTCGATTATGAAATAAACGATCGAGACCAAGATTTTCTTACTTCGAGAGGTTCAATGGATGTAAGTTCCATTTCTATTTGGTTACCCTGTTTTAATTTGTTTGTGTGCCTTACAGCAGAGGCCAGGGATGTAAAACATTTCCATTATATAATTAAAAAAAACCTTTTAATGCTGCTGCCTCTCATCTAGTGCTGCCACTTAACCACCTCATTACATATATAGCCTGGTTTCACCTTTTCCTATTAATTGGTGTTACAGTATTTGGACCTTATAAATCAGCATCAATGGTAGCATATGAACTGGCATAAGCTTCAACACTTTATGCTTTCTTTGTCTAATCAGCTCACTAAGGTTCTATAGTTTGCACTGATTATCTCTGAAATTTATAGTGGTGGTGTTGCTACATCTGAACTAATATTTCATCTCAATGATATTTGCTCACTTTATTTTCTTTTCATTTTTATTCATAAAATTTTACTGAGAATACTATTGATCTGTATTTTATATTTTTATTTAATTTATGCTCTTTTATTTTGTGTATAGTTGGATAAAAATGATCTGACTACTTCACCAAAGCCAGTCAAAGAAAACAAGCAGGTGTGCTGCCACTCCCTAATGCTCATATTAGAAGTGTTCTAACTGGGTCAACCAATATGATTTCATTAGTTAGTTATTTCTCTTATCCAAATTTCACTACGTTTTATTTTGATGCACTCACTGAGTTTGGAAAAAAGTGTTGTTTTTCAATGTGGTGGTTGATATGTTTGTGTTTACACCCAAATCAATAGATTATCACTACTCAAAGAGTAATTATTCAAGCGAAAGAAAATTATATTTATGATAAAACATGTTGAATACTGATTTGAACTGTTGTTGCACCTTCACCAGCTTCTGCCCCTCTATCTCCAGTTCTGTACCAATTTAACAACTTAGAGAGTGAATATCAAGGATTACCTTGTCAACATGTTACATATATATTCTGAAATTCTGATCGGTATCTCATAATAAGCAGGAACAGGCAAAACAAGAAGAGGCCGAAATAGTATTCCCACAATTGAAGCCCGAGTTTGCTACACATTCAGCTCCACTTTTTGCTGGCAATTTGCTTGATCAAACTGACAGGCTTCGGCAAATGAGGCCATCTTCAACCAAACTGTCGTACAGGCTCCCTACTCCAGTTGGTGATGACAACCCCAAACCATCAAGTTCACACAGACTGCATCATTCTGCGCAATTCTTCGAAACAAAACCACATGCCGCGACGAATTTGTGGCACTCGTCTCCTCTGACAAAAGACTACAATAGCGCCATGCACACTGCCGCTACCAAACCGTCATCAAGCACCGATGATCTGAAGAAGTTGAAGAGGGAGTCTTGGTCAGGTCCGATTCCGATCAAGGCGGGGTCAGGCAAGCCCTTCTCTCAGGCTGACCACAGGCCATCATCCACCATGGCTTACCCTGGTGCAATGCCAGCCAAGCCGCATATTCGGCATGCGTCGTCATCATCTGTGTCACCAAAGGTTTCCCCAAAGATGTCACCGCTGCCAACATCGTCACTGAAGATCAGTGAGCTCCATCTGCTACCTTTGCCTCCAGCCAATGTGGATCCAGCCCGGCCTTCTGGTCTGGTTGGCTACTCCGGCCCTCTGGTGTCAAAGCGCCAGGCTCCTCCAGCGCCGCCGGCCCGTGTCTCCCCAAAGGCGTCACGGACAGCGTCACCGCTCCCTAGGCCGCCTGCGGCCTTGGCAAGGAGCTACTCCATACCCTCCAACAGCCAGAGGACGCCCATCATCACTGTGAATAAGCTCTTGGAGGCTAGGCACAGCAGGGAGGGCAGTGATGCTTCTTCCCCACCACTGACTCCACTGTCATTGTCTGATTTGTGCCACCAGCCAGCAGCAAAGGCAGCTGCAGGCAGCACAAGGAGAAAGGGTGGTAAGTGACTAGCAACTCATGATGCCCTTTTTTTTTCTTTTGAACATTTTTCTTGCTTGAATAGTTGAATTGCTTCATCACACAGGATTTTTTTTTGGTTTTTATACACATTTCCTCAATATTAGAGTTTAGACAAAGCTTGTATCTTCAATTCTTCATTGAGTTTTATGTAGGAAATGGACATTTACCACTGACATAAGTTTGCATGAGCTTTTCTTAGTTTGTTATCAGCTATCCTTCTGGTTTATGAACTAGTATTAGCAATGCGCCTTTGTTCTTTTCCCTGAAAATAAACATGTAACAATTTGAAATGCAGAAAATTAGAATAATATATTGAAACTGGAGAATTGCATCACCTTGTACTACTAAATGAGAAATGGTACCATAATCTTTTGGTATTGTTATTTGTTTCCCAATATGCTAAGGAGATTTAGGCTGCTTTATATACATATTGAAATATTATAATTTGGTTGCTGTAGTTTCAATGTTCTGCATGCCATCAAGGATTCCGACATTTTCAATGTTATGTGCAGTCGTTGGCAAGCATGCTATAGTTGTCACTGATCTTGTAGATTTTCAGTCTTGTTTTTGTTAGTTCTTTCGCACAAGATTTTGTGAACTATCTAACCATCGTTTTTGTGTTCATTGCAGAAACCTTGTGATGACACACACCCCGTCAAATTCGAACCATTGCTGGACAATTTTGTTTGTAAGTTAGTGGTGTATTGTAGGTTTTTGTGCTCATAATATTCTTTCGTTTTGCCACCTGCCTTGTAAATAAAAAGAAATAAAGGCGGCAAAGCATTGTAACACATTCTTTAACGCTTTTTTTTTTGGTTTAGCTATCTACACTAGTTCTTTTGGTTCAGAAAATCCGAGTTAGGTCATAACCTTATGCAAGGGCATGAACAGTGGTTTTACAACAGGTTGTTCATTTAGTTATCTGCAATAACAGATATGTATCATTAATGATCTGATTCTATAGATATTACCTAGAATAGTATACATGATATTATGCTGTTTATTACACCTTCTGGTAATCAATAAACGGAATTTTTCTATCCTCTTTCTTTTGCCTCCACATTGAAAAATCATGCATGGCATTCTCTTGTGGATGTTGATGTCACATCATTGTTTATGTGCTCTATTTTTCTCAGATTATTTACCTAATTATTTGAACGGCACTACAAATCAGGGAATTTTTTTAGAAATAATATTATTTTAATGAAAAATTGTAAAAATAGAAGTTGATCAGATAAAATCACAAGTTTAATACCCTATCGAACAATTGCAGTTCGACGTCGAACTGCGGTTGTTTCACTTAAAAAATAAAAAAGTACATGAACAGTGTCATGACATAGGCCTATCGAACTTTCAATGTTTGACAGGTCCCACATGAACAGTGCCAAACAGTGTCGCATAGTGATTTTTTTTTTTAAAAAAAAAAATTTATCCCCTGTCGAACAACTGCAATTTAACAGTACCTATCGAACTGCGGTTGTTCGATATGTCCCCTGTCGAACTTTGGTTGTTCGATGGGTGTTAAACTTGCAATTTCAGTCAATCAACCTCTATTTTTACAATTATCTATTAAAAAATATTATTTCTAAAAAAATTCACAAATTGGGCTCCCACTCACTGAGTCTGCATGCATGCATCTATTAATATCCTATGTTTTATCCTCTCTCTCTCCTCTCCATACTTAAAACTAACCTTTTAACAAACTTTAAATATTTTTTCTCCTAAAATATTTATTCAATCTACTATGTGATTATCCGTTTAATTCGTTACAATTAAATCTTTATAACAAAATCTCACTTGATTATATTTTGATAAAAAAATTATATTATAGAAAATTGTTTCACTACCTATGAAAAATTGTTTTATTACTTACTCAGATGTTTCAATTAATTTTATAAAATATTTTAGAGAAATGCAACATTTAAAAAACACTGACCGCAACATCAACAATCAACATTAAGCCCACCTAGTAAAACATCACTAAAACACTAGTTAAAAATCCATATAAAACTACGTGTAACATTTCAAACAAATTCATTTAGAAAAAGAGCTAAATTTTTTTTCATTGGAATATATTCATGTGTGGTCTTTTATAAAGATTTAATTATAATGGTATAATTAAATCGTACATTGGATAAATAGTTTTGAAGAAAAATGAATTCAAAGTTTAATAGTGAGGTTGTTATATGTATGGGTTGAGATAGAGGGGGGCATAAGATACGAGTGGACATTGTATGTATGTAAAATTAAAGGAGTTAAGTAACACATGCAACCAAATAAAGCAAAGGACATGCAAAAAGGAGGGCGCTCGATCTTTTTGGCTTGGATCGAATGCCCGAACCGAAGCATTCTCGAAATTATTTGCTCTACACTTAGATATATATGTTTTCTTAAAAAAAATTCATCCGCTGCTTTAGTAAGACCATTAATATAAGCTATTTGTTAAGTTTATTTTTTAAAATACTTAATTTATTTTTATAATTAAATGGTAATAATTCACTCGACCAAACTCGCTTTGAACTTGTATGGGTCCGATGGGCTATTGTCACATTTATCCTCGCTCCGAACCCAAGCGGGCG
The DNA here is from genome assembly GCA_008326285.1 of Oryza officinalis. Classification (NCBI taxonomy): domain Eukaryota; kingdom Viridiplantae; phylum Streptophyta; class Magnoliopsida; order Poales; family Poaceae; genus Oryza; species Oryza officinalis. The sequence continues at coordinate 34,233,284 of BDMV01000002.1, read as the reverse complement.
GACATGAAGCCCTGTATGGCCCAAACACATCTGAGCCATCAGTTGTTGTCCACCCGCGGCCCAGCCATGCCGATCTCCTGGAACTCCGGCATCCTCGCCCGTCGCCGCCGCTCCCCACCGTCCAACGCCGAAGCGGGCTGCCGGCGCTCGGCGCTCGGCAGGGCAAGGCGATCGGATGCCGAGGCCCGAGGGTCGCGTCCCGTGACTCCGTGAGGCCGTGGGCTATGCTCGCTCTGCTCCTGAGGTAAATCAATCAAGGCTGGCTTCAAAGGTCTTGTGAAAGCCTGCCTCATCATGTTCATTTTTACAGATCTTGGGATTGTGCCCGTGTGAGCTTCGGTAGTTTCCACTAAGATGTTTTTTGTTCTCTAGTTTTGCAGAGATCTCTGGTAGAGTATTTTTCACTGCAGTGTTGTCAGTTGCAGATTTACGGTCACCTTGTTGCAAATTGCAGAGAAAATATTCCGTATATAGTACTCTGTTTAGTATAGATTATATCGGTAAGCATTCACATCCCCACACAATATTGACACGGTTTTTTTAACTATGATTTCCGTTTACTATGCTTCCACCAACTTGTCGACCATATCACTACACAATTGGAGTATATGATTTCAGTTTACTATGCTTCCACCGACTCGTCGATCATATCACTACACAGTTGGAATCCTGGAGATGGTTATATTAATTACAAAGTCGGCTGTTGGTTGCTTATTTCAATTTATCTGTGACCCATTGCATAATGTACAAACCAACACAAATTATTGACTGGTTTAGCCAAAGAATCTGGACACAATAATTTGATCATATAGCACTCCTACTCCAAAGAACACGCCAAATGCAATTGCAAAGACAACCTTGTCGATGTACTGCTTTGTGGGGATTGTGGAGACTGGAGCTGCTTCTGCTGAATTGCAACAGTGCATAAGCATAGGGCTGCATAGCTTCAGGTTCCCGGCAAAACTGGAAGTTGGAAATGTGCTGAACTGGCCTATAATTGGTACAGGCCCTTCAAGGTCATTGTAAGAAATGTTGAATTTAGAAAGAAAGTTCAAGTTAGCCAGTGACGAAGGGATTGCACCTGTCAGATGGTTGAAAGACAGGTCTAGCACCATCAGATTCTTGATGTTGCTGGCCGATTGCGGGATCTCCCCATGCAAGTTGTTAAAGCTCAAGTTGAGTGAGAGGAGCGCTTTCAACTGACCAATCTCCATGGGGATCACACCACTGAATTTGTTGTTACCTAGATTCAACATTTTAGGGAATGCATTAGCCGTATGGTACTGAAGAGATGGAGCCACAAAAACTGGCATCCGAAAGAGTCTTGGGTCTGAGTGATCCGCAATATTGTCTGATCTTAGCATTGGCATCTCTGTTAGTGATGTTGGTATTTCCCCTGTAAGGCTATTATTGGATAAGTCTACATACTTAAGGTTGTTTAGGCTCTTGATCCAGGTTGGTATTGGTCCACTAAGTTGATTGTTGTATAAAAGTAGAAGTTCCAATTTTTTTAGCTTTGAGAGCCAACTAGGTATTTTTCCAGTCAGTGCACAATCATTTATGCCAAGAACCTGAAGATTCTCAAAACCATGAATTGTTTCATCCTGTGGAATAGTTTCATGCATGAAATTGCCCCCAATTAGCAAGGTAGTGAGGTTCCTTAAGTTCTTGAGTATATGAAGTGCACCTGTGATATTGGTAAAGTAGTTGTACGAAAGAGATACGAAGGTAAGGGATTTCAAGTTTTCTATCTTCTCTGGCAACTGACCGTGAAGCTTATTGAAAGATAACCGCAACCAAGTTAAATTACTGCATGAGTAGATACTTGCTGGAATTGTGCCGGTGAAGTAATTCGTGCAAAGATCTAAAGTTTTCAGATTTGGTAGGTTGGAGAAGTTAACCTTAGCAAGGTCTCCTGTGAATTTGTTGCTCGTGAGGATGACGGCTGCTAGATTTGTGCAATTGGACAAGGTTGGTGGCAGCTCCCCAGATATGTAGTTATGGTCCATGCGAAGCTCCTCCAGTTTCTTAAGCTGGCCTATAGATTCTGGGACCTTGCCACTGAATCTGTTCCACCCAAGATCAAGAAAAACTAGATTACTGAGCTTTATCACAAGCTCACCATCAATTGTTCCTTGCAAACCATTGTTAGGAAAAGAGAGGTACTCCAATGATGTGGCATGGAAGAGATCATCCGGGAGGGCCCCACTAATGTTGTTGTGGCCAGCTTTTAGCATTCTAAGTGCAGAGCATTTACCTATCCCAGCAGGGATTTCGCCACTGAATTGGTTGTAGCAAAGGTCAAGAACAGCAAAGGATAGTGAGCTGATGCAGAAAGAGGAAGGTATGTGCCCAGTGAAACTGTTGTTGCTTGCATTGATCACGGCTAGGTTGCTCATTTTCTCCCATGTGGTGGATGGAAATGCTCCAGTAAACTGGTTGCTTGAGATATTCAGATGATGATGAGTTTACCTCTTGTAGTTCCCCGCCGAGGCGGTTGAAGCTGACATCGAGGACAACGATGCTGCCAGAGAATATCAGCTCTGGCGGAAGCCCACCGGAGAGTGAATTGCATGACAGGTTGAGTCGCGACAAGCTGGTGAGCTTGCTCAGGGACGATGAGATGCGCCCTTGAAGGCCTCTTGAGGCCAACAAGAGCTTGGTTACCGCACCGTCCATGCCACAGATGATCCCTTCCCAGGTACAGCAGTCTGTCCTGTTCCTCCATGATGCAGTGAGGCCATTATCATGTGGCTGTGATAGCTCCGCAAGGAACCGGAGGAGGGTTAGCCTCTCCTGCTCAATGCATGAACCAACAGGACAGATGAAGCTCAGCAGCAGTAGCACAAGCGCAAGGCGAAAGAAATTCATGCGAAAACCGCTGGCTTTGTTGCTGCACGGAGGATGCGAAATAGGCTTCATGGTCAGTATTTCTGTTGGAGAACTGGCAGGCTAGTGATCTTGGTTTGGCAATATAAGCCGGTATCCTGTGCAAAAAATATAGTCCTTGAGCTATATATTGTCGAATAACATTGCTAAATTCCTTGCAGAAAAAGAAAGAATAACATTGCCTAAATGCACTGAAGAGGCGAAGAACAATAAGCTGATGGAATGTTGACCTAAGCGTTTGCTACTGCTACCTCACTAGCTTAGTGCTATGCTTAGGTATGGTTTGTAAATTCGATCTAGTATTTGCTTTCAGCATGATGTGTTAGGCTCACATTGTTTGACGGAAATACTTGCGCTTAAAAGTATATTTGTTCATACACCTGGCCACTTGAGACACACTAGTCTACTTGAGATGATTTGTTAAACATCCATTCCTTTACTCTTGAAGCAGAGTCATGGTCTAAGTCTATAGCCTCTACCGATTTCCTTTTATTTATCTATTTTTGTAGATGCTAGTATGACGTACTCTGCTGCTGATCTTAACACTCTTATCCAGCAGTTGCATTTTGAATTCGTCCCCAACAACCCATTCGCGACTGTTGACTGTTCTTGGCCTGCGATCGATAATCTTTTACAGCAATTGAAAGATTGACCTGTGTTTTGTTGGTTACATTACTCTTTTGTGCTTCCTTGAGATGGTTGTATTTTTTTAGAGCGAGATGGTTGATTGGATTACTGAAAGTGTAACTGATGCAGGTATAACTAACATGTTCGCGTGCTGCTGCTGGAATGCGCTTGCGTTTGCATGGTTGAACAAACTTTGAGCCTTCAACTTCCCAGTAAAGGTTGAGCCTTCATGGACTTGCTTGTGTGTTGTACTGCTCTAGTGCTATCTACGAGTACTAGCATTCGGGTTCACCTTCATTGTTTTCTACGAGGTTTGTATGGAAATTGTTACTCAAAAGCCTTAATTACTGCAGTTAACTTGGTGCATGCATAGATGCTTTCTGGAATTGTGCCATTGAAGTTGTTCATGAGAAGATCAATTGTCGTTAGATTAGTCAGGACACCAACTCCTCCGGTGGAAGTTCACCGAACAGCGAATTACGGGACAGGTTGAGGCCACCGTCGTCCGAAAGGCCGGCGAGGAACTGGAGAAGGGAGCTCTCCTGGTCTGTGGAGGAGCTAGTGGAAGAATTTTTATTTTATTTTTTTAACCTTTTTAATTTGAAATTATTTCCAAATCTGAACCTTTGCATGGTAAAACAATATTGCCACGTCCTCTGATTGGCGTGACAATATTATTTTGCCACACCAGTCTAGCTAGCGGTGGTAGTGTTGTTTCGTCACCGTCAGACAACTACAGGCGCCATGACAATATTGTTTCGCGATGCTAGACGCCAAGACAGGGGAGAGGGGGGCAAAAAAGGATCGTATTTAGATATAAGTATTGAGATGGTTTATTTTTAAAATTAAAAATTTTAAAAGTTCAAAAAATAATAATAAAAAGTCCTGGTGGAAGGGGCTAAACACAGCATACAATAGAGCAAACCCAAGCAAGTCAGTGGGTAGTTTGCTGCTGCTGCTTCTTCTTTTGCATAGAAAGTGGGAACGACTCAAGGTTGAAATATTGTTTTCTCAAATTGGTGCAGACTGGATAAATCTGTACTAGTTCTTGGATCAGACAATCTGACTTCTGCCATAACCTCCTGTAAAGCGATGTGTGGTTTGCCTTTAAAATGTTATACACCACATGATGCATTCCAAGATTAATTAACAAATCATTTTCTCACCCTTTGGTCAGATCAATGAACTTTGTTACATTATGTGATACAGAATATGTATAACGAGGACCAGAAAGAAGTCAGCCATCTCAAGAGTAAAAAAAAAAATTGTCAATGCAAAGCCTATATAAATTGACAAAACTGGACATGATTGCGAGGCAAACATCGCTCAGTCACAAGATCTCACAATCAAAACCAAAGAAACATCTGATCATCTCCAACCAAGTGATTGCCTTATCCCTGAGAAAATCAATCCCAGAGATCTTCCTATCATGGACACCCAGAAGTAGGACACTGCAGCACTAACTTTGGTGACAACAGCCCTTATGAAAGGCATGGCAATATCTGACATTTCTAATAATAGGCTGAAATAATACCTCCTGCAACAGAACAGAGTAAAGTTATGTTCATCTTGCTCCAAGTCGCACAGAAATGTTTCGACGAATTATTTGTGAAAAGAATAGCAGAAAAGGAAATTGGGAATACCATCCAGCCAGAGCTCTCAATTCTTTCGTCCTTCTCACCGGAAGAGAAAATGAGCTTATGTGAACATAATCCAGAAGAGTGATGGTGGAAGGCTTTCCAAATCCAAGCCTCCACCAGTTTGTCACTTCAGCTTGATTATCTGCTGGTTTTTCACAAAGCTTTCTGGATAAAACATATAACTCAAACCTGTCCTCGTACATTGAAACAACTGACTCGAAATACTGGTGCAGCCACCCATTAATTGCCACCTTAAAAAAATTTAGCACTGGATTATCAAATCTGAAAGTAAGAAAAACTGGAATAGAGATGTTCCCTAAAAACTTAAGAATATTAACCAAAAAGAGGAGAGTTCAAAGTGCAAATGTTTGCCCAAACATAAGATTATTCATGTAATGTGTACTGTGATATTCACTTAAAAATATTTGTTTGGTAGTCAGAATGTCTTATAAGGTTAAAAAAAATGACACCGAAGGTATACATGTGGACAAAATGTAGTATATTAGAATCGCAGCATTGTCTCTGTTCACGGTTCATTTCTTACACATAAATCATGATGAGAACTTGAGAAGGCTGATCATAGTTAATTAATGATGATATAACACTACAATACCATACGAGAACAATAAGGGTTCTTGAAGAAAAAATATTTCAAGATCTGTTAGTCTGTTGATACGGTTTCCAGCTTGGGTAGGATTTAAATATTTGTTGGCTTGTCTCCCAGGAGACTACTAACTTCATGCAAAGCCCAACTATAAATCATCAACTTACCAAATCCTACTAGTTATCTTGCACCACTGGCTTCCAAACCGTGAACATAAAAAAGTGCTTATTTTTTGGCATATATACAAGCAAGATTCGAAAAGCACATTTGAACAGTAAAAGCACAAGCAACAGCTTGAATTATCCACGACTATTACCTCATTACGCATTTTTTGAAGTTCTCTGGTTGACAGCGAGCATAGAGCTAAGCTGGAACCAACAACATCAGTCGGCATATCACCATCAACTGATATAAGCTCTATATAAATACTAGCGACCGCGTCAGCTAAGAAAATAACCAGGTCCTCCAAAATTCTCGCTCCATGTTCAGCCAGAAATTTAGCATCAAAATAGCTGTCAGACCTGCCATCAGCAAATGAAGGATAAGAATGAAATCATGTACCTTATGGAAGGATTACTGTTTGGCAAATAGCTATATATGGAGATAAGTTCAGACAATAAACAACCAAATAGTGCCATCTGAAACTCTTAAACAGGAGATGGAGTTCAGATGGAAAAAAAAAGTGGTACCATATGGATCAAGAAGTGAAGATAAATAGTACCTTGCAGAACCAAATCTCAGGAAATAAAGCAGATCCAAATAGAGTTCAGATTTCCCTAATCTGTTGAACCTCTTCAAGATCCTGTCATCCTCGTTTATTTTGCTGGTTACCGTCTTCATAAGTTCCTTTATCAGAAAAAAAGAAAACTATCAGGGACTTGAAAGCATGACAATATGGAGAAATGTAAGACAGTTGAAAATAATGGCATACTTCATTGATCTTGCTGTTCTCCCAGGCTTTTTCTCCTTGGATCCATTTCATAAATGCTGGTTCAATCAAGCCATCAATCAACGTAGTTGATATTTGCAACCATTTGGTCCCATCTACAAGTTCAGAACTTTGAGGAACATTTCTTACCTGCACAAGATCAAATTAACTACAACAAAATCAATACATGTATTCTAACATATTATACAATTTCAAAGAATTGTGCTCTGCTGGTTAGAAAGAAAAACATATCATGATACTGACTGAACTTTAGTCCATAGTTCTAGTGGCTAGTCAAGTAACATTAGAAAACAAAGAGAGAAAGCTTATCTAAACTAGTGAAACATGCAAGAACAATCTTCAGGATTCATCCATTATAATACTCTATGGAAGGATAGTGTCACCATTTTAGTAGAAAATTTCACAACTACCAGCTTGTTTAAGCCTTTTGAAGTATGCTCTCCTTTAGAAAAAAAAAGTGAAGTATGCATGGGCAATCTTCAGTGTTCATCCATGATAATCCCCAGCAGATTATAAAGAAAAAGTTGATGGCCCTCTTGCCTCCATTTCAAGTAGCTGAAAGGTAGCCAGAAGAAGCTGCAGCCTGGGACCACCATGAATTGCAAGCATACTCAAAGGATAATTTTTGCGATTGTTCTTGAGTTCACTATCGCTGCCATCCAAAGTGGCACCTCGACCATTTGATTGCAAGGCTTCTGAAAGTTTCATTCTCACTTCACTCCATGTATCACTGGGGTAAAACCTAGTATTCCCTTCAGGCAACCATTTCATATCCCTAGATATTGGAATGGAAAGAATACATTATCAGTTTTTATTGTCAAGCCAATGTTTTGAGATCTAGAAGTCATGCTTAAGCAGCTACTCTTACCTACCAGAATCAGATGGACCTGGTGCTCCAAGATGTTGGTCTAGACTATGGTTTCTAGCATGAGGAAATGCATGGCCAGAGGGTACAACTCCAGCCAAATATGCAAAAACTATACTGACAGTTAGTAAAGCTTCATCGGAAAGCAATAACAAATTTGGAGGGACCATACTCTCAGAATCCACAAGCGACTGCAAGAAATAACATTTAACTGATGTTTCCATCTGGCAACCCCTTCCATGAAAACCCAAAGGAGTAAATGCACCAGTTTTCTGTTTTCTCCCTAAATTGGACTGGCATGGAAGCTGAATCTTTTGACTGTGATTACTGCAAACGAAGAAAATCAAACATTAAATTACCATTGAAGAACTCAAGATGACTGATATCAACAAAGTACGATTTTTTTTTTACCTCTTTGGCAGATTAATAGACATAATCCTTGTGGGGAGCTTGCTGCATGATTGGATACATCTCCCTCGATGCTGTCCTCTTAGTGTTGCCAAGGAACACCCAGCCATTACAAAAATTACAGTACTTCTCAACTCCTGTTCAATGCATCACAAAGGCTGATAGGGAGAAAGCATGTTTCCTGCACAACAAAACATGGAAATGGAAATTTAGGGGGGGGGGGGGGGGGGGGGGGGGGGGGGGAAAAAAGAGGNGGGTTGGACAATATGGCTCAATCTAACATAGCATCTGAAACTATATGAAATTCCCCAATCACAAAATGTGGTATGATATGAAGTAATAAGAATGCACATTGAAGCAAATACCTTATTGTCAATGAATCCATTTAGTAAAAAAAAGATTTGGTACTGAAATAAAACGAAATTGTTTATGGTACATGCTCCATCCATGTTTCCTTGTAAGTTATTTATATCTTATTTTCACCCCTGGGGTCCTGTCCTGAAAAGTTGAAGCACATATATTTTTTTAACCAACAGTAAATTCTGAACAAGGAATACATCATTATACACCTCTTTCCACACCCAAAGCCCTGATGAGGATGTCAATGTAATGCTCTCACTCCTCAGGATTCTTGTCTGGAACACGAAACGCAACCTCAGTTAATCCAGGTCGCTCCATCCCCCCTACCCTCCCCTTCTGCCGTCCACAGCAGCTAACCGGCCACCCACCCTCTCCTCCACCCACTCCCTCGTGCGCTCCGCCTGCGCCTCCTCTCCCTTCCCCTCTCCTCTCCTCTCTCTCCTCTCTCTCTCTCTCTCTCTCTCTCTCCAGATCGAATCGCGATGGCGACGCGCGTTGCATCGGGCAACCCGAGAGCCAAAGGACCAAGAAAAACAATGGCGCTGAAGAGGGAGCGAAGCAGAGAATCGAACTTACGGGCAGCCGAAGCAGCAGTGACACGGATTCCTCCGCTCCTCCTAGCTCTTCCACGGATTGGAGAAGAATTTCCTACTACCAAGAACACTCGATGAACTCCATGCGCTCGCTCGCCTCTGCCGTTTCTTTCTCCTTTCACAGCCGCGACCACCACCAACCATGTCACCCCCATGTGCATTCCCTCCGACGAGCTTGTCCCTACACCGGGTTCACCAGATCGATCCATACGCCGTAGACACAGGTGGGCCTTGTGGGTCCCGCATGTGAGGAGGAGAGAGGCACGCGGTCCAGGAGGTGAGGTGGTGGTCCACGTCCACGCGGGGGCTCGCAACGTTATCGCCGGCGCAGGTTTTTTTGTTTCTGTTTTTTTTTTCTGTGGACGTGAGGGCCAACGTGGGCCTCGTGGTTGACAGCAATAGGGATGTCCTTTGCTAGGGCTCTAGTGTTCAAGTCTGTGTCAGTTGGGCCCAATCACTTTCTAGAGCCCAAGTCCGTGTCACTTGGGCCAGCCAAGTGATGTGTTCTTAGCCCAGTTGGGAGTGGAGGTCTTGCTTTTGTACTCTCCTCCTCTTCTTTTTTTTTTGTTTGTTGTTGTTGAAAGCTTTATACTCTCATATAAAGCAAGTTTGTTAAAATTAAGCGAGAAAAAACCCGTACCAAAGTAAAAAGTTTCAGGTGGAAGGTTGGGTGTAGATATGATTAAAATCGGCTCAAATGTTTGATTTGGTGTAGATATGATTAAAATCGGCTCAAATGTTTGATTTGATTCGTTTTTCCGTTTTATCCTTCAACAAGTTTTTTTTCTTGAATACGCACGAGATCTATGTATCAATTTTAAAAGAACAGTAAAGCTGTGTTCGGATGGATGTATTGGGAAGAAATTTTCTTCGCAACGACTCATTAGCACATGATTAATTAATTAATTATTTTTTTTGAAAAATGGATTAATATGATTTTTTAAAGCAACTTTCGTATAAACTTTTTATAAAAAAATACATCGTTTAGCAGTTTGAAAAGTGTGTGCGTGAAAAAAAAATATATAAGTTGAGAAAGTAGGGTGAAGATAAGAGGAGAGCAGAAACACCCGCTCCCCTCTACACACAGCAAATTCAAACGACCTACTAAAAAAACTCGTTGAGCTTTGAAGCTCTAGCCATGTACCAAAAACTACATTCATTTGTCACTATTTAGATGACAATCGAAACATTAGAATTGACACCACCAAACACGCATTCGGTTCTATGTTTTCTGACTTTCCAAGCCACAAGAATAATAAGTGAATTGAGTCCCCTTTTGCAATCTTTATCCATGCCTTTTACTGCCTCGGACACTAGCTAGAAAAGTGCTTTGCATCTAGACTTGGAGAAATGAAGGTCAGACCCAATCTTTGGAGAATTACAAACCAAACTTTCCAAAAAAAAAAAGACTCGACTAAAATGTGTTGAATAGATTCCTCAGCATGACAACATAAAGGACAAGCGGAAGGGTGTGGCAGCCCATGCTTGGTAATGCGATCAGCAACGGTTATTGAATGCGAGTCAAAAGAAGACCTTGCACCGCAAGGACGCTCAACTCTTCCAAATTCTTCTCCATGGAGTGAATCTGATTGTTCCAACAAAGGACTCGTGTGCTTATTTGCAGGTGTAGTATTCAGACCTTGTGAGCTTCCAATGATGCTGGTCCGGGACGCCGTCCAGCAAGATTACCCCGGCCACCAAGTCCCAAACTCGCAGGTACTCAAAAATGACTTGGACAGTGAGTGCTCCTTTAATATCAGCAGTTCACCCATGATTTTCTAAAGCTTGTGCCACGGTAGGATGCTTGCTAATCTTTCTGGGATCATCTTTACTAGATTAAGGGCCAGCTCCTCCATGTTTGTGTTTTGCAACCATCCGACCAACCTTCAACATGTGGTTGGTTCCCCTAGGTAAGGATTGATCAAGGGCGCTTTTTTGATGTCAGATTAGAACTACACTCTCTGTTCCATTTTACTTGCCACTGTTGGCCAGTGTGATTTTATCTTTGACCAACAAAAACTTTTAAATTACGATGTTTTGATGAATGTAAGTAGTATAGTTATAGATAAAATGCAAAGTATTTTGATAATTTGATATCTTTCTGAATATTCTCTTTCAAAAAAAAGACAAGCGATCAATTAATGTTTGTACATGAATAGTGTTCGATGCCAAGTAAAAGAAGGAACAGAGGGAGTAATTATATAGAAATCGTTCCTCGAATTCATGACAAGAGAGTATAAGAGTTCTTAAAACTGTTAACGTCAAATTTTAGTGGATTCGATTAAGTAATGAAACTAATTGATAGATGTAAATTTATATGGATAAGGTTGAATACAAGGAGCAATCGTGAAGACCACGACAAGACAGTTTTATATTTTTAGTATATCTCTTAAATAGGTAGAATTAGTTATTTTTCTTTTCTTGTTAGAAAATCTTATCTTGTGTCTGATTTGGACCCATACAAACCCAAGAGTATAAATATGTACACCCAAGATTTATGTAAAACATCAACAGATCAATACAATAAAATTTTGGTGCATTACCAACCTTTCGACAGGTTCTTGTTTTTGAGCAGGGCTGCATCAGTTAAGTTTGATCTTCAGTGAGAAATCAAGTTCGGGGCCTTGCTCTTGAGTTGGGATGCATCGGTTAAGTTCGATCTTCGACGAGTAAGTAAGTTCTGTCAACTTCGTTTCTATCGGCTTGGTTAGAACTTTCTCTATTAGATCCAATATTCTAACTAGATTGTTACATGCATTGTCTATCAGATATAACAATTCTATCTTTAATTGCATCACTGTTTAGAGTCGTATCAGCCTAGTTAGGACTTTCTCGGTTAGGTCCGATATTCTGACTAAGTTGATATCTCTTTAACCACATTTCTATTTTAGATTGATTCGATATATCCATCACGTTTGTGTAGATATATCGGCTAAATAAGTCTTTCTTATTATCTTCAATCTTATACTTTTTAGTTAGGTCTGATCTATTAGTTTGCTGCTAATAAGTTTGATTCTAGCAAGCCGATAAGTTTTTATGCAACGTTCATTGAAGTTTTAGACGATGAGTTATCATTATTATAGGCTTCAGCTATTAGATATATCGGTTAGTTAGCCAACATACATGTGAATCTATCTTCATCGGATCTCCAGCCGATGTATGCTTTAACCATCGGACTTACATTTATCACACTATATCAGTATTGGCCGATTGGTTCATTGGTTCAATTCTTTCTATCATCCTTGTTAGTTGAAGATCAAACTAACTAGCATGTTCGGAACCCCAAATTTAGGACCTGCACTAGAGTTAAGAAAATCTTCGATGCCTTCGTGTGTTGGACAAATTTTGTGCTAACAAGAAAAAAAATAGCTAGAGATGGTATGAAAATTATCAGATATTATGAAAAATCATATATATAATCATACTCCCTCTATTCTATATTGTAAGTTGTTTTAGATTTGTCATAAGTGAAACTTCTCTAATTCTGACCGAGTTTATAATAGAAAAATACACAGACATCTACAACATCAAATTAGTTTCATTAAATCCACCATTGAAATATGTCTTGATACCGCATTTATTTGTTATTACAGAGGTTGACACATTTTCATATAAACTCGGTTAAAACTAGAGAAGTTTAACTTATGTAGAACTAAAAGGGAAATATCCTGTGAAAACGAGCTAAATGTTGGAAACTTGTGAAAGTCATATCTAAAAAATTTTGTAAATTCATGAAAAAAATTACTAGAGATAGGTATAGATATGAAATACATTCTCACTAAATCTCAAGTCCAAACTCAACTTTATTTGAGAGACAAAAATGACAAATTTCCTATGAATAGTGTCATGTTACTATTCACCCGAAATTTGTCTTTTTTACTCCCAAATAAAGTTGAGTTTGAACTTGAGATTTGGTGAAAATGTATTTCATATCTACACCTATCTCTAGTAGTTTTTCATGAATGTACAAAACTTTTAGGAACAGAGGAAGTAAAATATAAAAGATAAACCAAACCAACGGTTTCACATAATAGTTGGTTTCATTTTTCCCCCTTTTTTTTGGGTTAATATTTGATAAAAATTCATCCATGTCACAATCATGTTTAGATATGGAATTTGGAACATGCCAGCCTAATTTTTTGTTGGTACTCATATATCTTTTAATATGAAAAAATGTTAGAATTAAATAGGCTAGGCCCAATTTAGTCCCCGTAAATTCCATGGGCCAATAATTAATGTTAAGGAATTAATATCACCTTGGAAACTAATGTGGACGGACCTCGACTTAAATAGGCTGCTAATTGAGAGCACATGTTGAGCGGTTGAGGTGGTGATGGGACTGCCACACGCGCATGGACCGGTTGCCTGCCTTCCTGCCCAACGTTTTGCTTTGATGAGCAAACACGTAACCAACGACGATTAATGGTGACGTTACTCGAGTAACAGACGAAATCATTATGTGCTATCAACTCTCGTAATGTTCCTCTCTCTGGCGCGCATCCTTATCACCTCCTGTGGCATAGATAGAGGAAATTCTCTTCTGTTCATCTCTTCCTCAGGGACTCTCTATTCTTGCACTGCTTTTGTCTCCCTGGTTCTGAGCACCTGCGCGCACGGTTACTTGGGATGAGCAAGCCTCGAAAACTTCGTCCACCTGAGTACCTACATGGTTAGGCGGACGATCCAATTTTTAGGGAGCGCGTTCTACGCGCAACCGCTCTCGACACTGCATCCTCTTCGTCACGATTTGATTCCTCTACGTCATGGCAACCAACAGATGGAATGACGACACTGAAAGAGCGGAGAACGTCGACACCAACGAAGCCAACAACAACAACAACGCCTCATCTTCTGGAGTGTTCTTTGGATATATCACTTTATTCACCTTAGTGTTAAACAGATGATGCTACTACTGTTATTGGCATGTTCATGTTTAACACTATCACTGGATCATTCCGTTATTCACATGTCATGTTTACTATTTTTTTTTGGATTAAAATATGCCGAATTATGACTATATTTCCAACAATCCCAAAAACTTGATTGGTCTTTTACGGTAGCTGGTTTTGCTGCATCACTAAAACCACATACTTTTGATAGTTCAAACTATAAGAGATGAAAAACACGTGCACTATTATGGTTGACAACTATGCAATATTTCTTTGTTTCACAGGGCCAGACGACCGAACGACCTCTCTCTCTCTCCTGAGGAGGAGGCTAAGTTCGAGTCTGCAGATTGCTTGTTCCATGGAGCATTGATCAGTGTACTAGCTGACAACATAGTGGACGTGTACATGCACATGCCTTCAGGGAAGGATATGCGGGATGCACTTGAGGCCAAGTTTGGAGTCTCTGATGCTGGCAGTGAGCTGTATATCATGAAACAATTCTATGACTACAAGATGATTGATAACCGTTGTGTAGTAGAACAAGCTCATGAGATTCAGGCACTGGCAAAGAAACTTGAGAACAACAGCTGCGAGTTGCCGAACAAGTTTGTGGCAGGTGGCATTATTGCCAAATTGCCACCTTCTTAATTGGATTTTGCCATTTCTCTAAAACGCAAGAGGCAAGAGTTCAGTGTTACTGATCTCATTGGCTCTTTGGGTGTTGACGAGAAGGCTAGGGCAAAGGTCAATAGTGGCAAAAAGGTCGAGGGAGGTTCTAGCGCCAATTTGGTGCAAAAAAGAAGAACCCTCAAGCATCCCACAACAAGAAGAAGGTCAAACCTGATGTCAAACCCAAGGCTACAACCAATTTTAAGAAGAAAGACAAGGGAAAGGCAAAGGGCAACTGCTTCGTGTGCGGTGAGCCTGGTCATTGGGCCAAGGATTGTCCTGATCGCAAAGACAAAAAGTTTGCAAATATGGTTATTAGCGAAGGAGGAAGAACATCGGGGTATGGTAATTTTTACCTGCAGTTCTTTCTGTTTTACATTCACCTGAATGGTGGGTTAATACTGATGCTAATATTCATGTGTGTGCTGACATTTTCCTATTTTCTTCTTATCAGGTCGGGAGAGGTTTCTCCTTGTTGATGGGGAACGGTTCACATGCAGCTGTTCATGTTGTTGGTACGGTCGATATGAAGTTTACTTCTGGAAAGACCGTGCAGCTGAAGAACGTGCAATATGTCCCCTCAATAAAGAAGAATCTTGTTAGTAGCTCTCTACTTGTAGAGATGATTTTAAACTTGTGTTTGAGTCCAATAAGTTTGTCGTATCTAAATATGGAATATTTGTTGGTAAAGGTTATGACAAAAGAGCTTATTTCGCTTTTCTTTGGATGATGCATGTAATAATGTTGCGAACCATGTGAGCAATGATGATGAGTCCAATACGTGGCATTCGCGTCTTTGTTATGTAAATTTGGTTGTATGACATGCGTAGCTAACATGAGTTTAATCCCGAAATTCACTTTGGTCAAAGGTTCTAAGTGCCATGCTTGTGTTCAAGTGAAACAACCTCGCAAGCCTCACAAGGTATCAGAGACAAGAAATTTGGCATCACTAGAACTTGTTCATTCCGATCTGTGAGAAATAAATGATGTGTTGACTAAAGAAGGGAAGAAATACTTCATGACACTTATAGATGATTGCACTAGATTTTGCTATGTGTATTTACTGAAAACAAAGAATGAAGCATTGCATTAATTTAAAATCTATAAAGCTAAGGTAGAAAACCAACTTGAAAAGAAAATCAAACGGTTAAGGTTTGATCGAGGTGGAGAGTATTTTTTAAATGAGTTTACTTTATTTTGTGAAGAGTTTGGAATTATTCATGAGAGGACGCCTCCCTATTCACCCCAGTCAAATGGGGTTGCCGAAAGAAAGAATCGCACTCTAACTGAGTTGGTGAATGCTATATTACACACTACGGGACTTTCCAAGGAATGATGGGGTGAGGCTATATTGACAGCGTGTCATGTCCTGAATAAAATTCTTACTAAGAATAAAGAAGTACCACCATTCAAGGAATGAGAAAAGAAAATGTTAAATCTCTCATACTTGCGCACATGAGGATGTTTGGCTAAGGTCAATGTGCCTATAGTCAAAAAGCGCAAACTTGGACCAAAAACCGTGGATTGTGTTCCTTGGTTATGCTATCCACAGCGTGGGATATAGATTCTTAATTGTAAATTTTAGAGTACCTGACATGCGTGTTGGTGCAATTTTTTAGTCCAGAGATGCTACATTTTTTGGGAATGAATTTCCCATAAAAGATGCACCTAGCACTTCTAGTCAAGAACCTATTTTATCCCCTGAGTGTTTTGTGCCAATAGAACATGATGATCAAACGTCTGTGGAAAATCCTAAGGAGGATAACACTGTAGCTACTCGTTAGAGTAAAAGACAAAGGACTGCAAAGTTTTTCGGTGATGACTACATTGCATACCTTGTGAATGACACGCCAAAAACCATAGAAGAGGCATATTCATCTCTTGACACTGACTATTGGAAAGAAGCGGTACACAGCAAGATAGACACAATTATGTCTAATGGTACTTGGGAAGTTATCGAGCGTCCCTACGGGTGCAAACCTGTAGGATGCAAATGTATTTTCAAGAAAAGCTTAGGCCGGATGATACAATTGAAAAGTACAAGGCAAGGCTTGTGGCCAAGGGTTATACTCAAAAAGAAGGTAAGGATTTTTTGACACTTATTCACCAGTTGCTCGCTTGACCACGATTCGAGTATTACTTGCACTGGCAGCCTCACATTGTCTTTTCGTTTATCAGATGGACATTAAGACAGCCTTTGTTAATGGGGAGTTGGAGGAGGATATCTATATGGATCAACCAAACGGGTATGTATTAGAAGGTCAAGAGGGAATGGTGTGCAAGCTGTTGAAGTCCTTGTATGGCCTTAAGCAAGAACCTAAGCAGTGGCATGAGAAGTTTGACAAAACGATGACATCTGTTGGCTTTGTTGTGAACGAAGCTAACAAATACATGCACAATCGCTATGGTGGAAGAGAGAGAGAGTAATCTTGTGCTTATACGTCGATAACATATTGATTTTTGGAACCAGTCTCAATGTGAATGAGGAGGTCAAGGAATTTCTGTCGAAAAGTTTTGAGATGAAAGATTTGGGGGTGGCTGATGTTATTCTCAACATTAAGCTACTGAGAGGAGATGATGGTGGGGTTACACTCCTACAATCTCACTATGTAGACAAAGTCTTGAGTCGCTTTGGTTATAGTGACTGCAAGCAAGCTCCCACTCCGTATGATCCCATTGTGTTATTAAGGAAAATCCAAAGAATAACAAGGGATCAACTAAGATATTCCCAGATCATTGGTTCACTGATGTATTTGGCTAGTGCAACGTGACTTAACATCTCATTTGCTGTGAGCAAGTTGAGCCGGTTTGTTTCAAATCCGAGAGATGATCATTAGCGTACTCTAGAAAGAGTAATCCACTATCTAAAAGGCACTATGAGCTATGAAATTCACTATGTTGGGTACCCAAAAGTATTAGAGTGCTATAGTGATTCAAACTGGATATCTGATGTTGATGAGATAAAAGCCACAAAATGGATATGTGTTCAGACTTGGAGGTGGCGCTGTTTTATAGAAGTCTTGCAAGCAGACCATCTTAGCGAGGTCAACAATAGAAGCAAAACTCACAGCATTAGACACTGCCACTATTGAGGTCGAGTGGCTTTGGGAGCTCCTAATGGATTTCCCGGTGGTTGTAAAACCAATACCAGCTATCCTGATGAACTGTGATAATCAAACGATGATTATTAAGGTGAACAGTTCGAATGACAACATGAAATCATCCAAGCATGTAAAGAGAAGACTGAAGCCTGTCAGAAAGCTGAAAAACTCCGAAGTGATAGCATTGGACTATGTCCAGACTACTAAAAATTTGACAGATCAGTTCACTAAGGGACTATCGCGTAATATGATAGACAGTGCATCGAGTGAGATGGACTTGAGACCCACTTGAAGTTACACAATAGTGATAACCTATTGTCACGCCCCAAACTAGCCCCGAACGGCGGCCAGTGTAAGGCGATCCAAATTAACCTGTATACCTATACCAGTCCCAGGAAACAGTGCTGGTACAACAGGAAGATTGAATATCACAACAACAGAGGTCTCTTTATTAAGAGTAAAATTACAACCAAGGTTAGAACTGCGGACAGACCCCGAGTTCACAACTGCATTACAAAAAGGCGGAAGCGAAGACTAGCCCAAAGCCACAAGCATTACTTGGGAGTTAAGCGGAAACCCTACTACAGCTCGTAGTTCGTCTGCTCCTGGAAGAACTCCTCTTCAGCAGGGTCCACTTCTTCGTCTTCGAGAACTGGGGGGGTTATTTATATAGAGCAAGGGTGAGTACGAGAGTACTCAGCAAGTCAAGGAAATTAAGTGTTTGATGCAAGCTTCAAAGGAGAGCCAGTTACTTTTCACATTCGATTTTAGTTTAAGACTTTCGGAAACAATTAAGTGAGTGCTTCTCAACGACACGGACGAGAAAGTGCATCTCATCCGGCCGGAGCAGTGGAATGTATAGATTGATTTTGTCGGCACGAAAGGCTCCCTGCCAATCATTCACCGACACCGGCTATACCAACAGCCACAAGTCAAGCAAGTCGGCACGAGAGGCTCCCTGCCAATCGTTCGCCGACACAGGCTGTACCAATAGCCACGAGTCAAGCACTGAACAGATTTCTCACACCCACAGCAGTTCACAAAGTAGTCAACAAAACTACGCTAAGGAATCACCTCACATCCGCCCATGACCGTGGGCACGGCTGTTTGAACAGTTGTTAACCTCTGCAGAGGGGGTACACTTTACCCACACGACGTTACTAACTCGGATCACCTAGCCCGTGCATCACAGCCATGTCTGGTGACCTTGAGGCTTTCACAACAAGGCATTTCGAAAGCTGACTCAAGGTCATCTTATGCCAATGGGAGGGGTCCCACGAACCAACACCAGGTTAGGTCCCAGACCATACTGTGCCAGGAAGCCCAGGGGTCCTCCCCGACACCACCCCGGCGAATCCACTTGTCCCTTGGCATCAAGATTTCTCTGGCCTAGCTAGTTACTCAGCCAGGGGTGTCCCATTTCACCCATGTGGTCGTACTTTACATATGCTCGGATGTAATTCCCAAGAAATCAGTCCTTAAGGCAAGAACGGGCAGACCGTACCTCCAGTACGTCTCCCGCACCGCGAGTTTTAGAAACTCAATTTATTTCCAAGGCACCGACCCAAGTGTCGGGTTTTTCCAAGGATTTTGTAAATCCAAGTTTTACCCAGTTGATCATATTAAATTTGAAGGGAGCCTCGATATTCATACGCGGGTATGAATACCGAGACCTGGCCTGAAGGCGACAAAGGGGTGTTAGGTTATTCAATAATCAAGGAGGTCAAATGCAGCAAGTAGGTTGGGCCTGCAAGTTGTATCACAAACCGCGGCCAAAGTGTCATATGTAACCTAAGGGAATGAATACTTTGCAAAAGAAAATACTTAATTTCAAATTAAGGGTTCAATTGATCAAAGATGATTTGCCTTGCTAGAGATCTTGAGCTTCTTCCTCAAAATCCACGCACTGCGGGTCTTCTGGTTCTGAAGCTACACGTGAAATGAGGCGACTCAACACAATGATAAAAGGAAACCCTATTAATGACCACTAATTGTGCCAATAGATAGATCTCGATTTTTGAGGAATTTTGGAAGTTGAACGGAGTCAAACGGATGAATGGTTGAGAAGATATGAATTTCCTAAGATTAAATGATTTTCTGTCTAAAGGAAAAGGAATCATTAAATCCCTTGGAAAAAGAAAAAGGAAGAGGGGCTTGAATTGGACTTTATTTTGGGCGGCTAGGTGCGACCCAATGGAAAGGACGGGGCGCGGCCGAATGGATGAGCCGGCGCGCGAGGAAAACGGCCCAACGCCGAGCGAGGGAGGCCGATGGGCCGAAGGCCAAGTGGTGCGGCCCAACGGGTGAGTCGGGCACGGCCGAGCGAGCGGGCCGGTGCGTGGGAAGGACGGCCCAAGGCCGGGGGAACGAGCGGACTGGGCCGGAGAGGGGAGGAGGCCGACTGGGCCGAGGCGGGGCGCAGCCCACGCGGGCGGACGAACTGGTGGACCGAGGTCCACCGCGCGGCGCTAGGACGGGACCCGCCCGTCAGCGGCTCGGTGCACGTGAACGAGGCGCACGGAGGGAGGGAGGCGGTTGGCGCTCGCGTGCCAGCGGGCGGAGGACGAAGGGGAGGTGCCGAGTCAACGGCGTGTGACGACGGAGGAGCTCGGGGCGGTGCGACGCGAGCTCGGCGAAGGGGAAGACACCGGAGCGAAGAGGGGAGCGAGGGAAAGCGAGCCAACGGCTCGGATCGGAACGAGGAGGCGCGACGGTGGCCTGCAACAGCGCTAGGCGGCGGCGGCAACGGCAGCGCGGGGAGGGAGCGGAGGAGAGGGGCAGCGCCCACGGCGGTGCCCGGAGGGGGTCGACGGCGCTACCTAGCGTCCTAGACCAAGGGAAGAAAGGGGATAGACGGGGGAAGAGGAGTTACCACGGGAGGGGGAGGCTCGCCGGGACGGAGAGGGCGACGACGCACGGGCGGCACGGCTTGGCTCCGGGCCGAGGGAGAGGGGAAGGAGGCGCCCGGAGTCTCCTTCGGGCGTCCTTGGCTGCGGCGATGGATGGCAAGGACGGAAGAAGACGAGGCGGCACTTGGGGGAAGGTGCTCGGCGGCGGAAGGAGGGGAAATGGCGGCCGAGCGGGAGGAGGGGATTAAGAAGGGCGGCAAGGTCGGTTCGAGGGGGAGAGAGAGGCGGTTCGGGGTGAGAGGCGATTTGGGGCCGCGCGGAGAGGGGACCGGCGCGGCGCTAGCGGCCGAACGGCGACTGCTGGATGACGTCGGCGGCGATCGGGGAAAAAGCAAAAGAGAGGGGGAGAAAGGGGTGCGGCCCCCTTGCCAAAACGGGCAAGGGCATGCGGAGAGAGAGAGCGCGCGCGCACGGGGATGGCGCTGCTCTCCCCTTGGCAGCATGCGCGCGCAGCGCGGTGGGGCCGGGCGGATGGCATCGGCGACTTGGCGCGACGCCGAGGCAAGGCGGGGCTGGGGCGGCTCGGGATGATGGCGGCGTCGTCCGGCCGGTCGGCCATGACGCACGGGGGCGCGGGGACCAACAGGCGGAGGCGGTATTGGGGGGCGCCGGTGGGAAGTCGTCGGGAGGGAGAGAGAGACAACGAGCAAGAGAAAGAAAGAGAGAGCGAGAGAAAGAGAGGGAGAGAGAGCGCTCGCTCTCTCGCGCGGCTCGGGTGCGCGCGGCGCACGTGCGGCGCACGTGTTCGACGCGCTCAGGCCGTGCGGACTGGGCCGGGCGGTGCGGCCTAGTGGGGAGGAAGGGAGGCCGAGGGAGAGAGGGGCGAGGAAAACCAGGCCGAGCTGGAATCGGCCCTAGAGGCAAGGGAGGGGAAACAGACTTTGGTAGATAGTGAAATTTGGAGGGATTAGGGTTTGGATTCGAAATCTGATTTCGCGATTTTCTCCGGGATTGAGCTGAGAGGGGAAACACGAGATCCAGGCACACAACAAGACTCAACCAAAGAGCAAAATTTTTGCAAATAGAGTTTTTAGGAATTAGGTTTTCCCACTAACGCCACGACGAAATAGGCGTTACACCTATCCTATGTGATCAGAGATCCCATGAATTAGGATGACAAAACAAGCTATTGGGTAACTGGGAAGAGAGACCCTTAAATGGGCTCATTTCTCTGATGTACTTCTCTCATCTGTATGGCAGGTTGGTGCATACCTTAATGTGTTTCGAGTGGCTTTTCTGAAAGCAGAGATGTTGGCCTACAGAACATCTTAGAAAGAACACACCTATATGAATCCGACTGCTAGTCATAGTGTATGAGATCTGAATGATCTCTAAAAACTCATGAAAAGGCCTGGAGTACGACTTATATGCTCCAAACAGAAAAGATGCTAACGGCAGTCTAGTATCAGTTAAGGAATTGAGTAAAGCCTAATTGCACAAGGCTGACAATTCAAGGCATAGTCCATTGTTCAGTTGTGGTCAGGTGTAGCTCCTTTTTAGGTGAAAGTTCAACTTAACAGTCTCCATCGAAATATTCGTATAACAAACAGGTGCAGAACTGAGAACATTTCCTGTGAGCCCTGAAATTTGGTGGGTATTGTTAGAATTAAATGGGTTGAGTAAATTATATGGGCACACAATTAATGTTAAGGGATTAATACCACCTTGAAAACCAACGTGGAGAGACCTCGACTTAAATAGACTGCTAATTGAGAGCACTTGTTGAGCGGTTGAGGTGGTGGTGAGACTACCACACGTGCACGCGTGCGCTGAGCCGGCCATGGCATAGCGTGGCGTGAGCGGAGCCGAGTGGCTTTCTGCCTTCCTCCCTAACGTTTTGCTTTGATGAGCAAAGGCGTAACCAATGGCGATTAATGGTGACGATACTCCGGTAATGGACGAAATCATTATTTGCTATCAACTCTCCATAATGTTCCTCTCTCTGGCGCGCATCCTTATCACCTCCTGCGGGGTAATGGACAAAATCATTATGTGCTATCAACTCTCCATAACATTCCTCTCTCTAGCGCGCATCCTTATCACCTCCTGCGGGATAGACAAAGGAAACTCTCTCTTTTGTTCATCTCTTCCTCAGGGACTCTCTATTCCTACACTGCTTCTGTTGCCCCTGTTCTAAGCACTTGCACACACGGGTACTCGGGACGAGCAGGCCTCCGAAACTCTATTCACCTGAGTACCTGCACGAGTAGGCGGGCGATCAAGTTTTTGGGGAGCGCGGTCTACGCGCGACTGCTCTCGGCACTGCATTCTCTTCGTCACAATTCGATTCCTCTACGTCATGGCAACCAACGGAGGGAACGACAGCACTGAAGGAGCGGAGAACATCGACACCAACGGAGGCAACAACGACAACGCCTCATCTTTTGGAGCGTTCTCTAGGTATATTACTTTATTCACCTTAATGTTAAATATGGTACTAAATGATGTTATTACTATTACTAGTATGTTCATGTTTAGCATTATCATTGGATCATTCCGTTATTCATATGTTATGTTTACTATCTTGTTTTTCTAGATTAAAATATACCGAATTCGAATTATGACTATATTTCTAACAAACAAATTTGTTATTCTGAAGTGGAATGAAGTCACAAAGATGTGGGTTATTGCAGCTCGTACTATAAGGTAAAATTTCTAAGTGCGAAATTTCATACATATAATAATAGTACTACTTATATACAGTTACTACCGTGTAATGAGGACTGCCAGGTTGTATGTAATATATATCAACATATATACTTGGAAATAGTTCCATGTATTTCCTGAAACGAGGATAAGAGGGGAGATTCATAAAGAGATGAAATCATGAATTAATATTTATGTTATTTTAGCGATTAATCTTCTAAGTAGCCCATTTAATTATATTAGATGTTTTTGCATGTTTGTGCTATATAGTCTAGCCTCTCCTCTAGTCTCCGTTGTTGAGAAATAATACTCTAATAGATGACGTTGTTAACTTTTAGAGTTACTTTAATTATTTATCTTATTAAAAAATACTTAATTATTGTTAATTTTGTTGTGATTTGGTTTATCATTAAAGGTGTCATAAGCATGTCTTATATTTTTTTCATATTTATATATTTTTTAAATAAGACAAATAATTAAATGTATATCCAAAAGACAATTATGTCACATATTAAAAACCAGAGGAGTGTCCATGATCAAGTAAAGTGGTCAATGTGTACATGGGATGCAGGAAGTAGCATAAATTGACCAAAGAATGCATTTTTGTTCGACCAAATGGTGCCAAGAGGGGAAGGGGCAAAGCATCTTCTAGTAAGCTAGCTATAGAGATTGAGATGCTGATGAGATGGATCGTTTTGTATTAATAGGAGTTGTGCCAAAATATCTTCTAATGCATCCAAAATATTGGAGAAGTAAAGTTAGATCAATCCATCTTTTTGTTTGCATCAAGACAAATGTAGTAATCAACTAAACTAGTTTATCACAAGAGCTCAGATTCGCAATTCAGCAACTTTTGATGTACTTGGGCATCATGCAAGTTGCCAGATTAATGAAAACATGAGCATTATTCCCTTGGAACACATGCATACAGGCACAGATGGAAAGTTGTTGAAATCCATTATACTATGTGACTTCTATATATCTGGAGAGAACAAATTAACAGGGTCAAAAGGCAACAAAGTTTCAGCTGGAGAGAATGTCAAAAGGCAGGCAAAATGTCAAAAGGGACAATGGATTTGAAATTTGCAGAACAGGTGGATGGTCAGCAGCCATGATAGAATTATGGAAGGTAGTTTTAAGTATAGTGTCAGCTGTGTTAATCAAGGTAGGTAAGGCTGGGTTTGAAATTTTTATTTCAGATTACTTCCCCAATCTCACGAATATGTAATTCAGTTCTTTTGATATTGTTGCTATTTGTGACTTAAATAGCAGTGAGAATAATCAAGATTGTATTTTGTTTTTTTAAGGGAAGATTGTACTTTGTTGGAATTGATATCTTTACTTGTTAGTGTACAAAGAGATTGATCGACTGTACTGTTTCCTTCAACTGTAGTATGAATGGTTCAATATTATTCTTATTCATATATTACCGATGTGTAGGTATACTATGTCTTGAATTTTATTTTTAGCTGTATCATTTATATGCCCGGCAAATCTACAGTAGTTTCACCTTTTCATTTAGTTACACTATATTGGCACGTATATATATTGGCTAGGAAAAGACATGATACCGACCTGCTTGATATATAGGATTCCTACTACAAAAGCTTTTGGAATTGGGTATTTGGAATGCAGGATGTAGTTCAAATTTCTTACAAAATTTATTCAATTCCGCAAAAATGAAAATCTGAGGCCTCTTTTGGATTGAAGAATTTAGTAGAGTTTTTGTAAGAATTGAACTGAATCATGTATTCTAAAGGAGCCCTTAGAGTTGAAAGTCAGAGAAGATTGGAGTTATTTTAGTGGGCCATCTTATTTATATTTTATAACTAAACATGAACATATAAACTACTATATTTTAGTATAGAAACTCCATTTTTACGAGGATTGAGTTGGAACCATACCAAATTTACAATTGACGCCCTGTTATATCTGTCGCGACAATAGAAGTGCAACCAGTCTATACCCTTCCCCTTCTTTTTTTTTGTTTTTTGGTTCAGCTGTACTTGGTAACCTTTACTTCTCTTAATCCAAAGATGCATAAGCAAACACACGTGTTCCCGAAAAAAACTTTAACACTTCAATCTATTTAAGACGTGTAGCCATGTAGACCTCACAAACAGACGGACAGTATTGGGCATGTGCCCAGCAAAAAATGGGCTGAGACCATGAGCTGTCAAAACCTAACCTAACCGAATATATTCCGATGGTACTACAAAATGTATAGATGTCAAAGAGCAGAAGTTGTTGAGGAGGGATATGGGTATCTAGGACAAATATATATATGCATACATATGCTTTTTTTGTGCTATAAATACCTGAAGACATGCGTAATGAATTAGAGCAATCCATGCATGAAAGATTCAGATTTCAGAGGGTTAATTCAGAGCTTAATTAGTAGAAGAGGGGCCTTCCATGAGGACAAGAGCTGATTCGGTAGCCAAGGATGACTTGCCTAATGCCTATGTGCATGTGTTTATATGCTGCTCATCTGCATTTTCATTCTCTTGATCAGGCCTGTCGTCAATTATAAGCCTATCCTGATCAGTTGGTATGTGTCAATGTGTGTGTAGTACTCTGTACTCCTACATATATAGGCATGTCTTGCTTGGCTATTCGGAGTGGCTCTTGTCTCTCGTGGAAGGCTGCATGCTGCACTCTTCTTTTTGTTCAGGCTCTGCAATCTGCGCCGCATTGGTTCAAATGTTCGATGCCTCAATGGTTTCAGTAGCACGTTGTCTCATGGAAACCACTATATACTGTTTGGATGGCAGGACTTTTTTGGATATGAAAAATCACATGCTATTTATGCTACCTATTTTTTATATTGTTCTTATTGAACTGTTACATGTTCATTGGTAAGTGTCCATGTATTGTAATGGACATTTAATTTTATGGAGATTATATTTTTAATGGATCCGCGTCCATACAATTAGAAATAAGAAATAGACTAAAACAATGCATAAAGTTGAAAAAACAGGCTATTCTTTTCCTGATTTTCAGGAGGTCAATTGTGACCATGCTGGGCGTGGCGTGAAAGGGCGGACGGATGACTCCTCGAGTAATAAGATACACGACGTAAGTGTGTGCAATATACTAATATTTCTATATAACAAAAAGTGTGCTATTTACTTGGTTTGAAGTTCGTATTTTCTACAAGTTGGCTGATATATTCCGTGTTTGACCACTAATAAATTTTAAATACTTCGATTACGTTCAACTAAAGTAAGATGGTTATAGTTATATTTGTCATCAACGTACTTCGATTATATTGTATAAAATTTAAAATATTTACATATCTATTACAAGAAAAATAACTGTGAAATTTAAAAAGCATTAATCATATATGTTTGACTGGTTTCTACAACACTATATTTATAATAACATTATAGTATTATTGAAGCATTTTTCTAATGAATTCGAGAAGCACAGCGGTTTGGTGTTTTGTTTGAATGAACCACACCAGACAGGTGTGGAGTTTCATATTGATATAGCAGAAAAAATTACAAGATTATAACCCTGGGAGGTTACAATCAAGAAAAAAGAAAAAACACATCACCATGAAACTGACGACTCCCAAACACCAACTTGAGAAAAGAACTAATACTGAGCCGACTACCGCTATGTGTTGCTGATCGCCGCAGCTCACAATGGGGCATAGGCGCACTCCCCTACATCTAACTCCAAGCTACTTGCCACCAATGAACTCCTAGATGTCCCTGCAGAAAGAGGTTGACGAGGGGGAGGGCGAGAGAGAAAAAGGATCCACTCGTCCCTCGTGCAACCCCAATGGCAACTTCCAAGAGGACTGCCGAAGGTCAGACAACATGGAGTTGATAAGAGGCAGAAACATGACCTAGACGATGCCTCCAACGAACACCATTAGACGTGTGTGGCATGATTAAAACACCATACCCTAAGTTCTGGTCTCTCCTCTTCTCTCATGACACCACACCACTGTCGCCACTTCTCTTGGCAACGATGACAATGCGGCGTAGCTTAAGATCCGTTCCCTCCGCGAATCACGTATAATTTTGTAATTTTTTAAAATGGTAGTGATATTTTCAAAAAAAAATTTACACGGATGTACTTTTAATATGATTTTACTGATGCAATATTTTCTAATGATTTTTTTAATGTGTGTTAAGAGATGCATACATGGTTTTGTGTGAGTGTGGTGTATGTGTCTTTCCTGTAAATAAAAAATAAAATAAAATTTAGATGAATTTATACCATATCATTTTTGTGTCAACAAATGTTTTTTTAGAATTTTTTAGAGGGGAATGTATGTAAGTGCTTGTTGGGTTGAAGCCAAAATTTTCCATACCAAAATATTGGTATTTTGAATAGTAATTTTGTTAATGTTTGGTTTACTATCAATGCTTGCCAATACCACACATTACCAATAGAAATTTGACATTATCAATATTTGGAATAAGTCTATTTTTCCTTCCTCGTGATTTTGCCTTTGGTCAAATCACATCCCTCATCCACAAAATCGGATATAGCGCCTCCTCTATCTTCGAAAACTAGGGCAAATCAACTCCCTCGGTGGTTTTGGAAGCGGTTTCAGCTGACGTATCACCCCCGGCTTCCACCGACAACGCGAAGAAGAGGAGCAACATGACCACTGCAGCCGACGCACACACATGCTCCTCCACCTTACCGGGCACCACCACGACGCCCACAAATGCGGAGGACGAGGCGATGCCGTGAGGAGGAGGGTAGCAGCAGTGCGCCGTCGGATCAAGACGGGTAGCCTTCCTTTCCCTCTCGAGGAGCTGACAAAGCTGCTAGAAGTGAAGTGGGAAGAGAGAGAGGAGGGAGAGAGAATAGGGAAGGAGAGATAGGGAAAAGGTAAGGAAGAAGTCACTGACATGTGGGTCCTACCTGCTGACTCATCGAGTCAACCGCAGTCAAACTGGCACATCAGCCGAAATCACTCCCAAAACCACCGAGGGGGTTGGTTTGCACCGGTTTTTGAAGATGGAGAGACGTTATATCCGGTTTTATGACTGAGAGAGACGATTCAACCGAGAGCAAGAGATGAGAAATGCAAAATATACTTATTCCCCAACATTTTAGTATGGTTGCAAACCAAACAGGCCCGTATTAACAAAGGTAGGTTTGCCGGCGTATAGCCCAAAGCCCAAAAGATTCAGAAGAAACCACCACAGCCCACAGGCCACAGGGCCTAAACTGAAGCCGAGCAGCAGATTCTCCTCTTCCTCTCTTCGTCTCCGTCTCCCGAGTCCCGAGGCCGCTGCTCTTCAGTTCACTGTTGCTTTCTCTTCTCCCCCTCGGCTCCGCCTCCTCCACGGCCAAGGCCAACGCGAGGTACTCTCCCCCTCCTCAATTTCGGTCCCCGGGGTCGGGTCGCCTCGCCGGGTTGCTGGCGGCGGTTCTTGGTCTGGCCACCACCGCACCGCGCGCGCTTTTGCTGGTCGTCGATCGATCGATGGTGGCCAGACCAAGCCCACCGCCCCGCCCTGGGGTTGAGGGAGAAGTTCGAGCCCTGGGCTTTGTGTTTAGTGGCTTCTTGCTGCGTTCTAGGGTTCATCGCGTCGTTCTTGGCGCGGTTCTTGGCTGGCCACCGCCACCGCGCGTGCTTTGCTTTGCTGGTCGATCGATGGCCGGCTGGCGCCCTGGGTGGAGGGGCAGCAGCTCGAGGCCTGGGCTTTGCGGTTCTTGGCTTCGTGCTGCATGCTAGGGTTTTCTTGAATCTGTTTTCTTCACGCGTTCTTGTTCTTGTTATGCATCGATCGTCTTGGTGTCCACGCGCGGCGCGAGGGTTTTTAGTCGTGTCTGATTTCGTGAGTTCGTGAAGGTGGGGTGGGCGGGTGTCGCGGTGGGTTCTTGCGGAACATGCTCTGACCTGTTCGATATTATGTGGACGAGGCCCGAGGGGTAGTGCTGGTTCCTTTTGCTGGATAAGAGTTAATGAATCGGTTGATGAGCAGTAGGCCGCTCTACCTTGCTTCTGGATTCCGGAGATCAGTAGCTTCTGTTTGATTAGCTTGACAAGCGTCTGCTGTGGCTACTGCTCTGCTCCTTGCTGTCCTTCTCAATGCTCTCGATAAGACGGATGATGTTAGTGGGTTCTTCTCAACCGTAAACAAATCTGTGATTCTTCCATTTTTCAGTTCTTTCGAGTTTAGATAGGGTACCAGGAGTTAGCTCAGCATGGAATGTGTGAGTGTATTTCTGCAGTATGGTTTCAGAGGTTGCTCCTCTATCTCTATGCACTGACCACCTTGTAACTGAAGCCTGAAGGTTGTACTTAGGCCCTGTTCATTGAAAAAGTACAAAATTAGGAAGTGCGCCCGTTATCCACTGCATTCCTTGAGTTACAAGGTTGTACTCTGCATCTTTAGTTAATAGATATGTCTTTTTCACCGTAAAGAGGTAGAATAGCATGTCAAATTCTCGGGTAATACGGCAGTATCTTAGGATGTCTTCATATTCTTAGCTTTAGAATTTTTTAGATAGTGGAAGCGTTATTCAGACTCAGTCAACTATACCAAGATGATACAATCCAACTAGCTTTAGAATTTGGATGGGAAATACACATGCCTTTAGAAATCCATCATGAACCAAACAATCTCTGGTGTGTGCCTTTGCCTATCACAAACACCAGACTTTTAGAGTGTTGTTCATTTGACATCTGGTCTGATGCTTGTAAGCTGTAAACATGTTGCAGACATACATATGCATGGTAACTGGTTGCCACGCACCATGTGCCATTACTCTATAAGAGAGGGATGTGAAAAGGGTAGGAAAATAGAGAACAGTAGAACGTTTACCAAGATTTTGAAGTAAAACTGAAGGAGAGTATAAATTTAGAAACTAAGCCTGGAACTTAGCCTCCCAACAACACAGTCTAGTGTTTTAACCTGTTCCTTTTGTTGCCTCTCGTTGCCCTCGTTTATCACCATACTGCAGCTTAGTGTTTCCTACTAATTCCTACTCCCTCCGTCCCATAAAAAATCAAATCCTAGGGATGAATCTGGACATACACTGATTTGGGTTTTTATGGGACAGAAGGAGTAGCTCTTTAGCTGGTGTTGTAAGTGGTGGTTCCACTTCCTATGCCACTGATCTATTTTGTACTATTCTTTCTGGTCTTAAATGCATAGCAGAGCTCTTGCTTTCCTTGAAGAAAAGAGAAGACAAGCATGCACTCACTTATTTACTCGTTTGGTTAAACTTGTTCCATAGACACTCCTTTGCTTTATGTGTCATTCTTGTAGATCCTTCGCGTGTTCTCATGGACAAAAAGGGTAAAAAGAAGAAAGAGAGCGATGACTCTGTTCAGCCTCCTCCTCGTAAAGTTGGTATTTTGTTAATTGGTTTGTGTATAAGTTCAGTATATTCGATGCTCATCTTTTTAATTACATGGCTTTTTCTGTATTCAGCGTGGACTTAAATTTGCTCCCAAGGTGCCTCATAAGAAATATCAGAAGATTGCTCCTAAGATGTAATTTAAATGGATCCATGTTTGATGTTCTGTATATCATGCTTGTTCAATTCAAGATATGCTGTTTAGGTAACTGCAATATATGTAGAATGAGAGTTATGATCCTACAGGGAAATAAAAGAGGAGAGCAAGGAGTACACAATTGATAACGATATGATTTTGATGATGAATCTCAAGGCCTCCCAGGTAGATATCTATCTGAGGTTTCTATGTGCTCAGTTTAGATTGTGGAGGCATAAGTTCTGGTTTTACGTGCAGAGTATGGATGTCCTTGGCAACGAAGCTAAAACTGTTTTCATCAAAAAAAACAAAGCTGAGGCTGAGAAAAACGGTTAGTATAATTTATACTTTATATTATATGTCCCTTCTAATAAAGATGCGATTTGCTATCTGGGACCTTTTTGTACAGTGGAAATCAACTCATCTGAACTGCTGCCAAAATGATGTTCTAAGATCACACTTACTTTTTATCAGTAGAGGACTATGGTGGTATCAGATGAACATAGTTGAATATTTGACTGGTTTGTCATTGCTGAACAACTGGCTACCAGCACTATATATATTTAAACAATAGGTTTATATAGAAGATCTATAGCCCATTGATATGCTGCATGGTGTATCTTCATTAACTGATGTAACTAAGAGATTTTAAAGTTTCACACTACCAATCTACCATTTAAATTCAGAGCTGACTTTTCCAGGAGGATGTATGGATTATGGGTTGGGAATAACAGCAATTCAGCATACAGTTCCTAAGCTCTTATGACTTATGAATGTGCATTTTATCTTCTAAAAATGTCAGCATAATGGCATCTTACCCCTTTTTTATATTTATATACGTTAATAACATACCGCTCCATTGTGATGGCAGAAGCCCATACACAGGTTACATTTGCCATTTGGAGAAGTGAACTGTTTAATTGCACTCGAAGTGCTTCATCAAGTAGTAGCTTAAGTTGCCATTCTATTTTTTTCATTCTTAACGCATATGCATATTCACGGAGCCATTTAACGTGTGTTCCGCAAATTGAAGAAAACTAGGTTGTATAGTCTATAGTCTTTACAGAGTCTATCATGTATGTCGTTATAATATGTATCCTCACTTTTAGTGAGGTATCCTCACTTATTGAACTTATAGAATAATTTATTTTTGTATAGGATGTCTAATATAGCTTGTTCCATGCAGACTCAGATGTATCTGCTGCAAAATTACCCATGGCGTATGTTGAACCATGGGTGACTACACACTCAAACACCATGATTTATCTTTCTTTTGTTTATTCACCTTATCCCTTGGTCACTTTTGTAGGATTACAATCTTAACAACTATCCTATTACTCTTCCAATAAGGAGGCCCCACTCTGGAGATCCAGGTTTCTTTTATTTGTCTTTCTTACTGTTTTCACAGCTTATTGCTCTCTGTTTATGTTCAACTCACCTTCCAGCTACATTTATTTATGTTTGTTACAGCAGTTTTTTTTCAATCTGCATGTTTGTTAGAGCAATTCTTTTTTTTTCTTTGTTACAGCAATTCGTGATGAAGAGGAGTTTGGACAGTCTTCTTCCAACAGAGATCATGATGGTGAATTAACTACAGCGGAAGAACTTGGGCTTGAGGTATTTATGTTGTTCTTCTTGATTCCAACACTATTTATGTTGAGGTTTTCCCATCAAAGGAAACAGAAAATGTATGCAGTGTCAGTAACTCATTGTTGTGTACTCTTACACCTGATCTTAAAATAAAGTGCATATGGCTGCAGTCTTAATATCGATTACTGTCCTGAGTGCGAAATGAAAGAACCTGCTGGCCCTGGTTTTGGAAACCGAAAACCTCGTGTGTTTTCTTATACCAATGCCTGGATCAATAGTTGGTACACAGATATATAGTAAGTACAAAACATATATCAAAATGAAAATAGGCTAAAAGAGTTCAATACCTTTAATGGGGCTAGACCACGACATAGTATCAACTAGTGGGCTGGCCTGGCTACTTGGGCCAGATTCAGAGAGGAAAAGGATGGATGGGCTGGGCCAGGCTGATAGAGGGAGATGACCCATCTGTAAGGAAAATTGGCCCAAGAAAATTAGGGTTGGGTCCAAGAAAAAGGGTTAGGGTTTGAGTTAGTTTGGCTGGCCTAGCACACTAGGGTTAGAATTTGAAACTAGATTTGTAGATTTTGAAACTATCTTTCCTTGGAGAAAGAGATCATATCCATTTGCATAGTTAATCTGATCTGGTATTTGGGGTTAGGTTTATTTATTTGAATGAAGTTTGTTGTATTGAGAAATAATTCAATTCCCTTTCCAAAAGGGATTTGAGTTCTTGTTCTAATTAATATATTTTTGGGCCTTATGTATTTCATTCATATTTTGGGATTTGGGAATTAAATAAATATTTTAATTCCTGATCCTTTATTGCCAAATTATATTCTTGGTCATGTTTGTATCTATCTATATTAGACATTCAATTGGTATTTAATTTCTCCGCCGTTGTATTGTTTCTTTACTTTTATCTGAAATTTATAAGGGAAATTTTGCTGCATGAAACTCAAAATTTGTGTAATTTGCTAGTAGACATCGCAAAAACGTGTTTGTTAAGCCAATGGTAATTTAGAATTCTTTTTGTTGAACAAAGATATAGAAATTAGGACTTAGATTATGGGTTATCTCGGTATACTCCAAATTTAACATTTTTGGTTTGTTTCAAAGTGGAATGCCATACAACACAAACAAAGATAGCAGCATGATGCAAAAAGTTTTAGAAAGTTCAAAATTTTACAGATTTTTCTTGCCATGATTTTCAGGATGTTGCAAAACCAGAGCTGCTCTTCTTCCAGTTGCCTTTGTCTTTTCCTTTACCAAGAGCAGAACCAGTCGCTGAGGAAAATACAGAGACCAATGATGATGTTAACACAGAAGTCACAGCATCAGATTGGAGTGATCAGAAGAGGAGCAATGAGTCAATCCAAGGTTGTAGACTAGAGGAGCTTCCAGGTGGCCTTATGGGGAAGATACTTGTGTACAAAAGTGGTAAAGTGAAGATGAAGCTCGGAGATGCACTGTTTGATGTAAGTAGTGAAATTTCTGCTGCGTATCCATTTATAGACTTTTGATTCTTCCATGACGCATCTAATATAAATAAAATGTACAGGTTTCAGCTGGTATGAAGTGCGAATTTCTTCAAGAGGTTGTAGCTATTAACACAAGGGAGAAGCACTTCAGCAGCCTGGGGAAGATCAGGAAGCGTCTCATTGTAACGCCTGATATAGACTACTTGCTAGATATATGAAGATGGAATAGCATGCGGGAAATTGGAGAATCTGTATAGCTTTGCACCACGAGTTAGTCCTGAGTCTCAGTCCAGGTTTACCGGGGGGTGGTTGCTTCTGCTTCAGCAGTGACTTTGGAGTTCTGAGTTTGCAATAGGAGAATGCTGGTTTAGTATAATGTACAAAAGGCTAGTGTAGAGGTTTAGCCTATTATTAGTTCATCAAACTTCTGGTGAGTTTTCTCAAACACAGATTGGTTGTCGCTTAGTGAAAAAAATTAACTGTTGGTTACTACTTACAACAACAAGCCGTCAGTTTGCCTGTGAACAACCTGTGTAAGAATCGTTGTGGTCACGTAGTAGTCATCTCATGCTGTTTTCTCCATTTTGTTGAAGTACATGGTAGGTGAGGTTTTTAATGGATTTGCTAGGGGGAAATTGTCTGGCTGTTCACAATCATACGGCACGCCACATGGAAGTGGAAATTTAACAGACACTTAATATTACTGTGCCAACCCCCGCATTCTGTGGAGACCAATTCCGCCTATACAAGTTAGGCAAACTTCAAGGAGTATAAAGACCTGTTTGGTTGCCATTTCACTTTCACATTTGTGTGTCAGTAGAATGTGGCTCCAAAGCTTCTATTGACCCAAATAGTAATCGTTTTTCTCTCTAGTAAAATGAAAACATCAGAGAACCTCTTCCCAAAAAGTAATATCTCAACAAAAGAAAGAAATCCCTCTTGTACAAATCTGAGGCCCGCAACCGAAATCTCTTTTTTTTTTTGGGATAAGCAAGCATGACATGCATGAGTCAATTTTTTTTCATGCAATTATTTTGAAACGAGGAGCAAAAATTTGTAGGCCATCTGTGATGCATGGAACTATATGTCAAGGAGCAACCTTCGTGGATCTTCAACCACATCCTTGATACGGCGCAAGAACAGAACAGCTTCCCTGCCATCGATCAGCCTATGGTCATACGTCAGTGCAAGGTACATCATTGGCCTTGCAAGGATGCTGCCATTCACAACCACAGGACGTTGAACAATGGAATGCATTCCGAGGATTGATGACTACATTAGATAAAGCTCGTGTTAGAGGGAATTTAACAAATAAACTTACAAGGCAGCAAAAAACAAGTGAGCACCTGTGGAGGATTAATGATAGGTGTACTGATAAGGCTTCCATAAACACCACCATTTGAGATGGTAAAGGTCCCTCCTGCCATATCGTCGATGGACAGTGCCCCCTCAGCTGCCTTCTTTGCAAGGTTGTTTATACCCTTCTCTATGTCAGCGAAGTTCATTGTATCTGTATCGCGGATAACAGGCACCACAAGACCCTAAAACAAATGACATATCACATCATTACAGCAGGTTGCATACTAAAAAACATAGTTAGGGCAGTCAACATAAAGAAAAACAGGTGACGATACCTTGGAAGTTCCAACAGCAACACTGATGTCAATGTACTCCCTGTAGATGATGTCATCACCATCAATGACAGCATTAACAATTGGTTGGTTTTGAAGCGCAGAAACAGCAGCCTGCAAAAGCAAGTGGGTTTTTAGTACAACCCAGACAATCGCCACAATTATGGTTTAAGTAGCTCATAAGATTGCATTTTTTTTCTCGAACACGGGGGAGAGATGCGTATCATTATATTAAGAAGAAAAAGAGGGGTAAGCATTACCTTGACAAAGCAGGACATCAAGCCCAATTTGACACCATGCTTCTCAACAAACTTATCTTTGTAATCGGAACGCAGCTTCATCAAATTAGTCCTACATCACAATACATACGATGCTGAAACAGATACAGAAAAATAAAAGCAACAAGATGAATATCGCAATGCAAATTTATCCTTGTATACACTGAACGTTATAGTAAATAAAAAGGTGATGTAACATATGCAGGAAATAGCCATAAAGATTCAAACTCCATTGATAATCCGTTTCTTTTCATTCATATACTGGAGCACATAAATATATGAGGTGCATTAATGTTATTCCTCAACTATACACAGTAGTCTGATGTTTCATTTACACAATAATCATGTTAACTCATTGATATGAACAAGAAGCAATACTACAGCTATTGAAGTATTATTGCAGGCTGGGACGGATAGCTTATTCCTGTTAACTTAAGTTGGCCAAAAGCCAGCAGCTTATGCATTACATCAACCAAGCAGACGTTCCAGAAATAAGAAATCCAACTAACGATGCACTTACATGTCAACTTCGTTGAATGTAGTTAGCATTGCAAAAGTGTTCTGAGAATCCTTTAAACGATTTGCGACACGCTTCCTAAGCCTTGGCATTGGCACCTGCATTTTGATGGTGACAAAATGTATGCAGCCTCAAGAGTCAAGAATATGAAGTCACATATTATATCTTATCATGATGTACTGTAACTAAGTGATGGATATGGCCTTACCCGTCTCTCTCTTTCCTTAGGAGGGAGCTGTGGTTCTGAAGAGGAAGTTAGTTTTGACGCGTGTGTTGTGCTGGATTCTACTTTTGGTGGTTTAACCTCAACCTTGTTTTCCTCTGCAGGAGGTGGTGCCGTGCTCTGCTTCTGGGAGGTATCTTCAGATGGTTGTGTATGTATCTTGCTTGGAGCAGCAGACTTAGATATGATAGCAACTTTGACACCTGGAGTAACAATGCCACCTTCACTCACAACGAACTGTAATGCATTGATGTGGTTAGAAAAGTAATCATTCTACTAAAGACTCATATTTAGCAAATATGGAAATAACAAATCAGGGGAAGGCTCTTTCTTACCTTTTCAATTATCCCAGCTTCTGGACTAGCAACATCCATCGTAACCTGAAAAGAAAAAAAATGGGGTATTTTATTTTCTGAAAACAATTTTGCAAAAGATAGCAACAAAAGCTAAACAGAAGCTGAAACAAGAATAGACAGTGCACAAAATCACCTTATCAGTTTCGATCTGAGCTATGGGTTCATCAGCTTCAACTCTGTCACCAGGTTCTGTATCAGATAACATGTGAATACAAAGAAGTTTGACCACTCAAATTGCATATAGATAGATGCGTACTCTTTAAGAAGGTGGCAAGGGTTCCATCGGTTATGGATTCACCCATGAAGGGAACAACAGCTTCAACCAAGTCACCTTAAAGGAAGAAAAGAATTGATTAAGCATTTATCTGGCAGAAGTTTGTAAACATTATATCATCTATAGGGTTTCTGTACCTTACCATTCTCTGAAGCAAATGATCTAGTCCAAAGTTGATAAGGAGAAGCATTTGAAAAGAAATAGCGTCCGCTACATATAAATTACATGCCACATTTTAGTTAAGAACTGTGAATTTAGTAAACTGTAATGACAATTCCAAACCAAAGAGAGCAAGGCTGTGCCAAATAATCAACTTTTACAGCACAGGCACACAATGACAATGAAGTTTGTTCGCTCTGATCCTTACCGAGTTGGCTGTGAGCATCTAGGAACACCTGAAATAAAGGTTTGAACAAACTAAGAGGCTGCCAGGTTTCCAAACTAACAAATGCTGAGTTTCTAACCTTCAAGTAGCTGAGTGCTGAAATGTCTGACATAACTCCGTAAGAAGCATAATGTCTGCAAGTGAACTAGAACCATTAGAAAGACAGACCAAGTATAAGCAAAAGTAAATGAAGGAACAGAGACCGTATATGCTTGTGGGAACAACAGGATAATGGGTAAACAAGTAACTTATATCTGCTACCCGGCAGTGCCCTCAGTTCCTCACCTTGTTTCTGCACAATGAATATCTCACTGCCAAGGTGGGGTCTGGGTTTGCATGTCAATGAGAGAATTCAGTGGCAGAACCAAAATTTCCCCCATAAAATGAAGAATAATAAAGGTAGCATGCTATACTACTTGCAAGTGGAAAACTCAGGTTTAGATAATGGGTGCACAGAAAGAACAACATTGACGCGGTGGTAGTTCGACTGAAATCAAATGACAAACTAATGGGAAGATATTCAACAGACACAGTGACACACACCAAGATTTTTTCCCATTGTCCCTCTTCATCGAATAGGAAGATAAAACTCACGTGAAGATTTACTAGAATCACATTCTGATTCAATCTCACGAAATGTTTAAATTAATATGTAATGATCATGCAGTTGAGGCAATCATCAAAAGGTAATCCAATGCCTTATGCAGTGGCCGGAATAAATCTATTCCTTTATTTAAAAAGATCAACAGGTAATCAACGATCAAGGGAGCCAGCATATCACCCCAACATGATTGCACACAAAAGTTCCTGTGCTTTTGTTATCGCTAACTGTCCGCGTGAAAAATTCTGAATCGACTTCTAACAAAAGCTACCATGCACTCACCATCCATTTTTTTTTCTACAGCATGGCAACGACACAATCAGACCAAACAGCATGAGCAAACAAAAAAAAACTTTTGCGATCTCCTCGAATGTCACAGTTTAAACATCCTCTACCGTCTTGATCAGCAACAACTGACTTGAAAAAATCGCATTCTTACCACCCTAACAACGATCAACTAATAACACGGAAGAAAAATGAACGAAGAGGCGATGGATCGGAACAACAAAATCCGGCCCCGAAATCAACCCAACAACGAGACTCAGAACGAGCCCGACGATCGAGCCGGTCGGGCCCCATCGCATTATTAGATCCCTCATATATATATAAATACGCGCGCGCCCGTGCGTGCATGCGTGTGGAGAGAGAGTGAGAGAGAGAGAAGGAGGAAGGGGGGGGGGGGGGGATTACCGCGGCGGGGCGGCGGAGGAGGCGGGCGGCGAGACGGGACGCCATTCGCTGGAGATGGAGGAGGGGAGGGGGGACGTCGTCGCGTGCGGACGTGCGGTGCGTCGATCTGCTCGAACAAGGTGGAGGTGGTGGCTTTTTGCGATTTTTATTGCCTTCTCTTTTCTTTTCTTTTCTATTTTTTTCCTCCCTTTTGTGTTTGTTTGTTTCCGACCTTTTTTTTGTTTGGCCTTTCTCACCTTCTTTTTACGGGTGCAGTGAATTAGAGGAAGTGCAGTGAATTGAGATTTTCTACCTTAAATCATATGACTTGCTATGTTTGAGTCACTGATATGTGAATTCTTTTTTCTATAAATTTATATGTCAATGACTCTAAAATCATCTGACTTAAAATAAAGAATCTCAATCGAAAAACCAATAGATAACGCCTTGGCAAGTCGTGTCCCCGCGTCGAGATGATGCACCTCCCTGATGGAATGGGATCCACGGCTGACATGTGGGCTCATATAGGAAAAGTCTATACGTACGAACAATTTTGTTACGAAATAGGTACGAAGAGCAACCACGGGCTGCTTCTTCAACCTGTACGTTGTAATCTTCTCATTAGCACTTAAGCCCATAACTAATAAAGGCTCATGTGCTTCTACGTGGTGACGTGGTCCCGCCATTTTGTCAGTGATTCCCTCCAAAACTA
Organism: Oryza officinalis; assembly: GCA_008326285.1. NCBI lineage: Eukaryota > Viridiplantae > Streptophyta > Magnoliopsida > Poales > Poaceae > Oryza > Oryza officinalis. The sequence goes on along the minus strand of BDMV01000002.1, from coordinate 34,193,941 downwards.
ACCTCCTCCTTATCTTTTCACGATCTTTAGCTAACAGAATTCGATCTCCAAGGTTCCAAAAAAAAAAAGAACTCAATCTCCAATTATCCCTTGATGAGCATCCCTGACCAGGTATGTCCCTGCCTATGTTTGAGTCTCATCTAGATCGAGTATTTCTTATGCCATAGATCAAATATATTGCCCATTTCTTGATGTTTCAACCTTCATAATATGAAATTGCATTTTAGGGCTAAAGTAGCATATTAAGAACATTTCATTGTCTGCTCATGAGGTAATACGGCAATTCAATTAACTCATGGTGTTGGTCTAATTAATTTCATAGTAAGTCAATGCCCCAAGAAAAGATGTTTACTGTATATGTTCTTTGATGGGTTCTAAATACTCATTTAAATTTTTTAATGATCATAGTCAATGGCTAGTAACATAACCCTTGATGAAGCACAAGAAGAAACATGTGTAGAAACTGTGATGGAAGATGATTTTCATATTGAGGAGATGGAAGAGGAATCTGAGGACCATGCAAGAGAGGGAGATGTGGAACTTGCAGAGCCTAAGAAGAGAATGGTGTTTGATAGCCTAAATGATGATTTTGTCTTTTATAAGAAATATGCTCGAAGAAAGAGTTTTGCAATAACAAAGAGAAGTTCTAGAACTGGGCAAGATGAAAATATTGTGCAGTACTTCACCCTTGCTTGCTCTAGACAGGGAAAGGCCCAATACTCTTCAAAAAATACACTCAAGCCAAATCCTTTCATAAGAATGGATTGTCCAGCAAAATTATTTTTTTCTCTTTATGGTTCTGGTCAACAGTATCGCTTATCTTCTCTAACTGTTGAGCATAATCATGATCTAAGTCTAGGCAAAGCAAGATTTCTTAGATGTCATAAGAAACTTGACTTGTATGCTAAGAGAAGACTAGAGCTCAACAATAGAGCCGGTATTCGTGTGAATAAAAATTTTCGTTCTCTTGTTGTGGAAGCTGGAGGCTATGAAAATCTCCAATTTGGTGAAAAGGAGTGCAGAAATTATTTGCAAGAGGAAAGAAGGCTCAAACTTGGTGCAAATGCTGTTTATGAATACTTTCTTCGCATGCAGTCTAAGAATTCCAACTTTTTTTATGCCATGGACTTGGATGAGGACTCTAGAGTAAGAAATATTTTTTGGGCAGATGCAAACAGCAGAGCTGCATATGAATCTTTCTCGGATGTCATCACTTTTGATACAACATACCTGACAAACAAATATGATATGCCTTTTGCACCTTTTGTAGGTGTAAATCATCATGGGGAATCAATTCTTTTGGGATGTGCCCTACTATCAAATGAGACCACACAGACAATTGTATGGTTGTTCAAATCCTGTTGGCATGTACGTCAAATAAACCATCAAAAGCCATCATTACTGATAAGTGTAAAGCTATGCAGAACGCTATTGAGGAAGTTTTTCCTCAAGCACAACATAGATGGTGTTTATGGCATAACATGGATAAGATTCTTAAGAAGCTTAGTGGATTCTCAAACTACGAAGATATTAAAGCCACATTGTCAAATGTGGTGTATGATTCACTGACAAAATTTGAATTTGAAAAAGATTGGGAAGAGATGATTAGTCATTTTAGCCTTCAAGACAATGAGTGGTTGCAGGGGTTGTACCATAATAGGCATAAATGGGTGCCGGCTTATGTGAAAGATACATTTTGGGCTGAAATGTCAACCACACGGAGAAGTGAAAGTGTGAATGCATTCTTTGATGGACATGTCAATTCAAGAACAACACTAAAGCAATTTGCAGACCAATATGATAATGCATTAAGAGTCAAGGTTGAGAAAGAAAATAAGGCTGATGCCAAGTCTTTCCATGAGCTTATTCCATGCATCACTCATTATGGTATAGAGCAACAATTTCAATCAGTATATACAAATGGGAAGTTCAAAGAATTTCAGCAACAACTAAGAGACAAAATCTATTGTTACCCAATTTTTATGAAGGAGGATGGTCCAAATTACACATTCAAGGTGTCACGAGATGTTAAAGTCAGAGAGAAACATATAATTTTATATTTTAGTGTTAACATTAATAGAGATGAATGTGATGTGAAGTGCACATGCCAACATTTCGAATTCCGAGGAATATTGTGTAGCCACATCCTTTCTGTACTTCCAGTAATGAAAATCAAAGAAGTGTCATCTAAATATATATTGCAGCGATGGAGAAAAGACTTAAAGACGAAGCACACCTTTATCAAAAGTTCATATGATGACATGGTAAATACACCAATTGCAAGACGTGTTGATGAGTTATGCAAACTCTTCTATGAAGTAGCTGAGAATGGAGCAAAATCAGATCCAATGTTCATGTTCGTGATGGATGGCCTTCGAGAATTAAAAATTAGGACTTCTGATGCAAAACACAACATCAATCAAATTCAGATATCTGATCCTTTGAAGCATCCTGAGAAGCATATATCAAACCAAAACAAACTTGTACTCAGCCCTATACCAGTTCAAAAAATAGGGCGTCCCTCTTCGAGGAGAAAAGAAGCAAAGGTAGACCAAGTTGTACGGAAAATGAGAGCAACAAAGAAAACAGAATCGATGAGCAAAACTGGAGCAAAGAAGAAACCGGGATCGACGAGAAAAACTAGAGTAAAGAAAAGAAGAGGAAAAAAGGCAATAAAAAATATTATACATAAAAGCAATTAATCATGTTTATAATTCGGTTTTTTTTATCAATAGGAGCCATTAATTATAGGCATTTTCAGGTAACTACTACTGAACAGGGGCCAATCAGTATACCAGCAGACCAGTCCTTGGTTACAAATTTCCAGAGTTCACATGAGATGGAAGCTATTCCTACTCAACCAGGATCACCATTTCATATCAGTTCTTATGTTGATCTTCTATAGGTCTACATCTTATTAATTACCTATGCCCTTCCAACCTTTGTGAGATGGCAATATTTTTCTACTACAACTGATCCATTTGTTTTCACAGGGAAAAGAAGATGTGATGGATCTCTTATCTCCTGACATGATGAAATGACATTTTTATATTAACATGTAAGATTTCGTTCTTATAGCTGGGAATATTACAAGTAGAAAAGAAACCTTTGATGCTCTTTACTAATGTTTTATTCTAGGAAATCCGAAGAAGCATAGAAGAATTTATTCGCATAGTATTTTATTGCTGAACTGAACATCTAGAAGCTTTGAAGTTTGGTGGTATGTATGGATTTCTAATTTTAGTTAAAAGAATTCAGCCCGAAGTAACATATATGATGCAAACCAAAAGAACAAGAGGTATATGTTTACTTTCTACAAATCTATATGTTCTGGAGAAGATCTATCCATAGGCTGATAGGCAACATCTGTCCAAACTCCAAACTCCAGACGAGTAAATCGTGTTCATATCATACAGGGAAATTAATGCATGCTAATAGCAGCGCACTATTGATTCCTACACAACTAATTATTATCCTCAATTTGTAGCATCTAAGTTGTTAGTTTTGTAGATCCCTACCACCTGTGCATGAAGCCAAACAGCTACCTGTGGCTCACTGCTCGTATTGTGGCTATAGCTGAGCGTATAGCAACCTCCTCTGTGTCGGCTGCTAGTTCAATCGATATTCTTGTAGCTCATATGTTTGATTGAGTTGATTCTCTCCTTGTTCTCTGCATTTCCGCTCAATCAAAGCTCTCTGAACGAGTAATAGTGCATTTCCACTCAATCAAAGCTCTCTGAACGAGTAATAGGGCATTTCCTGAATGAGTAATAGGAATACTGAATCTGTCAATCTGAGATAGGAGATTTGCTTTTCTCTGTACTAGAAGAATCCAGAATGCTTATCGATAGTGGGCTATGGGCCTGTGACCTTTCGTGGGCTTTTAGTGTTCTGGTGTCTCTGAAGTGTCGTACGTAGGGAGTTTTTCGTATACGCTTTGTAATAGTTTCTTGTGTGTATAGCAGAGTTGGCTCATATATTAGCGGCACTGCAGGAGTATTACTGAGTTGAGTCCCTCCCTGTTCGTGTTTCAAGCATAATCCTATGATTTGACTTTATTATTTGTTATTCTTAAAAGGAGAAATCTGTAATTATTTAATTTAACTATCACTTCACTATAGCTTTACGTTAGTGTCTCCTATATGCATATGACAACTGGGCCTAACTAGAAACAACAAGACAACGTTACATGTATGTGTGACAGATGGGTCCAAATTTATCAGCGAAACAAAGTTACTACTTTCATATAATATCGTGTATTATTGTTCCAGCTTTTTAAATGACGAGAGACTTGCAGAAAAATAATAGTTTTGATAAAAAGTAGTTATAGCTTTCTAAAATTTAATCTTCTTAACGTGTAAAAGGCTATATATTGGCCGATAATTATAGATCATTAAAAAAACTAGTTATGACAATAAAATCTCTTCACCACTCACCAAGCAACAAATAAACACTAATCACACCAGATTATTACGGGCACGTTTCTCAATCTTCTAAATTTTGTATGTTTTTTACAATAATTTTCATCAATATTTCGTACAAAACTATTTAAAATCAATATTTTACATTCTAATATTTAATTTATGCTTTTAAATAAGAGCAATTGTGATAAACTCGTTTTCTGATAATGGATAACTGAATTTATGAGAATTCGCTTGGAGAGCTATATGCCCTTTTTTTTAAGCTTTCTCATTTTCTGTCTGCCTCCTGAACAGGTTTATATGTCAGTCGACCGAACTGCTTAAACATGTCGTGTGTTTGTGTGTGATACGCGAAAAAGTATGCCCAGCCATTGACACTTGACAAGTTGACAGTGATCAATCTGATGTTGCCAATCTGCCTTGAAGAGCACGTGCATATGCACAGATGGGCTGGACAGCAGATGGCGGCCCGGCCCAGCTATCTTCCTTCGGATTTTCAGTTTTTCAGGACAGAGCTATGTGGCGTGGGGCCTCATCACTTCCTCAGTAATCGTACACCGAAAATCAGAATTTGATGAACATTGCAACTTTGAATGAATGCAGAGAAAGTATGTGCAATCCCACACGTCCCTGCAAGATTTGCACATGTTTACCTGGTGATCCCCAACGGAAAAACACATGGAATATGTGCTCATTTAAATTTCTGCCACAAATCCATTTGAGTCTTCACAACATTTATCTTGGCAAAGCTCAACATTTTACAGCTGCCCTTACCAAATTCCGCATTGCAATTCAACTCCACCCAAATAGGTCATCGTTACAGTCTTACAGATACAACAGTAACAACAACTGTTTCAACTCCTTGCTACAGGATGCATCATCCATGATCCATCATCAATCCAAACTTCCCCAGGGCAAATAAAAAACAGGACCAGGGCTAGCTCTAGTACATCAACCTATTTAAAAGTTTTGTAAACTTGTAACCCTCCACAAGGGGTCTCTCCTTTTCTTCTTCCTGTATACAGATCAGTCACTAAACTCTGCAGGCCAGCAAGGCAACTGGATCGATTATTGCACAAGCTCAGGGATGAGCCTCAGCAGGAATGAGATTTCACGCTGCGAGAAATTTGGCGTCGTGGCGTCTTTTGCTGCCCCGTTGCTCAAATTCTCGGCGTTCAGGTCAGGCTCCGGGACGGTGATGAGCTCGGAGACGGCCTCGGTGATCTCCTGCACTAGGTCGACGATCACACCGTTCACCCCCATCAGATGTTGCATGTACACCGCCTCCGGTACGTTGCTGCACAAAAGGGATGGGAGATTTTGAGCACTTAAAATTCAGATATAATGCAAGAAAGTGCTCGAGGTAACCGTAAACTGTACTACTTACTTCAGTGTTCCGTAAGTCAGTAGGGAAAGGTTAGCCTCTTTGATCTTTGGTACAGCAGCAGGGTGCCTGAAAATTCCTCGTGCCTCCGACACAATTCCTTGCATGCCACTGGCAAGGCATAGCTTGATGGCCTCTTCCAATGAGTTCCTTCTAACGTCAGCGTAGATTTCTGTGCCTCCGTTAGTCAAAAAGTAAACCTGATTGAAGAAGATGCAAAGGATGAGATGATCAGTAACTGTTCACGGTATTGAAAATACTGTTATGGAACTTGCAAATTTGCCATGAAATTTGCAATGCATCAGATATTAGTGTACTTACAGGGTATGTGCTTTGCAATTTTCGCATAACCTGTGCAGCGTCAGGCTGGAAGCTAGAGAAAATAATAGGCCGATCCTTGGCATACTCAAAAACAACCTGATCAGGTAGCACAGATAAAAGGTGAGATGTTGTTAGATTGGTCATAGGTATCAGTCTGCAAATTTTCTGAATAACCATAACACTATGCTAACACATACCTTCAGGATGGCCTGGAGGATACGAGTGAGCTCTTCCTCCTGGTATTCAAGATTGTCGTCAAATTTTAGTTCAACATTGAAGCCCAATCTAGGATTGACCTTCTCGAAAGCTTCTTGAAGTGTGCAAAGAGGGTCATCTGACTGCACATTCCAATTCACTATCCTACCATCTTTCAGTTTCCGTAGCAAGGGTTTTCCACCCTGAATTCAGAACCAACCAATATGTGATCAGATCAATTCTAATTATCCTCCAAAGTTCAAATCAATTCTATTTATCCCCAAAAGTTGAAATGAGAAAAGTAGTTTTCTAGAATACCTTTCCCTGCTCATTTTGTGGGCCATATAGCAGGAAGTCTTCCAACTGAAGGTCTGTGACACGCTTATCTAAAATTTTACCCTGAAAATGGATGTCATTATGAATACAGGTTAGTGTTTCTTTACCATATGTCACATGATTCATGAAATATTCCATGCCTATATGACAGTCTCAATGATGTTACTTTTTTGTCTGTGAATTTTTAAGGCAGCTACTGTAATTCATACAGTAAATGAAAAGTAACTCACATCTTCTTCAGTAAAGATGAAGTTATCATGGAAGATGACTGGGCACCCATCCTTGGTAACCTGCAAAATTGATATTCACGGTTTGTTCTCTTCTCAACATCTTTGCACACCAAATTATTGAAGAGACAAAGGGAGAAGGACAAGAACCAAAAGTAAACAAATCAGTATCTTCTTTCAACATTTTAAGTTTCATATGTAATTAAGCAAACTAAGGGTGGAAACATTTATCGAGAATTTGGCACCAGAAGTGCAGTTAAAATATGACCCATTTTACCCTATCTCTTCTTCTGTCAAGAAACAAAATCAGTAGAGCAAGCTCATAGGCAGTGCTCCAAGCCAAAAACATGGCCGAGTGCCACAATGATTCCTCCTGAAGTGTTCTCCACTATGGATTGTTCCATGTTTACGTTACAACACAAGGTACTTTAGATTTTTAGTGCAAAGGTGGGGTGTATGAGAAAACGACAAAGGCCCAATGGCTACCCACTGGAGTAAACTGGTCCATATCCATGGCCACCCACCTCGTGGGCCAAACTAACCCTTAATTAAAAGAGCTTGGAGAAATGTGTTTCCTACACCATTTGTTGTGTAGGCCTAGCTACTTCATTTCTTTACGTGACACGTTAAATTTCATTCAAAAAGTAACGCCAGTATAAAAATATTATTTTTGGACAAACCTAGTATCTTCCTCATTGATTATCTTAAACGTATTGGTATTTCAAAGTTACCGGGCATCTGACAACACAAAATTCTAAAACGAGTAAAAATGGCCATCACCAAAGTGACTTAGGCTTTGTTCGGCAGCGCACAGTGCCGCACAGTGGTGTTCCGAACGCGCGCGCACAGTGCCGTACAGTGTTTTTCCTTCCGCGCACGCTTTTCAAACTACTACACGGTGAACTTTTTTGCAAAAAGTTTCTATACAAAAGTTGCTTAAAAAAATCAAATTAATCCATTTTTGAAAAAAAATTTAGCTAATACTTAATTAATCACGCGCTAATGACCGTTCCGTTTTCCGTGTTTACTGTGCGCGTTTGAAACCAACGCTGCCGAACAGACCCTTAGTATAATTTCCGTTCCTTTTAGTACAACATACTACTCGAAGAATCTTGATATAGCTGAAAAGGATGTATTTCTGTCTCTGTGCGTATCAATCCGGTGTGGTTAAATGGCTTAAATCATCTCCAAATTTAATACTACTACTCTCCCCCCAGACCACAAATTCACAATAGGAAGCTGGGTGATCGCCCTTTAATTAGGTTTATTAAAACAGCAGCAGTGTGACGAGGAGAGTCGGAACGGGAAATATCCAATCGTGCCGGTTTGAATTTCGAAACGTATTTCAGTTTCTCCAAGAAGGGCAATTATTCCGATTCGTATTTCCCAAGACGGGGCAGTTATTTCGGGCCGAGAAGGCGACAATGGGCGGCGCGTGGGCCTTTACGTGTGACACCGCGAATCGGCACAGCTCACCGCGACGCGTCGCCACGCCGTTGGCTCCTCTGTTCGCCGCGGGCGGCGGCGAGAGAGCGAGAGCGCCAGCTACGCTACGCGGCGCCCCCACTCCCGAACCACGCCAACAACAACAAGATCGATCCGTTCCCTCTCCCCTCCATGGCGCTGACGCGTCGCCATCGATCGAGGAGAGGGGAAGAAACCGGCGACCCGTCCCATCACCCAGGTGAACGTGAACCCATCTCCCCATCTGTGCCTCTCTTCCTTTCCCTTGGTTGGTCTCGCTTTTTTTCGTCTCGAACGGCCACGGGAACCCCCAAATTTAGCAGGAGCAGCTCAACCCCACCCAGGCTGGTCGATACTATGGCTGGACGATGAAGAACGTTGAGCCTGGTGGATACATGAACGGACGATGAAGAAAATTTTTGTTACCTGGACGTCGAACTCGACGTAGTCGACGGGGAAGCGGGCGGCCTCGTTGAATGACCTGAGCGAGTTCTCCTTCACCTCCTGCATCCGCCGGTCGGGCGACGCCAGCGCGTTCATCCCCTTCCCGCGGTGCCCGATCACCGCGAACCTCTGCCCCGCACCGCCACCCCCCGCCGCCACGCGCCGAACACCCGCTGCCGCCGCATCCACCTCTGCTAACAATTTAACAGCAAAAGTTAATCGTATAACTACATGCCGCCGTGGCTGTTAATTAGCCGGCATCTGTGTCGGCGTTCGTATGCACGTACCGAGGATGGCGGGGGCGGAGGCGAGGACGTCGAGTGCCATGGGGACGTCGGCGACGCGCGCGGCCTTGAGCTGGGCCATTATAATCGTCGGAGGATGTCCTAGCTGCGCGCGTAGGAGAAGAGGAACGGAGGATCGTGGGTGGAGATTGATCAGCTACTGCAACGCAACGCAATGCAACAACGAGACGTGGCGCGAGGAAGCGGGAGCCTAATTTATAACAAGGCGGGGAAGGGAAGGGAAGGGAAGGGGATCGAGTGTTGGGGTGGAGGAAGGAAGGAAGGAAGGAAGGAAGGAAGCGGGAATGGAATATTCGGGTGGGGATGCGTTCGCCATGGCCATCGCTCGCATTGCCAATTCGCTGCCATCCCCGCGGATCGGATGGTTTATCCTCCAGGATATTCCGGTCCAAGGCACGCATCCACGCGACACCCGACGCAGACGCTTCCCTTTCCCTCCCTCCGCAGCACAAGAACGAACCAACGCAACAGGACAGCGCTGTTTCCGTGTTTTCCCTGTCCTTTTTTTAACCCCGTGTAGAACACAGTTTTTCCGGGGTTTTTTCACCCCCTCCTCTCCATGCCTCCGTGCCTCGTGTTTCTCTTTGGACGAGTCGACGTTGTGCGCCGTTGTACGTGTAATCGTGGCAACACAACTTGACAAGTGGTGTCGTCCAGATGGTTTGGAACAGCTGGTGGTAGTAGCTTTTACCACGGCGCCGCCCGCCCAATCTGTAGCAAACTCCTGCAGCATCCGCACGCGCAACGCATATATGCCGTTGCTTGCGCGCTCGTCGATGGCCGCTGCCTAGCCGTTGGTCGAGTGTCAAGTGTCATCAGCCACATCATGCGGATGCATCGATCGTTCTGGTTGTTCCGCTTTGCGTCACTCGTATGTGATTCTGTTTGTCCAATAAAAAAGAAATTGTGATTCTGTTCCACGACAGATTCAAGGATAAGACGATTGGTTTATTCCTGCTACGTGCTGGACACGACAGATTCACCACGAGAGCACAAAGGAGCACCTTTTTTTTTTGTTTTATTTCGCTTAAGCCCTGAGGATATGTGCAAAGGAGATTGCAAGTTTCATAATTTTTTTATTATAAAAGGGGAAAGATTAATCAAGGGAGAAGGGATTAAAGCTCACAAGTTGCTATTACAGCAGATATTTTCTTCTTTCGTGTGTAGCTGTATTTCAATGCCGTTTTAATTTGTTTATTGTCCATGTGGTAGCAGGAGCGATCCTCCTTTAGTTGAGTGATTATGTCCAATTGTCCATTGTTAGTAGTTGCATCCGATTCTCTCTATTAAAAAAATGCATTATACCGGGGTCAATGCTGCTGTCAGATCAACAAGCATAAGCGCGCAATATCTCTTGGAAACAAAATTAGGAGTTTTTCTCATATAAATGACATGAATTAATAGCAGCTTATTCCTCAAAACAACCATAGCACGTACAAACAGCACTATTTTTTTTCTTAAAAAAAAGGAGAAAAAGGACTAGCTAGCTGAGAATGGCTTGGACTAACACTCGACTAGCTACAGCCTGGTTATTTATTGGAAACTCGCAGACGCATCATTCGATTATTTAACGAGGAAAATTCTTTACAACAAATTAAGAAGACAAGAACTGCTGATGACATGGTTGATTTGGTTCGACACACTAATTGATCACCACTTGCAACTCCCCTTTAATTCATGACTAATCCTGTACATCCAGCATAGCAACAACCTTCCTTTTTCTGAAACCACGGCAGGAGGGAGAGAAAGAGATCAACTGATAAAGGTTTACAGAAAAGGCAGTTTAATTACAGTAATAATTTTACACGTCAACTTAACAACAGGTAGTCTAATAATGGGAGACGCGTCACGCATAAATTGAGGCAACTAGGCCACAAATCTGCTGTTACAACTAGTACTTGTTTAGTCCATTATTGCGCACACGGCCGGTTGGTTAACTCGCATGACTAAGTGGAGTCACATGCATCACCGTGCATGGTCCATTGCCCCTGAATCTCTGATGCCCTCATGCCCTGCTTGTTGGTTGGATCTGATAGTAGTAGAAGAAGAAATGCAGGTGATTGCAGTTAGGACGACGGCTCATGCTGAGGTGCTCGTCTTATCCTGCATTTGTTTAGCGTCTTGGTCGATCTCTAGCTCTGACTCACGACCAGCACAGCAGCGACGCGATTGATCCAACTTGGGGTGTTTCGCCAAGACGCCAAGCTAGCAAGGTGTAGCTAGCTTCCTGGGCTCCTGTGGTGTGCCAGGTCGATGCGCGCTTGTGTCTGTCGCCTCCTGGCGTCCGGATGCAGGCATTGACTTTGGATAAATGGATTATGGATGGATGCCATCGAAAAAGCAAGGACACTAGTAAAAAGATGACCTTTTTCTTTAGGGAGAGGAGAGAAGGTAAGTGATGGCTTTGATTCTGACTGTTCGGTGGTGAGTTGGTCGATATCGATCCAGACATTTGGTGCGTGTTTTTGACATCTACGGTGTCGATGCATAGCTGGTAACTAGTTAGATGGCGCCAAATATTCTACCCATTTCGTTTTAAATTACTCGTACTAGTTCTTTTCTAAATTAATCATGTCTAACTTTCGACATTATTGCTTATCCACACTACAAATGCAATGATAGGGCTGTTTTTTTTAAGAACATGATAAGGCTGTTGAGCCTGTCTTAATCTTCCAATTGGCACGACGAAAATGCCGAGGAAAATCTTACCACGAGAGGACATTTGTTGCTATACTACACGGTCGTATATCGCTCGATCTGTTGATAAATCTAGAAGACACAGGGGAGGATCACCTGACGTGGCGGATGTACGAGGAAGAATATTCTCTGGTTGTTGGACAGGAGTGCTAGTTTTTTTTGCCAAGAACGAACGTGCATTGATGCTGATGGAGTGATGAGATGGATATACCGATAGAGTGGTTGCTGCATCGGTTCCACGTCACTTCAATTCGTCTGCATCCCGGCCTCAAATACCTGCCACCAAGCGACCTTCTCCACCCGCCAGTAGTCCTTTTTTTTTGTTTCTTCCTCTCATGTTTTCCTCCTCTAGCACTCAAGTTACAACCTGCCGTTGTTCGTACATGTGCGACGATTCAGATATAGAGCGAGCGTGAAATAATACGTAATATACTACCTCTGTGTCAAAATAATTGTATTTTTTAAATTTTATGAAAAAAAATTATATTTCTATCAAAATGGGACCCAACCTTTCTTTTAATCATTTTAATCAAGTTTAAGAATAGTAATTAACTGCATAATACTTTCCCATTGTATTAAGACATAGTATCGTACAATAACACTCATATATCAAAGGAAAAAGAAAAAAGTACAAATTACCCTCCTGAACTATCGTAGTCGACCGAATTACATACTCAAATTGAAATACCAGATATTTTACGCCATCAACTATTTATACCGGACAAATAACCCCTCCCCCTCAACACTGTTTTAAGCAGTTTTGACTTGAGCTTGCACACGTGACGCCAATATGGCAATCCAGTCAGAAAAAAATTCCCTGGGCCCACCTGTCATACCTCTCTCTCGACCCAATCCCTTCCTAACCGCTCTCTCTCCCTCGTGCATGCGCTCGGGCAGTGGGCGGCTGAGGCGGAGCTCACCCAGGAGGTTGGCGACGGAGGTGGACCATGGGGCCCGTGGTGGAGGCAAAGGCAAAGCTGGTGCCACACACGGGCGCCTGGCTCGTCGAGGACTGCGGCGTAGCGTGCCAGCACGGTCCCATTCGTGTGGCTGCCTCCTTGCCCATTTCCCTTCCTCCGTGCCGCGACCACTACACCCCCAGCGATAGAGAGCTCGTGCTCACGCGAAGATTTGGTGTCGGGACACCCCAGGTTAAATATTATATAAGTTATTTGAAGTGATAGCGCGATTTATTTAGCTGGATGGGGTCTAGTAATAATCGAGTAAAACAATAACCATCCAACCTCATCGCCGCCTTATCAAGTCAAAAGACCTGCATAGTATAAAACCTAAAGCCCCGAGTAGAGAGCATAGGAAATATTGCTGGGACTTTAGCATGCCAGTCAACTTCAGCCTGAGACATGCCCGTCAAACCACACGAAGATGGCGACCAGATGTGTTACATATCTCAGGAGACTTGACAAAATTCGCTAAAGCTCTACGACATCCCAAATGCTCAATACTCATACCGGTGTAGAACTAGATCCCAGAAAAAGCTCTAGTTCCACACTTTCATCTAAGCGATGAAAATCAGAATAATAGGGAGTAATCACAAATAAACTTTACTCTACATATTTTTTTAAGTAGATAGGCCAAACGGCCAGATAATTACTGATCCGCGAAAACTTGGCTACCCGAAACCACAAGCAGCCGACAAGGAGGAAATCCCTTTTGGATCCGGTCCTAGTAGAAGCAACGATTTCCCGTATCACTCATAAGGCTAAGCACACAACCTGCAAAATGGATATTTCAGTATAACAAGAGTCAGTACATTAAACAAATTAATGTACCGGCAAGCACAAGACAATCCTAACATACTACATGCATGGCTTATAATCAAGAATGGCTATATAAGTAGCTTGTTTTAGCGTAAAGCAAGTTTTAGTGCACAATTCTTTTCAAAAGAGTTGATGATTCAATTAATAGAATTTTAACATAAATATATCATAACATTTAATATATCAACATCATAAACATATTCTTGTTACTCATACCGGCAACAAGTCATAATCTCATCATAATAATTTACTTGACTGCCCACCCGGCATCAAGTCTCACATCCATCATCATCAACATAACACGATTATCAAAACTCAACCCAATTCACCATTTCCAAATTCATAGTTCATAACTCATCATTTAAAAACATAAAACAAAATCAAAGTCTATACTCATGACACTTCACCAAGTCGCTCATGACCGTGAGCACAGCTAATCGATTAGTTTTAGAGAACTCTGCAGAGTTTGTACAGTTTTACCCACATGGTATGAACACTCTAGTTTGTTCTGTGTTTGCAAGACACTACCACATTCTTTATGTTGAATGTGGTCTAGAGATCATAACGTAGCCGTTACATTACTTAACGCCTAACCTTGCATCAGCGATGGCATGTGTGAATCCATCCTGGGCATGACCCAGAACCGTTAGGTGGCGGGCCCACGCCTTAAACCTAACGCCGTGGCAGCGAATACATCCGTTCCCCCACGAGGCACCATACCATTGAATTGGATAGATTTAGACACCTAAACTACCCCCATAATCAGCGGGGTAAATAGGTAGTTCCTATGAATCATCGCTCATACTAATTCATTCTACTCCGGCCTGCCAATATGCAAGGTTAGACCTTAAGCAACTTAATTAGCTAAGACTACCCCATAATAGCACATGTGGATGTACGATTTACTCAAGTTGGTGACACGAAGTTCAGTCCTTATTCAACTCAGGCGAACACTCCCCCTATCGGTGCACAACTACCACCATATGCACACCACTTGTCGCCCAAGTCTAAAATCATTTTACTCACTCTTTAGTTCGCAAATACTTAATATTTACATTTTCAATCCAGCATTAATCAAATAAATCAAAATCCCATTCACAAATCCATAAGAATGAGTATTTTGCTTAAATCTAAGCATGGCTAAGCAAATGGCATACATAAAAGCATATATATACTCTTCAGCGAGCATTTATAAAATAATCAAATTCATACTATGGTTAAAAATGAGAGGATAACAACATATCAAGGTAGATTATGCAGCAATAAGGCCATAGATACCATTTATTAAGTTTCAAATATCGCTTTTAATCAAATACATATGCAGTTTCGTAAACAACACTTTTCATCTCCCAAATCATGGGTTTCAATGTGATCAAAGGAGAGGGGAGGTAATAACTTGCCTTGATCTTGAACAAAGTGAATATCACCTAAATCACTCTTTCACCGTCGATACAAATTATCTATACAAATGATACGATATGCACATAAATACCAAATCATGCGAAAAATACAAAAATGCTCTAAAATGCATGATTTGTGCACGGTGGATAGGTTCTGACCTAAGATGAATTTAGGTGAAAGAATTCCTATTTTATCTCTTTTATTTATGAGTTATGAATTTACTAAGTTTGCATTGACTTATAGTAGTACTTACTAATGTATTGATGTAAAACATTTTTAATATATGATTTTCATCAAATTAACCTTACTGGGATAAATAGGATTGTTTTCTAAGATGAATACAATTGGTTTCATAATTTTTAAAGCTAGTATGAATTTTCTATGAATTTTTGGAAATTAATTTGCATTTGTAGTGGTCATTTTACCATATAAATTATTAGTACTATTTCTGATACATAAAGTATGAAGTATTATATTTTTAAATTAAATTTCATACCTTGGTGATTCTATAGAAATTTGGTTCACTCCAATTGGAGTACAAATGAATTTTCTACAAATTCTACAAGCTCTATGTTAGCTATTTCTTATTTGTAATTTTAGAAATAATTCTCATACTGTGAGCATAGGATTTTATTCTACTATATTAAAGATCACAATTTTATGAACCTACTGGAGTTGGTTTCACCTCAAAATGAGCTATATTTAATTTTATATAAATTTCACAATTTTGAGTAATTTTACAATTGAAAAGATATTGATCTAACCTTTTTCTATTTTATTTCCAAAATATAATCTATTGGGTCCACTGGTCCGTCTCTGTTTATTTGCAGAAAAGTCCCTAGGGTTTCCATGAATCAACCCAAGCTCCTTAAGCACGTGCAATAGCCATTTCCATAAAGAGTCCCTAAGGTTTTTAGTTATTACTAATTAGTCCTTGGTCTCATATGTCAGCCTAAGGATTCTTACAAATTAAACCTTGCGAGTTTTAAACTCTTGCTAAGCCAAGTCCTTAGCGCTAATTATGTGGGGTCTACTCGTCAGCGGCTCGACGGCTAGGAAGGCAGAGCAGCAGCGCGCGGCGAACTTCTCGCCGACGGCTTGGGCGAACGACGACCGATCTCGGTGGGCGGCTAAAAGGAAAAACGGAGAGGGCATCAAGGCGAAGCTGTTGGTGGTTGACTCATCGGCTGCGGTGACCGGAATCAATGGCGGCGACGGCGCAGGCGGCGGTAGCTCTCGGGTTGCATGCGCATGTCGAGCTACGGCCCGAATCCGTGTGAGTGGATGCATGCATGAGCGTCTATAGGGCTCTTGGATGCTTACGGAAGGGCACGCGATCGTTGGGGAAGATCAGACGGCAACGGCGATGAAGAAGACAGCTCGGCGGCGGCGCAGATCCCCGGCTTCACGGCGACGGCCCACTCCAGTCGGTGAATAGCTAGAAGGAGATGCACGGGTGGTTAGGGAGATCCCTAGGGTGCTTCATGCGCAAGGAATCGCATAGTAACTCACCGGAGTAGAAGTATTTGGCGAGGGAGTCCCGACGGCCGGAGTTGGGGAAGAAACGGTCGATCACCGAGTTCACAGTGTTGTGGTTCGATTCCTTCGGTCGATGGCTTCCTGGGATCGAGATGAAGATGATGGCGCGGCGGTTCGGTCTAATTTGGTCGGAGTTGGCCGGACGACGACGATGCCTGAGCGGTGGCGCTCTGGAACTTCTGTGGGCACGGCGGTGTTCCGGCGAGATGGCTGCATGACACAAGGCAAGGTTAGGGGGGATGGTATCGGCATCGTGTGGAGAGTACAAAGTACAAAAAGAGGAAGGACGACCGAGGCGCAATAGTGGTGGAGACAGTCGTCGTCTCCACGGCCGGCGGCAAGGAAATGGCGACGGAGGAGGCTGAGGGCTGTCTTCCTCGGTTGGATTGGCTCTGGGACGGAGGGATTGGTCATGCGACGCGGCTAGGAGAGGATATGGGCGAGCTCGGCGCCGGACACGTCTTGGCCACGCGTCGAGCACGCCGGCGCCGCTCTCCCTCGCCCTCGGTCTCTCTCTCTCTGTGCTGGCTTAAGCGGTGGGCAAGATGCATAGAGATGAAGCTAGCCCGTGTCACTGCCATGTGGGCCCAGGGTTGATGCAAACACAGGCAAGGTGAGAGGATTGGGTAGAAAATTAGGTATACACAGAGTTATGACAGATTTAGATTTCTCTTCTATTTCTTTTCCTTCTCCCTTCTTTATACCTCCACAACTAAATTTCTGTGCACGAAAAATTAATGTGGATTTTTATGGAGATATATAAAAATACCTGGATTCCATTTTCTTTGGTTTCACACAAAAATAATCTATATTTTAATCTCAGTAAAATAGAGAAATTCAGTTCAGCCGAAGTTGATTTGAATTTTTAGAAGGTCAAAACCTATGAAATAAAATCTGGAAAAAATATATTAATTCATTATAAATAGAGTAGTATTTGAATAAATTGTATCCCCTATACATGTTTATGTGATAAAATACACATTTGAGAGGTATGTTCGTTTTGCCGGGTTTGGAGTTAATCTATAGTTTGATTGTTTTGACCTAATTATTTAGGATCTCAAATGTACTTATTAAATTATACCAAAATTCCAGTGAGATATATATATTGAATAGTATCTACATGAATTTCCCCATGATTTTATATTGCACCAATTATTTTTAAATATTCAATGAGTTCACCTTTCTTTAAATGTTTCTATTAGAAATATACATTTTAAATGATTATAAAATTATATGTTGATTTGTAATTTACCAGAGATGATGTTGTTAGGCTTTACTTTCATTTCACCATGTTCAAACTCACAAATTCCCTAGGTACTAGTGTGTATTTATTTGAGTTGAACCAAAGGTACTTTAAGGGTGGTGGTAATTAGTAAAATGCCTTTGTTATTTATATAAATATAAATTAACAGGGATTCATACTTGTGTTCCTAAAAATGTTTTACATCTCAAATTAATTTGAAAAGGACGAAGTTTTAAATCATTTGCAACTCTATACATAACCACTAGCTAGTTTAACCTTACTTAGGTTATAATTTTGGAAAAATCTTGGTCATTAACTCGAAAACATATTTTAATTATTTAACTGAGGTCAAAATTCGAAATTCAAATTTTTGGTATGTTACATTTGGCAATGATGGCGGCCCTCCCCGTCGCACCCGCCACCTGTCCTCCCCACTGTGGCCTTCTCCGTCCGGACCATCGCCACCGCGTTCTCCACCCGGACCAGCGCTGCTGCGACCTTCTCCACTCAGACCACTGCCGCTGTCACATTGCAAGAATGGGGGAGGAATCGAAAGAGAAGGAGAGGGGAAAGGGAAGTAGCGGCGGTGGTGGCCCTCCTCGCTGTCGTCCGCCTCCTGTGCAGCTCCATCTCTCCCGGCAACACCGTCATCACGCCCATCGTGGATGCGGCCACCAACACCTGTGCTCCACATCCACAGTGCCCTCCAGTCGCCGCTCGCCCTCCACGCCGCGCCCCGCAATTGCAAAGAGAGAAAAGAGACATAGAGGGGTGAGGTTGGAGTATATGACAAGTGGGCCCATAGTTTTTTATTATTTTTTGATTGGATTGCCACGTTGGCATCACGTGTATGTCACGTAGGAGTATAGGACCAAAACCTCTCCGGATTGAGACAAGGGGGTAATTCGTCCGGTTTCAATAGTCTGGGGTGTCAAATGTCCAGTTTTGTGGTTCAGGAGGGTAATTCGTACTGTCACGATTGTTCACGGGGTAATTCGTACTTTTTCCTATATTAAATTATCAACGAAGAATTGTAAGCAATATTCATGACGTATTTGGAACTATAATTTCCCAACTTTTACTCTCTTTTTTTCATGCACATGTTTCTCGAATTGCTCAAAGTTACATTTTTAAAAAATATATATATATATAAAAGTTACTTTAATAATAATAATAATATATTTTTTTAATCTTTTTAGCTAGTACTAATTAATCATGCACTAATGAGCTACCTTGTTTCAGTGCGCGAAAGGAGAGGTTCTCATCCCCTTGATTCGAATACACTCTAAGGCATACTATTATGGTGCCCCAATAATATCATAGTGCTCACCCGCAACGCAGGCAACCCAGATGTGCAAGCAAAAGAAATATGAAAATCATCCTCAAAAGAAGGGGAAGAACACATATGAAAGAAGCCCGACAGGAATAAGTCTATTTTGCCTCTCTCAACTCATGCCCATGCTTGAATTGCATTCTCAACCGCAAAACTGGGTATAACCCATCCCCTAACTCTCAAAATCGTTACAAATCGACTCTTCGGGCGGTTTTGTCCCACGTGGCATCTTTGAGCCTGTTGATTGGCTAAGTCAGCTTGTGAGACCCACATATCAACGACAAGGATAAGAATGAAAATAGTGGAGCCCACTTTCAACCACACTTCTCTCATCTTTTTATCTAGGCCCTTCTCTCTCTCCTCCGACCGACCAGCTCGTCGGTCGCCGCCTCACTCGCCGCCGCCGTTCAGCTCATGCCCCACTCCCGCTCGCCCGCCCCTCAACGTCCATCCCTACCTCTACCGTCTCCTCGCCCCCATCCCCACCCCTATTGCCTTCACCGTTGCCGCCATCCCCCTTCTCAAATCCCGGCCACCACAGATTGTGCCGCAGGCTCGATCCCGGCGGCTGAGGAGGCTTGCTGGGGACAGGTGGAAGCGCGGCGAGGCCGAGGCCGGCGTGGCAATCGTCTGAGCCCCCCCGTGGCGAGCAGAGAGAGCGCGCCGAGCGCCACAAGGAGTAGCAGCACTGCCCGTATCACTGTCGTCGCGTACGACGACTTCTTCCCGCTGCGCTTCTCCCTCCTCCTCCAGCACCTTCGTTTGCATAGCAGCGCACATGGACGATCGGCGGCAGCCCGTGGCATGGTGGGATTTGTGCGGCCAGCCTTGGGGCAGACATGCCAGGGTGCGCTTGCGTGCAATGTAGCGGCCGGTGGGGCACGTGATGAAGGCGACGAAGAGGATGAAGGTGGCGAGCACCTTGGCCGTGAAGAGCGGTGACTTGGCCTCCATGATGAGGAAGGCGGCGGCAACGCAAGCGCAGAGGAACCAGGAGGTGACGTCGGTGATGAGCGAGGCGTTGAGGGCAACGGGGCTGAGCTCGGAGTTGAGGAGGTCAAGCTTGGCGAGCGCGTCGGCAACGACGGGGAAGGAGGAGAGGGAGTGGCGGACGACAAGCTCGGTGATGAGGAACCGCGCAAGTCGGCGGGGAGGAAGGGGTTGAGGGCGTGGAAGACGGGGAGTTTGACAGTGAGCGGGACGAGGAAGCCGGCGAGGGCGCGGGCGGTGGGGCAGCGGAGCAGGGTGAGGTCGGTCTTGACGGGCATGGAGAAGAAGAAGAGGATGAGGGATGCTCTCAAGGATGTAGGTGTCGCGGTCTGCTCAGTGTGGCTGACAGTGGCCCCCACAGTTTTTCATTTTTAACCCTTGTCACTGACATGTGGGTCCCACAAGTTGACTCAGCCAGTCAACGGGGTTAAAGATGCTAATAAAACCACCTTTGAAACCATGGGAAGTCAATTTGCAACGGTTTTGAGAGTTGAGGGACAGGTTATACCCAGTTTACCGGTTGAGGAATGTGATTCAAGAATGGGCATGACTTGAGGGAGAAATAATAGACTTATTCTGAGCCCGATACTCTCCCTCCAACGGGCCGGCTCATAACGCTGTCATGCGACCTACCCGTCTGGCTGGCATGCAGCCCAAACCAGCCTGCCAGGCCTAATGGGCCACGTGCGCGCGCGGGAGCCTCTCGCGGAGCGGGCTCACGGCGGCACGGTCCGTCCAGCGTTCGGAGCACATCCCGTCCCAATTCCGCGACTGATTAGGATTCCCAAATCCGAGTCACGAGCTCACGGTAAACCAGGCGGCCGGGAACTACAAAATCTAACGCCGAAATCCACCGATTATTCGTTTACTCGCGCGCGAGAACAGGGCAGAGGAAGATACGATGTTGAGCTCGAAGCCAGCGTTGCAGGATCAACACCGGAACAACACTGCCATGTCCAATAAAAGGTCGCGTCGGAGGGACGACGATAAACACCTCTACGTGGTGCTTGATTGGGACATGGGAATATGGGATACGTCATCCACAAGCTGGACGTCGACGAGTTCACCGATTCCGGCGCCGGCGCCGCCATGTTCCACCACCTCCCTGAGCCCGCCGCCGCCCGCATAGAGGCGCCGGTGGACCGCTCCTTCCCGGCCGTGGCCGCGGTCGGCAGCAAGATCGTCATCGCCACGCATGCTCTACTTGAGGAGGCTCCCGTCTTCATGTACGACACGGGGACGTCGTCGCTGGCCGCCGGCCCTCGCCCGTTGAAGCCATTGATGCCGGGCATATGGTGCCTGTCGACGGCCGGCGGCTGTACGCGCTGGACCCTCGCAGCAGGTCGAAGCACTACCTCCAGGTGATGTCGCCGGCGCCCCGCGACGACTCCGCGCACGAGTCGTTCAGGCTGTCCGGGCGGGCCGAGCGGTGGTCATGGGAGAGCGTCCCCTCGCCGTCGCCGCCGCCGTTCGCCGCCGGCCTCGACCCCATGTTCGTCACCGCCTACGCCGTGCACCGTCTTCGTGTCGGCGCACAACCGGCGCGGCGACGACGACGAACGCCGGAGGCAGGGCACCTACGCCCTCGACACCGCCCGACGTCCGGCCGCCGCCTGGACACCGCTTGGCGACTGGCTGCTGCCGTTCCAGGGCCAGGGACACTACGTCGACGAGCTGGACGCGTGGGTCGGGCTCCCCGAGGACGGCCGCCTCTGCTCCTGCGACGTCGCGTCTCGCCGCACCGCCACATCGGCCTCCGAGCTTAGTTCCAAGATCACCAGAGAGACGCTGCTTCGCGAGGACCCCAAGAGGCACGTAGGGCAGCCTGCGGGTGGCACGCTCGCGTACATGGGCGACGGCGAGTTCTGCCTCGTCGAGTGCGCGCTTTGCCGTGGACTGGACATGGCGGACGCCCTGTGTGCGGAGGATGGATGCGTGCTCCATGTGACCGTGTTTGGGCTCAGCTACGACAAGGCGGGAGAGCTGCGGATTTCACCTCGCCGCCGTGGTCGTACGTACCTGGTGTCTAGGTATAACCACGTGGTCGCACCAAAAGTATTCTGGATGTAAAAACTTCAATCCGTCTGTTGAAATAAAAAGTATTTATTTTCAACTAGGTCAGGTCCTAATAAGAATGTGTTTTTGAAATTGCTAAAAAACTATTGCAAGATTTTTAGGTGAAAAACTTTAAAAATTAACTACATTATAACAGTGGGGTATCTACATTGTACCTATATTACAATGTAGGTACAATGTAATTATATAATAATTATATTATAGTTATATTTAAAAGTTTTTTTGTTAACAAATTGCGGCAGTTTCTCAAGTAGTCTTTTTTTTTCTTGGCATCTCCTGTGAGGGGGGCGCGGGGGGGGGGGGGGGGGGGGGTTTACAGATTGCTCCTCTGCTACTGGTGCAGAGATGTAAATAATCTGTCGTCAACCACCGAAACCTTTCGTGAATGCCCGGAGAAAACAATGGCCGTTTGTCCAACATTGTTAACCACATGGATTAATTACGATTGAATGAATCATTGAACCTCCAAATTCAGCGAAAATATAAGAT
Organism: Oryza officinalis; assembly: GCA_008326285.1. NCBI lineage: Eukaryota > Viridiplantae > Streptophyta > Magnoliopsida > Poales > Poaceae > Oryza > Oryza officinalis. Next base: position 34,171,298 of record BDMV01000002.1, on the reverse strand, counting down.
CGAGCATTTCAGGTCAGGGTCTAGTTTAAAAGGATATTGTTATTCGGCCCAAGCCAAGAAGGCTAGCCCAATCCATGCAGAAATCCAAAAGTCCAGGCCCATTAATAATTTTTTTTCCATCTCCTGCTTGCCAGTTGACATTGCCCCATCTGGCAGACTGCCAGGTTATGTGGCCCACTATCCATCTAAACCCCCGCAAGCTTTGCTAACTCCAACAAGTGATGCACAACTCAGCACATTTGGGGATTCGGAGTTATGGATGGGCCTTCAAAATCACTTGGACCACTCCCCCAGAAAGTGAACTGATAGGGGATTGCCCACCGAAACATTCGGCTTCTGTCGGCTTTAGTATTTTCTTTGCTCCCAACATTAATTGACAAAATTCAGGATTTGGCACTCCTCATTATGGTCCCATACGTTATAGACACGCTAGTGGCAAAACCTTAAAAAAAATGTGAGTTGCAACTGCTTGTGTAGTGGCAAATCCTGAAATCATCCCATTAATGCGGCCAATAAGAAATACTCTAGTAGTACTAACTTGGATAATCGTATATAGACCAACTTGTCTAAAAACACTATATTACTGAATTTCAAGGGTGACAAGAGAAGAAGATATAAATTTCAAGGTTTTCTGTGCGTTTGATTTAACAAAAGTGGTAGCTTTGGTTGTTTCACTTCCAACTGACAATCCATGAAGAAATGAACAAGTCAACGTAAAACTTTTATATCTATGTTCTCATTGTTTGTTTTAAGAACCAATGCTACGATAAAAAAAAAAGACTCTCAAAATTAACTCTAAAATTAAGTTTCAAAATGTTAAGTTTTGCTACGACTCAAAAGGCACCAAGAAAACAACGAGACACCGCCTTTATAAAAGATTTCCCATGCTACGTTCAGCCCAACTTCTTTAGCTGGTGAACCATCAGATTGGGGGGTTGGGACCGTGTGGATCTCGGCTCACATAGGGCACACAGCACTCTGTACTAGCCCCGTGACATTACCGGCCATGTGCAACTGCTAGCCTTGGAGGGACCGATCCAGACGAGGGGAGCTCCACCGTCGATTCCCCCGCGAAGCTCCACGTACGCTTGCCTCCAACAAATCGGGAGGACCCATCGTCTCATGGGACATATCAGTACTGCCGGTCCACTGTACTATCCTGTCTATCTAAAGCTCAAGATCGATGAAACTAGTGGTTACCAGCACTCCATAGGTACTGTAGCTAGATAGCCGGCATCCAGCAGTTACAGTGGACAAGTTGGACACTTGTCTGTCGCCGGCCACCGCCACGTGTCCATCCGTTAGTTCCTCCTCTGGCCTTCTCATGAAAAAGATGGAAAATATGCAACGTGCATATATATATATATCCGTTCGTTCTTGGCTTAAGGCTGCGATCGTTTCTTCTCTGAAACAGTACAGATAAAAAATAAACTTTCGTGGCACGCTTTTCAAACTTCCAAACGGTGCGTTTCGTGCGAAAATTTTTAATATGAAAGTTGCTCTAAAATGTTAGATTAATCCATTTTTTAAGTTTGTAATAATTAAAACTCAATTAATCACACGTTATTGTCACCTCGTTTTGCGTGAAACACTTTATTTCAGGCTTTGAAACACCACCTAAGACCAAACTGGTTATTTCCTCCTCAGTGCTAGCTAGTATCGAGCTATCGATCATCTGCATGCCAATCGCTGAAACCAATCAACAGTGGCAAATACGTACATGTCACTTGTGTAGGCAGAGCTAGCTACTGATCAATCATCAATGTGCATATCTGGCAGCTTAACATGATGATATGATTGACCGACCATGCATGCATTCGAGTATATGGTTGATGGAGCAGGCATGTATCTTCGAAACTTGGCATATATTGTTACTGATCAAGCAGTGGCTCCCCTGCTTCCGACTCCACGACCGGTTGCCGTCAACGTAAGTAAGTTATTCGATTACCGTGAAACTATATTAATCATCTGAACTCACGACGACCAGTGATGAACGCATGTTTAAAATTTCACATGTTTAAAATTCGAGGTCTTTTATAGGGCTTGAAAGGTACCTTAGTACCTTCTAAATAAATTAGTATCCACCGTTAATTTCTAGAGGACAAATTAAGAATAAAAAATAATATTAACAAGGATAGTTTAGTACTAATGCGCTACCTCATCTCTTTGCCTTGTCGGACGCCATGGCTATGTGATGTCGTTTTGTTTTCATCAACTCTTTAAAATAAAAAAGAAAAACAATGTAACATGAATATAATCTGGTCTAGGTAGCACTGTTCATGCAGAACAGAAAATTTTCTTTTCTTTTTCAGTTGCAAAGGAAAACATAGGTATTAGGGGCAACATGCAAATCATGGACACCGGCCTCAACTGCAATACGATTTTGTAGAAGGATGTGTTAAACATAACTCGATCAAACCAACGAACAGATGATTGAAAGCACATCCATAACCCATTTGGTGATAAGAACTGCATGCTCTCTTAATCAACCAATTTACTCGACTTCCACTTCCAGGAGAGAAACTGAACCTTCACATCGCATGACTTGGAGATGACTTTGGCATTAACGGCAAGCCTGTCCACTACCACGGTGCACAAGTAGATCAAGAAAGGATTGGACAGATTCATCCTTAACCAAACAAATTGATAATTACTATTCTAACCTTATACTCAGTTAATACCTGGCCCACATTTTAACTACGTTCTTATCAGTGCCTTCTATCTATCCTAGTGTGTTAGATTATAAGCGATCGACGGTCCAAATGAATCCCAGACACCATAAAAAATCTCTTAAAATTTAGGGGATTCCAAAAAAAAAACGCAAGGCTAGCGACTAAAATAGGAGACAAAACATAAATCAAACATCAGTTGGGTATGAACGTTGCTCTAGAATGCATAGCAATGCTCCTACAAACAGATAAACATATATAAAAAATAGCTATTAAATTATCAAAAATAGTGATGCGGAATATTATTTAAAAATAGCGTGATCTAGAATATTATTTCATAATTGTGAAGAATTAAAGTGTAAAGAAATAGATTTGGTATTTATGGTCAATTATTTTTTTAGTGATAGACGACATACCCGTCGACAGTGAGACATCCGTGTTGACTTCATTAATCTCAAGATATATCGATTCGGTTTTTCGCAAGTGTTCACATAGATAAGATGTGCGTATGTACGTTTATAGAGGTGAGTGTACATGTGTTGTGAGCGTCTATGTTTGTAATGTGTTTCTAAAAAAAATAAAAAAAAAGAAGTTAATGAAAATACATAAAATAATTATTGGTTGCCTACTTTCCTAGCATGCAAACTAGTACTCTATATACTGCCGACTGCTCTCTTGCCCTGAGTGGTTCTGCAATTTACATGTACACACTACGGGCATCTAACGGACTTGGATGCAGTAGGGAGCGGGTGGCCCTTCTTCTCCCTTGTTGTGTCCGCCCCTAATGACGATGTTATTGGCTCCGTCACTGTGATTAAGGGTTTGGCGTAACCTCGCTCTGCTTCGTCTGAAGCGAGTTCATGCGTGAAAGATAATCTGTACTTTTAAAAAAAGAGTAGAAGCACTAATTTTTTAGCTGAAAAAGGAGTAAATATCAATACGGGCAAGACAAAGTTCAACAGATCGAACAGCTCTTCTTTTTAGGAACACGAACCGGAGAGCTGCGCGTGGCAGTCGATTGGTTGCTTCATCAATATGGAAAGTACGTGCTCGTCGAACAATATCAATGGTGTGTGAATGTGTGATTGAGATGCTGCACATATTTAGAGCACACTGTAGTGGTACTGCAGTACAGTGATCTGGGTTTAGCTAGCTGGTTGTACAGTACTATTAAGATCGATCACCACATCTCGTGTCACCCATCTTGGAAGGGTCGACGTGGACTGTTCATCCAAAACCTTTTGATTTTGTGGTATCCATATATGTTGGTAGAGACCAGTAGAAGGCCAGTCACTGAAATCTTTTCTCAATTAATGGCGCCGCGACCAAATTTGTATCCACAGTATAAGTGATCGATACTCTAGCTAGTTACTAGTCCTTTCCACAGTGAGTACTCTATCTATCCTAAAATATAAAAGACACGACAACTATTTTTTATTCATGTCTCATAAATATGCATACATTAATTAATTAATACCTCATTTTCTTTTAAATTTGTTTTATTTTAAATCCACTATCATCAAACCTCTTAATCACGTTACTCGTATGAATCGAGATGATCCAACCAAAAAAAGATTAAATTCATGTTTACGTTAGTGGTGGTTAGTGATGGTTGTGTCTTATATTTTAGAACGAAGAGAATACTAACTAATGCACGATCAAAACTGACTTGCCATCGAAAAGCTAGCAAAAAGTCGTGCTGTGAAATATCTGTGTGCAAACCATCTATATCAACATAATCTATATGAAATATTGTCATCATAAAAATCATCATGTTTATCATCTCATCGGGCCAGCTAGCTGCCTTTCGTCAGAAGTTTCCCAATCCAAACCGTTGTCACTCATACTCCGCTGTTAATAAGTGTAACATCTGAGAACACGCTTGCTGGCATGTCCCTAAATGAAACCTCGTGCACCATACGGTACAAATGACACGCAATATGTCAATATGAGGAGCACTCAAGATGCCTAAAGGTTTTCACCTTAATTAGCTTAATTGGTGCATGCATGCCACGCTTTATCTACTGTTAATTTGTGCTACAGTACCTACTTTCTTAGCTTAAATAGCATAATTACTCCACCAGATACTTCCTTTATCGACAGTACTAAAAGCCAAATCAATGACACATGCACCTATCATATTAGTCATCACATGATAATCAATTAACTTAGGCCCGACCCTGTCAATTTAGCTTGGTATTGGAGCTGAGTATGACTAAAATTATTAGTATGAGGCATCTTAGTCACATTTTAGACTAAAATTAACGGACTAAAATACTTTTATCCAGCTTACAAATTAATTCTATTTTTACATAGGTTTTGATCAAGAATAGATGAACTTTGATAGTTACTTCCCCATTCCAGTTTGATCATCCCAAAAATAACTATAAGCTATAAGCCAACTATCATTCCAGTTTGATCATCCCAAAATTAACAATAGGTTATAAGCCAACTATGAGCTTATGTGAAAGAGAGATAAAGAAAAGTGAGAAGTGTTGGCTCTCATATTAGAGTTAGCTATACACATACTCCGAGATATTTACATTAAATTCATAGTGAGAGAAAGATACTCCGAGATATTTACATTAAATTCATAGTGAGAGAAAGAGAGGGGAAAAAAAAATAGAATCAGCCTTATAGTTAACTTATTATACATGTTAGCTTTAATATGAGCTAATAGTCAATAATTAGGTATACTATTAAACTTGCTCTCGTAAAGAACACCAAAATCAAGGACACCAAAATATTCATCATTTTCAAATTAACCCTTATTGGTTAAGATGTTTCATCGCTTCGTGTCTCATGGATTGCTCATGTTTTAAATATTACATGCCATTGCATCAATAAAAATTAATCTTGGTTGCTTGCATGCAACATATTCAATGATATACATTTACTTTTTTTCACAAATAAACAAAAGATACTTTTTGGGAATACCTAAAAAACTTAGAGAATGATCAAAATGGAACAGATGAAGTATTATTTAAGCATAACAAAGTGATCCATAAGTTCCAATGTAAGATATAACTCCATCTGTTTCATACTAAAAGTCGCTATGGATTTATCCTAGATTAAAACTCATCAACTTTGTAGAAAAAAACATAGCAACATGCATGTACGTACGACACTAATTTATCATCAAATCCATATATTTTTATAATTTATCATCAAATCCATATATTTTTATAGTATATTTATTTTATGTTAAAAATATTACTATATCTATCTTTCTCAGGCTGGCCAGTAACCAGCTAGCCTTTTGGTCCACATGTCACATTTAAACTTTCACATAAATATGATATCAGATAAATATGATAGGAAAAAAGTAAGTCCGGTCAAAAAATTCAGACTCCAGAGACTTCCAACTGTACATCCCTTTGCAATAAAAATGGAGACTCCTAAAACATTGACCTATTCGTTCAAAGATAAATCAAACATAAAAACATAAGTCCAAGATAAATCAAACATGAAATAAGTCTAGTTAAAGAATCTAGATTCGTGAAGTAAGCGTAGCTTAACTAGTGAGGTTTCTTGTGGTGAAATCAGTCCATCCGGGTTTAAATACTAGATTTGACACGGATGCTCGTATTTACGGCTAATTATTCTTTTAGTGGTAGGCGACATATCCGTCGATAAAAAAGTGCTCATGGTGATTTCGTTAATTTCAAGAGGTGACTTCGTTAATTTTAAAATATGCCGACCCAGTTTTTTGGAGGTGTCCGTAGTGACTTCGTCAATTGTCAATATCAAGATATGCCGTTCTAATCTTTTGAAGGTGCTCATAGGGGTAGGGTGTGCGTGTGTGCGTTTATAGGGGTGAGTATGTACGTGTTATGAGCGTCTATGTTTGTATTGTGTTTTAAAAAAAATCGTAGATTCTAACCCTTTGCAATAACATGACCTTCAGAGACATCCAATTATCTAACCGAAGAAAAATCAAAATTATTAAGGAGAAAAAAAGGAAAATGAACCCGCTACCACCACCACCATGGTGTAGCACTAGGCCAACCGATTACTTCTACTTCAATTCCTCCATTTTTTTGTTTTATTTGTTTTTCATATCTTGCAGATAAGTGGGACTAATTGTATTTCCTCATTCCATAAATATAAAAGATCTTAATTTTTTAAATTTTTTTTCTTAGAGAGATCAAGTATGTAGTGAAAAAATTATAATACCCATTATTAAATAAAAGATGGTTGGAATATGAAAGCGGTTGGAGGTAAGATGTGAAAACATTAAATAAGGGATCATTGTCAAGGTCTTTTTGGCATGACTCTAACTCCTGCTCCATCTCTCATGGAAGTGAAACCCAACCAAATAATTTTATCTTCACGCAAAAAGAGAACAGGGCAAAAGCCACCCATAACTTCACTCTCGTTTGTAGAGTTAAATTTAGTAGTTGTAGCCATGATAAACAGGCCATAACACACCAAAATCCCACAATATCCATACATAAATCTTAAACCTGAAATACCTAATATTTGTGCGGACGGGGAGAGCTTTCTAAGTTTATGATTTTCTCAAAACTTTTTCACCTACAATCAATCTTTTAAAAAAAACTTATCAACCTTCTAATATTTAATCTACTCGAGGAATTGTCACAAACTCAAATCTCTAATCAATCGTCCATCGGAAACGTAGAACACACATAATCCCAAATTAATAATGCAGGAGATTATACTCACATAATGATATGCAAGGGAATACAATATTCGACGTTCCAAACATGCCCTTAACAATATACACGGGCTACAAATAAAACGGGCAAAAGGGCACACTAATGTTCTAGGTTTTTTAATAAATTTGGTCAGAGTTGAAAGATATTTGACTAAGGAGAAATACGAAGTGATTTATAATATGAAACAAATGAAGTACTAAATTACTTTCTATTACAAATCTAACTCTACAACTTTGCGCCTGTTTAGAGACATTTTCACAACCATGTCTTATAACAGAAGACACGTGATCAAAACAACAAAAATAAATTTATGTTAAGAGTCTACATTTCTACTCTTATGCACTGTTCTAAAGTGCAACTAGGTACTTGATTATCATGGGCATATCTACCAAATAGGGTACGTTTTAACCTTTCTTTTTTGTCAAAATTTCTTGAAATACTTTTTAAAACCCATCTTTTCAACTTGGCAATATATAATACTAAATTAATCACTTTTCTAATTACCCTGCTAATGACCTGTTCAGTCAAATGGGGCTGAGTAGTTCAAAAGCCAATACTAAAGAAAGGCATTGATTCATGTGATGCTAGCAAAACCAACGGAAAATAACACACGAAGTTAATTCTAAAACTCATAATTGGTTATGGCTTATAAGCTGCAGCTAAAACAAGGGATGCTATGCTAAATAATTAGATTAGTTAAAAAGAATGTTGTTGATCAAAACTTTGCAACTCAAAGGGAATAATTGATAATTACTTTTTAACGGGGGAATATATGAGTTAGAGCTACCATGAATGGGCCTTAATACTAGTCTTCTATGACGTTTTGTCCTTGCTTTAGTACTAGCTAATATGACTTCGACTCGCTGAGTAAAGCATACGCATGCATATGTTCAATAGATACACAACCCTAGTGGCATCGCAACCACCGAACATGCTGTCATCGTCATGAAACTAAACCGGTGACCACTGCCACAGTTGAGCCTATTTCCAAAACAAAACCAACAAATTGTTAACCCATGATACTACTAATACAATTATCATACCACTAGTGCTGAACTCACAGACCTGACAACTCCCATGTGAAACCAATGTAGAAGGGAGAGGCTAAAAAAAGGAAAAGGGATCTTCTCCCTAAATTGGGCTACTTGAAAGACTGAAACACAAACTCCATAAACTACGGCTAAAGGTACGTTCTAAAGTGAAGTTGATTTAAAGTAATCATAAACTGCTAAACTATATGTTTCATGAAAAACTTTCAAGACAAGAGTTTCTTTAAAAAAACATAATTTTATTCATTTAATTTTGTAATAGTTATTATGTAATTAATTATATAATGATAACTCGTCTAGTTTTTTTTTCCCATTAAATAGCCAAACCTAACTGCTATATCAAACTCAGCCTTGAGCTGAATTACATGCATATATCATTGTGGTTTTCGATGAACTCCACATCACTTACAAACAACAATAAGAAATCAATAATTACAACACCATTCAATTTATACAAGCCTCCAACATTAATACAAGGTGCACTTAGATTTCTTTAAAAACCATGCCCAAGTCGTCACGAGAAAATCTACCTTCCCATCCGTCGATCTTATCTCATCCTCAGTCTCAACAAAATGCCCATGTAGTAGTACTTAGAGTGAGTTCTTTTCTATCATTTTCTAACTTTTATTTTCTTTTCTCGTTTTTTATGCACATGCTTCTCAAACTATTAAATTGTGTGTGTATATACACACACGAAAGTTGCTTAAAAAGATTATATTAACCTATTTTTAAAATTATTTTTAGCTAATGTGAAAAAGTCTTTCCCAACCAGTGCAAATGACCGCACCCTTAGAGCATTAGAGTGAGTACAATAGCAAACAATAAGCTAGCTATAAGCATATGTGAAGAAGACAGAATAGGAGAGAGAAAAAAACATACTACAGCTAGCTACAGCACGAGCTCTAAGATATTATATGTATGAAAGATGGATTAAGTATTAATGTTGTATTATATATTTATAGTATATGTAGACTATTAAATTAGTTGTAGATTTTTTAGAGCTAACAATTAATTATTAACTGTTAAACTTGCTCTTAGTAATGCTTGATTTATTGGCTTTGTGCACACGCCGTAATAATTAAGTTGAAACTGACCGTACTTGGAGAGCGTTAGAAGCTAGAGACTAAGATATATTTTAGTACTGTTATAAATATAAGGTTTTTAAGTGATATATATCTTGTGATTATAACACTAAAAATATTCATGTCTCGCAGTATATACGGTTCAGGAAAAAAGAATATCTCGCTGACGCACGGCAAAAACAACATTTGGGATGAAATTTTGTGGCCGTTGCTTTCACATGAGAGATGCGAAGCAGACAAGACAAGGGAACAGAAATCTGACTCGCGTCGTGCAGAGGTTCACATGGGAGAGCGAAAGAGGAGAGAGCGAGGTGTTGGACGCAACGAGGCGGTGCGGGCAGCAGCAACGCGACGTGCAGCTTTTGCGCTTTTTTGCAGCAAAGTCAGACCGCGCGATCCAAGTGTAGGCCGCATGTTTCGCCCCCCGATCGATCTACAGTAGTACGTCTCGCCCCGGCCGATGGATCGATCGATCGATCGGTGGCCGGTGGGAGCCCGGATGGGGGAAGGGGAGAGAGCGAGCGGCCGCGTCCGCGTAGAGGCGTGTCTCCCCTCGCTGGCCGCTCCTCCTTTTGCAACGGCACCCGCGACGGCCGGGCGGAGAGAGGCTTTGAAGCCGTTCGTTCCTTGAGAGTTGAGACATGGAGCCCGGGCGTATCTACGTCCTTCTCGTGACTCATGGAGTCATGGTTTGATAGCTAGCTCTGACGTAGTGGCACACGGTCAGGTAGTAGTAGTAGCAGCAGCAGCAAGCAGGCAAGCAGCCCAGGCACTCGATCGACATGATCCCCTCACCCTTACTCCCAAAGCGAAAACTACTACTAGTAGAGTATTGTAATGACTGTAACGGTCTGTGTCATTCCACTCTCTGGATCGCTGCTTTCAATTAGAGAGAGATTCAGAGATACGCTGTCAGGTGGGACGACCTGGATAGTTTGGCAAAATACTCATGCCTCCGCAATGCAAAACGTGCCTTAAAACCGTCATAAAGCATGTAATCATAATGTAAAGTACCTTTGCAATCGAACCCGAGAAGACTGCGGAGATATTTTTTCCCCCGAACGAGCCAGTGATGGTAGTAGTAATTAAAGAGGGGAGAATATACTTATAGTTATACAGTACAGACGATCGATGTACGTGGCTTCTACATAACTCTAGTAAGTTCGAGGACGGTAATCATAGCCAAAATCCAGTCGCCTGCAAATCATGCGTTCCTTGCTTACACTGTAGTACTACTACGGCGCGGCTGATGACGAGGAGGGTGTCATTAATTAGCGCCACAATCATTCAGCTGTGGTGCAATGATACACGTACACCGGTCTTGCCAGCCAAGGCTAATCTGCGTCTCACACTCTTCACACACGCTGTCTCGCGGGCGAGATCCCGCATTGCAGCCATCCACGCACCCAGCGCGCGCGCGCAGGCTCAGCGCGAGCGATGAGCGATCCACGATCCACTTCCCCCGCTCGCGCCCGCGCGCGGCTTCACGTCACGTCACCGCGCGTCCGCCTCCGAACCATAATTGGTTTCTCCATGATTGGGAACGGCCCGCCCGCGCGCCACGCCACGACACATCCACGCACGCACGCAGGCAGGCGAGAACCCGCAGCAGGAACGCGAATTCGACCGGGCGGGCTCGACCGGTCGAGCTGAGAGCAGCCAACCAGACACCTGCAACGTTAATGATCTGCGTGCGCGATGACGAGGAAGGCAATCCAGGCAGATCGAGCTGGCTCGCAACGACGGGCGCATGCAGAGATGGAGGAGTTCAGTCTGGAAACCGTCCGCGGAAACGGGGCCGGATGCAGAGATTGCTCTGCTTTGCTTGCTCGTCAGTCCGATCGATCGACGTCGACGTGGTCTCATTTTTGGATCCCTCTTCCAATGATTTGGTTGACTTGCGCCGCGGTTTTACCTCAAAAGCGTCGAACCGTCGCGTGATGCTAGCCTGGCTCGCAGATCGCAGTTCATTTCGAGAAAAAGGGTGAGGCTTTTCCTCGTTAACGCTCAATCTTACCACTTATGCACAACACGCAAAATGAGTTACGCAAAGCAAGCCAAGATTGATCCATTGATTGAGATTGGTGAGCATTTGAAACTAGGTAGGAAACCTAGAATCGAGAAGCTTCTGGGATCAGTTGAGAGGTGGCACTAGCGTTGAGTTAACCATCCGGCTGCGGGACGGATCTAGCACAGAAAGAGCGCCTGGGCCTTTTTTTCGCTCGGTTCGGCACGCCCTCGGCCGCCGAACTCCCGAAAGCCTGGCGCGTCCGGCCCCGATCGAACCGACGTCGTACGCACGCACGCACACACACGGTGCCCGCGCCGCGCAACGAAAGCAATCATCAAGCAAGCCACACCACCACGCCCCCCACCTCACCGAGCTAGCTATAGCTAACGTATGCGTCACGCGCAGGCGGGCACGGCTCGCCGCGCTGGGACGAGCCGCGCGCGCGCGAGCTAGTGGAAAGATTTTTCGGACGGACGGTCGCGGTGAGTCTCGAATGACAGCGCGGGCGGGCGGGGGGCGTGCGCTACGTACAAAATGTTGGGCTGTCAGCTGTGTCAACCGTGACGAGCACACAATGCAGGTTGCAGCGCACGCGACGCGTCCCTCTCTGTGCTGCCGTATCTTCCGCAGAAATCTAGCGTGGGAGAGGGCGAGCCGGCCGTTGCAGGAACGAAAAAAGGCAGGACAAGTAGGCACTCGGTGACATCGGGGGAGAGCTCTGCATGTCAAACAGCTGGGTGCATCACCCACCGCGAATTGCACTGCACACAGCCTCTCGAGAGTAGAGGTGGAAACGGCCAGGGATACTAGTGGGGGGCTTAACACGGAAGCCTCTCCAGGTTTGGTGTTTGACATGTCACAGGGCGTTGCCGCCATTAAACCCGGCTTACTCTCTTCGGGCATAGTGTGTACACACATACCTGAAAAAAACCTATTGCCCCTCGATACATTAGGAGTACGTACATGTACAACATATTGCCATGGCTGTGAGGTTAATTTTCCCGTTCCAGCAGGGTACGTATGCTACACGTACCCGCCACAAGCGCATCGCGCGACAGGTCAGTGTGCAATGATCGACCCGTGGAGGGCCCACATGCTTCTGCTGGCTGTTGCCACCTCTTCCTTTCTCCAGCATCTCTCCTCCTCCTCTCACCTCTCTCCCTATATATAGGAGCCTCTCTTGCCTTCAAGGCTCTCTCCATGAACCCAAGCCACATCTTAGCTTAATTACATAGCTCCTCCTTTCTCCACTGACTGTTCAGTGTGTGTTGCTGCATCTCTCCATTGAGCCAGAGGAGAAGGGAGGCTCAGCTAGCTACCATCTATACTATCCAGTTTTTTGTTCAGATTTTTTTGTTGGAGGAAGAGTTCTAGGGAGATCGATATGGCCTTCTTGTCCATGGAACGCAGCACTTGGGCCTTCACCTTTGGCATCTTAGGTACATACAGGCACCAACATGCTCATGAATGCTGCATTCATCTCATGTATACGGTGGTCTTTCTAGCTGTCATTTTAGCTTACTCTGTTTCTTTGATTGATTAATCCGTGCATGCATGTTCTCCCATATTGTTGGAGAGAACATTATGGCAGCATGTATTTCCCACAGCCGCACAAGCAATGTCTCCGAAAACCCAGTAAACACCCATTGGAATCAAGTTTTTTTTATTTAACTAGATCAATATAATCTCCTTTGTTGCTTCGGTCGCCTTAATTAATAATTAGTAGTGTGTCTTCCTCAATCTCTTTCAGAGCTAGTGTTTGAACTAAAAAAATAAAGAGCTAGTGTTTCTGTCCTGAATAAATGGAACTGCCAAAACAAAACTTTTAGGCTCTAATCAGGTAGTTACTCCAAACAGAGAAAGGGAGCCATCGCGCATGTTAGTTAGAAAAGTACACACCTTATTGTTTATCTTTTTAGTTTTTACCATGCACCATGCATTTCTTTTCTCTGTTTGCATCTCTCTCCTTTGTTTTGGTTGACATCACTGATAACCCATGTCTGCCTTTGATCTTTTTTGCAGGTAACATAATCTCACTAATGGTATTCCTTTCGCCACTGTAAGCACCTCAACTTGCTTCAATTTCTATCAAGAATATGCATAACATTGTTTTGTTAGTTCTTAAAATAACAATACAAGTTCAATATGTGTACAAAAAAACAAAAGCAATACATATGTCAATGATACATATGAAGGGTCACCATCATCTATACTATTCTAGAATTCAGCATACACCTGAAGGCAACATAACTCTGAAGATTTCTACTAATTAATTAATTCTCACAACAATCAGCTGAAGGGGGAAAGAAAAAAAAATCTCTCAACACGTCACTTTTAGCAGAGTAATTGTGTGTGTCCTTGTAGGTAGTTGTAGTTCCATTATTGAGACGACACAGATCGAGCATGAGTTTAACTTCCATTAATCACACGAAAGAAACTGCCGTTAGTTTGTTGATCATTATTTAGCAGGTTGAACAATAATTTAACCGTGTGTGCATGCGTGCGTTTGGCGTGCAGGCCGACGTTCTACCGGGTGTACCGGAAGAAGTCGACGGAGGGGTTCCAGTCGACGCCGTACGTGGTGACGCTCTTCAGCTGCATGCTATGGATGTACTACGCGTTCGTCAAGTCCGGCGCCGAGCTGCTCGTCACCATCAATGGCGTGGGATGCGTCATCGAGACCGTCTACCTCGCCATGTACCTCGCCTACGCACCCAAGAGCGCCAGGATGCTCACGGCGAAGATGCTGCTCGGCCTCAACATCGGCCTCTTCGGCGTCATCGCGCTCGTCACGCTGCTGCTCTCCCGCGGCGAGCTCCGCGTCCACGTCCTCGGCTGGATCTGCGTCGCCGTCTCGCTCAGCGTCTTCGCCGCTCCCTTGAGCATCATCGTAAGCAACGAATGCATCTTGATCTCTTGCTAATTAATCACTCGATCGATCAACCAGCTGACATGGTTCTGATCGGTGTGTTTTGCAGAGGCTGGTGATCCGGACCAAGAGCGTGGAGTTCATGCCATTCTCGCTGTCCTTCTTCCTGGTGCTCAGCGCGGTGATCTGGTTCGCGTACGGGCTGCTCAAGAAGGACGTGTTCGTGGCGCTGCCCAACGTGCTGGGCTTCGTGTTCGGCGTGGCGCAGATGGCGCTGTACATGGCGTACCGGGGCAAGAAGCCACCGGCGTCGTCGTCGTCTGCGGCGGCGGTCGGGCTGGAGATCAAGCTGCCAGAGCACGTCAAGGAGGTGCAGGCAGTAGCCAAGGCCGTCGCGGCGGCGCCAGAGGCCAGGGTCAGCTGTGGCGCGGAGGTGCACCCCATCGACGATGTGCTGCCTCCGGAGGTGGTGGAGGTGAATGTGGATGATGACGAGGAGACGAACAGTACGGACGGTGTGGGCGTCGACATGGCCGGTGACGGCGATCACGCCATGGTCAGGCCGGAGCAGATCATCAAGCCTGACATGGCCATTGTTGTGGAAGTGTAGTCTGATTAAGCTTAGAACTAGTAGTAATTCTCTTGTGAAGTATAGCCAGCTAGCTGGTGGTACACCAACATAAACACGCACACATGTTCACGTACGTACTATAGCTAGGTGAGGGTATCCCTTGGCGTGGTAGTCCGGCCAGATCTAGGGACTGTATTGGCGCGTGACTCGCCTGGCTCGTCCTGCTTGCATGCAGAGACCGACCGAGCAAGCAAGCAAGCAAGCTAATTAAGCTGGCCCGACCGACCGAGTGTATGCGTGTTTTTTGTGAACCTAGCAACTGAGGGGGAGTGAAGGGTGTGGGTGTGCAATCGACCGGCCTGCCGCGTCGATGCTCTTGCTTCATTCAATTCATGCAGTTCAATAATAAAATTTGGATTTTACTGCAAGCATACTTTACATGATTTTTCAGTCTCAGGTGATGTTTGAATCTTCTGAAGATAAAAATGAAGATAAAATTAAATGTTTTACGTAAAACGAGATGACAATAACATATGATTAATTGAGTTTTAATTATTACAAACTTGAAAAATAGATTAATTTGATATTTTAGAACAACTTTCATATAGAAAATTTTCACACGAAACGTACCGTTTAGCAGTTTGAAAAACGTACTACGAGTATCCAAAGTTTTATCTAATTTTTATTGGAGAAACGAACAGGGCCGCTAGCTTACCGTGCGACACCGTTTACATGCACATCAACAAGCTGTATAGCAAAATGGCGAGAGAGAGAGAGAGGAATCGAAAGCGTTGGCGCGAAGCGGGGCGGTGGGTGCACGCACGCGAAGGGTAGCGGGACAAGTGTGTGGAGATCGATCAAGTAAGGCGGCAGCGGCATATGCAGGCGTGCAGAAGCGGACAACGGTGTCCCCGCGGAAGCAGGAGGTAGCTACCGCGCGCGCGCGCGCTCCGATCCCCTCCTCGCTTTGGACTTTGGCTGCACGTACAACACACGCGCCCGGCCTCCCCTCCTTGTGGGCGAGCCTTGCATGCACAGACACACACACACATTCACACACAGAGACGGTGTTGTCCTCTGCTGGCTATTGAACGTGTCTGAGTTAAGCAGGGGGATCGAAAGGAACTGAACCGGTGTCTGTAGCTAGCTCAGCTACCGTGCTCGATCGATCGGTTTCAACCGAACCGAGCGGCGCAGCAGACGAGACGCGCCAGGTGGTGGTGGTGGTGTGGGTAGCTGCACTGCATGCGTGCATAGTATATGGTCGCATGTGACCGGCGCGGCCCCAGCTACTGCATGGATACGTACGAAGGGCGAGACGGGGAGCCACGTCGAGCGCCCGCACTGAATTTTGTACATTTTGATACTTTTTGAAAACTTATTTAACAAATAGACCCTTAAAAATCGGGAATGATTTTTTTTTTGACGCCAGAGTTATTCGTGTCGTGTTCCAACAGCATGGCGCCAACATCGGTGACGCCGCCAGAGTGCTACGGTGGCACCATGCATCGGCCCGGCGCTGACGTAGCGGGAGGACGGTGCCGCCCCCTCCACGGGGTCAAAAACGCTGGAATTATTGGAATTTGAATGGACTTAAACGGTGCTCGGATGAATTAGTTATGAATTTTAGAAGATTCACTGTGTTTTTACTATAAATAGAAAAGCCTTAATCGATTAAGTGCGCATTAAAGCGGGGCACTGACATCAGCGATGAGAGGAGCCAGCGCCGACAGGCGGGTCCTACCTATCGGTGACACGGGCAGCTGGTCCACCGTGGACCGAGACCACTGATGTGGTCCACCGCCGGTCCACGGGAACCGATGGCCCAGATCGGCCCAAGCTGATCGGGCAGCCACGGGTGGCACAGCCGGGACATAGGCGCGACAACGGCCGGCCCAAGTCAAAATAAAAAAATCCATGGAGGGAGAGAAAAATAATATGAGAATAGACTATAGTAATAGAAAAAAAAGTAAAAGGAAAAAACCACTTTTTCTTCTTTAACCATAAATCCAAAAAATTTTCTACCTCCTTTCTTTTTCATGTATTTTTCTGATCAGCTTTTACTATATCATGCGTATAATCTATCGTGAGCCTACTCAAACAGAGGTCCATCACATTCACGCATTTACAATCCATGTGACTGTATTAATACTTTTGAAAGGTGTTTTATTTGCTGGCAGTTCCCGTTTGATACCCGATAAAGCAAATCTTGGTTTTTGCTTCATCTAAAGGAGTCAATAGAGATTTCGTTTTATCAACAGCGAAGAGTGGAGTTTCTTTTTTTTTTTCACAAAATCTATCCAAAATTCATGAGGGGCGGGGCATTTTTGGGGAGTAGCCCCCTTCAGAAGAAACTTCCTGGCACATACATTAAGGGAGCCATCGAAAGGTGACCAAAACACCTGAAACGGGGACTACCCGAGCTAATGATAGAGGCAAGAATACTTTCTGGCCTAGCGACGATGCGTGGCCACCGACGGCAACGGCCAGCGACGCGGAAGCGGCGGCAAGCGGTCGGAAGGCGACGGCGGGAGAAAGGGAGGAAGAGGAGGGATGCTCACCAGAGAAAGTGGCCAGAGGAGGGGAAGATGATGTTGCACGACGGAGCGGTGGTAGAGGATGGCGGGCAAATGCCAGCTGAGGTGTGGGCGAGCTTAGCGAGCACGGCTTAGGCGGTGGCCCTAGCGGCGGCTAGAGGCGGCCGGAGGCGGTGGAAGGCAGCGATGCTATGGTGGGGTGGCGTGGGAGCGGTAGGGAGCATGGGAGAAGGCTACGCTTTAGGAAAAAAGGGAGAGAAGAGCACGGGGGACACTTTTATAGGCACGAGAGGGGTTGGACGTGGCCGGAGGGGACGAAAATGGTCGGCGACGTGGGAAGGAGAGAGAGAGAGAGGCATGGCGCTCATGGGAGAAGTGGGGAAGTGGGGGCGTGGAAGGTGAGCGAGGGAAGCGAAGCGGGCGGGAGAAACGGGGACCGAGGCGGAGAGGCGCGGGAGCAGCGGCTCTCCCTCCGGTTTCGCTAGCTGGAGGTTAGGGATGGACCCGACATGTGGGGCCTACTTGTCAGCGTCCGGGAGGGGAGAGGGGGCGGCTCTCCCTCCGGTTTCGCTAGCTGGAGGTTAGGGATGGACCCGACATGTGGGGCCTACTTGTCGGCGTCCGGGAGGGGAGAGGGGGCGGCTCTCCCTCCGGTTTCGCTAGCTGGAGGTTAGGGATGGACCCAACATGTGGGGCCTACTTGTCGGCGTCCGGGAGGGGAGAGGGGGCGCGGGCAGACTGGGCCTTGGCCTACGGCCGGCCAGCAAGGAGGGGCGCGGGCGCGAGAGCGATGGGCCGAAAACAGCCCACGGCTGGCGAAAGGAAGAAAAAAAGGATTTCGATTTAACAATTCCAATAATCATATTTTTAATTATTAAAATTACTTCATTTGCTCTGAAAATTTCACTAAAAATCCTGTTAATATATTTTAACATGGGAAACTCAAAAAAAATTTCACGATGCCAATTCTACTTATTAAATGCATTTATTAATTAGGGTTTGACTCTAGGTTAAATTAAATTTTTGTTGAGACAATTTATTAATGAATTTAGCCTAGAAAAGGGAACTTCAGGGTGTGACACCTAGCACCGTCAATATAGACTTATGTCCTTGACCGACATCGTATCTCCCATAAATACCAATATCCACATTATCCTTGGTGCATTCAAGAACTTCTTTTACTCACAACCTTAGTTCATCTAGGGTGGGACGGGTGGGAAACAAAATAGTCTTCAATGACATATCCTCAAACTCAACATGTGCACCAACATAAGGTTTAACCACTCTACCACCATAGTAAACACGAACAAGTCTATCCATCTACACTAAAAAAATATCATGTGACTTCAAAAAAAAATTCCATGATCAACCTTCCTAAACGTCATACAAACCGACCAATTTGAACTAATGCATTACTCAAATTTATGCAAAACTACTACTTAACCAAAAATATTTAATTCACATCCAAAAATACCAATAACTTGTCATACCACCCAACCTATTCTAGCATGCGACCAAATTTGTCCATTCCTCTATATAGCATATAGCTAGGGGTGGATATCGAGCCAGCTCGGCTCGGCTCGGGGTCAGCTCGGTTTGGCTCATGGGATAACGAGTTGGGTCAACTCGGCTCATTATCCTAACGAGCTAAAAACCTAGCTTGGCTCGGCTCGTTGAGAAACTCAAGCCAGCTCGTTTGGCTCGCAAGCCTAGCCATTGTTTGCCAGTTCCTCTGTGCCAGCGACGATGGCTGGCTCAACGGAGGTGCTTGCTCCTCGTCCTCCTCCATGACGCATTGACACCTCGGACAGCGATTCCATGACGGATGGCGTCACACACGCATGACGTGGTGCTTGCTCCTCGTCCTCCTTTATGATGCCTCGAACGGTGATTACGCAGAGAACGGCGATGCACACGCACGACGGGAAGGAGAGGAAAAGGAAGGTGCACGCATAGGATGTTGTGGGAAGAAGGGCAATGGCGGGAGGCGGCACACGCCCATGCAGGCGATTTGGCCGTCGAGGCGCACGTAAGCGTGTAGCGGCGCAAACGTAGAACAGTCAGCGACGGCGGCACGGTTTCTGTGTGACTCTGTTTGTGTGTTCTGCTTGCTTGCCTAGGTTTGAGATGTGCATGCGTGTGGGCCTACTACTGGGCTGTAGACCTGCTGCTCGGCTGTGCACCTGTAGTTTGGTGGGCTGCCTAAAAAGGGTAAAGAAGAGATTTCTTGTTGTTGGGAATACAGATATGTGACTTGCTGCTACAGCTCATTTGGCTCGTGAGCAGCTCGCGAGCCAGCTCGAGCTGGCTCGTTTTGCCAAAATAGCTAGAACTCTGGCTCAGCTCGTTGACAATTTCAAACAAGCCGAATTGAGTTGAGCTGAGCTAGTCACAAGCCGAGCAAACTAACGAGTCACGAGTTTTTCGTCCAACCCTACACATAGCTACAAATTTAACCTACATCAATTTTTACATACAACTATCCATTCAAGTCCAAACTAAAATTCATCATTATCACATATATACTCGAAAAAATCATAGTACCAACGAGCACATTGCACACATGTAACACTACAATCATCAAATCCCCAATTTCAATGGTCAAAATCAAAATTTTTGGCAAAAAGAATTTTCTAGGGTTACCCTCTGATCTATAAATTCCACAGATTAAAACAAAAAATAGGGAGTAATGAAAGAGTATACCTTTCTGTTCAATTTCCTCAAGAAATCATGTGAAAAACAACCCCAAATCGAGTGGATTTGAGGAGGAGGGGTGAGAGGGGAGAGAGAGGAAGAACTCCTCTAGCTTGGGCTGGGAGGAGGAACCGAATGGGTGGGAAGGGAAGGAGGGTGAGGCCCGCGCGGTTAAGTGCTGCTACCCTCGGGGAGAGTGCGCCAGCGCCTTTGGTGCCGCGGTGGGAGGGGCGGCAACAGTAGTGATGGCGCCGTCCTTCTGCCACGTCAGCGTCGTGCACCCCGTGGTGTCACCGTGACACTTTGACGACGCTACCAATGCTGACGTCGCGCTCCAAAAATGATCATTTTCGAAATAAGTTTTTTCAAAAGTTTTATTTATAAAATAAGTTTTCAACAAGGTCAAAATATAAAAAATTCCGAGCGCCCTCACCTGACGACACGTGTGTGTGTGTGACCCGTGCAAAGCGAAATCTGGCAAAGGCTGCCAGCTTCCCTTTTTACCGACTCAGCTACTGCCGTGCAAGCAGAAGCGGACGACAACGTCGCGTCGTCGCAGCGCGCGCGGTGAGTCGGTGACACGGACTGATCATGCCCGCGTCGCACTGCTCCGCGAGAATCAACCGCTGCGTGTGCGCCGACTAGTTTCTCCTGCAACGCGGGAGGAAGGGGGCACGGAACGGGAGAGGCGTCTGAATTGGTGCGATAGCGCGCGGCACCCCGCACCGCACATGGCGTACGCGCCAATGCCGAACGCCGACGAAGCCCTTCCCTCTGTTTTTTTTTCCTTTTTCAGTTCGGAAAAATCTCAGCGCACGAGATCGCTAAAATTTACGTAGTCATCGACACCCTCCGGACGATGTCTGCCATATACCAAACGTGTCAAAGCAAGCCTCTCTACCTCGATCTTCTGATCCGTTCCTGTACATCGTTAGGGGTGACATCACACAACTCTAGTCCTCCAACGCCCGCTGCATCATAGACTACTGGCCTAGTAGTTGTTTCCTTCGACTCCAAACTATAACTTACTCATTTTTTCGTTTCAGCATATTTTTCAATGGATATAATATTTCAGTTTTGCATCTTAGTTTGATCCAACTGCTATAATATTTTGAATGACGTGGCTTATTGTGGTGATAGAAAATATTTTTTTTCCTACTTTAGATGTGTCAATGTGTGTATGGACAAGACATGCGACAGATTTAATATTTTTTTTTCAGAAACACCGTTACTACTGCAACACCAAATACCAAATAGACCAAACCAAAGCATAAGCATCGATAACAATAAGTTCAACCCACTTACTCCCTCTGTTCCGAAATTCAATGATTTTTTAGTTTTATCCCAAGTCAAAGCTCTCTAATTTTGATCAAATTTGTAGAAATAAAATTAACATTTATGATACCAAATAAACACACTATCAAGTCATATTTTATGGTTGATTTGAATGGAACAATTTTGATGTTCTAAATATTTGTGTATTTATTTGGTCAAACTTAGAGATGTTCGATTTAGGATGACAAAAAAAAAACATTGTAATGGAGGGAGTAGTTTCATACCTGTTTCAATTTTTAAAATGGAAAGATTAGAATTGGTGCACATGAAGGTGTAAGGGGAAAGATCAAACTAAAATCAGCAGCACAATAAACTTCGTCGATCATTGTACCACATGCCATAAGGGATTGGTGGTGGAAGGTACTCCTAAAGAGGGGTTTCCCAATGGAAAATAATTGTTGTACACGGGTGTGCTTACTGTCTCATGCAGCACCAGCTACCAATGCAAGCTTGTATATACTAGAAGGGTATACATGACGACACGCCGCACGATGACCAATGTATTAACTTGTTAAACAAAAGAGAATACGTTAATAGAGATTAATCGTATTTTATTAATAAACAACAGTACAATAACATACACAACTAAATGTGAACAGATAAAGAACTTCACCAAGGAGAACAATGGAACATGCGGCGACAGGATGTTTATGATGGTGAATCCTTGATTACTGATGTGAGAAAATGCATTGACCAGTGTAGATTAGAAGAATCATTTGAATCATGTTGGGGGTCGATCATCAGGAAGTATAGCTCCAGACATAATGAACTATTATTGTCTCTATACGATAGTCGCAGACAATGGACCCTTGCATACACAAAGAGAGGATATTTTATGTCAGAAATCTACCACCACAAAGCTGTTGGAATCTTGAAAATGTTATCTAGAAGCACTTCTTGTCCAAGACCCAATTGCGGGTGGCTGCTCAGCAACTTGGACAAGCTGTTTGTAATTTTTATGGAAAGAAAGCTTATGCATATTATATGACAATAAATCAAACGCCAACACTTAGATCCGATGTGGGCAGATAATTAATCCCAAGGTGCTTAGGTGTTCTTGGAGACCCCCCTACAAACAGAATGAAAAACGACGCGAGAACTCGGAGCTTATTTAAATTTCTTTGTATCTTTTGCTTTTGAGTCTATGAAAATTGTACTATCATGGGGGTACAAAATGGTTGCCTGCATTTATCCAAGTGCTCAAAGTCCAATTCTAGATGAGAGACACAACTGCACAACACTTGCATAGGTTTGGGTTTCCACAAAATGTGTGGCTCAGAACTTCCCGGTGTTTGGGCCCAAAGTTCTAGAACCCTGATTTTCAGCATGTGCGTAAGTGTTGGCTAGAAGTTCCTGACATTTCTAGCCGGAACTTCCGGGCACCTTTCCAGTTAAATGATATGAGTAATGGTTAGATGACATCAGGGAGTGGGTATCTATTGCCACTTCCCTCTCCAGTGCTCCTTTGGCAATTTCACTTTTATTTTTATATCTCTTAGCTTCTCCTAGGGTTCCTTGATCTCCTCCACCTAATTTTTGTCTCCCCTTGTTTTTCTCCATCTTGTGTTTTAGGATGAATTGCATGAAGTATCTGTGATCTGCTCCTCGTGTGTTATCTTTGTTACACCTATTATTAGCCTCCTGATTACATTCTGTTAACTTCTTGTAAATTAGTCGAAAGGGGAAGTTCACATCTTGGTCGGAAGTTCCTGGTTCCCGGATCTGAAACCTTCGACCAACACTCTCGGTCTAGCTGAGAGAGCTGGCAAAAAGTTTTGGCCCAGTTTGCCAGGAAGTTTCGACCGGTTGATTCACCGCTTGGAGTTGATTCAAGTTTTCGTGTGTCAATCCACCTTCTAGGGAGGAGGACGAGGACAACAATTGAGAGAAGTCCACTAGCAAGAATTTGGCTGCATCAGGGCATGCTACTATATCTTTCAATTACAGCAAGATCAATGCTGCGTGTTACAACTTCATCACTATGCCTTCTAAGTGTGCATTTGATACTTTTAGAAAGGTTGTTTGCATAGGAACAAATGTACCCAATGAAAACTTGGAGCTCACTATGAAGCAAAAACAAAGCGTCCACTGCAACACTCAAGCCGCCAATGCCATTAAATCGCTCTTGAGCCCAGATGAATTTAACAAGGTTGATGGGCTTGAGGAGGCTAAGGAGAGGTGGTACACCTTGCAAGTTGCACATGAAGGCACACCCGGTGTGAGGGAGTCCAAGATTGAGCTTTTGGAAGGAAAGCTCAGAGGTTCATGATGGAAGATGAAGAGACCCCTCAAGAAATGTATGACCGGAAGATGGTGTTCATGAACAATATTCGAGGGATTGGAATGAAGACATGAACAATCACTTCATCGTCAAGAGGCTTCTTAGGGCCTTCAGACCAAGGAATCCCACCTTGGTCACTCTCATCCATGAGAGGAAGGACTTCAAGAAGCTCACCCCAAGCAACATTCTTGGAAGAATTATGATTCATGAGATGTTGGGGGAAAAAGATAAGGAAGTCAAGCTCATGGCCATAAACACCATTGTTGTCAAGAATCAGAAGATTGCTTTGAAGGCCAAGATGGAACATGTGCCTAACTGATGAAGAAAATGATGATGATGAATTGGTGTGTGTGGTGCAAAAGTTTAAGCAATTCCTTCACCGTGGTGGGTTTGGCAAGAACAAGAAAGATGAAGCAAAAGAAAGAAAGAGGAATCCAAGAAGACGTGTTTCCAATGTGATGAGTATGGCCACTTCATCGCTAATTGCCCCAAGAAAAACAAGAACAATGAAGGCAAACCTAAGGTAGTCAAGAAAAAGACCGAGCACACCCACATTAGAGAAGCTTGGTACTCCGGTGATGAGGCAGACCCCAAGGAAGATGAAGCAGGTGGTGTTGCAATCATTGCAATCAAGTCTTCTTCTTCTACTAAGGAACGCCTCTTCGACAACTTGAGCGATGACGATGATGAAAGTGCATCTAGCCCCCTAAGTGTGTTTTGATGGATTAATGACAAACCAGTTAAGGGACTAATGAACTTGTGGAGAAGTGTGTGCTGGTTTGTCCTTGATGATTTAGCAAAAGCATGGAGACCCCCCCCCCCCAAACTTAATGGAAAGCGGAGCGGGATTAATGACAAACCAGTTAAGGGACTAATGAACTTGTGGAGAAGTGTGTGCTGGTTTTAAATTTCCTTTTTGCTTTATCTCTTGAGTTTAGGATCTCTGTACTATCAAGATGTGTTCTTATTTGATGCCCAATGTCTACAAGTGCTCATTACCATATTAGTAGAGAGACACAATTTTCAGACATGCGCACGGGTTGGGCCACACACTTTCCTTGTTGTCTACCTAGAAGTTCTCCGGTGGTGCCCAGAACTTTTCCGGGCTGCTGTCTTCTTCTTGCGCCTAAGTGTTGGTCGAAAGTTCTTCAGGGGCGAGCCCGAACTTCTGGGAATTGTTTAAATTCGAACCTGTGAGTAACGGCTAGATGATGTCACACAGGTACCTATAAATTCCAGCCTTCCCCACCTTTGTTGGCTGGTAATTCCACTTTCGTTTTTCTTGTCTCCTAGTCTCTCCCATGGTGTTCTTGCCCTCTCCAACTAGTTCTTGAGCTCCACTTCATGATTTGAGGGTTGGTGAGGAAGAATTGAGATGAGGTGAGGGATAGGAGATTGTGAGCACTTGAAGATCATCTCGAATGGACGCTTTGGACTTGTTACTCTTGGAGGGTAATGTCCTAGACGGATAGGTGTCACCCGTGAGCATCCAAGTCATTGTGGATTGACCCGAGAAAGTTTGTGAAGGTGATCCTCATCTCCGCAAGGAAAATAGGTAATTTGAGTGGAATTCCGAGCTGAGTCTACGGAGGTTGTCTTGGTAGAGCAATCCTCATCCGTGGTGTTCTCTAAGGGTTCAAGTTGTGGATCTTTGTGGTCACTTGAAACCTAGTGAAGTACCTAGGGATGTTGGATTGAAAACCATAGACTTCTTCCTAGGGTTTTACTTGGTGAGGCATGGGGTTAGTCGAGACCCAGCTCTTTGGAGTTCGTCAACGGAGAGTAGGTTTCTTGTAATCCAAACTTTGTGTTCCTTCTGTGATTTATTGTTCCTTGTTATTTTGATCTGTCTCATGTGCTCCTGTGAGTCTTGGATTTCCCTGAGAATCAAGACTTGTGCTTCATGTAGCTAGAACATCAGAAGTTTCTATAAAGAACCCTGGAAGTGTCGGGCAGCCTTCTCTTGTCTTAGTTGAGTGCTGCTAAGAAATTCCGGGCCTCTTCCCAGAAAGTTCCGGGCCCTATTTTAATTGTTGAAATTGAGTAAATTTTAGGAATGCCTATTCACTCTCCCTCTCTAGGCGACATCAAAGGGCTTTCAAATGCCATCGGCTTTGAGCACACATGCTTCATAGCCCAAGGCCACAAGGTAATCCAAACATCCAAACCCTCACTACATGATGATGAGAATGATAGTGGTGAAGAAAGTGAGATGATGTGGATGATGTGCTTGGCCAAGCTAACCATGCAACACTTGGCCAAGCTAATGAAGGTATTGGAGGAAAAAGAAAAATCCCTCAAAAGAAAGAAGATATTCTCATTCTTGAAAAGAAAAGAAACCGAGCCTTAGAGGATGATTTGGCTAAGGAGCAAGAGAAGGTTGAGAAATTGACCGATGAGCTTTTCTTGGCCAGTGAATCAATCGCTAGTTGAAAGGATACCAATGGGTCACATTAAAAGAAGTTTGTGACTTTGGACCAAAACGACAAAGCTCTTGAAGTTCAATTTTATACTCTTTGGGTGTAGTATCTCTTCCTCCAAAGAAGTCTCTAAGTCTTCTAATACCTCCACTAGCAATGGTTATGCTAGGTGCTATAATTATGATTTAGATTTCTATGCTACTAACCTTGAAGCTATTGAGGAGAATGGAAGGTTTGGAACCTTGATGAAATATGGGTGTATGAAGACATACCAATCCAAGGACGCCCTCTACAAAACCATCACCACTCACAACAACAAAGTTGGACATAGTCTTGGCTTTTGTCCTTATGAAAATCAACCATCCAAGCGTACCGTGGTAAATGAAAAGCAATGCTTGAGGTTTTTTAAGGAAGAGGACACATCACAAGTCATGGACATGCATTCTTTCTTGGCTAGCCAGGAGGCCGGAAGTTCCGGCCATATGGCCTAGAGGTTCCCATCGGGACTCTCTGTCAAGCAAAGAGGTCCACCAGAAAGTTGTAGCCCATATACTAGAAAGTTCTGAGCTAACTTTCCATGTCAACCGAGGGGGCTGGCCAAAAGTTCCAATCCCTAGGTAGGAAGTTTTGGCCAGGTGATCTGTACTATGATTTATATGTGATCACCAAGAACCATCGTGGTAAAGTGGCTGCTAATTTCATCGGTGGACACAATGATGAATACAAGGCTTATGCATGGGTACCAAAATCTCTTGTGACTAACGTTCAAGGATTCAAACTTAGACAAGTTTGGGTACATAAATCTCAAGCTTGATTCTTTTGTTTTAGGCGTACTCCTCCGGTGGTTCAAGTTGGATGATGGACAGTGGCTACACCAACCATATGACAAAGGAGAGGATTATGTTTACAAGTCTGGATGAGGAAGGAGGAAATCATGAAAATATTGACTTTGGAGATGATAGTAAGGTAGCGTTCGAATCTTTTAAAAGGAGAGGATAAAGTTCCAGATTATCGTGGCATGCTTTTCAAACTGCTAAATGGTGCATTTTGTGCAAAAATTTTCTATATAAAAGTTATTCTAAAATATCAAATAAATCCATTTTTTAAGTTTGTAATAATTAAAACTTAATTAATCACACGACAATATCACCTCATTTTACGTGAAATACTTAATCTTCATCTTCATCTTCAGGAGATTCAAACACCACCTAAGGGCAGGTAATGAGCCTAGGTAAAATTGACACCTCCAATTATCATGCAATCTCAAATGTTCTCCTTATCAAGTCCTTGAGTTATAATCTATTATCTGTTTCTTAATTGTGTAAGATGGGTTACAATTGCTTGTTTACCGACAGGATGTGACCGTTTTTAGGAGAAATGAATCAACCATGGCATTCAAGAAAAAGTTGAAGGGTGATGTCCATCTAGTTGATTTTGACATAGATAGAGTGAATCCGGAGGGTTGCTTGATTGCTAAGTCCTCCATTGGTTGGATATGGCACCAAAGGCTAGCCTGTGTGGGGATGAGAAATTTGTCAACTCTTTTAAAAGTGGAACAATCCTCGGGCTTACTAATGTTGTCTTTGAGAAAGGTCGTGTGTGTAGTGCTTGTCAAGTCAGGTTGCAAGTTGAAAATCCACATCCCGTCAAAAACATCATCACCACTTCAAAACCATTTGAGCTACTTCATATGGATCTCATCGGTCCCGTTGCTTATATGTGTAAATGCATCTAGTCTCGTAAGTGGGTTTTGGTGAATTAATGACAAACCGGTTAAAAGACTAATGAACTTGTTGAGAAGTGTGTGCAGATTTATTTTCTGGGAATTTAAGCAATGCTTGGAGACCCCCTAAACTGATTGGAAAGCAGAGAGAGAACTCAAAGAGTTACCTTAAATTTCTTTTAAATTTATCTCTTAAGTTTTAGGGTCACCGTACTATCAAGATGGGTTCCTAATAGTTGCCTAGTGTCTACAAGTGCTCAAGGTTCATATCATAGATGAGTGACACAATTGCACAACACTTGCACAGGCTCGGGGTGTCAACAAAGATTGGGGCTCGGAGGTTCCTTTATTTCGCCCGAAACCTCCTAGCACCTTTTTTCAGCCATGTGCTAAGTGTTGCCTGAAAGTTGTTAGCATTTTACCTGGAACCTCTTAGCCCTGTTTTTCAGCCATGTGCTAAGTGTTGGCCGGAAGTTCATGGCACTTTGGTCGGAACATCCTGGTACCTTTCCAATTCAAATCTGTGAGTAATGGCTAGCTGATGTTATGGGGTCCCTTTTCACCCCTTACCTTTGTGGGCTCACAATTTTACTTTAGTTTTCTTGTCCTCTAGCCTCTCCCATGGTATTCTAGCCTTCTTCACCTTGTTCTTGAGCTATCTTGAAGAAATTGAGGGATGGTGGCAAGGGATTTGACTTGTGAGATGGCTAGGAGTTCTTGAGCACTTGGAGATCATCTTGGGCTGCTACTTGGGACTTATTACTCTTGGAGGGAAACCTCCTAGATGGTTAGGTGTCGCCCGTGAGCATCCAAGTGATTGTGGATTGACTCGGGAAGGTTTATGAAGGTGGTCCTTGGCTCCGAAAGGAAAAGAGGTAAATTGAGTGAAATTCCAAGCTGAGGTTTAGGAGGTTGTCTTGGTAGAGCAAGTCACACTTATGGTACTCTCTCGATGTTCAAGTTAGGAACTTAGCGATCACTTGAAATCAAGAGAAATACCTAGGGGTGGTGGCTTGAAGACCAGAGACTTCTTTCTAGACTTTTGCTTGGTGAGATAAGGGGTTAATCGAGACCCAACTCTTTAGAGCTCCTCAACGGAGAGTAGGATTCTTGTAATGTGAATTTCGGAAAAAAAAATCTCGTCTCTCTTTTTATGCTATTTGTGCCATCCTCTATGTTTTACTATTTCCAATTGTTTCTAGCTATGTCTTACACCTCTATAAGTTTTGGGGTTCCTTGAGAATCAAGACTCTGGCCTCCTTATGCTAGAATACCAAAAGTTTCTAAGAAGAGAATCCCAAAAATTTCGGACAGCCTTCACTTCTCGACTGTGAATTCTGCCAGAAAGATGAGGACACAACTATGGTGCCCGGACATTGTCCCAATCTTTTACGGTACCCAAAAGGTAGGCGATAATATATATGTAGTAATATATATCTCGACTAGATAAATTGAACAGCAAGCAACAATTAATTCTCAGATAAACTAGCAAACCAATAGCTAACAACTTATGATATATATCTCAGTTTATTCCAATAGCTAACAACTTATGATATATATATCTCAGCCAAATAAACTGATCAGCAAATCACAGTAGCGGAACCAAATAGCGATGGAAATATATGTAGAGTACGATCAGTTCAAGCATGTATCCACGGCCAGTCAAATTGATTGCGGTTGACAAATAACTTGGACACTCCACAATCTTAATACTCTATACTTCACAAATTGCAAGTCAAACCCTAGAAAAACATCCACCCATGCCAAACCTGGACACGATCAGAAGCATAAGGGAACTCC
The DNA here is from genome assembly GCA_008326285.1 of Oryza officinalis. NCBI lineage: Eukaryota > Viridiplantae > Streptophyta > Magnoliopsida > Poales > Poaceae > Oryza > Oryza officinalis. The sequence goes on along the minus strand of BDMV01000002.1, from coordinate 34,141,578 downwards.
GAGGAATTCGAAGTACATACCAAGGCAGCAGGAACTTGATTACGTCTTCCTCTCAATCCAACAAGGATCGAAAACAAGATAAAAGGAGAATCGCCTCCTTGACCTCGGCGATGGCGGCGGCGTTGACGATTAAAACAAAAATAACCAATCTAATCTCCCTAGATAGCCGACTCAAATACATATATGTGTACGTAGGCACAGAACGTGGGCCCTAATTGGATCGATAAACCAAATAGGACTTCACCTAATAACACTAATTCTTAACTAAACAGCTTAAACTCACATGTGGAGAAACAATAAAAATATTTCGTCAGGATTACTTTTGCTTGATTAACTCATCACCTAACTGCTTGGCCTCCGGTCACCTCTTATGTTGGCTCTGCACATGTCAGGTTTGCTCTGCACATGTCAGGTTCAGAGAACACTTGCATGGCTCCAACCTGAAAATACTATCCTTCTTGGTTTGCTCGAGAATAATGCAGCATCAGTAGCTGATCCTCCTTTATTCTCCATGCACACATTCATGTCAAAAGACAATGCATCAACAGGAACAGTCTGTTCCAATGGATCTTTGCAAGAATTTTCTTGGTTGGCCGTCACAGAAAATATAGGCCCCGTGATGTGGGTATCGGGTGTTAAAATTATAAGCACATAGTGATTTAATTTATTTCATAAATAAATCATGGTATTGCAGATGCAAACTAACGTAATCACATTATTCGATCCACACATGTAAATTAGACAGTAAAACATGAACAGATCAAATACGTGAAACAACATATTTGATTCGTACCGAGAATTCTGGAAGTTCGGCTGCACAGCGGGAAGAACTTGTGGTACCGAGCATTGACAATAGCGCGCAACACCCGAACGAAGAGGAAGACGAGCCGTTGTGGACGAATAGCAAGCAGTCACGCGAAGCGCTTCCCAAAAACCTTATTGCCACCTTCTCCCAGTGCAGGACGTCGAAGGCAAAGGTTCCGGAGACCTGCTCTCCTGATCGCCGGTGCACGCCGGTGAACGGGACGGAGTAGACGACGAGCGATGGCGCAGTACGACGGAGGAGACAAAACCCTAGATTGATTTCACGTACTCTGCGTGAAGACGGTGGCTTAATTTATATAGAGATGTCACGACGCTTGATCAGGGCGTTTGCACGATGTCCACTCCGGGTAACCAAACCGGATAAGTCACGCGTAACTTATCCAGACTCCACACCGCTCCATGCACCCGGTGTGTTTCCAAAAACAAAGGACGAGGAACCAATTTGGTGGACCATTCACACGCATGTCGTGTACGCGCGCCGCCTCGCCTAGCCAGGCGAGGCGAGCGAGCGTGCACGTGTTCCTTTTGTTCTCTCCACTACACATGTCTCAAGTGGCTAGAAGAGCATCCTCCCTTATAAGGAGGTCTCCCTCTCCTAGATTAGGCAAGATGATACTAAACTCTCCATGCATGTTATCTCATGAGATGGGATTTTGTGATTTTCTAAAGAATTAATTATCATATGGGCCTCAGCCCATATATCAATTTCAACACTGGGTACCCACATGGTCTTCATATTCTACTAGAGATAAGAGGTGAGCCGTATCCATGTATTATGTAACAGAGTAGGACTCGGTTGTCATGTTATCTTGTATCTTAAGGCAGGGTATAGAGCCCCGACTAGGTACTACCATGTAACAGATTAGAAAACTGATGTCATGTTTGGCTATGTTTTTTTTGTAACACTGCCGTCCAACCTATATAAGATGCGCAGGGAGCCCTCTAGGGGCATGACCACAGAGATATTCATAACTCGATTGTCAGATCAATATACACCCGACGAATACAATCCCCAAACAGAAATAGGGTATTACCTTTCATTGAGAGGGTCTGAACCTGTCTAAATCCTTATCTTCCGCATCTATTCACTTTTCGGTCTCGTGCGTTATCCTTTTTTTATTGCTGAATTCCAATTTCGACAGTTGACGCGTCAGGTAGGGGTTGTATCGAGTTTACCGTCGACGAGTGCGATGGAAGTTATCTCCGACGTCGCCGGATTCGTTTTCGTCCCAAGTCTTCGTCTCAGATTCAGTCTAGCTGGGGAAATCAATCTCGGCGTGTTCAACGATTTAATCTTCGGCATCATCGGGTTTTTTCCTTTCAACTTGTCATTTTGTATTAGATTAATTTCTAATCATAGATTGGTGTTGTTCTTTTTTCTATTTGTATATACTCACGGCTGCAGAGTTGCTCCATGGAGCACTGCTAAGCCGCCGACGCACAAGACGAAACGCATCGCCCACTCGGAAAGCCGTGTGGAAATCGTTGCCTACCAGGAAACAAACATGCCCACGATGTGTTGATCCAATCGGCGTGCATGGATTAACTGATAATCCTGCCATGCATAATTCATCCTTCTATAAACAGAATCTTTATTTCTCTGTTTACTAACAGATTAGTCAAGCTTTGCTGTTTATTTTGCATGCATTCCAGAGCTGTGGTTGTTCACATGAATCAAACAGCCATTAAGATCAAACAGCCGTCCTCTGCCGCGGGATGGGCTTTGGCTGTGCCGCTGACCGCATAGGCCACGTGCACGACATCCAATCGCCACCGCGTCGCTGTGGGAGGTGCAGCGCCATGTCCGGCCGTGTGGCGTGGACGTAATATTCGCTGGTGCCATGAGCAGCGTACTCCTATGGCTGATTTGCTGCACCACGCCCATCCGACCAACCAACAGTTGCATCTACATGCAAATATGATGCTTGTTGCATGCATGCATCATTACAGCAAATACACCGTTCGATATATTTGTTATATAGTACTAATCATATTATTTTTCTTGTGTGCATATATGTACTCCCAACAAGCGACCTCGCCTTCGGCGTCACCGACTGATTTCTTCGCTTTTATGGTTGGTGTACTCCGTCGTCGTTGTTGAGAGCGATATCGTCTTCATCATCGGTTACCTTCATCGCCGTCGACTAATTTCTTCACCTCCACGGTTGATGGACTCCGCCGCTGTTGTTGATGGTGACATCGTCTTCATCGTCGGTCGCCTCTGCCGTCGCCGACCGATTTTTTCGCCTTCACGGTTGATGTACTCCGTCGCCGTTGTTGATGGCGACATCATCTTCACCGTTATCGACTGGTTTCTTCGCCTTCACGCTGCTTTCTCGGTTGATGTCTTCGTCGCCATTGATGAACGACCTTATCCCTAGATCGGCCACCTCCGCCGTCACCGATGAACATACCAACAAGCTAAGTCATCATTAATTTTATTTTTTATATGATATTTTCTTTTTCCTCTGCCTCACTACGTCAACTGGTTCTCCGTTGAGCAGTGAGTCGGGGGCTACAGATGTTATATCATATTTTTGCAACAATTTTTATAATATTTATCTTGATTGCTTGCGAAATAATCCTTGTAGAAAAGTACCGATCTAGTTATGAAGCTCTATTTTTCGAAGCTTTCTGTTAGGTTTGTCAACGGATAGCTGCCTTTAAGCAAATTCCTAGCACCCGGGGGCTTGTTGGGTAGAGTGTATAACGCAAGGTGCTAAGTATTACTCGGACAAAATTAAAAGCATAAAGATAAAATAATTTGTTTTCTACTCTTAACAATTGTAAAAGTACCCGAGTAGTAAATTCTGATCCGTGAAGCTTTTTCCATGAATGACGAACTCATGTCAATGACTAATCGGGCAGAGTGTTTAAACGTAAGGAGTCATCTACTTGGGGAAATCAAAATCGAAAAGAGGAGAAATACATACTTACAAATATTTTAAAATGCTTAAATTTTCCTCAAGTACTATATGTACATCAGATACTACTCATTCTACATGTTTATACTGCAAGTTCCAAATCCAGATATGCATAGTAGGGATTCATAGCTATAAGCTTATCTCCTACGCTTCAGGAATGGATTAGTCATAACATCACTACCGTGTTGATGCGAAAACACGACAGCCTAGGAGATTTTATTTACTTCAGTGTAGGTCCAAATCTTAGAAAAAGGGTTCAGGGCATGCTAGTTGGTTTGATCCTGCAACCAACAAGATATACAAGAAAAAATGTTACATGCATGATAGCCGATCGGCCGCTAAGCCGATGACATATTGTATAGACCTAGCCGATGCGATCTAATCGAATTGGCTGTAAGGTGTAAGAAGGATAATATTAAGCAAACCCTAATTATGCCCCATCGGCTGTAAATATGATCAAACATGTAATCTATGAGTAAAGATTAGATCATAGCCGATGAAATCATAATTAGGTTAAAAATAGGTACCGTATCATCTAATATTCCGATACAGCCTTATACAAGAATATTAATCTAAGTAAATATATCGAGACAAGCTTGATATATTTAACTAAAGTGATATCCTTGTATAAGAGGCAGATATAACATGAAAAGCATGATTAAAAGGGATTTAAGCAAAACTAAGCATTTATATCAGATAAGATCGGCTGAAACTTCGATGAAACCCTTATTGCAATCAAAAGTAGGCTAGAGAATATGGTTTTAATCATGACTAGGGCTAATGCAGCACAAAGTGTAAAAAAACATAATATCTAGACAATCAAGTCTTTGAGTGTTTTTCGGGGTGGTTGATTCCTTAGCTAATCTAAACCAATCAGCTGATTTAGCCGATACCGACAAAACCTTAGGTAAGGCCTTGGCCGATAGAGGTAAATCGAGTTATCGATTTAAATTAGCGAAGTTATATGGCAATTGACAAGCCATACCTCCAGTTGAAGATCAAAATCGACATCCAACTCGAAGTAAGAACTCGTTGAAAAGTAATAAGAAAAAGGTGGCGCTGCGTCGAGAGTGTTTATTGAACTGTTGTTGTTTTTACAATACTTCGGGCTTATATTTATACCCATATATACAGTTCTTGTCCTTACCGGACACTATTTACAACTTGCCTAAACAAACAAGTCCTAGCTGAATGTCATGCCTAGAAAATACCTTTCCCAAACGCTAGTGTATTAATCCCCAACCCAAGAAAAGCCGGGGTACACCACACAAACTTGATACAAAAAACACATCTTTATTAATTACCACGATAATATTTACATTATTACAAAGGCACATAAGGCCTAACAACAAAATAAAAACAGCAGCGGACTAGCGGGCCTACGGCTCCATCTTCACAGGCGCTCAACTGGGGTATAAACCAGAACTCCACCTAAGACTTCTTCTTCAAGAGTTTCACTGACTGGAGGGGGAAAGATTGAGCAAGGATGAGTACAACCACCGTACTCAGCAAGCCACACCGGAAAATGCACTTAATGCAAGGGAGTACAAGGATTCAATTATAAGGGTTATTTTGCGGTAAATAAGCATTTCAAAACATTTAATCATTTAAAGGCATTTTAATCAAACCACGGCTTATCTCTAGTCAAATTATTATCAAGCCGCGCACCAACGCGATCTTGCCTTAAACCAGGCCCACAGATAATCAATCCAATTATTCCAGTTCATCAGAATAAAAACCTCTAACTTTGGGTCATTGCTCCGCTTGCCCATAACCGAGGACGCGGCTATTCGAATAGTTTATACTCTAGCTAGAGGTGTACATCTTTACCCACAAGACACGTTTTCCTCACGTGTCACCACATGCCACATGCCACCACAGCATACGGGCGGAAACCGTGACATAACCCACCGTCTAGTACTGCCCTAAACAAGGAATACCGACCAGGGTTTGAAAAACCGCCGGGGGCACGGTTACCGCCACCCGGCGGTACGGCGGTTACCGCGCGGTAACCGCGGTAACCGCCAAAAACCGCGACAAATTCGTTTTTAAAATTTTTGAATTCGAAACCGCGGTACGAGACGCGGTTACCGTGCGGTATGCCGCGGTAACCGCGCGGTTTGGCGCGGTTACCGCGCAATGTTGGAGCAAATGAAGAACAAAATGAAAAAAAAATTAAAAAAATTGAAAAAACACTTAAAAATTTATAGAAATTTGGCATATTAATTAAAAAATGTAGGATATTTGTGGGTATACAATAAAAAATTTTGGCATGATATTTTCTATATTACGGAGTTGAAATCAATTGAACAATACATGTGGGTATAAAATAAAAAATTTTGGCATGATCTTTGCTATATTACGGACTTAAAATCAATTGAACAATTCATAACATAATATTTCGACAACAACAATCAATAATCTGAAGATATCGCACAAGGTGTCCACATGTTCACATGTCAAGACGTCCACAATATAGAGTTCACAAGTGAAATGAATACAGTCGACAATATATAGTTCACAATACAGTCCACAATATAACATCCACAATATGATAGTTCATATGACAAGCAATATGAAAATAGAAGTTTTGTTGGACGATGAAAGGAAATAGAGAAGGACGTACCAACATAGAGCCAGTTATAAGTTCCACTGATTATATGCCATGTTGTACTCCTCTGTGGACATGAGCATCAAGCCATGCGACCGTAGCAACCCTGCCTTGTATTCAAATTACAAATTACACTCAATTACAAATTACGCTCGCACATGTACGCTACGTTTTGTTATGGACTTATTTTACTATCATTCCACTACTTTTACTTTTTTTCTGAGTGATTCATCATTTGTAGTGATAACAAACAAGCAAGACAATTGCATTGCGAAATCAAAATTACAAAAATTCCTATGGTTTCGGCCACGGTTTACAAAAATTACAAAAATTCCTACAAAAATTACAAAATTACAAACTAGCTACGGTTTACCGCCAACTTGCTCGCGGTAACCACGGTTTCGGCGCGGTTACCGCGCGGTATCGAGCGGTTACCGTGCCCTACAGCCCCCTGAACCTAAACCCTAAAGCCACGGCAACCTCGCAAAACCGCGCGATAAATCGAGCAAACCGCGCGGTTACCGCGGAATATCGAGCGGTACCGGAGGACATACCGTGGGCGCGCTGGCGTCGGCGGTTACCGTGTCGTACCGCGCGGTTACCGCGCCCTACCGCGCGGTATCGTCGCTCGCCGGCGCGGTGGCGGCGGATCTGGGGCGCGTCTGCCGTCGCCGGGGCGTTGGACAGAGAGGGAGCGAGAGAGGATAGATGGAGCGCACGGGGGGACGCTAGAGATGGGGTTAGGGTTAGGGTCCGCTCGGTTGGGCCTCAATGGGCCGTGTGCACAGTATCGGGCCGGCCCATTTTTTTTTCTTTTTCCAATTTTCAAGTTTTTCATCCGTTCTGCTCTCAAATTTGAATAAATATTGCTCTTTTTCGAAAAATTTCTTCACCATAAAACACTACAAATCAAGCACTACCGTTACCATTTTTTTTGATTTTTTTTGATTTTTTTTTGAATTTTTGAATTCGGATGAAATTCGGCAAACCGTACCGCGCGGTACGTATTACCGTACCACCGCGGTACGGGCGGTAACCGCGGTAACCGCGCGGTTACCGCCGGTTTTTCAAACCCTGATACCGACATATACTTCCCCCGCCAGGTGCCCTGGGTCGAGCGGACAGTCTATGCCCCCAGGCGTATTGCCAGAGACGTCGACCCCACCAAGGGCTTCATCCATCCCTATCTGTGTCTTCCTTGTTCATGACCGCACTAACCGATACGTTAAGCCTTACCCATTAGACATGTGGTAGTACAGAATATGCTTTGCAATTGTGCCCCGAAGACCGGTCCTTATGTCGGCTGAGGTGCGACTAACAAAACCATGCACCTCGAGCCCAGCCAAAAACAAATTTGGGAATTTTGAAAGGGGTTTCCAACATGTCCAGGCCAACAAGCCTCTAATCCATCAATAAATAAGATAATAGTGACATTCCCAAAGTCTAGATATTATAAAACAACTAAATGTTTCTATTTAAGCAGGGCTAAGCATAATCCTAATATATCTAGTAAGCACCACATATAGAGTTCTCACTAGCTGGCTTTCGGTTACCTAGGGTTGTCAAAGGTAATTACACAATAACAAATAATAAGGCTATAACAAGGAATGTAGGAAAGGCTAAATAAAACAGTTATAACGCGGTAAATTTAGTAAAGCGAATGCAATAATTTAAATTGAAATACTTTTTGCAAACTAGGATTCAATATGCTCAAGGAGAGCGTGACTTGCCTTGCTCAGGGAAAAAGGAAGGCTTCTGAAGCTTCAGCGGCGAACTCGAACTACACCACGGGAACCACCGAAACGAGAGCAACTACACGAACAAACAAAACAAAGCTACAGCTCTAAGAAAGAAACAAGAACAATACATAAAAACAACAAACACGGGTTCTTAAAGTTATAACAAAAACTAAACAGTTTGAACGGGTCAATTTGGAGCTCGTATGGCCGAGAAACGACCATCCGAAATTTAGGTGCAATTAAAGTGGATATTTCCGAGTTGTTTAATTATTATTATACCATTAAATTATGTGTAATGCAATATCGCTCGAGGAGGGGAAAGGATCGAGCGACTGGCAGCCGGGACCCACGGGTCAGATGGCTAGTTCAACGTGGATCAGGTTCACAGAGACGATCCACGGGAAGGACGGAGTGAGACTATGCATGTCAACCGAAACAAGGGGCCGACAAACGGGGACTCACACAAATGCCACATGGGCAATCACGAGGCGGCTAAACGGGCAGACGAAAAGGACCACCACAAGTGCACGCGAAGACTGAACGAATGACTACTGATACCGGTGGACGAGACCGGGACCGACAACGGCACGACGTGCACGGTGGAGACACCGAGACGACGAGGAAGGGGCAGCGAGGGAGGGAACCTTACCACAACGCGACGAGGCGAGGGGACGATGACGACTACCGACAACGAACGGAGGAAACGGGCGGCGACGAACGGGGAGACGGCTTTGGCAGCAACCCTTGCACGAAGGCGAGGACGAGCTTGACGAAACGGTGCCAAGGACGAAGGTGACGACGAGGGCAGCAGCGATGACTCGGGGACGACGAAGACGAACGGGCAGCACTCGACGAACTTCGGGCTTGGTGAAGAGGCGAACGACGACGGGCTGCGCTCGGCTTTACGGGAATGGCGGCCGCAGGAAGACGACGATGACGACAATGTTCTCCACTGTTCGCCGGTGAGGATGAGCTTTCGGTGGCTTTTGGGCAAAACGGAGGTTTGGCTGGGGAAGGGGAGGTGGCTGCGAGGCCGAGGGAGGTGACGGCACGACCGGCCGATGCTCGGGCGAGACGGCACAGGCGGCTGCAGGCAGCCGGCGCGGTGGAGAGAGGAGGCCACACGGGGAGACGAAGAGAGAGCAAAAGGGCTTGGGTAATACCACGGGGAGGGAGGGGAGGAGGTTGCCAGCCATTTATAGGCCGGGAGGAGGAGGGGAACGATCGGGGAGAGGAGGAGAATAGCCGGGGAGGTCACTGGCCGGCCATCCATGGCGACGATTCAACGAAGAGTAAATTCGACGAAATAAATACGAATTTGATGGGGAAAACTTGGGGGAATTAATGAGGGAGAGGAGAGGAGCCCATTTTTGCACTTTAATTAGGGAGGAATCAACCGGGAAGGGAGATCAAGTGGAGGGGCGGCGCTTCTGTTCACGGAGAGAGAGAGGAACAGGCGGCGGCTCGGCTGTTGGAGGAAGAAGACGACGGTGTCTTCCCTCCTGGGCCGGCTGGGCTGCAGTGGGGAGGAGGGCAGGCCGGCCTGGGCCAAGGGGAGGGAAAACGGACTTTGTCCGAGGGAGAGGGAGGAAAGGAAAGTAGGCCGGCCCAAGCTGGAGGGAGAAGGGGAAGGAAGAGAGGGGCCGGCTGGGCTGAGCCGAGAGAGGGACAGGGAGGAGGGATGGGCTAGAAGCGGCCCAAGGAGAGGGAGAGGTTTTTTTTTTATATTTTTCATTTTAATTAACTCTGAAATTGGTTATTGTTGCATTAAAATTATTTCTTGTGCTCTGAAAATTCACGTAAAAATTGAGGGACCAATTTAGGGCATGGAGAATTTAGGAAAAATACTCCAAGCCACTTTCGAATTTTTCTTGTTCGTATTTTAGTGTTTGCGATTTCTTTTCAAATTTTAATTAATTCTATTATTCCTTTTAACGAATGATTTTTAACTTGGGATGAATTTATCAGGACGTGACACTGAACTCTTACCACAATATTACAAAAAGAGAAGTAACTTTTATTCCTAATTAATAGATACAATTGCTTTATTTGGACTCAATTCCTAACCGACAATATCTTCAAGCCCTTCTCCGAAACCATTATGAAGCCAGGCTACCCGTATCGGCTCAACCGAGTCCGATTCATGTTACCCATATCAGCTGCCCGAGTCCAATTCCATATCAGCCGATACAGCTCCAGCCGATGCGCTGTCTGTTCTTGGAAACCGTCTTATCCCTTCAAATCAGCTTCGGATCCAATCTTGATTGTTGGTCTATCTTACCAAATTTTGCTGTTAAAATAAGCCCCCCAACTCTGGAGTATAAATTGATATGCTGTGGAATTATCTCTCAAATCCACAAAAAACTAAGGTTTCCGTATCATGACCGTTATTAACCCTATGCAATAAATACCAACGGTTTCGGTCCTAGACTTCATGCCGTTACTTGATTTTGTCGCAAATTTAACACCCAAACCGTGCAAGCCTTCCTTGTCTTCTCCAGCGACCTCACCGACGATGCAAGCTTCCCAACGGCGACCCCCATCAATTCCTAGGCTCTCTCCCTTCTCCGAGCTCAATGGCCACCATCTTCGACGTCCCCTTGGTACGCTCCTTAAACTTTTTAAGCTTTATTGCTTCCTTTTGTCCATCGCCTCTGTTTTAGGTTGAATTATGCTCCTAGATCTCCTTTCTTAGCAAATTTTTGATTTCCTTCCCTCTTTCTTCAATTGTAGCACCTAAGAGACTAAATTGATATCCCTGTTTTGAAAGAACCAATCCATTACTTCCTTGGGCCGATGGGCGAGGTAGACCCCTGCTATCTTATGAATGCCGAGACTGATAGAATCCTCTACAAGCAGACCAAGACCAATTTGGCCGATTGGTAGACCGTATTTAGATCTTAGTCTTCTAGCTTGGACGGATGGAGAACATGGTATAAGAGGATATTGTCTTCCAAGCAATCCATATGGGAAGAACTAGGCATAACCTAGTGTTTAGCTCTGTCTCCTGCCAAAATGAAAAAGGATGAACTAATGCTATCATCAACTGCATATTTCTGGTTTGACACCCTCAATACCTTTTTGTTTGGCCAAGGACCGATGACTCCCACCTTGTTGGATGTTAAGATGCTTACCAGCTTGGACATTGTTTCATCGGCTAAATCCTTCTCTCTAAAAATCAAGTGTGAGCACAAGTTGTCAACAAAGAATGTAGGTGGCTGGTCAGGCTACATCTCCAAGCATCTCGACACAAGCCCAGTAACAGACAGGGAACACATAGCTTTTCTCAACCTCTGGCTAGAAAGGTTTATATTTTGTGGATCAACCTGTGGTCTGACAGCAAACATGCAACATCTGACCCAAGCATTGGTAGCAAAGAAATCCATCCTCTTGGGCAAATTCTTGCTTGGAGCAGTATACCAAACACTAAGCCAGTCAACAGCCAAACTCCTCTTAGGGACCCCTATCGGCTATGGAGGGCCTTGGTGGTTTCTACAACTCTGGTTGAATTTGTACACAATCAATGTATTTGAAAGAACCCCATTATATTCATCAAGCTTCCCATCGGACCACTTAGATGATGAAGAATCAAGCACCCGCCGATGCATGTCTTTCGGTGAAGCAGCATCAACCTATCTAGGATCAGGGCCATCGGCTGAAGCCTTCCAAGAGTGGTTCGACCAATTCTATAATGGGTTTGCCAAGAGCGCCAGAGTATGATTCCCTTATGATAACTTTACAGACCAAGAGCGCCAAGATCTGAACGATGCAGCTGATCCCAGTTCAATGGAAAACTTCGTATTGGCTATCTCTCCATGCATCCTCCCAACAGGGGTATCTCAAGGCCGCAATGTTCAACTATCTTATGAATTCTATCATCCAACATCGGCTGCAAGACAACTCGGGCTAGGCTAGCTCTCCATAACCTTGTATTTTGCAAGAAAAATTCAGACATGGGGTACAGTGACATCGGCTCTTCAAATGGATAGGATTTTGAACATTGAGGGCTCTGTCCTTGGTTCTCTAATCATGTAAACATCCATCTTCTTCAAAGCCAACTCTTTGACAAGTGGTGGAGTGAATGGAAGAAGCATTTGTTCCATCTACCTGCCAGCTTCTTCTTGACTACAATCATCCCATCTCTCAGCCCTCAGGTAAATTACCCTTCTTTTCATTTACAATTAGCTTCAACCTTTTGTCTTTAAAAAATTATCTAACTTTTCCTTTGCAGGTCCCAAATAATCTTCCTCCAGCTCATAGTGTAAGCGGCCAGCCAATTGTATATGTACCAGCCTTGATGCCATCTAGGGATTTGGCTCCATCAATTATCAGCTTTGCTACTCCCACAGTGGCATCCTTGCTACAGGGCCAAGTTAGGGAGCCGATACCCAAGACAGGTGGGAAGCGCAAGCAACCGACCATCAAGAAGCTATCAAAAAAGCCAAAAACTACATCCCCAAAACACATGCCGATAGCAATCCTCCACTTGACTCCGATATCGAAGAATTATTGGATGAAGCAATCATGGAAGAAGAGATTGATAAAACTGCTATCGATATAAGTGATATTGAAGACCAAACCGCAGGCGATCCAAAACCAACCGATGTAGCTACTCACTCAAGATCACCGGCCAAGTCAGATACTCAAGCTTCACCCCAACTACGCCAACGCAGAACAATTCGCATAACTTTTTTTTTAGCCAAGGGCTCCATCGGCTTCCCCTCATTGGCCCAATCCAAGTGATCAAGCCCATTCTGCCACTGGTAGCCACCATGTAGAAGAACAAGAAAAAGCTACCGTTGCGCCGATGGCCCGGGTAAATCTTATAAAAAACATTCCTCATCGGCTCAACCCTATTTTCTCTTAACCATCAACTTCCTTTTGCAGAATCTGGCCGATATGTTCTCCTTTGATATACAACAATTCTTGGATGAAGATGATGAAGAAACCACCAGCAAAGCTAAATCCCCAATTTTTGAAGGCTTAAGAGCCCAACTACTGGACATAGCTGATCAGCTCAATGTCTCTTTGGACGCCTTAGTTGCTAACAGTGGGCCGATTAGGGGTAGGTTTCAACAAATTCAAGACCAGCTGCCGGATGAAGTAGTCAACGTCCTATCCCCGGCAACATTTTTCGAACCACATCAAATCAAAGTTCAAAGGGCAAGGCAAAGACTTGCAGACCGGCTCGAGCTTAAAGCCTTGGAGTCAACTCTTCAAAACAGCCGACAATAAGTGAACGAGAATAAACTTAAGCTTGATGAGCTGATCATCAGCCCAGAAACAACTCAAAAAACGCATCATCGAGCTCGAACAATAAGAAGCCGATCTCTTAACTAAACTAGAACAAACTTGCAAGGAGATCACTTAAGAAAAACAAAAACTAGCCGATCTCCCAAAAGTCATCAAAGTCCAACGAGACAAATTAAAAGCATCGGCCAAACACATGGCAGCACAGAACAAGGCCCTGAAGCCGATCCCAGGAACGGATGCCGATGACATAAAAATTATCGAAGAAGTTGACCAAATTCGCCTACGTGCGATATCGGCAATCCAAACTTTCTTGGGTTGATGTAATAGCTCCAGGCCTTTGATGCACCCTGTCTTGACATACTAAAACCATTTATGTGTAATATATCCATCAGCTTCATAGCTGATTTTGGCTTCCATACTTGCATCTTCTACATCTTGTCATTTTTTTGTCTAAGGGCAATAATACATATCGACCATCTTGTGGCGATGTTATCATACATCGGCTAAACAACCGATTATGAATTGATCCAAATACTTGGGTAATATTTCTTTAAATACTTTTCATTCAAAGCCTTCCCAAACATTTCTCCATCAAGAACTTCGAGCATGTTTGAATTTTTAGGTACACAACGATGGATCCGATAGGGTCCTTCCCAATTAGATGACCACTTTCCAAACTTGTTATCTCTGGTCCCTATCGGCAGAATCAACTTCCAAACCAGTTCTCCTTCTTTAAAAGTCTTTGGCACAACCTTTTTATTATAATGTCTCGAAACACTTTTCTTATCTCTTTTGATTTTCTCTAAAGCACTCAGTTGGACTTATGTCAAATCTTCCAAGTTATCAATCATCAGACTATGATAATCATCGGCTAATAACTCATTTTGTAAAGAAATCCTTCTTGAACCGATGTTAGTTTCCCAAGGTAAAATAGCGTCATGCCCATATAAAGACTGATAAGGTGGCACTTGGGTTGCTCCATGACATGCCATCCAATAAGCCCGCAGTGAATCGGCTAGAGTAGTATGCCATTTCTTAGGTTGCTCTCCAATCTTTCTCTTAATCAACTTGATCAAACTCTTGTTAGAAGCCTCAGCTTGCCCATTAGCTTGTGCATAATAAGGAGAAAAATTTAACAACTTGATGCCCATACTATCAGCAAACTGAACAAATTCATCAGCTACAAAGATAGACACCTGATCTGTTGTTATTATCTGTGGAATCCCAAACCAATAAATTATATGCTCCTTAATAAAATCATTAGCATCTTTACAATGAACCTTCTTCAAAGGAATTGTTTTAACCTATTTTTTAAAATAATTTGTTGCCACCAAAATATACTTATGCCCCTTGCTTGATGGTGGATTAATTTGGCCGATCATATCAATTCCCCAACCTCTCAATGGCCAAGGCTTGATAATTGGGTTCATAGCCGATGCTAGTGCTATTTGGACTGCTCCAAACCTCTGACAATCTTGACACCCCTTATAATACTTAAAGCAATCTTCCATCACTGTTGGCCAAAAATATCCAACCCTTCGAAGTAACCATCTCATTTTATGAGTCGATTGATGTGTACCACAAATTCCTTCATGTACTTGTTAACGGTGAAATTTGGTAATCGACTTGGAAGCGGAAGAGGAATCGAAGCAGAGAAGGAGGATTGAGTTCGAGCCAGATTAGGAGTCGTATCGGACCCGGTAGCCGTATCGGACTGGGAAAGATAATGCCATAAAGAGCGTATCGGCCGATACGGATTCGGTTTGATTGAAGGCCGATATGGGTTGTAAGTTGACAGCTTTAACGTAGGCTTGGTTTGGGCTCAAGATAAGCTTTAAGGAGGTTGCCAAATAGAGATAAAGCTCAGTTTTAGGCAACTGTATCTTGTAAATTGGGTAGTTATGATTGTTTGTTAGTTGTAGATAAGATCGTACCCGACAATGGTTCTGTTGTTATTTCGGGTATAAATATCCCGATAGTTTATACATGTAGAAAAAAAGATCAATCACACAATCAAATCAATCTACTTTCGGCGCATCGCCAACCCTCGCAAGAGGTCTTCTTCGACGAGTTCTTGCTTCTTCGGAGGAGAGGTAAGAACTCGTCCCCGACGATCTGCATCGTCGGGGGTAACGTGTCGCTTTAGACACGTTAAGCCTCGATGATGTGATCGTCGATTATCGTGTCTTGAATAATTTTGACAGGTATCTTAATTAAGCCTTGCCAGCGGTTTACTCGCTTTAGGGTTTATTACCGACGATGGCTTAATTCTTATGCTTGGCTAGATTGTTCAATGCAGCTACCATCCCCAAAAGCAATCGACGACCTGATTTTCTTCGCGTTAAGTCTCAATTCACACTTCGAGTTGCCATCGACCTTAGTCCTGTTTTGAGATCTAACACGAAGCCTGTTTTCGGTTGTAACTAAGGATAGTGCCGGGGTTTTAGCCGGTCTTATCTAACGCATGTGGTTGCTTTATGTTTCTTGCATGTGTTTGCCACTTATATGTGCAGATCGATAAGTATAGATACGTCGATCGTGAAGTAATCTTAAGATTTCTTTATGGTTGATGTGTTTATATTGGCCGATTGGCTCGTATAAGTTTGCACTAGAGTACTAGCTAGTGTAGTTACCTTCGTTATCCTTATCGGCCGATATTATTAGTTGAGATCTACATATCAATGAAGGCTGATAAGATTAGATTCATGTTTTACTTATTTTCTAAGTGAGCCGATATAGCTTTGCCTATCGGCTGGGCTATGACAATGTGTCATCGGTCTATTGACCGATCGGCCGTTGTTCTCTGACTTGGTTTACTTGTTTCTTGTTGATTGCAGATCAAATCAACTGGCACGCTCTACTTACGACTAGGCAAGCCATTTGGACCTGCACTGGAGTTAAGCAGATCTCCCAGGCCGCCGTGGTAACGCGGAACCTGTTTGGTTGCTGGACAGGTCGAAATTCTGCGCCAACACGCTTTTGGCACGCCCGGTGGGACAACAAGAACACAAGCTTCTCACCAGCAACAAGAACACCTCGAGATGTCGAAGCAGGCCGAGATCGTCGAGGAGAACATCATTCCCGTGACCGCCGACCAGCTCAGCGCAGAACAAAAAGCTGAGATGGATAGTCTGGTCGAGCAGTTCCAGAATATGTACCTGCAAACATATTCTAGGACTCGGCAGGGCACCTTGATTCAAAAGTCCAAGGTGGTCATGCCGAGTTCCGAAGATGGAGCTGGAACATCGGCGGTGGCGCACGATCACGCCGTCAAGACTGAAGACACTGCAGCGCCGACGTTGCAAGACAGGATTGACTCCGCAGTCCACTCTGCGCTAGTCAACCAATCGGGGATTTTGGTGAACACCTTGACTAATACGGTCAAATCTATCTTAGACGGGTCAATTCACCAGTACAAGCCTCAGGGGCCGATTTTCTTGCCAGAAAATAAGTTCCTTGCATATCGGACCCTGAGGAATGATCTGAGCACGTCTCAGCCAACAGCGCCGATGCAACCCCCATCGGCGCAGCCGACAACAACATTGCCACTGGTCCTCACCAGGCAGACTGAGGGCAGCCCTCAGCTCATCACCGAGGAACAATACGCTCAATGGGCCAAGGGGAAGCAACCGGTGGTTGAGCCGATGCAGCAAGTTCCCGTCAACCAGCCATCGGCCGGACAACCCCAAGCCCCAGTGTTCAATAGTCCTCCACTTCAAGCTGCATACAACGTGCCACAAGGCTATCAGCAGCACCTCGCAGGACAGTATGGCGTACCGAATTTGGATCATCATTACCAGCCATACTCCCCTAAGCAGTATCAGGCAGAGGGTTTGCAACAATCGTTTCAGCAAGACCTCCCACATCGGCCCGCAGGATATTGGGCCGATATGATAGCCGAAGTGATGCGGGATCAATTCGGCTTGAAGCCCAAGGAGAACTCTACAGTGTATCGGCACCCGTATCCCGAGGAATTTGACAGAGTACCATTGCCGGGCCGATACAAGATCCTGGATTTCTCCAAGTTTTCGGGACAGGACAACGTCTCGACATATGAGCATGTCAGCCGATTCTTAGCACAGTGCGGGGAGGCATCGGCTATCGAGGCGTTGAGGGTGAGGTTTTTCCCTCTGTCCTTATCAGGGTCTGCATTCACATGGTTTTCTTCCTTGCCCTGCAATTCCATCAGAGGATGGATAGATCTGGAGAAACAGTTTCATAAATATTTCTACAATGGCGTACAAGAGATGAAACTGTCAGATCTGACTGCCATCAGGCAACGAGTGGATGAATCGGTCCCTGAGTACATACAAAGGTTCAGAGACATACGGAACAGATGTTATAGCCTCAGTCTGACCGATTCCCAGTTGGCCGATTTGGCATTTCAGGGATTGCTAGGGCCGATACGCGAGAGATTCTCCTCGCAGGAATTTGACAGCCTCGCTCAGCTGGCACAACGAGTATCGGCCCACGAGCAGCGATTCCAGGAGGCAAAGAAGTTCGCGAAAAAGATTAACACTGTTTATCAGTACGCCTCCGACGATGACGACGATGAAGACGGTGATGTCGACCTAGCCGAGTGGGCCCGGATGAGGAAATCAACAACTTGCCAGTGGGCCAAGAAAGGAGATAAAGAAGATAAATATGATTTCGACATCAACAAGGCCGATAAGATATTTGACCTGCTGTTGCAAGAAAAGCAGATCCAACTGCCAGTAGGTCACGTATTGCCATCGGCCGAAGACATCAAGAAGAGGAGATATTGCAAGTGGCACAATTCCTATTCACACCATACAAATGAATGCAAGATCTTCCGGCAACAAATTCAATCGGCCATCGAGCAGGGCAGAATTAAAATCGATGATGCCAAGCGGCCGATGAAGATTGAAGGCCACCCGTTCCCAGTCAACATGGTGCGGGCGGACAGGGCCGATGGCGGTGGCCATCGGACTGGCAAGCGGCCTCATCAGACCTCTGAGGGCCTGATCAGAAAATATCAGCAGAGGCGGGAGGAACAAGCTCAAGACCAAGCCGATCAAGACAACTCCTACGATCCACACTGGGAGTGCGAGTTTTTTCGCTTCTGCTGGAATGAAGGGATGAGGTTGCCATCTATCTAGGAGTGCCCTGCATGCAATGGTGCAGAAGATTCTTATCAGGGTAGCTCAAGCAGGCAAACGCATCGGCCGGCCAAGCTATGGAAATCTGTGCATGAAAGGCTAGGGCCGATGCACCGAGATCAACACGATGAAGATGAGGAGCAAGTCCAGAACCCCCAATGGTGCCCAAGCGATGTATTCACCAAGACACAAAAGCGGCGGGTTCAGAGGTTAAGGAGGAAAGAGGAAATCCAAGAGCAACAAGCTGAAGTACCCCATCGGCCAACCAAGACCAAAAAAGAGTGGAGGATAAAATCCACGGTGGTCAAGGCCGATGAGGGCACCTCCAATACAGCTCAGAGCTACTCAGCTTCAAAAGGTAAAAAAAAAAGGCATCGGCGCCTGTTAACATGGTGTTTATATTGCCAACAGAATACAGTGTGCAGGCAGCCGATGAAGCGATGGCCGATGATGAACAAGGTTCGGCCAGGCTACGGTTGTCACCAGACCAAGCCATCTTTGACAAGCCAGTTGACACCAGCTACAGACATTTACGGCCGTTGTACATCAAAGGATTCATCAACGGGTGGCCGATGACGAAGATGCTGGTCGATGGCGGCGCAGCGGTCAATTTAATGCCATACCCAACCTTCAGGAAGCTTGGAAAAGTACCTGAAGATCTTATCAAGACAAATATGGTATTAAAGGACTTCGGTGGCAATGCATCTGAGGCGAAGGGGGTCCTGAACGTGGAGCTCACCGTGGGCAGCAAAACAATTCCCACCACCTTCTTCGTCTTCGATGGAAAGGGTTCCTACAGCTTGTTGTTGGGACGAGATTGGATCCATGCAAATTGCTGTGTCCCTTCAACAATGCACCAATGCCTCATGCAATGGCAAGGGGACCAAGTCGAGATCGTGCAGGCCGATCGGTCAATACATGTCGCCAATGCCGATCTTGCAGTTTGGGAGATGGAGGGAATCGACTGCTTGTCCGGGCGAGTCTGGGACGCCGATTTCCTCAAGGTAACTGACTGCGACATCGAGACGATTGAAGACCAAGACAAGCGGTTACTTTAGCGAAGATGCATCATCCGCCGTTGACAATGAACAAGATGACCCCTACACGGATGACGCGGTGGATGAGTTAGACGGCAAGTTGGGACAAGGTTTTACGTCGGCCGATGAATTGGAAGAAATTGATATAGGAATAGGTGATAGGCCTAGGCCGACGTATGTAAGTGCTAATTTGCCAAAGGAATACAAGAACAATTTGATAGATCTTTTGAAAGAATTCAGAGATTGTTTTGCATGGGAATACCATGAGATGCCAGGATTAAGCCGATCGATTATAGAACATCGGCTACCAATCAAACAAGGCTATCGGCCTTTTAAGCAAGCTCCTCGGAGGTTTAAGGCTGATATGCACGAAGCCATAAAAGCAGAGATCACAAGACTTTACAACGCCAACTTTATCAGGCTCTGCCGATACGCAGAGTGGGTCTCCAACATAGTTCCAGTATTGAAAAAGAACGGCAAGCTAAGGGTATGCGTCGATTTCAGAGATCTAAATAAGGCGACGCCCAAGGACGAGTACCCGATGCCGTTAGCCGATTTGCTAGTCGATGCTGCTTCTGGGCATAAGATCATTAGTTTCATGGACGGAAACGCGGGTTACAACCAGATCTTTATGGCTAAAGAGGACATTCATAAGACAGCCTTCAGATGCCCAGGGGCAATCGGCCTATATGAATGGGTCGTCATGACATTTGGTTTGAAGAATGCTGGAGCTACATATCAGAGGGCTATGAATTACATTTTTCATGATCTTATTGGCTCTCTGATTGAAGTTTATATAGATGATGTCGTCGTAAAGTCAAGAGAACATGATATGCACTTGGCCGACTTACGCAAGGTACTAGAAAAGGCAAGGAAATATGGTTTGAAGTTGAACCCTAACAAATGTGCCTTTGGCGTATCGGCCGGTCAGTTTTTGGGTTTCTTGGTCCATGAGAGGGGGATTGAAATCACACAGAAGAACATCGATGCCATCAAGAAAATCAAGCCTCCAGAAAACAAGACCAAGTTACAATCTCTGCTTGGCAAGATCAACTTCGTCCGGCGTTTTATATCAAATCTATCGGGCCGTATAGAGCCATTCACTCCACTGTTGAAAATAAAGGACGACGAAGAGTTCATATGGGGT
This sequence comes from Oryza officinalis, assembly GCA_008326285.1. Classification (NCBI taxonomy): domain Eukaryota; kingdom Viridiplantae; phylum Streptophyta; class Magnoliopsida; order Poales; family Poaceae; genus Oryza; species Oryza officinalis. Next base: position 34,120,922 of record BDMV01000002.1, on the reverse strand, counting down.
GACAAGCAACAGAAAGCGCTAGACGATATCAAAGAGTATTTAACTTCTCCGCCGGTCTTAATTTCTCCACAAAAAGGAGTCCCATTCAAATTGTACTTATCGGCCGATGAGAAATCCATCGGCTCGGTCTTGGTTCAAGATGTTAACGGCAAGGAAAGAGCTATTTTTTATCTCAGCAGAAGAATGTTAGATGCTGAGACAAGGTACACGCCGGTGGAGAAATTATGCCTTTGTTTATATTTTTCATGTACTAAATTGAGGCATTACCTGCTTTCCAACGAGTGCATCGTGGTGAGCAAGGCCGATGTGATGAAATACATGTTATCGGCCCCTGTGTTGAAAGGACGAGTCGGGAAGTGGAGCTTTGCTTTAACAGAATTTGATCTTCGATATGAATCGGCCAAAGCAACCAAAGGACAAGCCCTGGCCGATTTCATCGTTCAACATAGAGATGACTCAGTTGCATATGCAGACATTGTGCCATGGACATTGTATTTCGATGGATCCGTCTGCAGACACGGTTGCGGTATCGGCCTAGTCATCATATCCCCTCGGGGGGCAAATTTTGAGTTCGCTTTCACTATCAAGCCTTACTATACCAACAATCAAGCAGAATATGAAGCGGTGCTTAAAGGCTTGCAGTTATTACAAGAAGTCGAGGCCGATGCCGTGGAAATCATTGGTGATTCACAGCTAGTAATTAGTCAACTTTCTGGGGAGTATGAGTGCAGAGACGATATTCTCAAAGTCTACAATGAGGAGTGCAAAGAGTTATTACATGGTTTCCGGATCGTAACGATGAGGCATATACCCAGGAAGCAAAATTTTGAAGCCAATGATTTAGCTCAGGGGGCATCGGGATACAGGCCGATGGCTAAAGACGTTCCGATTCAGATTGCTCTCGTGCACGCCGATGACTGGAGGTTTGATATCATTGAGTATTTGAGAAATCCTTCCCAATCGGCGTCACGCAGAATGAAATATAAAGTTTTACACTATGTCTTATTGGACGATAACCTATATTATCGGACGATTGATGGTGTCCTACTCAAATGCCTAGGTCCTGAGGAGGCTAAAACTGTTATGAGCGAAGTACATGAAGGGATTTGCGGCACCCATCAATCGGCCCATAAAATAAAATGGCTGATGAAGCGCGTCGGATATTTTTGGCCAACCATGCTAGAGGATTGCTTCAAGTATTATAAAGGATGTCAGGATTGTCAGAAATTTGGAGCAATTCAGAGAGCACCGGCATCGGCTATGCATCCAATCATAAAGCCGTGGCCGTTTCGTGGATGGGGAATAGATATGATCGGCCAGATTAACCCACCATCAAGTAAGGGACACAAGTATATATTAGTGGCTACAGATTACTTCACAAAGTGGGTTGAGGCCGTTCCCCTTAAGAAGGTTGATTCCAAAGACGCTATTCAGTTCGTCAAGGAGCACATCATATATCGGTTTGGGTTACCTCAGACAATAACTACCGATCAGGGTTCAATCTTCGTGTCCGATGAGTTTGTCCGATTTGCTGACAGCATGGGCATCAGATTACTCAATTCTTCTCCTTACTACGTGCAAGCTAATGGGCAGGCAGAGGCTTCTAATAAGTCTTTAATCAAATTAATCAAGAGGAAAATTGATGAACAGCCGAGGCAATGGCATACAACGCTGGCCGATGCCCTTTGGGCGTATCGGATGGCTTGCCATGGTGCAATCCAAGTGCCTCCCTATCAACTGGTCTACGGGAATGAAGCTGTACTGCCGTGGGAAACCGCCATCGGCTCAAGAAGGATTGCTTTGCAAGACGACTTGACAGCCGATGAGTACCATAATCTTATGGTTGATGAATTGGATGATTTGGCACATGTTTGATTACGGGCCTTAGAGAAAATCAAGCGTGATAAAGATAGAGTAGCCCGTCATTATAATAAAAAGGTCGTTGCCAAGTCGTTTGAGGAAGGAGACCTTGTATGGAAATTAATAATGCCGATTGGTTCCAGAGATAATAAATTCGGCAAGTAGTCACCTAATTGGGAAGGCCCCTTTCGAATTCATCGATGTGTTCCTCACAATGCCTATCTGCTCAAGGGATTAGATGGCGAGATTTATGGACGAGCTCTCAATGGCAAATACTTGAAACAATATTATCCCAGTATCTGGATTGACTCATGATCGGCCCTCTAGCCGATTTATGATTACAGCCGATGTAATTAAGCATCGTCTTTAGATGGCCGGTATATACTATCGCCCTTAGTTCAAAATTTCAGAATATGAGCCCTCATCTTCCAAAATTTGAGGGGCATATATATATACAGGAGTTCTCGCATTGGATTTTACAGTTGGCAATTGACTTCGGCTTTCTGGCCGATGAGATTGTTTATAATGAGATTGTTCATATTAAAGATATATACATGCACAGGCGTTGTTTTTTTTAAGATACAATTCATCAGAGTGAGATTGAACTCAGAGGATTTCAGAAGCAATGATTAGGCTGGAATTTTCAAGACAAATTCGGCTGCATGGCCGATAAAGTGTATGTTTATACATTATAAAAATAAAATATGCTACATCACCCTATGAAGTCCGCAATAGCAGCAATGGCTTTACGGCGAATCTGCTCAACGTCTTCAATAGCCTGGGCATCATCGGCCATCGTCCCTGGGATCAGTTTCAGTGATTTGCTTAGGGTCACGAGGTACTTGGCCGATGCCTTGAGCTTTGCCGTCTGATCTTCTATGGCCTTGGGTGATGCAGCTATTCCAGCTTCGACTTCTTGGATTTCTCGGCGTGTAGTGGCCAGCTTCAATTCTAGCTCTGCCTCGAGGCAACGGAGTTCTTCAAGTCTATTTTTCAATACAATCGGCTCCATCGCTAGCTCGTCCAACTTGGTCTTATCGGCGTTAACTTGAGCTTTGCTAGCGGTCAGGGCCGATTCTAGTTGTTCGCGCTCTCGTCGCTCTGCGAGTCTTTCTTTTGCTTTGAAAAGCTTGAATCGGTATTGTTCCAGGAAGATGGCCGGTGTGAGGATCTCCATCAGGTCTTCGGGCAGTTCGTTTTGGATTTCTTGTACCCTGGCTCTCATGGAGGAGCAATCCTCTACCAAACACTCCAGCGAGGCTTCTAGCCGATTCCCAATATCGGACAGTCGGTTCTTTAATTCGTCGGAGATCGACGCCTTGGCGGTGCTGGGCAGTTCCTTGTCCTCGTCATCAAGAAACTGGCCGATGTCAAATGAAAACATATCGGCTAGGCTCTGTAAACAGCAACAGAGGTCAAGGTCAATCTTGTCAAATGAGAGCTGACGAAAGGGGATCGGGCTAGGTCTTATTACCTGAGTTGGAGTATCGGTGGTGTTTGCATCGGCCTCCCTTTGCTGTGTTGAGGCAGTAGGCGATGGGGTTGGCCGATGTGGCGAACGTGCTGGGGCCCTAGGCTGAAAAGCAAGGGATGGGTAAGTAGGGTTGTGAGATTAGCGTGATAATATATAATTCAACTCTTACTGAGGCAACCGGAGAGGGTGCTGGAGAAGGAGACGGAGTCCTCAATCGTGCTTTAGCCCGCTCACGCCGTTGTAGGGTTGCTTTCTTAGTCCTTGGCAGAGGGGCCGATTGAGTTCTTTCCTTCAGTATAGATGATGCCACAGCCTAAAAAGGATATCAAATTAAAGCCAAGCAATAGGAAGGGGTTATGTGAGCACGGAGAAGAAATTGTGTTTACCTTGCGGATTGCATGTTTGGTCTTTTTCGGTTGGGGGGGCATCACTTTGGTCATCGGCCGGTGGGATCTCAGTGGTTTCGGCTGATGTTTCCTTGATAGCTTCAGCCGATGTGTTTTCTTCATATGTATCGGCAGCAGCTGCATCGACTTCTTCCTCCATTACTTGTTCTTTGAGAAACTCTTCTATGGAGGGATCCAGCTCTTCGAGATCTTCTTGGTCGTCAATTTTGGCTTTTTTTTGCTGGATTTTTGGGCTTTGCCTTTAAATGGCGCTTTCCTCTTGGGGTTTTCCTTGATCATCGGACCCTGGAGCAGTGATGGTGTCTTTGGGGCAGTGAGGCCGATGATGGACTCCAGGATGGTTGACCCCGATGGAGCTATGGCTTGAGCATAGAAAATCTTCTGTCCACTGTTGCTCACAGAAGGAATCGACTCATCTGGTACTTGGGGACTGATGCCTTGGATAAGCTCTGTTACATAGAACCTGGCTGATTGGTGGAAAATATGAGCGGCCCACTCTTGCCACCAGGTTTGGAAATTGATGTGGACAAAGGTATTCAGGTGCAGCCGATCACAGTCACCAAGATTTGGGAGCTCGATTTCCATCGCCTTGCTCATAACTAGAGCCGATGAGACTGTGCCTCTGCTCTCCAGGAGTTTATGAAGGTATAAACTGATGGGAAGTTGCCCGAGCCCGCATTGCCTAGCAGCTGTCATTGGGTTATAAAATTCATAGGACAGGCTGGTGCTCCTTCCCTGAAAAATGCCTACTGGGAGCAGGCATGGAGTGAGGCCGATCATAAACACCTCTCTGGACTCCATGTCATCGTTTACCAAGCTCAGTTGCAGATCATCTGGGAGCTCATAGTCTCGGTCCGATGTATAGATAAACATGTCCATCTTGGCTGATGGAGGGCCGGTGAAGAAACGGATGAACCACGTAGCCATGTCATCGGCCGACTGATCTGCGCCAGGGTAGACGGAGGCTGTTTCTCCATAAGACATGCATCGTCTGCTTCTGGGATCTTCGTGATCGGCACACTTTGATGGGAAGCGCGAGTCCGATAGAGGTGGCCGATCAACCATGGTGTTGGTGTGAATTGTTAGCCACAGTTGGATGAACCACCATGGTCCCCCGTGTGCCACGGTTTGTTTCAGCATCAAGTCTTGTGTGGCAATGTGGAGTAGCCGATATACAGCTCCTAAGAGATATCGGCCGAGAGGGATTTGTTTTTTGCTGACCAGGGCCTGAGCCAGGTGCTGACAGTTTGTTGTGGGGCCGCAGGTCGATCCGCAGAAGACGAATCTTTCCAACCAGAATGTCAGGAAAGCTACATGTTCTCGCTCTGAGACCGATCCTTGTTCCATGTGCTCAGAGATGTACCCAGACCAGCCTCCAATTTTCTTGGTCTTCAGTTTGTGGCTGCTGTTTATCAGGAGGCTGAAGGGATTAATTTCAGAGTCGATGTCTAGTCCTGTGAGTACCTTGATATCTATGAGGGTTGGGGTCATCGGACCTTGCTTGAACATGAAGGCGTTTAAGGTACTTGACCAGAAGTAGCTGGCAGCTGACATTAGTGGCTCATTTTTCTTGGTATCGGCCAGGGACAGAGTTATGCATTGGCCGATTCCAATCTCGTCCCAGTGGACTTGTTTGACAGCAGCAATCCTTTTGTGCCAGGTCCTGTATCCGTTTAGCTTCGATGGCCATGACCTGAAGGTGTGTTTCCACGCAGAAACAGTGGGCTTGGCTTGCCTGAAGGGGATTCTGTTTGTTTTGGCGTTGATTAGCCAGGTTGGGTCGCAGTCGCCCATGGGACCCAGGAGAAAGCGATGGGATTTATCGTCGGTAGGGATCAAGATTTGGTTTTTGAAGACCTAAATCGTGAGAACGACGATGAAAATATAAGACCCGGGGGGGACAGAGAGTAAAACCATAACTTGGAGAAATCGACGGGGAAAGCGATAATGCAGGATTGAACAAGTCGACTTACCGCGGGGATCTCAGAGGCGTAGAATGGGGCGGAAGCCATTGTTGTTGAAGATGGGATCGCTGCGAAAGGAGTCGATGTCGATGGAGTACCGAGCGGTCGCCGGAGATGGAGAACACGAAGAGCTTGTTGGATCGGCGGCGGAAGTTGTCGAATCTGGATCTGCGCGGTTTTCAGACAAGACCTAGCTAAGAAGTCCATGGGTTCCTCGGAGCTAATTCCGCCACATTATATAATGAAGCGGAATTGGGGGCATGTGTTAACGGTGAAATTTGGTAATCGACTTGGAAGCAGAAGAGGAATCGAAGCAGAGAAGGAGGATTAAGTTCGAGCCAGATTAGGAGTCGTATCGGACCCGGTAGCCGTATCGGACTGGGAAAGATAATGCCATAAAGAGCGTATCGGCCGATACGGATTCGGTTTGATTGAAGGCCGATATGGGTTGTAAGTTGACAGCTTCAACGTAGGCTTGGTTTGGGCTCAAGATAAGCTTTAAGGAGGTTGCCAAATAGAGATAAAGCTCAGTTTTAGGCAACTGTATCTTATAAATTGGGTAGTTATGATTGTTTGTTAGTTGTAGATAAGATCGTACCCGACAAGGGTTCTGTTGTTATTTCGGGTATAAATATCCCGATAGTTTGTACATGTAGAAAAAAAGATCAATCACACAATCAAATCAATCTACTTTCGGCGCATCGCCAACCCTCGCAAGAGGTCTTCTTCGACGAGTTCTTGCTTCTTCGGAGCAGAGGTAAGAACTCGTCCCCGACGATCTGCATCGTCTGGGCTAACGTGTCGCTTTAGACACGTTAAGCCTCGATGATGTGATCGTCGATTATCGTGTCTTGAATAATTTTGACAGGTATCTTAATTAAGCCTTGCCAGCGGTTTACTCGCTTTAGGGTTTATTGCCGACGATGGCTTAATTCTTATGCTTGGCTAGATTGTTCAATGCAGCTACCATCCCCAAAAGCAATCGATGACCTGATTTTCTTCGCGTTAAGTCTCAATTCACACTTCGAGTTGCCATCGACCTTAGTCCTATTTTGAGATCTAACACGAAGCCTGTTTTCGGTTGTAACTAAGGATAGTGCCGGGGTTTTAGCCGGTCTTATCTAACGCATGTGGTTGCTTTATGTTTCTTGCATGTGTTTGCCACTTATATGTGCAGATCGACAAGTATAGATACGTCGATCGTGAAGTAATCTTAAGATTTCTTTATGGTTGATGTGTTTATATTGACCGATTGGCTCGTATAAGTTTGCACTAGAGTACTAGCTAGTGTAGTTACCTTCGTTATCCTTATCGGCCGATATTATTAGTTGAGATCTACATATCAATGAAGGCTGATAAGATTAGATTCATGTTTTACTTATTTTCTAAGTGAGCCGATATAGCTTTGCCCTATCGGCTGGGCTATGACAATGTGTCATCGGTCTATTGACCGATCGGCCGTTGTTCTCTGACTTGGTTTACTTGTTTCTTGTTGATTGCAGATCAAATCAACTGGCACGCTCTACTTACGACTAGGCAAGCCATTTGGACCTGCACTGGAGTTAAGCAGATCTCCCAGGCCGCCGTGGTAACGCGGAACCTGTTTGGTTGCTGGACAGGTCGAAATTCTGCGCCAACAGTACTTCACACATAACAACCTTGGCTTCTTCTAAATTTAAACAGTTAAGCAACACCCCATCAATCGTCCGATAATACAAATCATCATCAAGCAACACATATTTCAAAGCCCTATACTTAAATTTCCTTAACGCCAATTGAGAAGTATTCTTTAAATAATTAATAATATCATACCTCCAATCATCGGCATCAACTACTACAATCTCAATATCAACATCTTTCAACATCGGCTTATAACTTGATGCACTCTGAGCTAAATCATTGGCTTCAATATTCTGTTATCTAGGAATATGCTTCATGGTAATAATCTGAAAATTCTTCATCAACTCTTGGCATTTTTCATTATAAATCCTCAAGACATCATTCTTGCATTCATACTCCTCTGACAACTAATTGATCACCAACAATGAATAACCAATAATCTCAATAGCATCGCCCTCAGCCTCCTTCAAGAGCTGCAAACCTTTAATCACTGCTTTATATTCAGCTTGATTATTTATATAATAAGGCTTGATTATAAAGGCAAACTGAAAACTTGCCCCCTAGGAGATATAATCATCGAACCGATGCCACAACCATGTGTACAAACAGATCCATCAAAGAATAACGTCCAAGGCATCATCTCAACATAATCAATCGACTCACCTCGGTGTTGAACGATAAAATCGGCAACTGCTTGTCCTTTTACTGTCTTAGCCGATTCATATCTAAGATCAAATTTTGTTAAGGCAAAATTCACTTTGCAACTCTACCTTTTAGGAGTGGAGCCGATAGCATGTACTTGATTACATCGGCTTTGCAAGCTATTATGTACTCGTTCAAAAGTAGATAATGCCTCAATTTTGTACATGAAAAAATAAACATAAGCACAACTTCTCAACAGGGGTATACCCTGTCTCTGCATCCAAAAGCCTTCTACTAAGGTAAAATATTGCTCTTTCTTTTCCTTGAACTTCTTGAACCAAAACTAAGCCGATAGACCTCCCATCGGCTGAGAGATAAAGCATGAATGGAATCCCCTTCTGAGGTGGCATCAACACTGAAGGTGAACTTAAATATTCCTTGATATTATCTATTGCCTTCTGTTCTTTTTCTCCCCAAACAAACTCTTGATCGGTTTTCAACCTTAATAATGGAGTTAAGGGCTCAATTTTTCCTGACAAGTTAGAAATAGATCTCCTTACAAAATTAACCTTGCCGATCAAGGATTGCAACTTGGTTTTATTTTGTGGAGGCTCAATATCTTTGATAGCATTTATACTCCTCTGTGTTATCTCAATCCTCCTTTCATGAACTAGAAAACCAAGAAACTGTCCAGCCGATACACCAAAAGTACATTTATTAGGATTCATCTTTAAACCATATTTCCTTGTTCTCTCCAGCACTCTTCTCAAATCGACTATATGTCCATCAATCTCTTTAGATTTCGCAACCACATCATCAATATAGATTTCAACCAATACACCAATGACATTATGAAATATCTAATTCATTGTTCTTTGATATATAGCACTAACACTTTTCAATCCAAAAGTCATAACCACCCACTCATATAAGCTGATTATATCAGAACACCCAAGGGCAGTCTTATGAATATCTTCTTCAGCCATAAAGATTTGATTGTACCCTGCATTGTCATCCATAAAACTAATAATCTTATGTCCAGATGCTACATCAACCAATAAATCAGCAATCAGCATCGGTTACTCGTCCTTAGGTGTGGCTTTGTTCAAATTTCTTAAATCAATGTAAACTCTAAGCTTTCCGTTCTTCTTAATCACTGGTACTATATTTCAAACCCACTCAACATATTAGCAAGGCCTTATAAAATTGGCATCATAAAGCCTTGTAATCTCTGCCTTGATAGCATCATATATCTCAGCCTTGAATCATCTTTGAGATTGTTTATATGGCTGATATCCTAGTTTAATAGGGAGCCGATGTTCTCTTATAGATCGACTAAGTTCTGGCATCTCATGATACTCCCAAGCAAAACAATCTTTATACTCTTTTAACAACTTAATCAATTCCTTTTTGAACTTATTTGAAAATTTTAGTACTTACAAATGTCGGCATTAGTCTATCACCATCACCAATATCCGCTTCCTCTAACCCATGACTAACATAAAACCTTGCCCCAATTACCTTTAAAATCATCTACAGTATCCTTTACATATGTATTAGGGCTATCCTCTATGTTTTCAAAGCAAAAGTTGGGATCCTCCATTATCGATCGGCTGAATATCATAATCGGACACCTTTAAATAACCAGCCTCCAAAACCTTTCCGGATAAATAATCAACTCCTTCTATTTCCCAAATAGATAAATCAGCAATAGTAACATTAACTGACCTGTCGGTTTGCACGATCACTACTTGGTCTCCTCGCCATTGAATCAAGCTTTGATGCATAGTTGAAAGAATGCAACAGTATCCAATCTCTTCCCAACAACAAGCTATATGATCCTTTTTCATCAATGACAAAAAATGTGGTTGTATTTGTCTTACAGCCAATTGTCAACTCAACATTCAAAACACCCTTTCTCTCAGATGAATTCCCTCCAAAATCTTTTAACACCATGTTAGTCTTGATCAAATCTTCTGGAGTTTTTTTAAGCTTTTGAATGTTGTATAAGGCATTAGATTGAAAGCTGCTCCTCTGTCAACTAACATCTTGGTCATCGGCTTCCCATTGACAAAACCCTTAATGTATAATGGTCTCAAATGTCGATGCTTACCATCCTCGAGTTTTTCAAAAATAGCTTATTCTGGTGATAATGTCAACTTTGCCAATGACTCTTCAATCTCCTCATCGACTGCATGTATGTTGTACTCTGCTGGTAACACAAACACCATATTGACCGAAGATGAAGCTATAGCTTTTCCTTTAACAGATGCTTTATCAGCTTTGAAATCATCGCCTGACACAACTTTGGACTTGACACGTCATTCTTTCTTGGTTCGTTGCAGCCGATGGTTAATTTCTTCATCAACTTCTTGTATCTGCTCCCAATTTTGTAGCCATTGTACCCTTTTTTTTTGATTCTTGGTAAATATCCCAGATGGACACCATTAAGGGTTTTGAACTTGCTTCTCTTGATCTTCATCTTCATCTTTGAAGTAATCTTGATGAATTGGCCCTAAACGTTGATGAACTAACAACCTCTTCTGCATCGGCCGATTCTCAATTTTTGGACTTCTTGGTTGATGATAACTACCTTGGTATATTACATCTGCATCACTACAGCCTGGACAATCTTCAATTGATGGCAACCTCATCCCTTCATTCCAGCAAAACCTAAAGAACTCACAACTCCAATGAGGATCAAAACAAGCTTCATTATCTTAAGAATACATTTGAATCTGGTTGTCTTGTCTCTTCTGGTACTTGCTAATCAACTTGGTAGAATTAAACTTGTTTTGTTGATAAGTCCAATAATTTCTTTTATTGGCTTCATTGGTGTGGACCATGTTAACAGTAACATGATGGCCTTCAATCTTCATGGGCTTTTTTCCATCATCAAACTTGATTCTGCCTTGTTCTATAGCCGATTGGATATACTGCCTGAACACTTTGCATTCATTCGTACGGTAAGATCTTGTGTTATGTCACTTACAATACTTCCTTTTCCTTAACTCGTCAGCCGATGGAATTACATGACCTATTGGAAGTTGAATTTATTTCTCTTGTAATAATAGATCAAATATCCTATTGGCTTTGTTAATGTCAAAATCGTATATCTTTTCTTTTTCATTATCTTTGACCCATTGGCAAACAATTGTCTTCTTGTTTCTTGACCACTCTGCCAAACCAATCTCTGGGTTTTCATCCTTTGATTCTGACTTATAGTTGTATATGTTATTGACATTATTAGCTTTCCTGGTAAATCTTTTTTCTTCCTGAAATCTTTGTTCATGAGTCAATACCTTTTGAACCAAATGAGCCAAGCTCTCAAAGTCCTGCACAGAAAATCTTTCTCTTATCGGTCCAAGTAACCCCTAGAAAGCCAAGTCAGCAAGCTGTGAATCGGTCAGGTTAAGCCTATAACACCTATTTCTCATGTCTCTGAATCTCTGAATATAATCTGGAACTGATTCATCAGACTTATGCCTAATTGATGTCAAATCCGACAGCTTCATTTCTTGGACCCCGTTGAATAAGTATCTGTGAAACTGTTTTTCCAGATCGGCCCATCCTCTGACAAAATTATAAGGCAATGAAGAAAACCAAGTGAAGGCCGATCCAGATAATGACAATGGAAATAACCTAACCCTCAAAGCCTCCACAGCCGATGCTTCTCCACACTGTGCTAAGAATTGGCTGATGTGTTTATATGTAGAAACATTATCTTGTCCTAAGAACTTTGAAAAGTCTGGAATCTTGTATCGGCTTGGTAATGGCACGTTGTCAAAATACCCTGGATATGGATACCGATACATGTTTTCACTATCTTTGGGCTTCAATCTAAATTGCTCCCTGACCACCTCTGCAATCATACCAGCCCATTTGTTGTTGCTGCCCTCCAAACTATGGCATTTGCTCATAATTGTTGAACTAAGACTGATATTGGTACTGAAGAATAGGTTCTGGCCGATACTGTTGAGGTGATATCGACCGATGCTGAAAGCTCGAACCTTGACCCAAGTAAGTCTGATGAGATTGATATTGAAAATTTTGCGACACCTCATGCACATAGTGTGGTCCAGCTGATGTCTGTGGCAAAATTGGCTGTTGAACAGGAATATGATTTTCTTGTTCCCCCATCGGCTGTGAGTTTTGAAATAATCCTTGGAGCCTGATTTTGTAACACTTGATGAGATGTCTGCCCCCAGGTACAAATTGTTGTTGCATCCCTACAGAACCTGTGATCTCAGTCTTAATGGTCCTATATGGAGGAAATATATTGTTTGGGAAATATACTGGTCCTTTTGCCTTTTCCTCATCTATTGTTCCATCCATCACCTTTCTGACCACATTGGTTAATGTGTTTACCAACATATTTGACTGATTGATCACGGCTTGATGCATTGCATAATCCAACCTATCTTGTAATGATACTTTTTCATTCACGGTTGGTTCTTCTCTTTTAGCCTTGATCTCTTCTGTCTTGATTTCATCTTGTCATGTACTGGATTCTGCATCAAGCTTTGGAAAGATAACTTTTCCTTTTTGAATTACTTTGCCTTGCCGAGATACAGTGAAAGAATCCAGATACATCTTGTGAAAAGCTTGTGTAAGTTGATCCATCTCTGCCTTTTGTCCTTTAGACAGCTGCTCAACCGTGACCGGTATGACTTTGTCCTCAGTTATTTCAGGCATGATGAATATCTTGAAACTTGTGTCCCACCAGGCGTGCCAAAAGTGTGTTGATGCAAAAACACGGTAGCCTAGGAGATTTACTTTACTCCAGTACAGGTCCAAATCTTAGAAAAAGGGTTCAGGGCATGCCAGTTGGTTTGATCCTGCAACCAACAAGATATACAAGAAAAAAGGTTAGATGCACGATAGCCGATCAGCCGCTAAGCCGATGACATACCGTATAGACCTAGCCGATGAGATCTGATCGAATCGGCTGTGAGGTGTAAGAAGGATAATATTAAGCAAACCCTAATTATGTTCCATTGGCTATAAATATGACCAAACATGTAATCTATGGGCAAATATTAGATCATAGCCGATGAAATCATAATTAGGTTAAAAATAGGTACCGTATCAGCTAATATTCCGATACAGCCTTATACAAGAATAATAATCTAGGTAAATACATCGAGACGAGCTTGATATATCGAGCCGATGCGTTGTCTGTTCTTGGAAATGGTCTTATCCCTTTAAATCCATTTCGGATCCAATCTTGATTGTTGGTCTATCTTACCAAATTTTGCTGTTAACATGCCAGCTTGCCTTCGTCGCCGTCGACTAGTGTCTCCGCCTTCACGACTGGGCTATTATGCCACCGTTGATGGGCGTCTTCGTCTTCACCGCCGGCTTGCCTTCGTCGCCGCCGACTTGTGTCTCCGCCTTCACAGCTGGGCTATTATATCGTCATGATGGGCATATTCATCTTCACCATCAGCTTGCCTTCGTCGCCGCTGACAGGTGACTCCGCCTTCACGGCTGGGCTATTATGCCGCCATTGATAAGTGTCTTTGTCTTTGTCGCCAACATGTCTTCGCCGCCACTGACTGGTGTTCTTGCCTTCATGGCTTGGCTATTGTGCCACCGTGTTTGGGCGTCTTTGTCTTCACCGCCAGCTTGCCTTCTTTGCCACTAACTGGTGTCTCCGCCTTCACGGCTGGGCTATTATGCCACTGTTGATGGGCGTCTTCATCTTCACCGCCGGCTTGCCTTCGTCGCCGTCGACTGGTGTCTCCGCCTTCATGACTGGCCTATTATGCCGCCGTTGATGGGCGTCTTCGTCTTCACCGCCGACTTGCCTTCATCGCCACTGACTAATGTCTCCGCCTTCACGACTAGGCTATTATGCTGCCGGTTATGGCCATCTTCGTCTTCACCACTGGCTTACCTTCGTCGTCATCGATTGGTGTCTCCGCCTTCACGGCCGGGCTATTATGCCACTGTTGATGGGCGTGTTCATCTTCACCGATGGCTTGCCTTCGTCGCCGCTGACTGGTGTCTCCGCCTTCACGTTTGGGCCATTATGCCGTCATTGATGGGCATCTTCATCTTCACCGCTGGCTTGCCTTCATCGTCGCTGACTGGTGTTCTTGCCTTCATGTCTGGGCTATTATGCCGCTATTGATGGGCGTCTTTGTCTTCACCGGCGGCTTGCCTTCATCTCCGTCGACCGGTGTCTCCGTCTTCATGGCTGGGCTATTATGCCGCCGTCGATGGGTGTTTTCATTTTTACCACCGGCTTGCCTTCGTCGCCGTCGACTAATGTCTCCGCCTTCACGGCTTGGCTATTATGCCGCCGTTGATGGGCATCTTCTTCTTCACCATCGGCTTGCCTTCGCCGTCGCCGATTGGTGTTCTCGCTTTCACAGCTGGGCTATTATGCCGCCATTGATGGGCATCTTCATCTTTACCGCCGGCTTGTCTTCGTCGCCGCCGACTGGTGTCTCCGCCTTCGCGGCTAGGCTATTATGCTGCCGTTGATGGGCGTCTTCGTCTTCACAGCCGGCTTGCCTTCGTTGCCGCCAACTTGTGTCTTCGCCTTCATGACTGGCCTATTATGACGCCGTTGATAGGCGTCTTCGTCTTCACCGCTGGCTTGCCTTCATCGTCGCCAACTGATGTCTCCACCTTCACGGTTAGGCTATTAAGCCCCCGTTGATGGGCGTCTTCGTCTTCACCACCAGCTTGCTTTCATCGCCGCCAACTGATGTCCTCGCTTCCATGGCTGCGTGTCTTCGTCACCATTGTTGGACGACCTCATCTTCATTGTCTTCTTAACCGGCCAACTATGATGTCGCTACTTCACCAACCTTGACATCTCCAAGAATCTCGACACCTCGACACGTATCACTAGATACTACATTGCACTAATCTACTACATCAAATGGTGCTCCAATCCTCAAGATTTTTACCTGGACATCTTCAACGCATAACATAAATCAAACGATGGCTACTCAACGACAAGAAGCTATAGTTTTTTGACTCTATGTTCAGTTGTTCCCTAACTAAGCATAGAGTCGGGGACTGCACAAACACAAGATTCTAAATTTTGACAAACATTATGACAAGATGAAGCAATGAATTAATCAGTCAACGGGTCAACTTCGGGAGTCATTATCTTTGTCTTCGCTCAAGAGCAGACATGCTACTTCAGCAACTTCAATTTTTTCACCGACAATTTTGGCAAGCTCTACTACAAGTTTCTCAAGTGTCAAGTTCGAGATTTAATATACATGTCTCAGGATTTTGAAGTTATCAACCAATCAACTTAGATTCGACGAGTTGGACAGCAGCATCAATATCTACTTTCCTCCAAGTGAAGTATCTCCAATAGCTACAACACTAAGTTCTACTGTCATCTTCATAAATCTAGAGGTGTTGCATCAATTTTCATCATGCACACGCTAGCGTCAAGGAAACTACTCAACAATTTGATGGATTATTATCATTGACATCACCATCAACACCTTCATCATCGGCATTATCTTCATCTTCAGTCAACTACTGTCAACTAGGTTCTTCACTTTAGGAGACTAGGCTTCATCAATGCTAAAATCTGACTGGATCACCGACATCATCTTCATCAACATCCTGCCATGCCTCTTCAACCTAGCCTAGTCTGCTGCCATTGATAAGCAACTTTGTCTTCACAGCCGACCATCCCTGCTGCAGCCAGTCGTCATTACTAGTAGTCACGTCTGCCATCACCGATTGGTTTCTTCGTCTTCACAGTTGGTGGATTTTGTCATTACCGTTGATAGGCAACTTCGTCTCCACCACTGACATCTTCGTCACCTCTAATGGGCGAATATCATCTCCACGTTGGTGATCTTGCTTCCATGCCGACTACATCAGTTGCCGCCAATGGACAATTTCGACTATGATAGAGGACAAGCCATATGCTTAGGGGCATACCAGCTCAAGTAAAATGATCATACCTTCAATCTGGACTTGTCATGGGCCTATCTTCTATGTTCAAGGTCTACATCAATCATTGTTTCCCATAAGGACCATCATCTGAGTACTTGCGCCAGTCAGGAGTTAATTATCATATTTACTTCGGTATACCCCATAAGGGATAACCACTCAGATCAGAAGCCGCTCAGACGAGATGCACTTGGTCTACATCACCTGGGAGATTTTTCACTTGAGAGCATATTAATAGGCATGCTATCCATGTCATATTTTAAGAGTATCGGTGGGCATATTTCGGGCTTAAATCCTAATATGTTTGTAGCCCATATTTTCAGGTGTGGCTTGTCGCGTATCTTTAGGGACTTCAGCATATTTGCTTTGATAATATGCGCGTGCTCAAGTGTCCAATACCTTAAAATCCTTTTATACAACTGTTACATAACTTTTCAGGAGTTGGTATAATGCAATTTAAAAGGTGGCAAGCAGTGAAGCTTTATATATAGCAATTCTGTTAACTTTTTTATAAGTTAAGGACACTGTTTGGGATTCATAAAGCAATTGATTTTATATTATATCATTGTTTTTCACCACTTATGTGTGCATTTTGATACAACCAATATCATGGCCTAGTCTGAGCTGATTATATATTGGTCATTTACAGGCGGTTGGTAAATTCATTTATGAGTGTTATTTCACTCGGATTGTTTTTACCATGAGTGCCATATATCTATTAGGTATGGTAAAGTTGTGTGTCTTATAGGGACTTGAGCATATTTGTTTTAGCAATATGCACAAAATATGAAACCGATACCTTATATTTGTTATGTAACAAGATTTGTTGTCAAAGTTATTTGCTATGCGATATTTTCAAGACGCATTTAGCTTAAGCTATGCGCATTATATATTTAAAAACCACTCAGATGGTTAAATTATTTATTCCTTAACTATATGCTTAGTTTGTTCAACTAAACACATAGTCGGGGGTTACATCTAATTAGGTGCATCTAGTCGATGCACCTAAGTATATATTCTTTATTGTATTTAAATTTTTTCAGCTTTTCACAGCCTCATGATTTGGTAAAAGCACTTGAAAGACCATGGCAAAGATGATTGAAGCACTCGGCTTTTGGTGATTTAGCTCGGGAGAAGATTATCTTTTCGACTATGAAGGTCTCAGGAGCTACTGTGGAGAATATGTGTATCGGGTACCAACACGGCCTTCATATTCTACTAGAGATAGGAGGTGGCCCGGATCCATGTATTATGTAATAGAGTAGGACTCGGTTGCCATGATACCTTGTATCTTAAGGCAGGATATAGAGCCCCAACCAGGTACTACCATGTAACAGATTAAAAAACTGATGTCGTGTTTGGCTAGGTTTTCCTCTTTGTAACCCTGCCTCCCCCCTCCCTCCCAACCTATATAGGTGGGCAGGGAGCCCTCTAGGGGCATGACCACAAAGATATTCACAACTCGATCGTCAGATGAATATACACCTGACGGATACAATCCCCAAACAGGAGTAGGGTATTACCTCTCATCGAGAGGGCCTGAACCTGTCTAAATCCTTGTCTTTCACATCCATCCATTTTTCGATCTCGTGCGCTACCCCCTTTTCTTATTGACGAATTCCAATCTCGACAATGATCATATCATCCTCCCTTCCTTTAAGAAAAGCTATCCTCAGCTTTGTATTAATTTTAGGTTGATATTTCTTCTTAGTCTCCTTAATTCCTCCAAAAGTACTAATAAAAACATTGTTGTACTTGGCCCCATGATTCTCATTCACCGGTATAATATTTGTGCCAACCAAAAGAATAGACTTATCTAAAGTCTTGCTTGCCTCTTTTCAAGAATGACTTGACAGAACATAAGGCACCTTGGACGCATCAGTTTTGGGCCCCTTGCTAGGAAGTTCCGGGCCTTGTATTTAACCACTGCAATTTTAAGTAATTTTCAGGAACACATATTCACCCCCTTTAGGCGACATTTACGGGCTTTCAATATAAGCATTGGAGGTAACAAGTACGGTTTTGTCATTGTTGATGATTATTCCCGTTTCATTTGGGTGTTCTTTCTCCATGGCAAAAGTGAAGCTCAAAACACCTTCAAGTACTTTGCAAGACAAGCTCAAAATGAGTATGATCCCACTGTAAAGAGGGCGCGAAGCAACACCGTGAGAAGTTCAAGAACACTCAAATGGAGAAATTTCTTGATGAAGAAGGCATCAAACACAAGTTCTCCGTACCATATGATCCACCTCAAAACGGCATTGTTGAAAGAAAGAACCTCAAAATCATCGAGGTGGCAAGGACAATGCTCTGAACACAAGATGCTAGACATCTTTTGGGCAGAGGCCGTGAACACCGCATGTCATGCCACCTATTGACTCTACCTCCACCAATTGTTGAAGTCCTCCTATGAGCTACTAAGTGGTAAAAAATCTAATGTTTCTTATTTTTGTGTCTTTGGGAGCAAATGTTACATCTTGAGTAAGTGGCCTCGCTCATCTAAGTTTGCACCTACAGTGGATAAGAAATTTTTACTCGGTTATGAATCAAATGCTCATGCCAATCCTGTTTTCAACAAAACATCCAAAATTGTTGAAACCACTATGGATATGACATTTGATGAATCTGATGGTTCCCAAGAAGAGCAACTTGTGGTGCATGTTGTAGATGATGTGGATCTTAGCAAAGCTATTGAGAACAAGGCAACATGTGAAGTGAGACCTCGAGAAGTGCAAGTTGAGGAAGATGGAGTACTTGATCAACCTCTTATCTACTCAAGTCAACCCCTCTAGTGGCAGAACCAAGATTTGGATATGACGGGAGCCAACTTGGTCGGTGACAATAGTCATAGAAAAAATAGTGTCATTGTACACGTAAAATTTCAAACCTTCCTCCCATAG
Organism: Oryza officinalis; assembly: GCA_008326285.1. Taxonomy (NCBI): domain Eukaryota; kingdom Viridiplantae; phylum Streptophyta; class Magnoliopsida; order Poales; family Poaceae; genus Oryza; species Oryza officinalis. Next base: position 34,102,117 of record BDMV01000002.1, on the reverse strand, counting down.
ATGATATATTAATAATCATATCAATGTACAAAATACAAATGATAGTACTAAAGATTGGCTACTAGCTGCAATACATCTCTATTAATTTAAATTTAGCCTTCCAAGTTCCGAGCTGGTCGTAAGTGTTGATAACATCATTCGAGCTGACTCTTGCCACTAGTTCCTTCTCAATATAGACTTTCCTCTTCATGGTTGAACATTTAAATTCTAAATAAATTGGTAAGTGGCAAAAAATGTAAGTACTAACTCCTAAGTTTTAACTAGGGGTGAAAACGGATAAGATAATATCCACTCCGAAATAAGGATATGGTATGGGTTTATAGAAATCCGACGGATATGGATGCGGATGATAGTGTGCTGCGGATACGAAAGCAGATATGGTATCTCTAAAATATGGTGGATGCGGATTATCTGGTAGGCTATTTGCCGGATAATCCAAAATTGTCAACATATGTAACCACTCTATGTGTTGCATACAACATGAGTTGGCCCATCAAATGGCCTAATTCATCAATTAATCTAGACTCATTAGACTACGGCTCTCACCGTCTCATCTCATACTTGCGTAGCTATGTTTTTGTATTATGGAAATCTTTTATTCATTTTGTTTAGCACTTAAGCATATAGTTATAACGATTCATTGTTCATTGATTATTGTATTGTTGTCCATTATATTGCTAAGTTGATATTTTATTGATTGCATATACATGTAACATCCGATAATTTTAATCCATTTCTGAACCAGGTCTGCACCATTTCCGACATCTGAAACAATTCGCTCCACATTCGTATCCGCACACTATCCGCACCCGCTCCGAATCCACTTGAAAATTTGGTTTAGGATATGGTATGACCACTGTCCATCTAAATCCAATCCATTTTCACCCCTAGTTTTAACTAATATTTCATAAATTCGAAATTTAAGTAGAGTGTTGAGACTAGAGAGGGAAAATATACCTATGTGTTTTAGGCACAATTATGCCTTTCAGCCTTTGGACTTTGGCAACACCCGTACTTGAGAAGCTACCTGCTACTGATATGGCTAGATGGAGGCATGGAGCTATTGAGCTCCACGCCTGCACAGCAAGGCAACAGGCGAGCAGCATTACAACACAACAACAGGAGCTTGGAGCTAGGAAGAACTGTAGAGCTGAGGCAGAGAAAAAGAGAAGAGGAAACACCACAAGTAACAGCTCGGCAAAAGAATTTGAGAGCAGTGATCTATCACCGCCCACCCACCGCTGATTGGTTTAGAGTGGTTGGAACATCGCATGCTTGTTAGGCTTTTCAACTAATGGACTAAGTAATGACGTAGCAACAATCAAGCTCAATGGCTCAAGGTTGGAGGGGCCCCAATAGACTAATCACCTAATACCTCCGGCACAAGTGGATGAGATCGACGTCGTGGGCACTCAAGAGCGAAGAGACACCAAGCAAGCTTAAGTCCGCAAGGTGCACCATCCAAGAATCCTCAAATCAAATGGTTCAACGTGATCACCACGTCGATAGCATTCTTGGAGATATCCAAAAGGGGTAACCACTCACTCTCGAGTTGCTAGATTTTGTGACAATTACTCTTTTTATCTCATCTTTGGAACCAATCAAGTTGGAAGAAGCTCTTGGTAATCCGGATTGGGTGATGGCCATGCAAAAAGAATTGAGCAACTTCACACACAATCAAGTATGGTCATTGGTAGAGAGACCCAACCAAAATATGATCGGGACCAAGTAGATATTCCGCAACAAGCAAGATAAGAATGGAGTGGTAACTCTCAACAAAGCCCGATTAGTGGCACAAGGGTATATCCAAGTCGAGGGTCTTGACTTCGATGAAACTTTTGCGCTGGTTGCTCATCTTGAATCCATTTGCATTTTTTTTAGCCTATGCTGCTCACCATGATTTCAAACTTAATCAAATGGATGTCACAAGTGCTTTCTAAAATGGGCCAATCTCAGAGTTGGTCTATGTGGAGCAAACCCCCAGCTTTGAAGATCCAAAATATCCCAACCATGTGTACAAGTTTCATAGGCGTCTTAATGACTTTCTTCTCAAAAATGGCTTTGAGATAGGGAAAGTCCATACTACTCTCTTCACTAAACAAATTCAAAAATGATCTTTTTGTGTGCCAAATTTATGTCGATGACATAATATTTGGATCTACAAATGATTGCTTTAGTGATGAGTTTAGTAGGATTATGACCAAGAGGTTCGAGATGTCAATGATACGGGAGCTCACCTTCTTTCTTGGGCTTCAAGTCAAGCAAACCAAGGAAGGGACCTTCATCTCTCAAACCAAGTACTTGAAGAATATTCTCAAGAAGTTTGGGACGGAGCATGCAAAACCCATCAAGACCCCCATGCCTACCAATGGACACCTTGACCTCGATGAAAATAGCAAATCGAGTATGGTTATTAGCAGAGAGATCCAAGCAAAATGTCATCAACACCAAGTGGATTTTTTGTAACAAACAATATGAGAATGGAGTAGCAACTCGGAACAAAGCTTGGTTGAAAGTTCCTACCTCCATAACCCGAAACCTCCAACTAGCCCTCTCAGTATGTTTGAGAGAGCTGGTAGGAAGTTCTGGCCCAGTTTGCCAGGAAGTTCCGACCAGTTTAATTTGATCGCTACAATTAGAGAATTTTTCTAAAACGCCTACTCACCCTCTCTATGCGACATCTACGGGCTTTCAGACACGAACATGCAGAGTATTATTTTGATTGGTTTATCTCACATGGTTTGCAAGAGTGCTGTTTCATATGGATTCCAAATATTTCTTGCTCGTTCCATGTGTAGATATTCTTTGTTTATTTTGTTCTTGTCCATTTCCACCTAACCTAATCATAATATGCTTCCATGTTTCTATTTTTCTTATTTTGTTTCAATTAAAGTAGGATTTTCTAGGCCGTGGGAGTGAATGTGGAGGTTTATTTTTCTATTAGTAGGTATTATATGCAATAAGCTATCTATTTACGGGTTATTTGATGTTTCTGAATTCTGACTCTCTCTCTATAAGGGAAGGAAAAAAGAAGCCAATCAATAAATGTTTCTCTTTTCTTAGAATATATAGTATTTTTGTAAGAAACGAGTAACTTTATATGAGGGTTTCAATTAGATCGTGCCCTTCCTACTCTGTTCGGAAACAGAAACGTATGGTACGTTGAAAATGTAAAGCAAAAATTTCATAATATTGAGGTTTAGGACGTCAACATATCAAATGCATTGAGGTTTTGTCATATGGAATGAATTCCGAATCATCACGAATGTGTTCTTCTTTTAATGGAGAAGTTCTATAATTCTTCAGTAACGCCTTCAGACACAAAGAAGTAGATGGGACAAAGCTACACTGTGTGTTGCCCAACTTTATATACTCCGTTCAATGGACAAGTAGAATTTTACAGCAGTTGGATTGTTTGAACTTGAAAGTAGGGGTGGATGTCGAGCTTGACTTGACTCGGCTCGGTCTGGCTCATTTGGATAACGAGCTGGCTTGGCTCGGCTCGTTATCCTAACGAGCTAAAAGGCTGGCTCGGCTCAGCTCGGTTGCCAGCTTGAGCCTCGTGAGCTGTATAGCAAGAGAATGCAACAGAGCATTTATATCAAGTAACAAGATTCAGATCTATGTGATCATGTCCATCCATTCATCCATAGAATAAAAGCATTGTACACAACAAGACGAAATGGCTCCAAAATTGTCCGAGAAGTCATCAACAGATTTTTTTTAAAAAAAAAGAAGCCTTTAATCTCCCCGTCAATTAAGAACGTTAACACAACACTACTGAAGTTTTTCACCGCAAAAAGAAAAATCAGAAAGCTTCCTACTGTGAGGGAGAAGTTGAGAGCAGAAAGCTTCCTTTCTTCTTCATGCTCCAAGCTCCACGCTCCATGCTTCATGCCTGCACGATTGACGCCAGAGACGACAAGGATGGCACTCAAACTTCCCCTCGTCGTCTGCACCACCAGCAGTTCCGCTCTGTCACCGCTGTTCGTAGGTTGTGCATCTAAGCTGCGCGAGCAAGGAGGAGAAATGGACGGAGCAGGAGGAGGAGAAGAAAAGCCGGGGCTGCAAGCTGCGCCATCGAGGCGAGGCAGCCGACGGATGCTGGATGCGACACGAGATGGCGGCGAAAGTGAGAGAGGCAAGACGGCGCGAGAGACAGCGGCACTGGGTGCGAGGATGCGAGACGGGGGAGATCGGTCTCGATCGGCATCAGCGGATGGGGATTTTAGGTTTTGTGCATGTTGACCTTGTTGGGCTGGGCCATCCTGATGTTTATTGGATTAGGCCATCATGATGTTTTCTTGGTTGTGAGCCAGCTCAACCTGGCGCTACCGAGCTAAAACCTTGGCTCAACTTGTTAGCAATTCACAATGAGCCAAGCCGAGCTAGTCACAAGTCGAGCGAGCTAACAAGCCGCAAGCTTTTCGTCCAGCCCTACTTGGAAGAGGTCCACTAATAGAGAGGGATTGATATCTGGGCTATTGCCTATAATTATTGGGTTGAACCGACACTGGAGAATTCGGCTTGAGGCCAGCAAAGTAGTAGCGATAAGGAATAAGTTCACTTTGACTCCTTTAACTAGTGATTGAATCTTATTCGTATCCCTGAACCACAATACCGGATATCTTGACCCTCTAACTATTAAAACTGGTGCAATTTGACTCCCTCGGCGTTTTTCGAGGACGATTTCGCTGACGTGATGCCTACATAGCGGTATTGACCTAGTCATTGTTCCATGTGGCATTGATATGATGCTTACGTGGCATTAGAATTAAAACAATATGTGTGGGACCCATTTGTCATTTACACAAAAAAAATATGGGGCCCACATGTCATCCTCTCTCCTTCCCTTCTTCCTCCTTCCTCTCTCTCCCTTCTCTCTCTTTCTCTTTCTCTCCACTTCCTCTTCCCCTTCGGCTAGTGGTGGGTGGCGAAGGCCTCCCCACGGCGGCTCTGCGCGTAGTGGCCGTCGTCACCTTCTCCACCACCATTTACCCGCACGCCACAACCACACCTACTTGGGAGCCGCCGCCGAGACGCTGCTAATGCTCGGTTTTCCTGGAGGGGGCGCCGGCGGAGGAAGACAACATGCAAAAGAAGAGGGCGCCCCCGGGCGGTGGGGGCGTGAGGACAACGATGATAAAATTTTCCCCTCCACCTCCGAACCCTATCGCGAATCGCCTCCGAACCCCACCGCGAACCGCCTCCCCTCGCGTCACATCATGTCACCTCACATCACCGGCAAGAATCATGAAGAAACACAAGGAGCCCGCATCCGACGCCGCCGCAACCATTCTGTTAACGCCAAAATTTGGTAAACCCTGAAATCATCATCGGCCTAGAGTTAGTATCGGCTTCAAGAGTCCTGGAATCGGCCGATGGGAATTGTCAGTCGCCAGCAGTTGGATTCTTAGTAGATTCGGTTAAGGAAATTAATCAATTAAAAGAAGCTTATCCAGAAGATGTTGAGTTCAAAGAGGATGCATCATGGCAATTTATCTATTAATTAGGCAGAGTCAATTAGTTTTTTTTATTTTTAGGAAAATGTGTTTAGTGTTCAATCAGTACTTATGTTTTTCCTTTTATCTTTAAAAAAGTTTGTGTCATGTTCAATTAGGACTCATATCGGCCTAAGGGTATAAATATGTACAGCTCGAGTCTTTGTAATCTATCTCTCGATCAATACAACTACTCTCGATGCATCGCCACCCTCTTTTCTGAAGTGTTACTTATCAACCAGCGGAACTTGTCACCTGACGCGGAGCTACATCGGCTTTCGATCGCAAGTGAAGGGATAAGTCCTATGTTTCGTCGGCCCCGGTGAATGTATCGACTGCATTGGTGTTGTTTAAGGCTGCATCGCTTCAACCTCTTGGATTACTCTGGTTTGGTTGATATATTTGCCTACTCGATATTTTGATTCTATCTTTAATAGCATTGTGTTTAGAGACACATCGGTTTAGCTGAGACTGTCTCGGTTAGGTCTGATCTTCTGTCTTAGCCGATATTTCTTTACAATCACAATGATGCTTTAGATAAACTTGTTATATCGATCATATTAGACAGATTTATCGGCTCATTGAGCATTAAATTATTATATACAATCTCGTGTTGCATCAATTGGGTTCGACCTACTACATTGTTGTTGATAATTTAAGTCTTGTTAAGCCAATAGGTTCATGCTAATGTTTCAGCAGAGAGTTAGCCGATCTTATCTGATGTGTTAAATTTCTCTTTATGGTTTTACCATCTTGGTTAAATTTAATATATGACCACCCTGAAAACCAATCAAAGGCTCAATTGTTTAGACCTTATATTTCCTTTCATACTTAGTGCTACATCAATTGGGTTTGACCTACTAAATCGTGTTTGGAATCGTAAGTACTAACTTACTTTTTATTGCTAATAAGGATTTCATCGGGGTTTCAGCCGATGAGTTATCTAGAAGTTGCATTGGTTTATAAGGATTATATACAAGTTGGTTTTAGCCGATAACAGCAAAGGCTTCTTATATTATTTAATCATTTGGATTTAACGACATCAGATTTCCAGTCGATGTATGCTTTAACCATCGGATCAACATTTATTCTATCATATCATTATTGGTCGATTGGTTTCTATTGGATTATATTATTATTTTATTACATTATTATCAACCGATTGCCTTTATATTATTATTTACTCAAATATAAGAATCTACATTGGTTATATAGCTGATGCCTCAAAACCCTATCGACATCGGCTGGTATTGACATCGGCTAGAATTACTATATCGACTTGCTGGCCAATCAGCTCTGCAATCTTCCATTTATATATCTTGTCAGTTGCAAGATCAAACTTACTGGCACGCCCGTATCTTATCAATTTTAGAACTTGCACTGAAACTAAGCAGAACTCCTATGCCTTCATGTGTTTGTCGACACGGTTCACGTCAACACAGATTTGACACCATCGGCCGGACGTGGATTTTTCGTCAACACATTCGCTCCCTCTTCTTCACCTCTAAATCCCACTGCGCTGCAAACTACCTCGCGTCCAGCCTCCGCGACGACGATAGCAGCAAGGACGAAGGCGTGGCCGCCGCTAGCCGGCAACCCCAACGGTGGTGCTGGGGAGGCGCCACACACTACTCAACGTCATCTGGAGGTGGCGAGGTGGTCACTGTGGAGGCCGAGGCGGAAGACACGGAGTGGAAGAAGGGGGAGGCCGTCGCTAGCAGCCCTAGACTCCAGTCACCGGCCTCAACTAATACCCACTGCCGTTGGCCGGCCCGGCCCTATGCACCCATCGCCGCAGCAGCCGTAGGCAACGCCCCCACCGTCAAGCCCTCGCCGCTAAAACCACCGTTGTCGGGGTGGAAGGGGCCGAGAACCCTCGGCCTTCACATGTCGTCCCCATCGCCGCACCCTTGTCGCCGGATGCCGCCGCTGCTGCCGCTCCGATCCTCGCTCGCACGTCGCTGTCGCCGCTCCAGTGCCCGTCGCCGCCACTCCGGCCAAGGTGAAGAGAAATGGGGAGAGAAAGAGAGAGAAGGGAAAGAGAGGGAGGAGGAAGAAGGGAAGAAGAGAGGATGACATGTGGGTCCCACGTGTCAGTGAGTCCTACAATTTTTTTTGTGTGAGTGACAAATGGTTCCCACACATATTGTTTTAAATTCTAATGCCATGTAAACACCACGTCAACGTCACGTGGAACGAAGACCAGGTCAATACCACCACGTAGGCGTCACGTCAGCAAAACTGTCCTCCAAAACAGTCGAGAGAGTTAAATTGCACCGGTTTTAATAGTTGGGGGTCGAAATATCTGGTATTGTGGTTTAGGGATACGAATCAAATTTGGCCACTGGTTGAGGAAGTCAAGTGAACTTATTCCTAACGATAATGTGCGGGTTTGGGCCTACTAATGAGTCTGAAGTGCATGTTGGATGGCGGCCTTTCACTGTGCGCGTATGTCTATTTATGTGTATACACCCATACCCCCTTTTGGACCGTGGTGCTTCTTGCCTACGGTAGCGTCGCTTTCTCGTCTAAAGTCACCGTTCGTTTTAGGCTTGCGTGTTGCGTCGTGATGATGTCCTAAATGCGCGCGCCATGTTCTCCGGGAGATGTATGCGTCGTGCGCGCAAGCGGTTCCCCCGCTCCCACGATCGGTCAGTTTCCAGCCACGCTTGCCGTATGCTCGGTGCGTGCCACCAACACGTCTGCGTGATATTTTCGCCTCTTCTCTCCCGCTGATGGATCGACCAGTAGACGAGTTGCTTTCTGATCATCTTCAGCATCTCGATCGTGTAACCAGGCGGCACAGCACCGGCATTAACTGATCGCTGACGAAGAATGATCCCATGTCCATGACCAGGATCAACTAATCGGAACGAGGCCGATAGAAATATTATTAATTGCTACGAGCGCATAACATGATAGGAAGATATAACGAGGATGATTCAAAGGGAACTCAAAAGTGTCCTTTCATTCTCACAAAATTTTCTGAGAATTTACAAGTACAACAACATGCATTCACTATCCAGTTCAAAGCTCCCGTTTCTTCTCTCTTTTTCTCTAGAAATGTACATCTAACCCACTGTCCCTCCCTCCCCTCTCCCTGCCACAGGAAAGCAAATAGTGTTGGAAATAAACAGACATACATGGGTGGATGGATCAACCCCGCACTGCCCTGCTCCTAGCCATTTTCAGTTGGGGAATTCAGGCTCCCCTGCCCGTTCTCGATCGCACGTCTCTTGTCCCGCCAATTCTCTCCCCACATCTTTGCCTCGGCCACCATCCGCTCCCTATCACCCCACATCTTTGCCTCAGCCACCATCCGTTCCCTGTCGCCCCACATCTTCGCCTCCGCCACCATCCGCTCCCTGTCAAAATCCTTGTTCAGGATACCTGGAGGCTCTTTCAGGGAATCCTCCCTGTCCTTGTTTGGTGACTTGTGGCCAGAGCTGCTGGCTTCGTCGTTCCTGGAGTCTACCCTGCCGTTCTCGCCAACCTTGCTTCGCTGATCACCACCTGGCTTTCTTGAAGCATGAACCGCATTAGGGTCATATGATTGAGATGCCAGGTAGGAAAGAGCAGTCACAACATCTGCAATAAGTGGACGTGACGCAGCCTCCGACTGAATGCACATAGATGCCACTGCAAGTGCTTGGTAAAGTCCACGCATGGGGTATCGTCCTTCCAGTCTTGGATCAGCCATTTTTGGGAGCTTTCTTCTGTCGTTGAAGAGAGGTCGTGCCTGGCAGTTAATATGAAATATTGTGAGTACATGGATCAAGTCATTTAGCCTCTTTTCACCAAAAAAAAAAAAGAAAAAAAAACATTTAGCCTCACAATACATCATCTGTTCTAGCCCATCAAAGTATGTTGACCAGTATAAGCATGGAGGACAGGAAATCATAGATGTACCTTACAACATCTAATATAGTCATCCATTCCTTGCAAGGTGGCCATCAAGACATAATAATATTTGCTTTTTTATTTTCAGTTCCAGATGAAATACAATGCAGACATTAGTTAGATCTACTACCAAACATATTAATGGTATGCAACATGTCAGGATCCAAACAATTACTTAGGAGATACTAGACAGATAAATCATTTCAGGCTATTAGCATATATAGATAACATGTGCTCCTAAATAATCAGAACATAGCTTACCCATGAGACAAGATTTTGCTCCCCATGTGGCCTAGTGCTGTCGATCGCCCGACGACCAGTAATCAACTCAAGCAACACAACTCCAAAGCTATATACATCAGACTTAACTGTTAACTGTCCTGTCATAGCATACTCTGGAGCACAATATCCATATGTTCCCATCACGCGAGTAGAGACATGAGATTTGTCACCAACAGGACCCAACTTTGCAAGACCAAAGTCAGACAGCTTTGGATGGAAACTCTCATCTAAGAGAATGTTTGATGACTTGAAGTCTCTATAAATAACTGGTGGATTTGCTTTGTCATGAAGGTACTCTAGTCCCTTAGCAGCACCAGCCGCAATTTTCATCCTTATGTTCCAATCCAATGCTTCCTTGTCAGGAGGTAGATCTACATCACATAGACAATTTATTGAAGTTTAGTATGGTCATTGTTCATACATATTTATGTCAACGACACTTAATTCAAAATCACATATTACACTCACACAATACAGTTAAATGGTACGATTTCTGAACATAAGAGAACCTTGAGAAGTAACAAGACATAAAAAATATATTTACACCTTTCATAGATCATTGACTAAAAAATCTCATTGGTTTTTACATCACAAACCATTTTCAGTACACCACATAACTTTATAACTAATTTTTTGGTAAATGCAGACCAATTTTCAGTTGGTTTTACGACTTTTATTCAACTTACAACAAACAGCCAAACACATCTAAAATAAATGATGTCATAAAAAAAACCAGTTGGAATAAGATTACAGTACACACAGATGAGAAATGTGAGCGAACTGTAAAACATGACTTGACAAACATAGTACTCACATTATGCTGTCATGCACTATTTTAGGCCCTTGGAAGAGACAAAATTTCAGCACTTCAACAGGGAGCAGGGTAATGCGAATGGTAACATTTTTAGGGCTAAGTAATAAAATACTAGTCTACCACCACGTAAACATTTGCCGATATTAAAAAACAATAACCATGAACACTAATTCTACTACATAAAGAGCAGAGACAGAAAAGCATGGATAGAACCGCTGATGGACAATCTGTACCTAAGGAAACATGTGACAAAGGACAGTATTGCAGGTACAGATACAGAAACCATTAACAGAAAATTTACAGGTTGTGGTCATATGCAAAACAGTATCGCTACAGGGAATAAACATAGAATTCATACCATGCAAATGATCTTCCAATGATCCAAAGTGCATGTATTCATAAACAAGAAGACGTTGATCTCCGTCAGCACAATAGCCAATCAGATTAACAAGATTTTGATGATGTAACAAACTGAGCATGAGAACTTCCACTAGAAATTCTCTGTTTCCTTGAAGCCCATCTCTATTAAGCCGCTTTATAGCCACAACCTGCAATGACGAAAAAGGGACTTCAATCATCATACTCCTTTTAAACTAATTTTAATTTAGAAGAAGCTTTGGTGCTTCAATCATATTGCTCTTAATTTTTCAATATAAAACACTGAACATAGAACACTGGATCCTTGTTGCCTAAAATTGCACTTATTAGTTACTACTTCCTCCGGTCAGAAATACTTGTATTTTGGACAAGCATCATGTCAAAGTTTGTCAAAGTGTCAAATTTTCAAAACTTCTGAGTATAGTAATATTTCTGAATAATTAAACTGGATAAAGAAAATCATATGAGAAGATTTGCATTTCAATGTACTTGCATAGTCTTATAATTTAATGGGTTTGACAAATATATTTAAAAAGAAAAAAGGTGTCATTGCCCAGGCCAAAATGACATGTATTATGACCAGAGGGAGCAGCATAGTATAATGCATAAACAAACAAGATGACATGAACAGTTGCTCAACATGGTCATTTGTCACTCCTGTAAACAGTTTTCAGTCCGTAGATCTTAGACAAACAAAAGTGAACAGTAACAATTTCGCAACAGTGCAATTTTCCACTTGTTCAGTTCTCCACAGGTGAATGCAAGAAATGAAGCATACCCATTTGCCAAAATAAGTTACCTGGCCAGTGCTCTCAAGGCGGCCCTTATAAACACGTCCAAAGCCTCCTTCGCCCAGGAAGCACTCCGGCCTGAAATTCCTGGTGGCGGTTGCGAGCTCTCGGAAGGTGAAAGTCTGTGCTGATATTACATTCCCATTGGCATCCTTGGGCACAGAAGGCTCCCTTAGTATTGCATCGCTCTTTACCCTCGCCTTCTCAGCCCCTGCCCATGTTGACCAAAACATGAAAAAAAAAAACTAAGCTAACCAGTAAGTTGATGCGACAGCGAGAATTACAACTACAGAGTCCAAACAAACAGACTGAATGTAGCATAGGCCTCGTCCTATCGGTCTATCAATTCATCTCCCATATAATACTATATTTTTTTTCATTTCCCAATGATCTGAAGTAGATGAACTAACCCCAACAGCATCTACCTATCAAACAGCGCAAGATGGTTTTGCTTTCTTGTCAAATTTTGCAGGTTAAATTGCGGTAATTCGGTAGACAGAGATCACCAAAGACGAAAAGGAACACTAAATTAGATCAAGGAGGCACGAGAAAGGAGGGACCGAATCCGTGTCCCCCGACGCGGATCCGATCCCCACCAACCACCACTGCCGCCCGGAGATCCAACCCCCACTCAACCCAACGCGCGCGCGAACGGACGGAGTAACGGACGCACCTGCAGAGAGCTTCTCGACGCGCGGCGCCGCCATGGGCGGCTGCTGGTGGTGGTGGTGGTGGAGGTGCAGGTCCGGGTAACCACCACCCCCCCTCTCCCCATGCCGACCAGCGCCGGAACCGCCGCCGCCGCCGCCGTACGCGGCCGCGGCGGAGGACGAGCCGCCCCCGTACGGCCCTCCCACCTTGGGGTTCAGCTGCTCCTCCGCCGGCGAGTCGAAGCACGAGAAGCAGCCCATCTATCTCTCCACCCACAGCACCCACCCACCGCAGCCAAAGCCAAAGAAGGCGCGCGTCAGAGGGCCATCGCCGCCGCCATTCCCGCCACCCTCAGGCTGCCGGAGGTCACCGATCGGTCAGCCGCGCTGCTCGTGGTCGGGATCGGATCTTCCCTGCGAAGGGATCGAGGAGGAGGCGGAGGAGAGGTGGGGGGAAAGGGGAGGAAAGGCGTTTTTTATTGGGTTTTTGGAGGGGGAAGGAAGCGAAGGAGAGGGAGAGCGAGGAAGCAAGCAAAGCAAGGAGAGGAGGTGGTGGTGGTGGACTCGCGGCAGCCGCCCAACTAATACGCGTCTTTGCGGGTTCCTCGTCTCCCGTCTCTCCCGTTGCTGCGGCTCCTTTCACACGATGTGGTGTTGCTGCTGGCTGGCTTGGCCGTCCCGGTCTTACCTTACCTACGCCTGCGTGGGGGTTTCGTTGCAATCAAACACTAGATTATTAGGCTGAGTTCTTTACTGAGGTTCCGACTCAACTCAATTGTTTTCTACGCGCGCTTCTTATACTGCTAAACGATATGTATTTTATAAAAAAAATTTATACAAAAGTTGATTTTAAAAATTATATTAATTTATTTTTTAAAAAAATTAACTAATACTTAATTAATCATACGTTAATAAGCTGTTCCGTTTTACATGCGCAGAGTATTAGTTCTCAATACAGAAAGCCTAAGGGTATGTTCAAAGATAGAGTTCGGTGTGGGCTCTATCTGTACTTCACATCAGCGAAGAAACTCTTACCTATAAAGAACTGTCTCTTTATCCGACTATCTATTAGTACAGAATAATAATGGCTAATAAAATCATTGGATCTGAAGGTCCGGTTCTACTGAAGACCAATTCTACAATGGGGGGCTCTCCTTGAGTCTGCTCGTTCTTTGCACGAGAGGAGCCAATGCTTCAACTACGTCACAGATAGCATTGTTGTTTCTCTCTCATCTATCCTCTCTCTTCCACGTCATTTGATTTGCCTATGTGGCACTAGAGAGAGCCAGCTAATTACTTTCTTTGTACATGCCCTAACACAGCCCTATTATTTTCTTGAGCATGCATCTTTTTTTATCTTTTATGATAGTTAATGACTGCATGTTTATCTCATATGTACATTTGTATGGTAATTTGAGATCCGGTTTTATGACAGTTAATGACTGCATGTTTATCTCATATGTACATTTGTATGATAATTTGAGATCCGGTTGTTTTTTCACGTGTTAATGGGGAAGGGGTGGAAGATCTTCGGAAAAAGATGTTCCTCATTGGTTGAGATAGGGCTTATATAGAAGGAAAATAAATAAAAACAATCGGACATGATCCACAAATTAAGGCTAGAAAAATATACAGAGCGATGAAAAAAACTTCTAAATCAATTCTAAAATTCAGTTATCCAATTATTGTCGGAATCAGTATTATTTCTTTATTATTTATACGGAAATGGTCGGAAAATTTTTATAGTATTTATGAATATAGCTATTAAATGTCAACTTCAATGCCACACCGATAGAAATTAGAAAAAATAAATTTTAGAAATGATACCAGTCATGAAGATATTATTATTATTATTATTATAATATTAGTTCTTTGAGAAAGAAAAAAAAACCATCTCCTTATGTTGCTGCAGAGCTACTACGGCAAGTCTATAGCGGCTGGTGACCAATGAGGACGTCTGCCAACAGTGGGCTGCACACGGGCGGGCGCGCGATTAATTAGCAGCGAGACGAGGCCACAAATCAAGCCTTAATCGCATCCGTGTTAGTAGTAGCAGCTGCGTACGCACTGTCTCGCCTGCTCTTCTCGTACGCGAGTGACGGCCGGTCCACTACTTTGTGCGAGGCTGACGACCACCAATAAACCCATTCAACGCATCATGTTCCATGGCTGGTATTAGCATTAGTAGGTACACGCATTAGCCAGCCAATTAGCTAGGTCAGGTGAGCAACTTGCACGTAGTATTTTGCTAGCCATTAATCATACACATACATACATAATGTACTCCTGCTCCAAGAGTGTTCGACCTAGAGAGGAGCTATCCAGACTAATTACTCACTGGAGTTGTATTAGCGTGTAGCCATCAGTGTCTTCCCGTCGACAACATGTGCACACTCTCTGCGCGCTGTACATTCAGTATCTCCAGCCTGTACACGTAGGTACGTAGGTACAAGCTTATTGGTTATTGCCTCTGAAATTAATGGGCTTTTTTTTCAACATCCTGCAGTAATTTTAAAAATCTTACTCCATACCTGCCTAAGCCCGTGTTTAGATTCAAAAACTTTTTGAAAAAAAACGTCACATCAGGTCACATCAGATATACGGACACACATTTGAAGTATTAAACATAGTCTAATAACAAAACAAATTACAGATTCCACCTGTAAATTGCGAGACGAATTTTTTGAGCCTAATTAATCCGTCATTAGCAAATGTTTACTGTAGCACCACATTGTCAAATCATGGTGCAATTAGGCTCAAAAGATTCGTCTCGCAATTTACAAGTAAACTGTGTAATTGGTTTTTTTTCGTCCACATTTAATATTTCATGCATGTGTCCAAACATTCGATGTGATTGGTTTGAAGTTTGAAGTTTGAAATTTGAAGGGAACTAAACAGGGCCTAAATATCATGGAAGTTTGAGACACGCTTATCCATACTGACCGATCGACTCTCTGTGATAGGTAATATAATGCTTCATTTTTAACAATTGAATTGAATATATTTAGCTATTTGACCATACAAGTGAGAACACATGGCCCAGCAATATTGGGATCTGGAAAATATATTAAGGAATTGCGAAAGAGAAGAAAAATACCACTAACGCAAATATTTTTTTCATTCCAAAATATAAAGTATAACTATTTTTAATATTTTATAATACAAGATATGCATGCATATATGAAATTAAATAGCACCTCCCATTCTCGTTAATTTATTTTTAAAAAACTCCTCCACTCTCAAGATATTTAATCATATTGGGTGCATGTATTGGATTTATTAGAGTGATTTAAATGAGGAGGTTATAATAATTATTTTTTGATCTTCGTGTTAATTAATGGTAGTTACTTATTATATTTTGTGATGAAGGAAGTATTACTTAAAGAATCCACACCAAACATTAAGACATTGTTGGTTAATTTCACCCACAAATAAATTGAGGGGGATTTGGAGGGGAATAATTCCACACCTAGAATTAACCCTCCTCAATCCCCTCCAATCTCTCCTCAAGCGGAATAATCAAACAAGGCTTAAGACAATTATGCTTACATACTCCTGCATTTAAGCATTTTGGTCATGGCAGTCAGCAGGTTTTATGCTATCCGTATGAGACGTTCACTCAGGTTTTATGTTATCCGTATGAGGCGTTCACTCTGTACTAACCGTACCACAGCCAGGTTTTATGTTACAGTTGAGAGGTTCCTTCTCTCCATGATAAGCCTAGTTATGAGCGAAAAAAGAAAAAATGACAAATTTTACCAAAAAATTAATTTTTATTTAAAATCTTTTGAACTTGGTCATTATAGCGGTCTGTTACCTTTATCGCACCTCTACGATAAACGCAGATATCGTGATAACCATAGATGTTGTAAACCTTATTCATAGCACCTTGATGTTGCTACTGTATCCTTTGTTATCCTTCTTTCTTAACAATTTTGGCTGGCATCCGATGATCTTCGGTGGTTTGGTACAAGTTCTTACTATTTCCACAAATAACTTTTTGTGTTTAAATCAAACGAACAATACTTTATATTTGGATCTAGATCTATTTATGGCACCATATTTTTTGAAAAAAAGAGTAAAAAATTACATTATAAATTACTACAGTTATACTATAAGTTCTTAGTTCTTGAACTGAATAAGAGGGATGTAGCATGAATTTGCTCTAAGGGGACAAAGTGCGCCGGATATAGTTTAGGGTTGTAAATGTTGGGTTTGTAATTCTAGATTGTTCCTGAGGATTTTTTTTTGGGCAAGAATTTAGGATTATAAATAGGACTTCTCCCCTATCCAGCCTCTCATGTATACCTTTTCTACTTGCAACTAAATGTTCTACAATGTAACATGAACTGTTGCAAGTGATGTGCACAATTTGTTTCTCATGCCCTTTTCTCTAACGCCGTCTAATGTTTTTGTTACAATATGAGATTTGGTTCAATTGGTTGGCCCTATTTGTTACCCCCTGGTATGGAGGGGATCAGTGGTGCCAAATATCTGGTGTTTTGCAAATATTTGACTACAATAAAACACCAATCTCCTCCAAAACAAATCATAGTTGTCGCCAGCCATTTTTTTTCTTCCAGGACAAAGTAATAGAACTTCACATAAGTTACAACAAAGAGGCCAAGATGTTGTTATGCCACAAGCCCACAAGAGAAGGAATGGCTTTTTCCTATGGAGAGAAATATGAGGAAAGAGGATGTTTTAGAAAGAGAGAAGACGACGACCAGGAACAGCTAAAAAGGTCAGAAAAGGAGGTGAATAGAAAGCCACACTCTCCCTCTTTGTTGCATGTGTTTGGCTCCTTCATACAGGGGCAACATGACTGGGAAAGGAAATTATCTAGCAAAAGAGAGAGGAATATTCCCAACAATTACTTGACTCATGTGGCCTGTTCGGAGTTTATGAATTGATTATCACCTCAGTTGATTAATTAAACTAAACGTAAACATCGAGGTAATAACCGGATGGTGATCGGTGAAATTGCTTCTAATTCATGCCACTTGCGTTTATTTTACCTAATTTTCTTTTAAGAATTCAACTCCCAAGTAGGAGTAACTTGTATTGCCAGATTATAGCATGCGCATTTTCTTAAAAAAGAGTATGCCCCTTATCCATTAAGGACTTAATTTGTATATATGCTGAATATTTTTATGGTCATAGGAGATATTGAAAAGACAGTTTTTTTCACCGTTAATTTTTAACATATGACCATACTTATTATACAGATATCTAAATAGAAACTTATATAACTATTTATTTCCTTAGGACAAAAAAAAAAGAACTCTCGTATCTCCAATTTAATCAAGAAGTGATAGATGGATGTATCAAGAATTATGCGTTACTTAGATGATGTAAAATCTAACTAGTCAAACCAGACAAGGCCTTAATTAAGCTTAGGATAAATTAAACTCAACAAGGTTATGGATTGCCCAGGTTGTAACTTGTAAAAAAGAAAGTTCTCCAGAGACAGTTTGTCCATGTTGATGCATAGTACTATTAAGTACTCCATCCAAAAATGTAAGACCTATTTCATTGTTTGATTTTTTTCAAAAGTCTAAGTTCTATTTGTAATCACTATGTGCTAAATTAAATTATTGATCAAAACCCAAGAAGCCATTTTAGTATTTATTAGTTGCATGTTTATTGTTTTTATCACATGATGAATAAATTAATTACTTCTTGATTTTGATGACAAAAGAAATACTATGTGTTAGATTCTTGGATGGTGGGAGTAGTAACAGTAAAAAGTTGTTGCATATGGCATTGAATACTATCTAGTCAACACAAGATCACGTTGTTGTTGCACAGTTCACTTGCTATAGTTAACTCTAGGGTAATGCCCTTTTGTTCCAACGAAAATGTTTGGTTAAAACTATGGACAAATCGCTGGATCGATGCCCCTCGGAACAAGGGAAATTAAGCAAATTACTCCAAATTGACGAATCCATTTGGATTCTGCAGTCATTTCTTTCTAGCGAAAATACCGCAAAGGTCAAAAGTTGTGGGCATCAGTTCCTCAGGGAGGTGTAATTTTGACCCATCCATCTGATCCGGGATGCCTGACAAACACATGTTACCATGTAGATCTAAAGGTAAGAAAAAAGGGTTAAGTGTCTTTCGCAAAAGTGGATGATTAGATCCCTCGCTTTGCACGTTTGTTGATCTACCAACCGTGAGCATTGCAAGGGTGAAAGAAAATTTGCAAAGCAGCACCCCTAGTTCACCCATTTCATAATATTGTTTATATAAGAAATCTAGGGTATGAAATTGATGTCTAGATGGAACCTACTAAATTTAGTTATCGCTACAAAAGAGGCACCTCTTTTACCATTCATACCATTCTTTATGGTAGATTAAATCAATTAATGTATATATGATCTTGATGATATAATACTTTTGATTGGAGTCAAATCTTTCTAGTTAACGTGGAATCTCATAAGACATCAACTTTCATGAATTACAATTTCACATGCTCTAGTTAACGTGGGATCTTCTAGAAAGTGTTCGATTAGTAATATCAGAAAGTGTTCGATTAGTATAGGTATTGATAGATTTCAATGAGGAGTTAACTACCATGAGTTACAATTTCATATGTTCTGCTAGTCATATCCCTTTGAAGAATACAGTACGCTACTACTTTCCACTAGTAATTTTGTGTACTATGTGAAAACACCCTAGCAAGTGACTGTCGGTTTGTAGTGATGACAATCTGCTTAACAGTTGCAACTATGTACATCATTTGCTGATTAGCCAGTTGCTAGGCTAGCTGCAAGCCTGCAACGACTATGCTTGCATCATCAAAGTCTATGTACTTAATCATTGTAAGCACACCAAACAACCAAGCGACAGGGCAACAGATATGTAGATAAGATGCATTCATCTTGGTAGAACAAGTGCCAAACAAAATATAATTAATTGCATATGGTCAAAAGCATGCATGCTCAAGTGATAGGGAAAAAATATATTATGAAAGTCAAATAGGTATCTTGATTGATTAGGTCACATGCTATAGCTTGATCAACTCAAAGAGTTGCTTATGTTCATACAAGATTCTAAAACCATGTTCTAACCCAGGATCAGAATTGGTTCCTTGGAGAGAACAAAACCAGGATTATACATTTGTTATGTAATTAACAAAATCTGCACGGTATTTCCGTTAATCGGTCTTCCTTATTGGATGTCGAGTGTCGATACACGGTTTGACTGTCGAACTCGATTCTGTATCTGATTTTTGTGTATTTCTGTAATGAAACCTCCATCTGATTTTGTCAAGTTCCACCATGCAATCCTTTCATTTCTTACATGATAAATGAAATTTACCCATCAGGAGAATTATTTATCTAGGTAAATTTGGCAGATTTGATACTCTTCTAAACCAGTATGGTAAAAGTACGTCGGCCGTCAGGATCGATTATATTAATCGTCCAACTAAACGAAAACGGAAGGCAAAATGACACGACAACGTATATCAAGCCCAGCAGCCCACGCATGCTTAGCATATAATCATATATATATAGTTATATACCATATGCTTATTCAGTTTCGGATAATGAGATTCTTGGTTCTGATGAGCCTGAGACTGAAGCGTCTGATGATAATGTTGTGCTTGATGATGATTCAGACTAAAGCAAGAGCTGATGGTTGTGGAGCATTTTGTGTACTTGAATTTAAGACTTGTTATTTTGGTCATCTTTAAAGTTTAGAACTACATATTACATTAGCTTGTGTCTATGTGATGGTGGATGCTTCTATTTAGTTATGGACTAAAATTGCAAGTGGTATTTTGGTGCAAAACTATTTCCAGTACTAGTTAGTCATGATATATTTGAGTTACTACTGAATTTATTCTTTTATT
Organism: Oryza officinalis; assembly: GCA_008326285.1. Lineage (NCBI taxonomy): Eukaryota > Viridiplantae > Streptophyta > Magnoliopsida > Poales > Poaceae > Oryza > Oryza officinalis. The sequence continues at coordinate 34,081,943 of BDMV01000002.1, read as the reverse complement.
GGGTGTAATTGGTTGGTTACTAACAATATAATGTGTGTTTAAATATCACCAAAACTTAATAACCTAATAATATATTTATTTATTTCGTGAACGTCAAAGTTCCGTATAATTTCGACAAAACGTCTGTATTCCGATTAATCGCTTGATGGTACCATCGTTCGACATCCGTTTTTTGTTTTTTACAACACTGTTTTAAACCTCAATCCATACCCTGTCCCGCCCAGCATGACTAATGCTGACGCCTGTAAATTAAAGGGCCCGTGCCTCTTTCCAAAATTATTTACCTAATAATAAATATTTAAAATAATCAATCAGAAATATATGTTTTTAAAGAAATCAGGAAAAATTACTGTGTTGTTTTTCATGTTTTTTGGGGACTGCCGACTAGTAAGGTCTCGAGGCTAAAATCCTGGAAGAACCAAGCCAAGCCGGATTTGGTTCACGAACAGGCTGCACTATGAGCCTACATCTCGATGGATGCCTCCAAATAATCATGCCATTTGCCACATGCAGCCACCATTTACACGATGTACTTGAGCTGGAACGGAACAGGTGAAACGCACAACTTGGTTTTTCAAAAAGGAAACGCACAACTAGCTCGCAGCAAAAGTGGGAAGAGAAGGAGACAAAAACAGTTGAGATAAAGGCTGGTTTTGGTTTAGGTTAGCTAGCAGCTCTAGCAACCGGCCATTTTTCTGATTTTTCTACAAGTGCAGGAGCAGGGGATGTTAATTGGAGTCTTGGAGACTTGGAGTACAGGGACCATGCTTTTGAGTTTTGACCAACAGTAGTCAAATTGCAAATGTATAGCATATAAAAAAATGTGTCAGGGTTTCAAATTTCATATGCTTTTTTATTTAAAAAAGGATAAAATTGTTACTTTTATAGCTGTTAAGAACATATTGATTGTACTCAAACTTTAGTTTCAAAACATATTACGCCCTAAAATGAGAGTTAATAATAGACCAATATAACTAGCCTCTGTGGTCAAGCTTGTGGAGGAAATTTTTATTTGTGACGACGACTGGAAACAACGAATTGACACCATATCTCCATCTATCTCTGTCTCTGTCTTGGAAGAAATAAAAACAAATTGACTCCATCAATCATCCATGCATACAACGTAGGTAGTCCGCCCGTTTGATTTGGCCCGTTCGTCATGACGTACGTGTACCCCTGATCTCCACATCGACAATGACCTCTCGCTAACCAAATGTCCTTTTTTTTTTTCGTTTTCTATTTCTTCAGTACAGTTCATAAATTAGTGGCATTTGAGATTGTTAGATAGATCTTCAGGTCTGACAGAACTTCTTTCAAACATTCAGTATCTGCAGTCGTAATATACTTAAGGCGATGCATGAATTTGAAAAACTGCAAAAACTCCCATCAATCCAGCTCTGTATTAGACCGACAGGGATTCAAGAAGAAACAAATGTTGGGATATACAGTGCTTTGCTTAAGCTGCCGATGGGCTTCGGTGAATGGGCCTAATACTCTTTTGTATAAGGCAAAGCAGATATTGTTTGGGCCCATGTGGATTATGCATAGAAGGAATATGGTGGTGTTTTTTTTCTCCTGAAGATGAAAATGAAGATGAAAATTAAGTGTTCTACGTAAAATGAGGTGATATTAATGTATGATTAATTGAGTTTTAATTATTACAAACTTGAAAAATAAATTAATCTGATATTTTAGAGAATTTTCACATATAAAGTTTTCGCACGAAACGTACCATTTGAAAAGCGATTTATCCTATTTTTTTTAGAGGTATCGAACGGGGCCTAAGTCTATTTGAGCTTACTCATCTCTTGCTCTCGATCGAATCGTATCTCTCAACCACAAAATCGGGTATAACGTCTCCCTCAACTTCAAAAATTGGTACAAATTAGCTCCTTAAGTGGTTTAGAAAGCGATTTATATAGGTGAGGCCCACATGTCAGTGAGACATGACAAAAACATATGCGGTGGGCCCCACATGTCAGTGGTAGCAGCGGAGGCCATCTCTTTCCCCCGCCGTGTGCGAGAGTGCGGGCATGAATGCGCTCACTGGCACTACTCCAATGCCTGGCGCCATTGCTATTGCTCCTATGTGCCCCCTGCCACCTCATCCTCCTCCTCTGCAAACAGCACGGTGGTGGCAGGAGATCCACGTCGCGAGCTCCTCTCGCCGGCTACTGAAGGTGTGACCAGGAGATCCACGTCGTGAGCTCCTTCCGTCGGCTACCGAAGGTGCGACCAGGAGATCCACGCCGCGAGCTCCTCCCGTACGTAGTGAAGGTGCACACCTACAAAAAGGATTTTTCCAAGCGATCAAAACAGATTTTCGCATACGGGCCTTCGCCCGTTTGCACCCAGTGTCTACGAAGATCGCCATTTTTCGATGTGGGTAGCGCAACCGCATGTGAAAACAGGATTTTTCGCATGCGGTCACCTAAGCCAACCACACGCAAAAATAGTTTCGGGGAAAAAAAATCCAAAAAAGCAAAATAGCCTGAAACCCTAGCTGTTGGAGTAGCCCACACCGCCATCGTCGTTGCCGCTGCTGTCACCGCTGGTCATCGTTGTCGCGTCGCTCCTCGCCAGCGTCGCTCCCAAGGGCGGGGGTAGCGGATTCGCGCACCGTCGTCGCTCCCTAGGACAGGGAAAGCAGAATCGCCTGCTGGCCGCTCGCTCCTGCCGTCACTACCTCTCCCGATGGCGAGGGCGGTGGATCCGCGCGCTTGTCACCCGCCGCTGCCTCCCGCCGCCACCCGCTCCCGGGAGGTGACTAGGGGAGTCGAGGGAGAGAGCGTAGTAGTATATATGAGGATGAGAGGAGGTGAGAGAGAGGAGAGGTGATAAGGATGACTTGAAAAAAATTTGAAGTGCTGAGAGGGAAAGAGGAGGTAAGTCAGACTTCTAGGCGGACTTTTAAGAGGCCCGCCTACGAAAATAAATTTTTTCATACGATCATAAGAGGCCCGCTTGAAAAAATAGACTTATTTCGCATACGGCTCTTTAAGAGGTCCGTCTACGAAAATAGATTTTTGCATGCGGGCCTCTTAAGGAGTTGTATGCGAAAATAGAGATCGATTTTTGCAGAAGCTACCAGTTACGATCCGCTTGCAACCTATAGGGGCCCTCGTACGAAAAAATTATTTCTGTAGTAGTGGCAGTAGATGCGTATTGGAGGGCACTGGCCATGGCGATCTCTACAGCAGCGTACATCGTGCGAGCATTCTGTTCCCGTCGGCAACAGAGCTACAAGCTGAGGGAGGCACCAGCAGCGTGATGGGCGGGAAGGAGGCTGCACCGGGACATCGGGTTCTAGTCATTGAAGCTATCCATGGATGGGCTGCTCCCCGCGGAGCCCGTTGGCATCACGTATTGGGGCACTGCTCGACCTATCCATCTTAGATGCCATTGAGCTTCTCCTCCGCTCCCTTCTCCACGCGTGGCGCTAGAGAGCCCGCCTCCTTCCCCACACATGGTGCCATCGTCGAGGCTGTCGCTAGCCTCCTAGAGCACGACGTACTAGGAGAGGAAGAGGACTGACGTGATGTGCATCGGAGCGGCGGACAGTGACGGTGCATCGAAATGACGGACGAGATGGCACATTGAGGGAGGAAGACGGCGAATGGGATGGCGCATTGTCAGCTCCCTCGCATCCCTTCTCTCCTCCTCCACCGCTGCGGACCGCCTTCCTCATCGGTCGCCACTGCCGCAACCTTGAGGTCGATGGCTGGGAATGGGGACGGATGGACGTGGAAGCATCACCTTCCTCATCGGTCGCCACTGCTACAACCTCGAGGTCAATGGCCGGGAATGAGGACGGGTTGACGCGGAAGCGGTCCAGGCGAAGTCGGCCATGCAAGCGACGAGCATGGAGGGGTAGAGGAGGAAGGCGAGGCCGGTGAGGAGCGCAAGGAAGAGGAGAAGCAAGAGCGGGCGGGTAGAGATAGACGAGGACGAAAAAGAACGTCGGACGAGGCGGAAGTGCAGAGAGAGAGGAAGGATAGACAAGAGGGATGGAGAGAAAGGGCAATGACATATGGGTCCCACTATTATTTTTTGAAGTTTTTTCTGCTGACTCAGCATAACCTCTTCCTAAACCACTTAAGGAACTGATTTGCACCGTTTTCTGAAGTTGAGGGATGCGCTATACCCGGTTTTATAGTTGAGGGATACGATTCGATCAAGGACAAGAGATAAGGGAGACAAAATAGACTTATTCCTGCATAGAACTAGCATGGGCTGAACTTGACATAAATAATTTAGTTAGACTAGAAATCAGGAAAAAGAAAACCATACTCTAAATGGGCCTAAATTAAATACACCCTTGTACACACTACCTTACCAACAAGCTAGGACAAGAACACGGAAAAGGCCATCAGATAGTAGACTTAGTAGTAGAAAGGTGATTCAGGCATCTATGCCACTGGCTGATAACGGTTCAATCTATCTGCACAGAGAATTGTTTCGCAAATCGAAGCCAGTAGTACTGTATGAGCATCTTAATAAAAAGAAATTATCTTGCATGCTGGATGCAGGTGACAGCCGCATCTGAATCAGCGGTTTCTCCTTTTCATTACCTTATTATTAGTCTAATAAAGCTCAAAATCTGCTGCTCATATTCTAGCTAGCGTACCAACTTTTTAAACAAAATTGATGTTTTTTTTTCCTCAAAGTACCTTTTGAACTAAAAAAAACAAAGATATAACCGGAAGTACCATGTGGGAGCGTCACAAAAATTCAACATAGAAGTTCGCTTGTAAAAGCATGGGTGCACGAACACTGACAATTATCACATAAATTATATTTTGGGAAACATAGTACAAACGTCGTGCTCACAACACGCGCACACTCACTCCTATAAACACATAATCACACCTTATCTATTTGAGTATCTCCAAAAGACTGGACCGGTATATCTTTAGATTGACGAAGTCACCACGGGTGCTTTGCTGTCGATGGGAAGGTCATCTATTACTGAAAGAATAATTAATCATAAATACAAGAACTCGTGTCAACTCTAAGACTTGAATTCGGATGAATGGTTTTATCACAAAAAACTTAACCATTTAAGCTACACTCACTTCACAAATTATATTTGTTAATCATGAGTCGCATGCCTAGATGATTATTAATTGAATTTTGAATTGTTAAGTTAAGGGAATCAACAAAATAAGGCTTCAATATGAACAACCTGCTGACTATTAATCCTCAATCAGGGAATTACTAAATCATCAGAAAATATAATTGAGAGTCTAAACAAAGAGGAACTTTGTATTTATTAATCTAAACTTTGAAAGTATTTAATCAAGGAAAAACTAAAATTTACGAGTCCATGACAAATAAAATGGTTTATTTACTAATTCCAAAAACTAAATAAATTAAGGAAAAATTTTTTAAGATGTATTATAATGAATTCTATAAAAAATGTACTCCTACCATAAACAAAATAAAATCGTTTTTGTTTCTTAATTATGTAGCTAAAGTTCACATATACTCCCTCCGTTCACATTTGATGGATGTCTCATCAAAAACGAAATGTTTGGAATTGATCAGCGCATTAGCCTCGCGTGGGACACATGACTCTTCGATTTGTATGCTGATTTAATGATTCACATACATGCAAGGAGGCGTTGGTTTGTTGGCCATTCCCTTTGCATGTAAGGGTTTAGTTAAATAAAAATTGAATGCCTCTCATCCTTAAAAATGGTAAGCAGGAAACTAAACACTACTGCTAGAGAACTCATCTTTTATCTAATGCTTCAAACACACAAATATCTCAGATGAATCAAGAACCGGTACTAAAAGGTACTAAAGCTTTTTAGTATCGGTTCTAAAAGCCCAAATCACTATAATCATCTTTAGTTCCGGTTAGTGTTATCAACCGGTATTAAAAATATATCTTTAGTATCGGTTGGTAACACCAACCAAGACTAATGCTGATGGATCTTTAGTCTCGGTTGATATTACCAACCGATACTAAAGATGTATTTTTAATGCCGGTTAGTAACACCAACCCATACTAAAGATATTTTTAGTATCGGTTGATACTACCAACTAGTACTAAAGATATCTCCAGAGTTAGTTCAGAAGAAAACATCTCTTTTTAAGTTATATGTGTAGAGTAGGTGGGATGGTAAAGTGTGTGAGGACTGAGATGAGAGATCTTGAGTTTGAATCTTATATCTCACATATTTTTTTGACTTGGTATGTATCTTAAGTACTGGTTCTTTAGTATCGATTTGCTCGTCATGGTTGCTATGGTTGCTATAACCAAGATTAATGGGGTTTTCAACCGATATTAAAGATTATTTCTCTACTGTAAAGAAACAAAATCTATCTATCTATTATATACTAAAAATTCATTAAACGTCCTACAAACGCTTGGGAAAACGCTCCCAAGCAGCCACATGACATCCTAAAAACACTTCTAAACCATCACGTGGCACTCTAATAAATTTTAAAAAATTCTAAAAATTCTAATAAAAAGTAAAGCATCCGACCATCGTTTTTTTTACCTATTAATATATATACCATCATATCTATCTCTTAAAATAAATCCTCCGAACTGAAGTCGAGGAACATATATAGTCCTCTACACGTACGTGTACGTATATACGATGTATCAGTATCCCGTCCGGCTCTTTGCTTTCGTATCTCTTTTTTTTCTACGGCATGCAAAAAAAATTCTAATTCTGTTTTACTTTTAACTCCATCATATCTATTCTGAAGTTGCTGTGTTCTCGAGAGGGCCGGGTTGCATGAGCATGCATGAAGAAATTCAAAGAAAAAATATAACATAGTACACGTTTTCATTTATTAATTTGGTGACCCTATTATTTTTAACCATAAATAAAAAAGAGAAAAATAACCACCTCTCAAACTCCATGACCCCACCCCCAGCTGGCATGTATGTACGTGGATGTAGTTGTACGTACAAACGTAATCACCTCCCCTTGTTCTCTTCCTAATAGGAATTCTAAGAAAAAAAATTAGGCCATCGATTTTTATTTACTACAATGAATCTATTATTTTAGATCATTATATCTATATTAAAAAAATAAGTATGTCAATTAATTCTAGCCAAACTACACTCTGATCTGTCCATATGCTTCGATCAAGTTGTACAGCATGCACAACATTGTTCGTTCTAAATTACAAAATTCAAACATTTCAAAGATTAATTGACTAAATGAAAATATCTAAAGTTTTAAAAATAAAATAAAATAACAAAATCTTGATTTTTTTTTGCTAATTTTATGGTAAAAATATCCTACTAGGGAGCTGAAATACACATGCATAATAAACGAGCCAAACATATTCATCTATAAAATATAAAATAGCTCTCTTAGTAGTTACTATCTCCGTCTACTAAGTATAATGGATCCTAGGATTTTTGCAGAAATTGAGAAAAAAAAAGACTATAATACCTTTATTAAATAAGAGTATGTGGAGAGTAAAAATGTTGTTGGTATAAGATTAAGTAAAAAATAAATGAAAGATGATTGATAAGATAAGTAGTAACTAAAATCCGTTATATTTTGACACACAATTTGAATTAACGGATTTATGGACAAGAGGGAGTAGAAGCATGTATTTAATTAGATAAAACAGTCCATGCTTTTTAATTAAAAAAATATCTTCAATTAATATAACCTAAAAACTATAAGATATAATTATTATTAAAAAGAAACACATAGTACAAATGATACAGTTTAATAGGGACCAAAATCACAACCAACATTCAAAATAATCCCAAACAAATTATTAAAAAACACATTGAGAATAAGATGAAAGAATATTTTAATAAAAAATTATCCACACATAAAAACAATAACAATAAAATTTAAAACAACGTTAAATAAGTACCCGCATATATGCACGGGCTATCTTTCTGGTTAAATTAATGATAGAAGAGTTCTTAATTACTTTGGCCTAGTTGCACACATTCGACATTAGGAGTATTGGGCTGGAGTGATAAACTATAGGTGTGGGATGACATTCGACAGACCTATACTTGGGACGACACTTATCTTCACTTATAAAAATATATTTAGAGGTTGAAGTTATATCAAACAGAACTATACTTGGGACGTCACTTTTAGAAAAAGACATTTTCCAAACGGTCAGATCTGGGTTTTGCGTGCAGTTGAGTCGTTTGTCTGTCCCAAAATGATGTCAGAGAAATCGTTATTTTTTCATGCGGGTGACATAACCACACGCAAAAATTAGATTTTCACGTGCGGATGTTTATGTCGTCCACATGCAAAAATAAAAATCCAAAAAAATAAAAATCCCTAAAAATCAAAACCCTAGCTCCGATCCACACCTTGATGGCAGCGACGGCGGGGATCCGGCCGTCGCGGGCTCGACGGCGACGAATCTGGCCGTCATGGGGCCGACGAAGGCAGATTCGCCCGCCGCCCGCCGTCGAGCGCCCGAGGAAGCCTGAGCCGCCGTCACCTGCTGCTGCCCGCCGCTGGCCGTCGCGGGACTAAGCCCCGCCACCGTCGTCCGACGCGCACGCTGTAGCCCGCCGCCGACCGTCTTGAGCCCGTCGATGAGAGAGAAGAGAGGAGGAGATGAAGGAGATGAGAGGAGAGGAGATGAGACAGAGATGGAGAGAGGATGAGGATAAAAGTTTTTAAAGTATTGAGAGGAAAAAGAAGAGGTAATTTAGACTTAGGCGGATCCTTAGAGGCCCATATGCGAAAATCGATTTTCGCATATGGCCTGTTAAAAGGTCCGTCTGTAAAAATAGACTTATTTTTACATGCGGCCCCTTAAAAGATCCGTCTAACAAATTGATTTTTGTATACGGCTCTCTTAAGAAACCACGTACAAAAATACAGATTGATTTTTTATACATGATTAATTACGGTACGTATGTAATCTAAAGACTTGTAAAAAAATCATTTTGCAGTAGTGCGCATGGATTATCAGTAAGCGTGTAGCTGGCATTTAGTTAGGTTCCGCTCGCGAATACCAATGAGATTATGTTTGTGCCGACGTCGATCAAGCCCTAGAACTATACTAAAGCCCAGTTGGTGAAAAGAAGATATGATCAAGACGCAGAGGAGAAATTGACTTGCTCTGCCCTTAGACACGGCGATCGAGATAACTCGAATTTTCCACGGGCGCGTACAAGCGGTTAAGGACAGGATGTGCGCAGCGACAAGCAAGGCCGGTTAAAGAATAAACAGAGGGACAGATTCCACGAGAAGGTTTGCCGAAATGCCGTGGCTGCAAGCGTCCAAGCGCAACCCTACAGCTGCTTACGCGATGCCGCTCGTGTTACCGCCTGCGACAGAAACCGCCATGCATGCATATGATGCACGCGCGGCGGCCGAGAGAGAGAGAGAGAGAGCGCAAAGAAAAAGGCGGCAACCACCAGCCACCCAGCCAGCGACGCTCGCTGCCGCTGCCGCCAGCCCGCCGCTGCTTCGTCCGCCTGCGTGCTGGGCGGCTGCCGCGCTGCCGGTCTTCCTCCTTTAATTTGTTCCATGCCCTTGTCGCGTGGCTGCTTTGTGGTTAGGTCAGAGTCAGGGTCAAAGTAGATTAGTAGTAGTGCGCTGGTGGTAGGAGTACCTGTGACTCCTCTGCGAGAAAGGCAAAGGCTGCTCCTCGGGAGAGATGCGTGTGTGTGCGCGCGCGATGCATCATGCATGGGCATGGCAATGGCAATTTGGCAGCGGTACGTGTGGCTGCGTCCCATGCGGCGGCCGTAACCGAGTAGTAACAGCGTGCGGTCGTCCATGTGCGAGTGTCGGTTGGCATTTTGGCAAATGCCACGGCCGGCGCCGCGCTTGTGTCCGCTTGCGTTGGCCGGCCGGCGCCACCCGCCGAGCCGTTGTGCTAGCTGCACATGCGTGCGCGCGTGCATATCGTGGAGCTCTATCTACGCCTCTACGGAGTACCTACAACCTCAAGGCTAGTACAACAACTACTGTTACATGGTGGTGCACCGTGCAGATATGCAAATATGCGACGCGACACGTCGGCTAGCTAGCTCGATCGTACGAGTACTCCTAGAAATTAAAAGTGAGGGCCAGGTGGCGAGAATGAGAGAGATCGATCTGGGGGAGTTGATGGCGCGTGCTGCGCCCCGCGGGAATGGCAGGGTGGGGGCAGACAGCGCCGTCGTGTCCCGCGCGCCTGTCGCCCCGCCCCGCCAAAGCCGTCGTCACGTCGATCGATCCATCGGGGCGCGCCTGCAGGCCAGGCCAGCGGAAAGTCAGCGACGTACTACTCCGTGCCGACGTCACCCCGGTGAGGTGATCGACGACGTGGCGTCAGTGCATGCATGCGCTCTTCTTCTCCATCAAGTTCGATCGCCTCGCGCAGGACCATGCCCTCCTCACCTAGCTTCCAGGCTGCTTTATTCTTAGTGCATCCAATGTGACAAAAAAATAATCCTTATATCTCTATATGAATATCGTTGTCCTCGTGAGAGATATAAGATGAGCTGCTATAATGACCATCCATATAAAATAAAATACATTATTTTTTTCTTTTCCTTCTCTCTCCGAAGAGAATCATAGTACTAGCTTAATGTCAATCCTATTTTTATACATTGTGAAGATTGAATTTTTTTAAAGTCAAAATCAGAGTATCCGATTTTGATCAGATAGTCCGATGATTCAGAGACTCCGAAATTCAATGGAACTTAAGTCTCTGTTTGAGAATGAAGTTCTTTCTCTTAAAAATATCGGACTATCCGACATGACATCGGACTATTCGATTGATCGGAGTATCCAAAATTTTACAGAACTTCGTTCTCTGTCTCTCACTTGCTTGGGGGCTAAAAATATCAAACTATCTGATGTCACTTCAGATTATCCAATGTGGGATGAAAAGATTCTCCTCCAACGAGGGATCTATAAATACCCCCCACCTAACCCTTCTCTAGGGTTACCCAACTCATTCAACTCTCATTCACTTTGGGTTGAGTTTGGTGCTAAGGTGCTTTGGATCTTTAAGCTCTTTATCCCTCTTTGAAATCCTTTCTGCTCTTTGTGTGTTGGATCTTGGTGATTGCGGATTTGGAGTGTGGGAGCCTAGTATGTGTTTCACTTGATCTTAAGCACTAGGGTTTGTCCAAGGGTTATGTGGTGTTTGTTACTCTTGGAGGTTGAGAACTCCTAGATGGCTAGGCGTCGCTCTTGAGCCACTGATTTACTTGTGGTGAGCCAAGAGAAGTTTGTGAAGGCCGGATCTTGCCCCCGCAAGGAAAGAGATACCACTAGTGAAAGGAGAAATGCATTTGTGTAACCTTAAAAGGAAAGGGTTGAAAAATACTCGGCTCTTTGTGAGCTCCTCAACGGAGAGTAGAATCCCCTCAAGGATTTGAACTTCGAAAAATACTTCAGCACGAAATCTCGGTGATATTCATTCTCCCTCTTACTCCACTTATTGCCTTATTGTGCCGTTATAGCTTAGCTGCTGGTTGTGCATTTACTCTTGGTTGTGTGGTGACTGTATAGCTTGTTGTTGCACTTCTCTGCTGGTCAGACAGTTTGATCCCACTTTCGGGCAATTTGATTTACATCGGACTGTTCGACCTCGGATCAGACTATCTGACTTGTTTTTAGTTTTTGCTTTCACTTTTCGTTTTAATTAGCCTATTCACCCCCGATCTAGGCCTAAGTGACCCTTTCAGACGTGAAGGTGGGCAGGGAGGATGTGGAAGAGGAGCAGTTGTGTGCAGCGACCTGCGACGACGATGTACGACAAGGAAGATGGCTTCCCATCCGCGCCACCGTCGAAGCACGTGCTACTGTCGTCCCCGTCCATGGCGCAGGTGCTGCCGAGGTCCTGCTCGTCACGGGCATGCCCCCAACCGGTCTCAATCAAGTCACGGGGATGTGCCCCGAGCTGTTGTCCATGCCCATGAAGATTGACGAGGCAGGGTTCTGGCAAAAGGAAGACGATCGACGGCTGGCATCGAAGAATGGAAAGTGGCGGTGCTTTAGCCATGGAGGCAAGGCCGGCCGGCATCGGGGGAGGGGTCGGCAGTAGGCGGCCGGCGCTGGAGCACAAAAGAGATAAGAGGGGAGTAGTCATGTGGGAAGGAAAAATCGTACGTGTGGCCCACTGTTGACAAGTGATTTTGGTTGGTCAAATTTGACCAGTGATGAGAGAGATTTGATCAGTCGAATTGTTTGGCAATACAGTTGGAGAGGCTATTTGGACATGATTTTTTAGTAGAACTGTCAAATTTTGACTTAGAGAGCCATTTGGTGAGAGATTGTTGGAGATTCTCTCAGATCAGATCCAGTTAATTGTGTAACATAGGGACTGGTAAGCAAGAAACATGCAAACAAAATCATGCTCTGCCTATCACTACTGTTGGACGTAATTGTCGGCCTAGTATTAATTCAGTTCAGTTCAATTGAAGAAGAGTTGAATCGCAGCAGCAGTACAGTAGGCCAGCCGCCCAGCCAGGCAGGCAGGAGGGGGGCCCTATACGTGCAGGGGTACTCCTACAAACGGCCGCATGCATTCATAAATGTGAGCCCTTTTTGGAGCCGATCGATCATATCGTACGTGACGAAAGCCGATTCGCCGGAGCCCTTGCGCCCTTTTCCCCAACACCCATAAATATGCCAGTCATACCGTTGCTGTTCCTGTTTCTTGCTCCATCATGATCCATCGATCGATTGATCGAGCTGGGTCGGGATCGATGCTGGGAGTACTGCAAGGGTGTGGCTGGAGTCTGTCTGTCTCGATCCAGCTAGCCAACTAGGAGTATTACGAATTAAACCCAGTCATAAGTTATAAAGGATTTTGTTCATATATTATATAGATAATTTTTTTTATATTATAAGATGAAGATAGCAGCTTACTGATATCTTAACAAGTTCAGTTTTAGTTGGATGCAAAAATTGTACTCCTGTATGCTCTATATATTTGGATTGACCATCCAAGAGGTGTCTCAAGATTCGTTTTATCAAATTGACAACATAGGTTACTAGGTCTCATGCCAATTTTAATTTGCTTCTATTCGTCAATCATAATTCATACTCCATATATATATAAACTTATACAAAACCATTTACTCGTAAGAAAATTGCTACTTCAGTACTTTCTCCGTTCATGAATATAAACATTGACATCTTAATTTGTTTAAGCAGAGATTAAGGTGGAAGAAAACCGAAGCTATTCTTGGCTTTTTAATGACAATGCCCCCGTGTTTAATGCCTGCGCTAGCAGCTGAAACTTTGCTGAGACAATTAATGCTGCAAAACAAGTTTTAATTTTCTTTGTTTTTTATTCTCTAGACTAAACTAGATGTATTATTATTCTTATATAAGTAAATCATAATTTCTAGTGTCATATAGTAGTAATTCTTACTACTTAGGGCATTATTTGTTTACAGAAGATTTTGTTTATTCTCTTATGGACAGTTAAGTAAGGCCCCAGGCCCCAAGTACTTGTAAAAAATGCCCTATATGTAAACAAGAAGAGAAAATCCAAAAAAATAACTATTTACAAGCGCCCAAATCCAAAAAAAACAATCGACGAACCCAAGTACATGCACCTTTATCCCAAAAATACCATCACCATTAGATTTTCGTTAGCCACCATCCGTTAAGTGCTATAAAAATACCATTTTATCTCTACGAATTATTGAAAGCTGATTAAAACTTTTGCTCTTTTTGTCTTAGTGTAAAGAGCAACCTATAAATTAATGTAAGCTAACGGAAAGAGCAAAAGTTTTAATCAGTTTTTAAAAATTCGTAGCGGTAAAATGATCTTTTTATAGCCCTTAATGGAAGGCCTAACGGCGATGATATTTCTGAAACAAAGACGCTTGTACGATAGAATTTCCAGGAATTTGGGTTCGTCGATGGCATATTTTGGATTGAAACATTTGTCAATGGTATTTCTTAGATTTTCTCAAAAAGAATATAGCAAATAATAGTTCTTTTGGCCTCTATATAAACAGTCATTGATAATGCCTGTGACTAACAATCTTACGAACTGCCTATGATTAGGCACCTAGTATGACCTCTTCTGTTCCATTCGCAAGTGTCCTTAGCACTCTGGTTTAGGAGATAATAATAATAATAATAATAATAATACTAAAATCGCAATAATTTTATGAGGAACATTTTACTCAAGCTCACGGCATGAGGTAACGGGGACGATCGATGACTGGCCAAAAAAAAAAATGGCCCATGTGGGGGCCAGATCGTCCAACATGATAGCCAAGGTACGTAATGATAGGTTTTAGGCGGCAAATGTTGCGATTTGCATGGGAATAATTTTGATCCACATCCAGACTGATAGATCTTTCCAAATCAACACTTTTTAGGCCCTCTATATGTCATCATGTTAATTAACCACGGTCCTTTCGTTATGTCAGTAACAGTAATTGTACATGTAACTACATCTTTGGACTTTAGCTTTTACATGCATGCCTGTACCTTTTCCTAGATAAAGAAAACCGACATGCCACATTTTTATGCAGCGGTGGTGGTACGTACTCCTACTACTACTGCAAATATTCAGCTGCCAATTAAAGTGAGAGTATCTTCAAAGTACAATTTGTTTGGTCGGATAGGAGATCAGGAGAGACCGTCAGTACAAGCAAAAGGACGCTACGCTAGCAGACACAGGAGACGTAAACAGTGCAGAGTTGTTACCTCGAACGGAGAGATGAAGAGAAACAAAAACAGAACGGGGGAAGAAGGGTCAGCTAGTTAAGCCATTAAGAAATGAAATAAGCAAAGAAAAAATGATCCTAATTAAACGTGATCATAAAGTGCAGTAGTAGTTTAGTTATATTTGATTGATTCTTTCATTGTTTGTTGAGCCTTGATAGTCGCATAATCAATACTGACTGTTTCTGTTCTGCACTCATTCTGAACTAGATTTGAGAATATGTTTCATTCTTTCAGATGGCGATGAGAATATGCCGACTGTTTCCATGTTCTGAGTTAGTATTCGAACAGTAACTACTTATTTACGTACCATACACACTTGAGTTACTGACGGATGTTCAAAGACTGAAAGTTAGTTTGAGAAAGACGATATGGTATTAAGCAGAATTAATTGAGGGGAGATGAAATAAATAAAACACTGGTAGTAGTAATTTCAGTAGCTAGCATGCAGCATCAAGCAAGCAAATCCAACGCACGCGCCAACAAACAACCACATGCGCGCGCGCGAGAAGCATGCACGAGACGGACAGAGGCAGTCGTCGTGAAGAAAAAAGCACACACACCAACCTCGATCTCTCTTCTTCTAGCTCTAGCTCACTCACTCTCACTCTCTCTCTCTCACACACACTCACACTGATTAATTAGCTAGCACCGTGTAAATGGGCTGTATCTCGATCGATGGATATCCTATTAGCAGCAGCTAAATCAACTACTTGCTAGTCATCATCATCATCTTCATCTTCTTCATTAGCAGCACCAGCAGCAGGTAAAGCTTGTTGCGTGCTAGGTATACTAGGGGGCCAGGCCAGAGCGCGCCAATGGCGGGCGGGCCTAGAGCCAGAGCGCGCCGGCCTCCTTGAGGAGAGGGACGAGGGATCCGTTGATGTGCGCGGCCATGACGCGGTCCATGGCGCCGACGAGCTTGCCGCCGATGAAGACGACGGGGACGACGGGCGGCGATGCGGCGGCGGGGCCGCCGTACCCGACAAGGCGCGCCAGGGCGCGCTCCAGCTCGCGGCCGCGCGGGTCGAGGTCCAGCTCGTGCACCGTCGGGTGCACGCCCATGCCGCAGAAGAGCCGCTTCACGGCGTGGCACATGCAGCAGCTGCTCACGCTGAACACCACCACTGCGCTCTCCGACGCCAGCCGCTCCACCCGTGCCACCGCGCTCTCCACCATCGGCGCCGGCGCCGCCGCCGGCATGTACCACGCCTGCTCGGCCGCCGCTCCGTACTGCATTGTCGCGGACGACCAGGTGATCTGATGAGCAATGGAGATGTTTGTTTCCTTCGCCTAAAACGATTAGCTTAGCTAGAGAAGCGCAGAGAGCAAAGCTAGCTGTGTGCTTGTGTGTTGCTAAGCTAGAATCAACTGAGGTGAGCTTGAACACTTTGAGCAGGAAGTGAAGGTTGCTGGACATGTATATATAGAGAGGAGGGTGAGGGGTACAATGGTAAATTTAGGGGGGCAGGGCAGGAAGGCTAGCCACTTCCAAGCCAATGAGGTCCTTTTTGGGGTTCCAACCCAATATTACTCGGTTTTACTTATGTTTTTTTGGGGGTAGCACTAGCTCACCACTTGTTTATTTTCACCCTGTCTAATTTAGTTTATTGTCAATCTGTTGGTGATGTGAATTCTTTGTATGCAACTGGTATCATGACTCATGCGTTACTCGTTGTACATGCATGTTTTTCACCTAGCTAGTGGTAGCTCCATGCATATATTTAAGCCTTGTCCATTGTGCTCCCTTGCCTGGATTCAGCCGAAATGAACATTGAACAATCCCAAATCAAGCACAATACGTATTCAGAGATATTTTCTGCAATTAACAGAAGCATCTGGTCAACTTCTATGGCAAACAAGTCACTAAATTCACTAAAGTTTAGTATAGGTGAATGTTACTACATTGTACTAATAGTAGTACTTTCCTTTAGAGCATGTCTAATAGGCCAACCTGGACTGGCGATAGCGTGACCACGTCGGCCTCATTGCTGTGCTGGAGGAGAGAATAGTAGAGAGAGAACGCGAGTCGACGATAGAATTATCGCTAGGCTGCAGCACGCTGTATAAGGAAAAAAGAAAAATGAGCCTGATGGAGATTGGTTCATGCTTAAAACAACCATGAAGGATGCAGTAATTAGTAGGACCCATATCAATTTAAAAAAAAATATATCAGTTGTTACCGTAAACGATAAAAGACCATTGCTTTATGGGCAAACTATACTAACGGGACTATAGATGATATGGATGTTTTACAGCTTGCTAGTTGACGATATTATTAAATCTGCTTTTACGTGGAATAAATCAAATTAAGATGAAGTTGCATGTTAAGAATAAATCAAATTAAGATGAAGATGCATGCAAGTGTACATGCACTGTTTGGTTCTGAAAATGTATGTTGTGCTGCGTGGAGACAGGCAACCGAACGGATTAAACGCAAGGCTTTTTCTTTCATGGCAATGCAGCAGCAAACACTGCGAGTGTATTACATCACCAAGATGTTTCTTTGTCCCCCTGGCTTTTGTGCGTCCGAGCGTACCATCACTTTTCCGGGGCACAGCCTGTCTTTATCAATGCAAAGGAGTGGCCGCGCCCCTGCGTTGTTGTTACTACTACCACCGAGAAGAATTGGCTACGAGATTTGATTTGATGGTGACTGGGAGAAATTCAAAGCCATACTCCAAAATACCGGCTTTTGCTTCCCCTAGCTTGGGGTTTCAGCATAGTACTCCTACTGTGTGTTTCCAGAATCATTCCTTAGTCAACATTTCAAAAGTTTTTGCGTGCATGGATGGAAGCAAAAGATCGATCACTTCGTACTGTCATACATATCCGTTATGGAATTGGATCCTATTCCTACTCACTCCAGTCACAGACAAGTGACGTCTTAGGGTGAGTTTGAACATAGAGGTTCGGAACTCATTTCCTTCGTATCGAAAACATAATATTCCATTCATCCTAAAATATAAAAGATTTTAGATGAATATGACACATACTAATATTATGAATCTGAAAAAGAAGCATTCACCCAAAATATTTTCTGTCCAGATACGTAGTATTATAATATATTACATTCATTCAAAATTTTTTATATTTTAGAACGGAAGAAGTAGTTCATTAGTACATGATTAATTAAGTATTAGGTAAAACATATAAAAATAAATTAACATGATTTTTAAAGTAACTTTTCTATAGATTTTTTTTAAAAACAAATTATTTATCAGTTCGGGAAATGTGTGCTCACAAAACGAGGGAGTACAAGTTGGGAGGAGGAAGTATAAAACATAGCCAGAATGTTTGCAATCAACACATTTAAACGTACTTCGAACATCAATTTTGAATGTTTCAACTCAACTTTCGAATGGTTAGATTCGTCTTAAAAGTAGTTTCAAAACATTACTATAACTTTGCTATAATTCGTAATATAATCAAATTAAACAAGTATATCGTTGACCACATCATTGCCTAAAACGCCACTTACTTGCGACCAGAGGGAGTACTACTTATCAAATTAAACACTGTGTGAAATTAAGAACTTTCAAGGTGATCGATCCAAAGAAGAACTTTCATGCCTCTGGAAGAAAAATCAAACAACTTTGAAACCCCCCAGCAGATCAGACTTATTCAAAGGAGCACTACTACTAACGGCCTTTGGAAGATGCAACGGCCGGGCATGCCCATGCAATGCAAATGCAAGAGATGCAACTTTGACAGCGAGAGTGTGGGGGTAATAGCGGCTGTCCTCGTCCTTCCTGTCGGGACGAGACGACTGTACTGTGCATGCATACAGGAGTAGTAGGACCTACAAAGCCAGATCACACACATGCATTACATATATATGGCCAAAACGAGCTTTTTGGTCGACCCCAGCCAAAGCCAAATCAAAGGAAGCCACGCACTGTTTCTGTTCGCGTTTGCTGTGCTAGCTGTGATGTGTGTCATCCATAGTGTCACACCCTAGCTAGCTTTGCTTTGCTTTCTTCCACCTAACATGGAGATATCATGCGTGTCTCTGTTGTTTTCCTCGTCACACTAGGGTTTGCACAGTGGGCGTTGTCTCCGGCCGGACCATGCATCGATCGACCTGCATTGCATGGTGCTCTGCTAGCTTATTGTTGGCTTTATGTGGCAGCTATAGCACACATTCATGGGACATAGTTATTGTCTTCTGTGGTGTTGTAATGTTGAGGCCGGGTTGGACCATATCTGATGGAACAATAGTAGTTGTGGGGATCTATATTGGGCACCCCCATCTCCTATACCCCCTCAGCCCCACAACACAATGGACAACTAGAGTTATCTCCCTCTTGGGGTAGTTGCTCAGTTCAAAAGGAAAACGATATTTAAGGTTTAAACAAAGTCATAAACCTAGCTTAGCTGCTTCCATAGTTTTTTGGTGTTAAAGAATATAAGCTACAATACTAGCTTGTGCGCAGAATGGAGAAATTTGGAAATGGTGTTTAAGTTCAAAATGGATTTTTCTTTTTGTGTGTGTGTGTGTGTGTGTGTTTTTGTGTATTTCTTTTGATGGAGAAATGAGAACTAGGGTATCCCTTTCTCCGGGTCTTAGGGTAATATTTGCCACATCAATACATTTTGCCTTAAGCAGAATTCATTGCCAGGTCAGAAACAGAAAGCTGACAGCTGGTAGGGCGTGGGGATTGGGGCCCCGAGACACCTATGCCATTCATGGTTACACATTCTATATGTTAAGAGGAGTGTGAAAACCTACAAGATTTATATCTATAAGGTACGGTCGGGGTCCTCTCCGGCCGAGGCTCCGAGACACCTATGCCCTTCATGGTAACATACTTTGTATGTTAAGAGGAATGTGAAAACCTACAAGATTTATATCTACAAGGTGCGACCAAGGCTTGCTCCAGTCGAGGCCTCAGGGCACTCATACCATTTATGGTTACACACTTTGAATATCAAGAGGAGTGTGATGACGTACAAGATTTACATCTTCAAGGACTCCAAGATACAACTACATGTTGGAACGAAACTTGTAGAGTTCTGTCTGTCATGAATTTTTCATCAATGATATCTTTGAGAAGCTCGTCTAAACATGATGAGAACTTCTACAAAGCACGGGAGTGTGCCCGGGGTTGGGGACCATCTAAGAGGCCGAGGCACAGTATATGCCCCGGGGTAGGACACGGCCCGAGAAAACAACAGCCCGGGGGATTGACGCTACCTTAGGGTAAAAATAAATCATGTGAAAACTCTAACGAGGAGTCCGTTGGTATTGATTGCCCCGGGCTCTTCATAGAGATCTTCGCTTAGGGGTTATCATCTCAAGGCAAAGACTGTGTGCACCGCCGGTGGTCTGAACAGGATGACGGGCCCAACGATTTGATCGAGGGCAACATCATCATGCCGATTGCAGTGCAGTGCCCAGAAGATTACGGATCGAGTTTACAGCTTGATCATACGCAACCAGGTGGTGACGAGGTTTGAAGCTGTTGACGATGTCGTGTCACTCGAAGAAACAGGGGCGGAGCGACGTGTCACGCGCTGGCAAGCGGTTCATAACTTCGCCACCAAGCAAGGAGATAAACGGTGGCTCTACCATGACTTGACTTGGGTCCACCAAGCCTAGTTTCAAGAATGTGGCAAGAAAAAAAATCCCAACTGTCCCAGGTCCCCTTGTCAGGGTGGCCAGGGCACGGTAAAAGCGGCCATCCACGGTAATTCTTCCATTAATTCTAGGATGTCAAAGAAAACAATGACAAGACATAGCATAAATGTTTTCTATGTGATAACAGCGTTGTAGACCCCTCTTCGACTATAAAAGAAAGGGTCGTGCTATTGAGATAGGGGCTAGAAAATGGAAGAAGAAAACCTTAAATAGAGCAACTTTAACACCGACTCATCTTGTAAGGTTATATTGTATACTCTTACATCCTTATAGTCCCAAATACAGGAGTAGAATATTACACTTTCGAGTGGCCTGAACTTGTATACGTGTTGCGTTTATACTTGTTCATTTTACGTATTTTTGCATACCACACACGCCACGAGCTCGATCCCTACTCGCCCTTTGGCCGGATCTTCATTGGGAGATCTTCACTTCCCTGTTGTGGGAGTATCACACTCTGACATCTCCACGTGAGGTTTGGAGCCTAAGTATTCGTGTATGTTTTGGCTATGTATATGCTCTGTGAATATAGAGGCCAAATTAATGAAAGATCTATTATCTAAAAATCTATAAGTTGGGTGCAAATATAACACATTATATGGTTTGTCAAACGTGTGTTGCACCTGCTATTTTGGTATTATAAATCTAAAACTGAAATTATATGTTAGATATGTTCCTTATTTTATATTCATGGCTGGTAGATTAATAAAGAATACATATCAATTACATACAGCTAATTATTAATGCCAAAATTACATAATGAACTGAGAGTCCAGTTGTCACACCCCAAAGTTTGCTTTCCAGGTTAAAATTCGTGAAATAAATCGCGTAAAATAAAATTTCCTTTCTAACCTAGAGCAAAATTCTAATTTAAAAATATATTTAATCAAGTGAAAATGGCATGGTGGATTTTTCTTGAGTTCCCCGTGTCAAAATATATTAACAAGATTTTTAGTGGAATTTTCAGAGCCCTCGAAATAATTTTAATCAATTAAAAACCTCTATCGCAATAAATAAATCCCTGGGAAATCCTTTTCTTTTTTTCTTTCTTTTTCTTTTTCCTCTTCTTTTTGGGCCATCGGCCCACCTTCCTCCCTTTCCCGGGCCGGCCCAAGGCCGCTCACACCATCCCGCGCAACCCCCTCCTCTCCCTCTCGGGCCGGCCCAAGGCCACGGCCCGAGCCGCCCGAAGTCCACGCCGTCTCCCTCTTCCTCCCAGGCCACCGACATGTGGGGCCGCCGCCCAGGCCGTCTCCCCCAAGGCCGGCTGCCGCCGCCCACGCCGCCCGTATCCTCCGCGCCCACGCGCCCCGCAACCGTCGCCTGGGCCACCTCCCCGCGCCGCTCGCGCCCGTTCCCCCACTCCGCACCATCTTCCCCCGTGCTGTAGAGGCCGGGATTCGCAACCAAATCCCGCCCTCTCTCTCCCCTCCTGCGCCGAACTTCGGCGAGGAAGCCGGAGCCGACGGCCAAACCCTAGCCCCGGCCATCCTATAAATCGGCCTCCCCGCGCTCCCCTCTCCCTTTTTCCCCTAACGTCGCCGCCTCCCGTGCACCCTAGCGCCGTCGCCGCCGTCATCTCCTTCATCTCCGGTGAGCGCCGCCTCCGTCCTCTCTCTCCCTTTCCTCTCGGTGCCGCCCCGCACGGCCCCGCTCGCTGCCGCCCGCATCGGTCNCCCCGCGCGCTCGCCCGCCGCATCCGGCCGCCGCCCGTGCTGCTGCCTCCCACGTCGCCCGCGCCGGCCGCCCTGCGCGCCGCCGCGCCATGGCTGCGCCGTGGTCGCGGTTGGTGCCGCATGGCCGCCGCGTGGACGCCGAGTTGGTGCCACACGTGCGCCTTGTGGTGCGCCGCCTGCCGCCGGCCGGTGGACTCGATCCACCGTGGACCGGGACCCCGTGCCACCGACAAGTGGGGCCCACCTGTCGGCGCCGCCGCCTTCCCCGCTGACGTCAGCCCTGGCGTCAGTGACATCAGCCCTAGGGTTTATTGCGCAATAATTGAATAAGGACTTTTCTATTTATAGTAAAAACACAGTTAATCTTATAAAATTCATAACAAATTCATCTGCACTCCGTTTGAGTCCATTCAAGTTGCAGAAAATTCATAAAAATGTCTAGAATCCATTAAAAATGGTTTTGTTCTCTGTTTCAATAGACTTATAGCCTGTTTGCTTGTGTGCTTTGGTTTTTGTTTAGATTCCGGTAATTCCGACTCTCCGGTTTACTTTGACGTTGTTGCCGAGGTCGATCCAGCGCAGGAGCAAGGCAAGTCAAGCTTATTCACTTGAACATATTGTACCTAAATTGCGAATGTCTCATTTTTCCTAAATTTTGCATTGTTTTATAATGTCATTTATGGGCTTATTTACCTATTGTACTTAGCTTTATATTTCAATTACCTTATTCTTTTGATAGCTTGGGAAGTAATTTGAGTAGTCGCTAGAATAGAACATGCTTAGCCCTGATTAGTAACATTAGCACATTAAAGGGATCACTAATGCCTCATTATTACTTAATGTTGGTTATTTAATGTCAGCTCACGATGGTTAATCGTGAATGATTAAATAATTAGTCCAACTAAAACCTGGATAATGGTGGATTGTGAGCACATGGTTTTGATGGTCGTGCTCATGACAATTAAGGACCGGTTCGCGGGAAACCCTGGAAAAATTATCGTATTTTCCACAAGCCAGCATGGGTAATGGCTGGACTTGTAGTATGGCTTTTTCCTAGCCAACACATCCAGGCGAGGGTGGGCGTGATGGAGTTGGGTCGGCGGGGGTTTACCCGTTGATCAGCTGCCGGATTCACCTAGGCACGAGAGGGGGCTGCCGGCCTTGGTTTAAAGGTGGGGGCGAAACCTGAGGTGTGGTGCGCTTGGTTAGGAAGGGTTGTGTGAAGGGTCCTGTCGTAGTTCCTTCCAGTGTACCGCGGTGGTATGTCGACGCACGGTAACGTGTTGTGGGACTGTGTCTTGTGGGTACAGTTGTACACCTCTGATCAGAGTAGATCTATTCGAATAGCCGTGCCCGCGGTTATGAGCGATCAACCAGATTCACCGTTATTAGTTACACTTCTAATAACTTGACTTATTAGAACTTGTGTAGTTCAGGTGGTGGTTTGGGCCTGTCGCGACGCGGTGTAGCGTTGGACAGTGATGGTTCAATTTTGATTAATTAACTCAACTGTTTTTACCGCATTCAACTATTGTCTTTAAATGCGTATTTTATGCAAATAACCCCTTCAGCCTCCTTTGTTATTACTTGCATCATTACTCCCTTTTCGGTATGACTTGTTGAGTACAGTGGGTAGTACTCAGTCTTACTTAATTTTTCCCCACATCAGAGTTGGAGTACGCGTCAGATGGAGGCTACTTAGAGGAGTAGACTTGTGCTTGCCGTCAAGGATGCCCGTGGAATGGAGTTGCCACGCTGCGAGCGTCTAGTTAACCAGAATAGCTTGTTTAGTTTTTCCGCTGCGTTTATGTAAGAGATTTTTATAATGTTTGTAAGACGTGGATCTGTATGTCAACTTTGTTGTTTGTGTACCCTGGCCGGTCCTGGACGGAGATTTTAATACACATTCTGCTTGGAATTCGGGTTAGCGAATTTCTGAGCGTGACACTAGTACAGGTACAACTTTATATTTATCAATTCCAAAAGTTTAAATCACCAAATTTTTTTAAAAAAGTAAAACTAGAGAGTCTATAATATCTATCTATTTATTATATACTAAAGTCCATTAAACTTCCTACAAACGTTCTCAAACTGTCACGTGAAACTCCTATAAACGCTACTACGCTGTCATGCGGGACTCTAATAATTAGAGAAAATCATAATAATTCTAACAGAAAAAGAAAATATCCAGCCATCGATTTTCATTTAAATTGATGGACCCGTTATTTTAGACCATTAGATTAAATTTATTAAAAAATAATACTAATCTCATGCACGTACACCCTAAAAAAAAATCCCGGATACGTACAGAAAACTCTATCCATCTCCCCTAAAAATCTCCTGTAGGTACAGAAATCTCTTCTAATCCTCCATACATGTACGACATAAACTACGTACCATTCATCGGGAAACTGCTGAAAAAAATACATGCAGATGTACGTACGAACTAATAAGCCCATCCTCCTCCATCACGCAAATATCATCTACTAATATTTCTCCCAGTACGTCCCAGACAGTGCTGATGACCTGGCAAGAAATTGGTTGTTTTATACAGAGTTTGCATCGCAAGTCAGTGATGGAACTGTTGAACGTCTCACTGGATTTTTTTTCCAATTCCTGTGAAAATTGAACTAAATTTTGTGAAACTCCTGTGTTCATAGCAGGCACTAGGCTTGGCTCACTATATAGCATTTTCCTACGTGGTTAACGTAGTGTAACTTTTCTTTCGAACTTAAAAAACTTCATTAGATTATTACCATTAAATTTATCATCCAAGATCCATATTAACTAATTTGGAGTATATTTTAACTATATTATGATTATATTAATTTAGGTCAAAACCTAACATTTTGCATGTCATCTGGACCATCATAAAAATTATAACAAAAAAGAAAATATTGATTATATGAGTATATATAACTTCACATACATGGATAACTACAATTATACCTACGACGCCATAAGAAATAAAAAAAACTAAGAGATATTTCAACACAATATTCCCTTTGATATAAAAAAATGATAAATCAGAATAACATTATTAGATCTGTCATGAAACGAACTAAAAGTATCAAGCATATTTCCCACTAATCACTGATGTATTAGTTATCCATACAAATCCATATACGCCAATCATCGAGTTACAATTCTAATGAGGTGTATATGCATCGCATTGGCTATCTAAAATATGATGAGTACGCAGACAATCAAGATAAAGGAGATTTGATAATATATATTATATGTTTCTCTATCATTTTATAAACATGCATAGCTAAATGCACACATGATGTAATATAAATGTAACAAAAAAACATTTCCACGATAATAAGAATCTATAGAAATTTAAACAAAAAAAATAACTAGCATAGACCTAACAGTAATAAAATATTAACAGCTAATCTTAAGGATATACAAAATTGTAAACTATCATTTATAGGCCTACCTATTAAACGCCCTACAGAATCCTCCTAGAACGTCTATCTAACCCTGTAACATATAGGATAAATTTTTAAAAATTCTCCATAAAATATAAATCATCCAACACTCAAATCTTTCATTAATTTAATCACCCATTAATCTAAGAGAATAAAAAAAAATCCAAGCATGTTATCTAATAGAAAGACATTTAAGGTGTCATGTGAGGTTACAGTGACCCATTGCAAGATGGACAGATTTGTAGCAAGGATGCCTAGCATCAAGTTGCATGGTCTGTTTGGTCGAAGGGCAAGGTTGAATGGGATATGGCCATCCATATTTTTAAGGATGGGGATATCCAAGTTTTTCTGATTGGTTGTATGGAT
Source organism: Oryza officinalis (assembly GCA_008326285.1). NCBI lineage: Eukaryota > Viridiplantae > Streptophyta > Magnoliopsida > Poales > Poaceae > Oryza > Oryza officinalis. Next base: position 34,056,169 of record BDMV01000002.1, on the reverse strand, counting down.
GAGATAAGCCAACTTTTTGTTTGGTTGGTAGGACGAGGGTGGATGGGATACGATTAATTAACTAATTATAATATCTTAATTGGGATAATATTATTTAGTTATACATTTACCTGTAGAAATTAACACTTATCAACAATAATCTTGCCATGCTAATTACTAATTAATAGCAAAACATGCTAATAACATTAATCATACTCTAATTAACTTGCTAATCACTCACTAATCATGTACTAATCAACATCCCAAAGAAGGTGGATGGCTTTATCATGCCAAAAAAACTGGATCCCTTCATCCAACATATTGAGAGAATATTTTCTTTTTTGGGCCACCACATCCACCCTACCATCCAACCAAACACCTCAAAAATCAGGCAGTAGTATCCCATCCAGTCTCATCCATCAAACCAGACACTTAGTAGAGATCACAAAGAATCACTAAGACAAGGCAACTAGCGAAAGCCCATAACAATTAGTTTGCGATGACTAAACCTTCTCTCAACTCCCTTATCTATACACTATTATTTATGTCACGTCAGCTTGAAAAATGTACAATTTAATAACATAGTAAAAATAATTTGCAATAGAGAGGCTACATATTAAAACATTCAATTAACTCCCTTTAGCCTAGAAATAATAATACTGAGCAACAACTCAAGTAGGTAACAAATTTCTATCTTCAATGTCAATATTGAATTAATCATTAGAAAGAGCGCGATAGAGTGAATGGCTCAAACAGTTGGGTGAATACTATCCAATTTGTAAGGTAAGTGCTTTTTTTAATTATGATAGTTTAGCAGGCTACTTATTCCGAAGTATTGTGAGTAGAGCAAGTAGGCAATCATATCCATAATAGTTTACTTAAAATAGGATTTCATGATGAGTTACATGTAATGAGACATTGCTACAGTAATATTTGATAAAAACATACTTTTTAATTTCATGTTTGGAAATCAAAACTAACAAAAATCTTAATAAGGCATCATATATTTATTTTCACGTCATGATTCTCTATAGTATAATGAATAATATTATGAAATATCATTATAGTAGAAAAACAATAAGCCTATATCCTACATGGATTGGGCATACTTATGCATAGTACAACACTTATATTTCCATCCTCATTTTGTATAAAATAGTTAACCCAAATGTACTTTATCCACCTAAATTTTTAAGGTGATACTAAACCACCAATTGTAACAACTTCTGGCATGAGCCGCAACTACATCACTTATGTAGGCTCCTAACGGGCTAGGGAGTCATAGGTTGAAGATTTACCAAACTATTGATATCTACTACATGAACTTCTAAACTTTTTATATTAATCAGTGGCAACACATTTAGTTAAATTTATCATAATTACAGTAAAAATTGTGAATGACCAATTTGATACCACTATAAATCATGATAAAATCCTCTTGAGCCATCAAGGAAAAAAGATATCAAAATTCAAAGAATAGTTAGTTCCGTATTATCCCAAGATTTCAGTTATAGTTTTATTCTTCAAAGTTTATACACATAGAAACAAAGAGATGTTCGCGTAAACACATGGGATACCTTTTTAAGTTAATAATAACAAAGACGTGTGAATGATCCGTCAGAATCAACTCTCTTTTTTGTTTTGTTTTGCTACATTAATTAATGGGTGGCGTAAACTCTAGATGGGTTACGTGCCCTATCTGATTTGGTTTCTGGTTATGGAGATAGTGTCAGACGTCCTGATTTCTCTGTAAATGTAGAGCCGTGGCCTATAAAAAAAATAATCTTTCACTCTAAATCTAAAATATACAAGTCGAAATTTATAGTTTCAATTGTGGTTTTTTTTTGGAAAAAGGGTCGTATTGATTTGCAAATGCATTGTAAGTTTAGGCCGTGTTTAGTTGCAAAATTTTTTTTTGACAAAAACATCACATCAGATATACGGACACACATTTGAAGTATTAAACGTCAACTAATAACAAAACAAATTACAGATTCCAATTGTAAACTGTGAGACGAATCTTTTGAGCCTAATTAAATCATCATTAGCACATGTGGATTACTGTAGCACTTATGGCTAATAATGGCGTAATTAGGCTCAAAAGATTCATCTCGCAATTTACAGTCGAACTGTGCAATTGTTTTTTTTTCATCCACATTTAATGTTTTATACATGTATACAAACATTTGATGTGACGGAAAAGTTGAAAGTCTGAAAGCTTGGCTAGCTACTCCTACGACTATACTCCGTACTTTGTTCTTCGTCAGAGAAGGGGACAGTGCGGTGGCTGCATGCGGATCTCCATGCACACGCGCTGTACTTCCTCCCATGCGAACTGTAGTAGAGTAGAGTAGAGTAGCTAGCATCCGTGGCGCGGCGGGCGATGCATGGGCGAAAGGTGCTCTCGATCGCACGAGAAAAAAGCAGGCGTGAGCAAGTAACATGGGAGCCTGTACTACCTAGCACTGTAGATTCTACTGCCCATGTCTGCATTTCTAGCCCGGTGTGCTGGTTCAGTTTATACTTTTTCATTCATTAAATCCCTTTTGAACAAAAAATTCTTTCTATACATATCTGAATAATTTTTACATGGCATTATTACACATAAAAAAAACTTTGCAATGCCAAGGCCAAAATGCTTGTTTTCTTATAAAAAAAGTTATGGGTATTCTAATTTTAGGGCTTCTTTAAATAAAAAGATTTTATGTAGAAATTTCATAGGATTCAAATCCTATAGGAATTTTTTCTACGTGACCATTTGATTCAAAGGATTGAAACTTTTTAAATCCGATGAAATTCCTATAGAATGACTCATTGCATATAGATTTTGGAGAAAACTTAGCAAGAGTTCGAATCTTTTAAAAAATTTTCTTTGAGTCTATTTCTCTTATCTGATTTCTGCTTTTTTCTGCGGTCCAATCAAACGATCATTCCTATGTTTTTTCTATGTTTTGTAATTCTCTGTTTTACATCATCTGATTTCTGTGTTTTTCCTGCGATCCAATCAAACGGTTATTCTTATATTTTATGTTTTGTAATTTTCTGTTTTATTCGGAATCATATTTTTTTTATTCCTCTATTTTTCAATCGTGCGATTCAAATGGGCCCTTATTAATATAAAAAAAATCCTCAATTGGTAGATCGATCGAGTTGGACGCAGTTGATAGCTGCCTGTTCTGAACTTTTTCCAAGGGCGGTGATACGTATCTTCCGATCGCTCCTTTGGGAGTTTTTATTTGGTTTTTCTCCAATCGCTTTGTACTTTCTTGATCCTTTGGATGCATGCTTGTGCTTTGTGCTAACTATCCGGCCGGGCCTCGACAGAAATGGCTAAAAGCTTGGGCCTCGTTACTCTCATCGATCTCAATCTGAATCCTGTCCATATCCAGGTTAAGATCACGTCCACAGGCACAGGCCGGCACTGCAGGCGGCGAGCTTTTTGACTATACACTATACCTTCTTGATCGATCACTCCTTGCTTGCTTTCATGGCTTTTCATGTCATGCTCCTGCATGCCGTCGACCTCTCGCAGCAGCGTATACGCATCACGCATGTAGTAGGAAGCTCCGAGATGGTAGGTGCCGTACGTGCAGTGTGTGTGTTGGGTGTGGTCGCCGGGGGGATGCAAGAAGGGGTGAGAGGCATGTACTCCCTCTGTTCAAAAAATATTTAGGCCTAGTTATTTTGTTTAACTTTTTTTATTAACACGTTTTTTAAACTGTTAATAGTATTTTTTATAAAAAATCTATACAAATGTTGTTTGAAAAATTTAAATAAATCCATTTTTTAAGTTTATAATTATTAAAACTTAATTAATTATGTGTTAATGGATTTTCTTGTTTACGTGCGCTGAAAATATCTTTGAGGGAAAGAACTCAGCCTATATGTATATTTATAAGATAAGATTGTGTTATACTTTTAAAATTCCTATCATCAATTTTTTTTATCAAATGCTTATTATAAAATCAAAAGAAATGATACACATATATGTATTTGCCTCGAAAAATACTATTATAATATTATAAACTTATTACTCCACCCGTCCCATGGGATTATGCTATTTCTTTGTAAAAATTAAGACACCAAAAGGACAAGTAAAAAAATGATAGTGGGGAAATAGACTAGTATGTATAATAATATAAAAGTTGATAGGTGAAAAATACACTAGTATAAAAGTTGGTACGTGAAAAAAATAATTTCTATCGATGAATATGGACACAGACTATATCCAGATTCGTAGCCATAAATTATTTTTTTATTTTGTGACCGATGTGTATTACAAAAGTTGGTAGGTGTGAAATAAAGGACCGCCTTAGAATTACATAATATCTTATATTTTGGGATAGACATAATCTCTTCTTATATTTGTGAACGGGAGGAGGAAAATTTACAAACATATTCTAGTACAAAATCTCATTGTCAATATTTTAAGAATCTGATGGAGTCTTTGTCCTAAATGTTAAATATCTTTTTACTAGAGGGATTAGTTTTGAACAACTAAAACAAATAAGCTATTCTTAGATGAAACCTCACATATTGCTACAGGACAAAAGTTATATGACAATAAGCAAACATGAGGTACAAAGGGAATATGCTTGGTAGCTACGATTTAACTTTGCGTGCTTCAAAAGACGATGTAGCTTTAAAAGAAAATAGATATAATAGATCAATGATATAAATGTGCATGGCTTCATTTGAGAAGAGGAACAATTTAATTTGCATGATCCAAAAGCTAAAAATAATTAAGTTGATGTGGCTTAATTAATGACAGAAAATTAAAGAGAATTATCAATAGCACCACTTAGCGGAGGTAACCTTTATAGGATTTGGAATTAGAAATAGAAAGCGATTATTTTCTACATTTACAATGAGGAATTTTAATGCACCACTTTAATGAATGTATGGACTATATATATATTAAAAATAAACTACTCAATAATATCAGTACTCCTTTAAAAAAAATCTCCAATGGTGGTGTTAGTTAATCTGTCACCCCTCCCGTAGTCTACCGGTTTGACCGTCGGGCTGCTCGGTCTGACCGTCCGGATACATTCGGTCTGATCGGCGCCCACTGCCCGGTTTGACCTTTCACTTAGTGCTGATCGCATTGTTCATTGACAAAAAACACTAGTATTTTCATAAATATTCACCTTTGACAATTGTTCATCATCAAGATTAATCATCACATGATTCTACAATCTCCATCTTTATGAACACATTGTCGGCAGTGTGCTGCCGCCTTCCCGCATCACCAGCGAGAGGCAGGCCGGGCTATCGCGCCGGTTCATGCCGGAATCTGCCACCCGGGAGGTGGTTGCACTGGGTGAGGGACGCCCGGCGCTGCACTACCCAGAGCGGTCCGTCTTTTTCCTCTCCTTCGCCATGGCGGGCTTGATTCCGTCGTTCTCCACATTCTTCATGGTCGTTCTAGAGTTCTACGGCCTCCAGATGGCGCACCTCACCCCCAACGCGGTGATGACGCTGGCCATCTTCGCACACCTGTGCGAGATGTTCATTGGGGTGCGCCCATCCCTTCGGCTGTTTCGGTGGTTCTTCACCGTGCAGCCGGTATGCCGCCGACGGTGGTCGGTGGCTGCTACTTCCAGCCGCGGGGGCAGGTGTTGAACCGCTACATCCCGTGGTCCTTCGCAAGAAGTGGGACGACTGGAAGAGCGACTGGTTCTACACCCCCCTCCCCGACGAAGCGCGCCTCCGACTCCCGAGCCAGCCCCCAGCGCAGGCGCCAAGCTGGCGGGCGACGGTGGATCTGGGGGACGGCTACGACGCCGTCCTGGACCGCCTGGCGGGCCTGCGAGCCCAGGGGCTCATGGGGGCCATGGTGTTCGGCGATTACCTCCGCCGCCGGATCGCGCCGCTCCGGCGACGCGCCCGGGGCGCCTGGGAGTACGCCGGGACCGAGGACCCCCTGAGGACCCACCAGGGGCGTAAGTGGGATTGGGACCCCGAGGACTTCAGGATGGTGGTCCAACGGGTGCTAAACCTTAGCTCCGTGGAGCATCCCTCATCCCTCGGGGGATCCTCCCCCTCTGCAGCGACCCGGAGCGCGCCAACATTCTGGCCATCATGCAGACGGTCGGGGCGTCGGGGGATCGGGCCCCCCGAGGCCATGATGGCGCGGGCGGCAGCCCGGAGGGGACCAATCTACCCCCGGAGGGGGCCACGCTTCGAGGCCCCGCGGCGGGGGTTCGGGGGGCAGCCGCCCTGCCGACCCAAGGGGAAGAGGAAGCAGGAGGCGACCCCTCCTCCATCTCCTCCCCGAGGGGGCGGGCGGCACGCAGGGAGGACGCCGCACCGACACCCCAGCCCGAGGGGGAGCGGAAGAAGAAGCGGCTCCGCAAGTTGGGGGAGACCGAGCCATGCAGGGGGAGCCTCATCACGCCCCCAAAGTGGTCGTTCAGCCGGCCACCCCACAGGTTCGACCTCTCTCCCACAGCGGCCACACTCTCATTCCCAAACCCCCAGGGCTTATTTTTGTTTACCGCTTTCTGTTCCATATTCTTCGTCTGCCTCAGCGAGACCGTCCCGCCCCACGCGTCACTCCAAGGCCGGCCGGCCCGCGGGCAACGAGGCCGGGGAGGCGGCGACCGCAGAGGGCAGAGGCGGGAGGCCGACCTGCAGGAAGCCGCAGGCCGCCTACGGGTAGCTCAGGAGGCTGCCCGGGAGGCGGAGGCGGCGCGCGCGCACGAGGCACCGGCGGCCGAGGCTGCCTCCCAGGTCGCGTCAGGCCGAGCCGCCGGAGCGCCGGAGGCCGAGGTCGCCGGTGCGCCGGGGGCCGAGGCCGCCACCCAGGCGGCCCGCGATGACGCCAGGGGGCGCACCCGGGGCCCGACGCCCCAGGGGGCGCTGAGGAAGAGCCGGCCTCGGGAAAGGCCCCCGAGGCCAACACACCGACCGGCGAGCCGAGCCGGGCTTCACCACCACAGGGGCGGCCTTCCCCCTTTTCTTCCGCCACCCCGCTAAGCGCGGAGCCCCTCCTGCAGGCCTTGGCTACGGCCAACAGCACGGTGTTGGACGGGCTAAGCGCCCAAATGCAGGCCCTACAGGCGGAGCGGGCAGAAATCGACGCGGCGTGGGCGCGCGTCGAGGAGGGACGGCGCTCCGTGGAGGCCATGGTGGAGGCCGGCCGCAAGGCGCATAGCCTGCACACCTCGCAGCTCGAGGCTCGCCGCAGGACCCTGGCGGAGATCGCCCGGGAAGTGGAGGAGGAGCGTGAGACAGCCCTCATCGCCACCGCCGTGCTCGACGAGGCGCGGGACGACTTCCGTCTCCAATACGGGAGCCGGATGGCGGAGCTGGAGGAGAAGCTCGACGCCGCCCGCGGAGTTCTCGACGCCGCCGCTGCCCGGAGCGGCGGGCGGTGGAGATCGAGGCGGCGACCCGCCAGCGCGAGGAGGCCCTAGAGGCCCGGACCATGGCGCTGGAGGAGCGCACCGCCACACTCGGGGGGCGGGCCTCGCGCCTGCTCGTGCAAGAGGCCGCCGTGCGCCGGCGGGCCGAGGCCCTTGACCACCGCGCCGGGAGCTGGAGGCGCTGGAGGAGCGCGCCCGCGCCCTGGACACGAAGGAGGCGGCGCTGGCGGCACGCGAGACCGCCGCCGCTACACGGGAGGCGACACTGGCGGCGCACGAGGCCGCCTCCGCCGAGCAGGAGTCCGCACTCCGCCTCCGCGAAGACGCGCTCGCCGAGCGGGGGCGAGCCCTCGAGGAGGCCGAGGCCGCGGCGCAGCGGCTGGCGGACAGCCTGCTCCTCCGCGAGGCGGCGCGGGAGGAGCAGGCGCGCCGTAATCTGGAAGGCGCCCGCGCCGAGAGGGACGCGCTGAACCAGCGGGCCTCCGAACTCGAGGCGCGGGCAAGGGAGCTGGACGCGCAGGTGCGCAGCGGCGGGGCGGCCGCAGGCCACGACGATCTGGCCGCCCGCCGGGGAGGTTGAGGCCCTCCGGCTGTCGAACGAGGTGGGGCCCGGCATGCTCCGGGACGCCGTCTCCCGCCTCGACTGCGCCGGGTGTCAGACGGGCATCTGGCGCGGGCGGCACCCAAAGTACGCCGCCAACCGGGGGGGCCTCGCCCAGTGCCTCTCGGAGATGGCTGGGGACATTGAAATACTCCCCGAGGAGATCGAGGAGACAGTTAAGTCTTCCTTAAGGGACCTTTCCTGGGGGGCGGTGGAGCTCGTGCTGGCGAGCTACCAAGCCCAGGACTCCGACTTCTCCCCGTGGACGGCGCTTGAGGAATTCCCCCCCGGAACCGAGGCCAACGCGTGCGCCCAAGTCCGGGATGCCGCCGGTCAAATCGTCCATGGCTTCGAGGGGACGGCCCCTCGGCTCGTCTTCGCTGTCGACTCCGATGAGGAGGAGGACGACGACGATGGTGCCGACGACGACAGTGACGGCGAGGCCGGCGACCCGGGTGCGTGGGAGTGAGCTCTCGGGCCCCCGCGTATCTTAATTTTTGGTTCCTTCATCTTCTGAGGCCTTTGGGCCAACGCTTGTACAAACTGACTTCATCTTATCTGCAATCAAACAAAATTTTAACTTCTATGTTAGTTATGCTTGCTATATGCGTGTGATAAGGAGTCTGTGTTGCGATCCCTTTGCATCTTTGGCTTGAGCGAGGGCTCGTGCTCGAGCCCCAGCGTCAAACGGCGCGGGTCGGAGCTAGTGCCTTGGGGAGATCCGCATGTCGAGACTGGCCAGGCCGGGAGCGCGGTGACCGAGGGTTATGGGGACCCGATTGTGGGCCATTGCCGATTCCCCCCCGGAGTTCACCACGCCCCGGGGCACGGCTCGGTTCTGGGCCCCGTTTGGCGGTTTAGACGACCCGGGCTGCCGAGGACAAGGACGAGCACAAGCAGACTGACTCAAGTCAAGATTTTTCAAAAGGAAACGATAACACAGGCGCAGTCCTTAGGAAATTGAAAATGCTTGTTATTGAAATGCTAGGAAAAAATTAAACAAGTATGTGCATGTGGGAGCCCCCGGCCAACCCTGCGTGCTCGAGGGGGATGCGGGGTTGGCCCGAGCCCGAGGTACGACACCTGACCCCCTCATGGATAGAAGCGGCGAAGATGCTCGATGTTCCACGGGTTAGGCAGTTCTATGCTGTCGCCCGTGGCCAATCGAACCGAGCCTGGCCGGGGGACGCCGATCACTCTGTATGGACTCTCCCACATTGGTGAGAGTTTGCTCAGTCCAGCACGCATTTGGACGTGGCGTAAGACGAGATCGTCGACGCAGAGTGATCGGGCCCGGACATGGCGCTAATGGTAGCGCCGCAGGCTTTGCTGGTAGCGCACGGCTCGGAGGGCCGCGCGCCGCCTTCGCTCTTCCAGGTAGTCGAGGTCGTCTCGGCGAAGTTGATCTTGATCAGCCTCGCAATACATGGTGGCCCGAGGGGACCTCAGGGTGAGCTCGGATGGGAGGACCGCCTCCGCGCCGTAGACGAGGAAGAAAGGCGTTTCCCCTGTCGCTCGGCTTGGGGTGGTTCGGTTCGCCCAGAGTATCGCTGGCAGCTCCTCGATCCACGAATCGCCATGCTTCTTGAGGATGTTGAAGGTCTTGGTCTTGAGGCCCTTGAGGATTTCCGCATTGGCGCGCTCCACCTGGCCGTTGCTTCTGGGGTGGGCGGGTGAGGCGAAACAGAGCTTGATGCCCATTTCTTCGCAGTAGTCACCGAAAAGCTCACTGGTGAACTGGGTGCCGTTGTCCGTAATGATACGGTTAGGCACCCCGAATCGAGCAGTGATGCCCTTTATGAATTTTGGCACCGAGTGCTTGTCGATCTTGATGACCTGATAAGCCTCGAGCCACTTAGTGAATTTGTTGATTGTGACATACAGATACTCGAAGCCGCCCGGGGCCTTCCTGAAGGGACCCAGGATATCCAGTCCCCAGACGGCAAACGTCCATGAAAGAGGTATGGTCTGCAGGGCCTGAGCCGGCTGATGCGTTTGCTTGGCGTGAAACTGGCACGCCCTGCATCGTCAGACTAGGTCAGCTGCGTCGTGGAGCACCGTTGGCCAATAGAAACCCTGGCGAAAGGCCTTGTCGACCAAGGCGTGCGAGGTGGAGTGGGCTCCGCACTCGCCTTCATGGACATCGACAAGAAGCTCGACGCCCTGCTCCCGAGGAATGCACTTCAGGAGGACTCCGTTGGCCTCGCGCCGGTAGAGGGCCCCTTCCACCAGCACGTAGCGCTTGGAGATGCGATTGACGCGTTCACTCCCTTCGTGGTCCTTGGGTAGAGTCTGATCTTTGAGGAACGCCTGGATCTCAGCTATCCAGGTGACCAATCTTGGGGGGCCGGGCTCGGCCCCCCCGGGTCCCGAGGCCTGGACTCCGACGGGCCTCGGGGGCCGCGCAGGCACGTCCGTCTCCCCTAGGGGGTCGGGTCGCGCCGACGGCTGGGCTAGCCTTTCTTCAAAGGTGCCCGGTGGGGTCGGGGCTCGCGATGAAGCGAGCCTCGAGAGTTCGTCGGCGACCGCGTTATCCTGTCTAGGCACGTGCCGAAGTTCTAACCCGTCGAAATGGCGCTCTATACGCCGCACCTCGCGAACGTAGGCGTCCATCTGCGGGTCGGAGCACCGGTACTCCTTGGAGACCTGGTTAACGACCAACTAGGAGTCGCCTAGAACCAGGAGGCGGCGGATCCCCATTCCGACCGCCACTTTGAGTCCCGCAAGGAGTCCCTCGTACTCCGCCATATTGTTGGTTGCCTGGAAATCTAGGCGAACCAAATATCTAAGGACGTCTTCGCTCGGCGAGGTCAAGGTGACCGCCGCGCCGGCACCCTGAAGGGCCAGGGAGCCGTCGAACTGCATCACCCAGTAGGTGGTGTGAGGCAGCTGCGAGGGGCTCATGTTGGCCCCGGGGACGGAGAGTCCGAGATCGGGCTCAGGAGCCGGGGTCCATTCCGCCATGAAGTCGGCGAGGGCCTGGCTCTTAATCGCGTGGCGTGGTTCAAAGCGCAAGTCAAATTCGGAGAGTTCGATTGCCCATTTTACTACTCGTCCAGTACCCTCTCGGTTGCGTAGGATTTGTCCAAGGGGGTAGGACGTGACCACAGTGACCCAATACGCCTGGAAATAATGGCGCAACTTCCTCGAGGCCATCAGAATCGCGTAGAGCATCTTCTGGGCCTGAGGGTATCGGGTCTTGGCGTCCCACAGCGCCTAACTAACGAAGTAGACGGGCCGCTGCACCTTCCGGCGGGGCCTGTCCTTTCCGTTGAGGGCACCGTTCCCGGGGCGCTCGTCGTCCGATGGGCCTTGCCGGGCCCACTCGGCTTCTGTGCCGACGACCTCGGGGTCGGAGGGCGTTGGGCCGCACCTTCCTGCAGTGGCCCCGGGGCCTTCCTAGGGGTCGAGGGCATCCGGCGCCGTCGGACGAGCAGGCAGAGGGCCACATCCAGTCGTCAGGGGCCCTAGGCCACCGTCCGGCTCGGGGGCCTCTCCTCCCTTCTCTGTCCCGGGCCGGGTCGACACAGGGTGGGAGCGCGCGGGCCAAGGGTTGTCCTCGTCGTGCTCCACAACCAACGCCACGCTGACTACTTGCGGGGTTGTCGCCAAGTAGAGTAGCAGCGGCTCATCGGGCTCCGGGGCAACCAGGATCGGGAGGGAGCTGAGGTATGCCTTCAACTGGGTGAGGGCCCGCTCAGCCTCCTCCGTCCAGGTAAACGGCCCGGAGCACTTAAGAAGCTTAAATAGGGGCAGCGCCTTCTCTCCCAGCCTCGATATGAATCGGCTTAAGGCAGCCATGCATCCGGTGACGCATTGCACGTCCTTAAGCTTGCTGGGGGGGCGCATCTGCTCAATAGCTCGTATCTTCTTGGGGTTGGCCTCAATGCCTCGGGCAGAGATCAAGAACCCGAGAAGCTTGCCCGCAGCCACACCGAACACACACTTTTCGGGGTTCAGTTTTATGCGCGCGGAGCGGAGACTTTCAAAAGTCTCCGCTAAATCCGAGAGCAAGGTCTCTTGGTTGCGCGTTTTTACAACCAAGTCATCGATGTAGGCCTCAACATTGCGCCCTATCTGACTACCCAAAGAAATACGAGTAGTACGCTGAAAAGTATGGCCCGCATTCTTTAACCCGAAAGGCATGGTTGTATAACAATAAGTTCCTACAGGGGTAATGAATGCGGTTTTTTCCTCATCCTCCCTAGCCATGCGAATCTGATGATATCCTGAGTATGCATCTAGAAAACACAAAAGGTCGCACCCCGCGGTGGAGTCGACAATTTGATCTATGCGTGGCAGGGGATAAGGGTCCTTAGGACATGCCTTGTTAAGGTTGGTGTAGTCGATGCACATCCGGAGCTAGCCGTTTGCCTTGGGGACGACGACCGGGTTCGCGAGCCACTCCGGATGGATGACCTCACGGATGAATCTGGCCTCCAAAAGTCGCGCCACCTCCTCGCGGATGAAGGCTTGGCGCTCCGGGGCTTGCCGCCGCACCTTCTGCCGGACGGGCCTTGCGTCCGGCCGCACGGCGAGACGGTGCTCGATCACCTCCCTGGGGACCCCGGGCATGTCCGCCGGTCTCCACGCGAAGACGTCGGCGTTTGCCCGCAGGAAGGAGACGAGCGCGTCTTCCTATTTGTCGTCCAAGAGACCACCAATCTGGGTGGTCTTGGACGGGTCGTCGCCCAGGGCGACCTCCTTCACCGGGACCTCGTCGCCTGAGGCCATCCGCTGCCTCGGGACGGGCGAGGCGGAGGCGCTGGGCCTCTCGTCGCCACCCGCGGGCTTGGACACCGCGGCGAGGCGGTTCATGCGCTGTTCCATACAAGCAAGCGCGACTTTGAGGTCGCCGTGGACGGTGATGGGGCCACTTGGGCCAGACATCATCATCTAGAGGTAGGCATAGTGGGTGGCCGCCATGAACTTCACCAACGCGGGCCTTCCCAGGACTGCGTTGTAGGGCAGATTGAGGTCCGCCACATCGAAGTCCACCCGCTCGGTGCGGAAGTTGGTGGGGCCACCGAAGATGACTGGGAGGTCGATATGGCCTAGCGGCTAGGTGTGCCCCGACGTCACGCCGATGATTGGCTGGGACGGCCGGAGCTCCATCCCCGGGGCCTTGATGACATCAAAGGCCGCGGGGGAGAGGATGTTGAGAGCTGCGCCACCGTCTATCAGGACGCGCCTCAACTTCACGTTGCCGACGGTGGGGGAGACCACCATCGCGATCTGTCCTCCCCGGGCAACGCATGGCGGGTGGTCGGTCCGGTCAAAGGTAAGGGTGACCTCCGACCAACGCGCCCGCCGCGTCGCCTCATGGGTGGGGACTACGGCCAAAAGCTCTCGCTTCATGGCCTTGAGGCTTCGGCGAGAAGTGTGAGCGCACGCTCGCCCATCAACGGTGGCGACGGTGGCCTCGGGCTTCTAAAAGCCCAGGTCATCATCGCCATCGTCGACGTCCTCAGCGGGGGCCTTCTGCTTGGCCTCACCTTGTCGGTTGCCAGTGGAAGTCGCCGGGGCCTTGCCCTCACGGCGTTCCTGCGTCTTCTCCTCCTCCCACTTCCTCGTTCGCTCGGCCAAGTTTTGAACCGCGCGGCAGTCGGTGAGGTCGTGGAGGGAGGTGTTATGCACAGTGCACCACCTGCCGGCCGGGCGCTCTTTGTCGGGAGCGCCGACCTCCTTCTTTTTGCCGCCCACGAGCCTCCCCTTTCAGGGGGCCCGCGAAGCGCCCTCGGCGGCGAGGACATCACCCTCGTCGTCGGAACGGGCCGACCTTTTCTTCCTCCTCCTGTCCCGCTGCCCTGAACGAGCGGCGGACTCGGGGGCAGCCGGAGCCGCCGCTCCAGAGCCGAAGGAGTTCCAGGTCCAGGCCTCCTCCTTGCGAGCCACACGGTCCGCGAGCTCGAAGAGCTGCACGGTGGTTTGGGGCTCCTTGGAGGCGATCTTTTCGAGCATGCGGTTGTGCTGCACGCCTCCCTGAATGCGTAGATAACCGCATGTGCAGGGATGCAAGGTATGGTGTTGCGGACTTGACAGAACCGTTGGATGTACGAGCGGAGAGACTCATCGTCCCTCCGCTGTACCGCGTGCAAGTCCGCCTCTTCGCCTGGGCGCGGATATGTGCCTTGGAAGTTTGTGGTGAACTACTGGCACAAGTCCTCCCAGGATTGGACCGACGCGGGTGGCAGGTTCATTAGCCAACCTCGCGCCTGGCCCTTCAGGGCCATGGGAAAGAAGTTCGTCATGACCCTGTCGTCACCCCCCGCGGCTTCTATTCCAGTCATGTAGATCTGGAGAAACTCAGCGGGGTTGACGCTCCCATCATATTTTTCGGTGATGGTGGGCCGGAACCTCGGGGGCCAACGGACATTCCGAAGGCTCGCCACAAAGGCTCGACAGCCGACACCACCAATCGGGGACACGGGGGGCCGGCCCCCATGACCGAAATGGAGCGGCGCCCCAGAGGAGGAGGCGCCTTTCGTTGCATGGACGGCGCAACGAGCGTCGCGCCGGCGCTCGATATCGAGCCGGGCGTCTAGCCCCCATGCATATTCTCATGAGTCGGAGGCGTTGACGAGGGAACCGTGGACGAACGGCGGGTGTCGGCCATCGCCCCTCGTGCCCTCCGCCTCGACAACGTAGAGCCAGCGATGGCAGCGCCAGAGGTCCCAGCGGCGGAAGACCGCCTGCCGGTGCCTAGGCGCTGCTGCGCCGTCATGACCAGGTTGGCCACGTCATCCAGCCGACGTTGGGTCGGGGTCTCTGGATCGGGGACGACGGGCGGGTGACGCAAGAGTGCGCCCGCAGCCTGGAGCGCTCCCTGGGGCGTGCCGCCATCACCATAGGTGAGGCAGCGACGCACCCCGCCTCGCCGTCCTCCTCCGTCGCCTGCGGGCGGTGAGGTCGCGGATCCCTCGACTTCCTCAGGCGCCTTCCCTCGCCCAAGATTTCGGCGGGAGGGGGACGACGGGGTGTGAGCCCGATGACGCGGGTTCTGCTCCCCGCCATCACCGCTGGCGCTCAAAGAAGGATCGTACGCCATTTCCTTTTTGGCCATAGGGCTTACCTGACGAAGCTTGGCGCACACGAAAGGAAATGGGGGCTCAGAAAAACACGCGCGCGCCCCCTACCTAGTGCGCCAGATGACAGAGCGTGAAGCTCCTCACCGGGAGACCGCGCAGGCCCCCCTTTGCCGGTTCGACCAGGGGCGCAACGTGAAATTCTTCGCCCCTGATCTGTGGGATCCCAGCGAGAAAAACGCGTGGACGCAAACGATTTAGACAGGTTCGGGCCGCTAAGGAGCGTAATACCCTACTCCTGTGTTCTGGTAGATCTGAGAGTATGATGGACTCCAAAGAGAGTCCTCAGAGAGAGTCCCCCTTATCTCCTAGGCCTAGGCCTCTTTTTATATGGCAAGGGGCTACCACATGGGTCATGAGCTACCTAAGAGAGAAAACATTCTTTTACATTTAGAGCTATCCTACCGTCGGAAGCAGCTTTTGACAGACGCCGCAGCACGCCTTCGCTCGGTCAGCTGACCCATCCGGGGGACGCCCATTTCAGCCTTCATTAAATGGCGGATGACTTCCGTGTCCCGCTCACATTGGGAACGGGAAACATCTGACCGGAGCTGGGGTACCAACTCCGGCTGAGAGACGAGAGACAGAAGGCTCTCATCATTCTGATGGGACGGGGCGAGGCGTGCAGCAGGCTGCCTGGCGCGCGTGCGGTGCACAGGCATCCTGGCACCACCTAACCCGCGATCTGACCGGTCTGCGACCGGTCACTCACCGTGACCGGTCACGGACCGGATATGCACGCGCCATGCCGCATTAAATGCGACGTAGTGTGCCCGTCTGAACCGCTATAAATGCGGTTAGGTGAGTTCTGCTGCGCTCACCTAACCCGCGCATGTGGCATCCAAGCCGCAGGGGTCGGGGCGCCCCAGGTCTCGGGGGAGAAACGGGAGCGGCCCGACCCCGGGGGAAACCGGGAGGGCAGCCGCCACGTCACCCTCGGGCCCGACCCCTCCAGGGGAACGGGCCACATGGATCCCTGTGGCCGCCCTTCCCTTTGGTCTCGATACCCCCGGGCCCGTGTCACCGACAAGTTGCATTGTAAGATTCATCAACAGATCTAACATTACTCAAAACTTTATTAAAACGTGCAAGGTAATCATCCAGAACCTCTCCAATTTTCATATCAAATTTCATGTAATCCTTTTTTAAAAATAACTTTGCATAGTTCCTTGATATTGGAAGTCCCTTGGTGAAATTAGATAGAGCTTTCCAAATCTCATGTGTAGTTTCAAGATGAGAAACACGATCAAAATCCGAATGAGAAATTCCGTGAAGCAAAATTGTCGACGGGCTATACGCCGACTACGGTATTTGCAGGGTATGGGGACCGTTGGAATCAGGGTATACGCGAGAATAGATCAAGTAGACAAGGGACAAGAATTTATACTAGTTCGGGCTTTCAAGATAGGTAATAACCCTACTCCATTATATATGTATTATGGATTGGAATACCGCTCAGAGTATAATGGGGAATAGAACAATTGGATGAATCCGCCGACTAGAGGCTGTCGAGATTGACCCGACGAGATCTTTTCGACAAACACGAGGCTGACTTCCTCCAGATTGCTTCTGGATGTAGTTTTGGCTATGGCTTGTAACTCGATGGCCCTCCCAGAATGTGGGGGCCTTGTTTACATAGAAGAGATTACCTTCCTCTCCAAGTAGAACTCGGGGAGATAAAATCGAATACGGGCCAAAGGAAACATTATCTTTACTTACTAGGACTCTAACACCTTCTATTTCAGGAAGATAATTTCCTTCTTTATTAGCCGTATTTCCTTAATTAAAGGATACCTTCTCGTATACTATCGAGTATATGGTATTGCCGTATTTTAATAACCCGTATATAGGAGGTATGTCTTATCTTTGACAATGATAGTAGCCATCGACTTCAATGCAAATGATTTGACCCATATTCCCGAACAGAGATTCTGAGAACAACTGTTGTCAAACTCATCAAACCCCTCTCAACCACCCGAGAAGAGGCAGAGTATGTGACAAAGTCCTGGTAGCAGTGGAACCAAGAAGAGGCATTGGCCTTCGTTGGCCCAAGTCCACCAGAGCTAGGAAGCTAATCCAGACAAGTGGCTCTGAGGTGAAGCCCCGACCATAGGATTATTTGACAACCATGGTAGCTTTCTCGATCTTACTTTTTCTCTTCTGCAAAAAAACATCCAGCGCGAAGCCCGCCTTCATAAAGAGGGTACTACAAAATAAATAATATGTAGATCTTTCAACTTTTATGAAAACGCTACAATTATGATAAAACATACCCTTTTCTCTTTTTTCCCTTAATAGTATAAGTAATCTAACCTCAACTAAAAATAGATATTGACCACAATATATTATTATCCTAATTGATTCGTCCCAAACTTTGACAAACACAAAAATAAATTCCATTAAAGATCCTTTTGGAAGTCCAATATTTAGAAGAACAAATACATTAAAATCGAGAAGAGGGAAAAAAGAAAGAAAAATAATAATAATGCGCTGATATTATTCAATATCTACGATCCTGAAGGAGCAGACGGACTGATGAGCAGCACTACCACGGGGTCGGATGGCTTGGGATACCAGACCATTTCCGCCTTCTCACTGCACAAACTATCCCTTATAATGCGGTTGCCAGTGTTGGATCATATATGAAGTATTATGTCAAATCTAAGCACCCCATGCTCAAAATCGTAAAAAAAAGAAATTAAAATATTACTATGTTGTGTGGTTTTTAAAGGCGTCAACTGGCGCGCGTTGATTTTCTAGTAATATAGTACCACTAGCTTGAGCACTCATGCATGGCTGCAGTTGCCTGTACGTTCCATGCATGCATATGTGGACACATGCAATGGACTGTTATTATCTGTACCTGTACGAGAACGTAGTACAAGTGTACAACCATACATACACAACGGCAGGTTATGTGTGGAAATAAGTTAGCTTTATTGGGCAGAGAAACAGCAGTGTGGACCATCAGAAGAAATATCAGCCACAAAACTAACTAATTAACTGTCAGTAACTAACCAAAAGCTACTAGTCTGAATAAAAGTGAAAGCAGCCTGTCTAGCACGCTTCATCAGTACTCCACTCAACTCCATGAAAAAGATCACAAAGTTATACTCCCCTTTTATAAGTAACGTGAGTCAATGTTTTACAAGGTCGATCAGTCTACATAAAAACTTAGGACATGTACAATAGTCGTTTAATAGTGGTTTCTTAGCAATGTTAATTAGGAATACTTGTTGACGTGAAAGAAAGAGAAAGAGGAGAGATAAAACATTATTGTTATGGGTAATAACGGCTTAACAACGACTCTTAGCCTTTATAATATAGAAACATGGTTGCATGAGGGTAAAAAATAGAAAGAATAGTAATACAAGGAATATTTTTTGAGTTAATGGTTGGAGCCTTTATCGTCTTAACTATCGTAAAGACACGGTCTCTAAATAATTTTTTGTATTGTCTAAGAGACGATACTCTTCTCTACCATTGAATATGCCCTAAGAAGTGTTGTAATGATCTATTCTGCTATAATAAGCTCATGCTAATTTCAAATATAGATAATTACTTTAAACTTGCTATAATTGGCATTCGATCGGTGGTTAAATAATAAATTTTTCTAAGTAGTAATTTTCATCTGCAGCTTTGCTATTTATCAATCGCCTGATTTTTTTTTAATTGTCCGTCACCTATACTTTCCCAAGGTGTCAAGCAGAGCTGCACAAGTTGTACACTAAATTTGATATAGAAAAGTGTAACTTTAATACAGATGGATTGCAACTTCTATTTTCCTTTTTTTATTAATTCAATGAATCTAGAAGCATTTATATGCTTATATAATCATAGAAAATTTTCTCTGTTAGTGAGAATAAATAAGCAAGTGCAATTTTTTTTTGTAAGTTTAGGTTAGAACTTTTTTTTGTCTCAAAAAGGAAGAAAAAATAGATATGAACAATTGGATATTGATCTAGGCCATATTCGACAGCCTACAGCGCTGCAATGCAACGCTTATGTCTAGTCCATTCGCTGTAGCAAGTAAGCAGCAGCGGGTCTATCAAGCACCGTTGTATAACACATGGCCGAGAAACTCCCTTAGTGTTGGCTATTTACAAGGTGATTGATACTATTCCCTCCATTTCAAAATACAGGACATATTTTGTTTCGTTTGGACAACACTTTAACCAACAATTACTCTATTATAAGTTTAGGAGAAAATTGATGTTATTATATATTCATCTTCAAACGTTATTTCGTATGATTATATTTTTTATCACATAAATAATATGTATTAGTGAAGCAATTGTTGGTCAAAGCTTTATCCTAATGAAATAAATTACGCAATATATTTTGAAATGGACGGAGTACCTCCATTCCACAAAATATATGCAATTCTAGGAGTCAAAGCACAAATTAAGAGGAAGAAAAAAATTAAATAAGAGATGATTGATGAGACAACTAATAATCTAGATTTCGGGACAAGTTTGAATCCTAAATTTGTAATTATTTTGGGACAAATTGAATCCTAAATTTTTGATTCCTTAAAAATCAGTCCATTGAACAACTCTTTGATTTGGCTGCAGGCTTTCAGATAAACTTTCATATATAGCTAGTTAACCTTGTGGTGTGGTGTTGGGAGCGTCGTGTGGCAAGATATGAGATCGATCAAAAAGGGTTTAGCAAGGAGAATGTAATTAAGCACCTGGAGAGAAAAATGCTTCCCGCAAATTAAGCCAACCTTTGACGTACAGTACAGGGCTAAAAGAGGCATGCACGAGGATGTCAGGACGCGTTTGTCTGTTGGTCGCCCGCTGCCGTCGTCGTGCATGCAAAGTTGCGAACGCCGCGCGAAAGCGAAAGAAAAGGCGCATCCTTGCATATACGCAAAGCTACTCTCTCTCTCTCTCTCTCTCTCTCTCTCTCTCTCTCTCTCTCTCTCTCTCTTCTCTCTAGAATGGATGGATGCAGCTACTCTACTGCAATGCCCAAGAAATTAAAGAAGCATGGCCATGGCCATGCATGCTGTGCTCATTCATATTTACGTATGGGGAGAGGCCGGCCGGGAGACCGGCTAGCAGATGGGGACGACGAACGCACGCAACGCGGTGATCGATGATGGTGGCGGGCATGCGGCTTCCCGAGGCTGACGCTATGCCGCCGCCCGGCCGGCCTCATGCTGACCTATATACTATACATTCTCTCAGTCTCAGGCCAATAGCTCATCACCCTCCTCTTTGCTCGTCCCGTACGTACGCATACTAGGGATTTGATTTGAGGCTCCGTTTGGAGATGTTTTTTTGGGCAGCTTCAGCCTTTCAAATAGTCTGAATTATCATCCAGATTTCAAGAACATATAATTATAGAATTAAAAAATAAATTACTGCTACCTATATTCTAAAATATAAGTATTTCTACATCTTCTTTTAAAAATATATATCTGGACATCCTTCCAATTCAAATACATTTTGGTAATCCTTCCATTCAAATACATTTTGAGAAACACACATAAATATTTATATTTTCAAACAGAGGGAGTAGAAATTATAGACCCATCTTTCTATTGGGAATAGTTCCACGTTGATTATTTAGGGAGAGTTGAACCAACTTAAAATAGGAAAGTCCTTCACCTCTTAAGCTAACTTTGGTGTAGTAAGACTTTCTCCGGTTGGGCCAACATCTTTGGGTTTTGGACCAACACTTCTCACCAACTGCTTCTTAACACTACTGAAGAACTGATATTTTGTTGTGGTACCAAAAACATAAATATCTTGGCTCTATTACCAACTGGTACTAAAGAATTAAAAACACAAATATCTCGGCTCTATTACCAATCGGTACTAAAAATATTTTTTTAGTACCGGTTAAAAAGCTCATGGCAATGTACAATCTTTAGTACCGGTTGGTGTTACCAACCGTACTAAACATTATCTTCATTCCCGGTTCAACCTTATCTAACACTTGTCAGATCGTGGCAGGCCTCCCCCTGGGCTCTTTAGTACCGATTGATGTCACCAACCGGTACTAAAGATCATCAACCGGTTGGTAATATCAACCGGTTCCTCAACCAACCCAAGCCATTGCTGCCAAGAGGAGGAGGAGGAAGAGATCGAGGTGCTGCCAAAATATTTTACGAAAGTATTTTAGTGATATTACACAAATCGAAGGGATCTAAAAGGTTAGCAACTTCATTCTCTATTGATGTATAGTTAACATATTACATTTCTAGCTATGTTTTTATACGTCATTCTCTCTCAAAAAGGTATATGGAAAAAGATGAGACAGAATAAATTTTTAGACAAAATAAGAGTACTTCATAATTTTAGAGACATTGGATAAAAATGTTAAAAAAGACAACAAAGAAAAAATATAGAAAATAAAGAAAAAAGAATACAAAACTAAGTCCATTTAAAAATCATTAAAATAGTTAAAAATAAGAAGAACACATTAAAAAAATTTATAATTTTTAAAAAACTTCTAAAAATAATTAAAATAAAGATAATACATGAAAAAATATATTTATAATTTTTTAAAACTTCTAGAATTTATATATAATTAACCATGGCTCTTTAGCCTTGCACTCCCCCACAGTAAAAAGAAAAGGTCATATAGATTTGTCAACTCAACAACAATCTCTTCATTAGGAGCGCGTATGGGCTTTCTATGTGTCACCCCAGTTTTGAGTTTAATTATGATGTTTTAAATTATTAAATGCTTATTTAATTATTTTCACTTTCGTGGACTTCCTTTATATTTTTTTATTTGATGTAGATGAATCGACAATAGATGTACAATGCGGATCGACGGTCGAAGGAGTTTATTGATGGCGTGCATTATGTTTTTAGTATGGTAAATGCCCACAAGCCTTAGGGTTTTATATGTTGTCCATGCAAAAAGTGCAAAAACCTGAAGGAGTATTCTACATCAAGAATTTTTCATGTCTACTTGTTGCAATCGGGATTCATGCCTAGCTATAATTATTGGACCTTGCACGGAGAGTTAGGGGTTGCAGTGAAAGAAGATGAAGAAAAAAACGATAAAATTTCGGACTGGGCTCAATATGGTGGTTTGCAGATAGTACAACAGGCGAGGCGGATGAAGCTGTTGCAGAAAATCACAGTGCAGACGTTCTTGGTCAGATGTTATGCGATGCAAAGAAAGACTACGAAAGTGAAAAGAAGGTCAAGAAATTGGAACGTATGTTAGCGGACCACAAAATGTCCTTGTATCCAGATTGTGAATAGGGGCACAAAATGTTGGGTACCACGCTGAAATTCTTGCAATGGAAGGCAAAAAAATGGTGTGACTAATAAGGCATTTGACGAGTTATTGAAACTCATAAAGAATATTCTTCCGGAGGGAAACGAATTGCCCGAAACAACGTATGAAGCTAAAAAGATAGTCTGCCCTTTAGGACTGAAAGTCTAGAAGATACACGTATGTCCGAACGATTGTATCCTCTATTGTGGTGAGGAGTACGAGAACCTGGAAGCATGCCCGGTTTGTAAAGCATAATACATGATTAGACCAAATGATCCCGGTGATGTTGACGGACAGCGTTCGAAGAAAAAAGTTCCTGCTAAGGTGATGTGGTATTTTCCACGTCTGTGGCCTTTGTTCAGGAACAAAGTGCATGCTAGAATGATGCACTGGCACGCAGATAAACGTAAACAAGATGGGATGTTGAGATACCCCGCCGATGGGTCGCAGTGGCGAAACATCAACAGAATATTTGAAGACTTTGGAAAAGATGCAAGGAACATAAGGTTTGGTTGAAGTACGGATGGCATGAATCCATTTGGAGAGATGAGCAGCGGTCATAGCACTTGACCTGTGACCCTATGTATCTACAACCTTTCTCCTTAGTTATACATGAAGCAAGCATATCATGATGTCGATTATTATTCAAGACCCAAAGCAACTTGGTAACGATATTGATGTGTACATATGACCATTCGTTGAAGATCTGCAGCTGCTGTGAAAGAAAGAAGGTGTCCTTGTGTGGGATGAGGACAAACAGGAGCAATTTAACCTACGAGCGTTACTGTTCGTAACCATTAACAATTGGCCTGCACTTAACAACCTATCGGGATAATATAGTGTCTGCACCCACTGTATGGATGAAACTGACAGTACATATTTGAAACATTGTAGGAAAGTTATGTACATGGGCCATCATCGATTTTTTGGTGCAAGCCACTTTGTACGAAAGAAAGGCAAACATTTTGAACAGAAGGCAGACCACCGTACTAAGCCTAAGCATCGTAACGAAAAAATTGTGTTTGCTATGGTGAATGATCTAAAAGTAGTATTTGGAAAGGGACCTGGCAGCCAACCTATAGCAAGTGAAGATGGTCACGCGGCCATGTGGAAGAAGAAGTCTATTTTTTGGGAGTTACCTTATTGGGATGTCTTAGAGGTACGCCATGCAATCGACGTGATGCACCTTACTAAGAACCTTGGCATCAACCTGCTAGGCTTCCTAGGTGTATATGGAAAGTCGACAGATACACCTGAAGCACGTCATGATTTGAAACATATGAAACAACGTGACGGCCTTCATCCGGAACCGAAGGAGAAATGAAGTAATTACTTAAGTCAAGCCAACTACACTTTGAGTAAGGCAGAGAAGAAAAGTATGTTTGAATGCTTGGACAGCATCAAGGTACCGTCTGCATACACGTCGAATATAAAGGGAATTATAAGCATGAAAGAGAAGAAGTTCAAAAACCTAAAGTCTAATAACTGTCACGTGTTGATGACATAGTTGCTTCCTATTATAATTTGGGATATCCTTCCTAATAATGTCCGAACAACAATAACAAAGCTCTGCGCTTTCCAAAACGCAATTTCGCAGAAGGTCATCGATCCAGACAGATTAACAGCCCTACAAAATAATGTGGTGCACTGTCTTGTCAATTTTGAGATGATCTTTTCAGCATCTTTCTTTAATATAATGACACATCTTCTATGTTACCTTGTCAAAGAGATCGATATTCTCGGTCCTGTGTACCTATACAACATGTTCCCTTTCGAGAGGTATATAGGCGTTCTAAAGAAGTATGTTCGTAATTGGTCTCATCCAAAAATATGCATCGCCAAGGGGTGTGGAACAGAGGAGGTCATTGAGTTTTGCATATAATTTATTGAAGACCTTCGTCCAATCGAGGTCCCTGAATCAAGCCATGAGGGGAGACTACGGGGAAAGGGGACTCTTTGAAGGAAACCAATAATGACTATAGACAACGATTTATTCCGTAAAGCACATTTCAAGTTTTTCCAACAATCTTCATTGGTGACTCCTTACATCGAGGAGCACCTGGCGATTATTTGCTCCAAAAATATCGGGAAGTCTGTTGCCTGGATTACACGTCATCACATTGATGCTTTCCCCGCTTGGTTTGACAATATCTCATGGGTAACAGGATGATTGACCAACAACTAGCCTTGCTGGCGAGGGGACCATCTTGCTCAATCTCAACATTCCGAGAATATGAGATTAATGGGTATACATTTTACACAAGAGCGCAAGACAAAAAGAGCACGAACCAAAACAGTGTTGCTCGTATCGATACCATGAGATACAATGGGACAACTAGCACGTATTACGATGGCATCGAGGAGGTATGGGAACTCGAGTATGGACCTTTGAAGGTCCCTTTGTTTCGGTGCCAATGGGTTAGGATGATTAGTGGAGGCGTAATGGTTGATGAGTGTGGGCTGACAATAGTCGACCTTAACAAGATCGGGTACTCAGCCGAACCATTCGTCCTAGCCAATAATGTAACGCAAGTTTTTTATGTGAAGGACATGTGTAGCAAACCAAAGAAGGGGAAAGGGTCCGACGAGCCAAAGCGCCACGTGGTTATCCACGAAGTCGAGGATAAGATAAACGAAGATTACGATCGGTTTGACGGGCAACCTTTGTTCACGGTGACAGTTGACCCGAGCATCCTCTTATCAAATGAAGACACCCCTTACTTACGCAACGATCATAGCGAAGGAGAATTCGTAAGAAGAAAGTACATTGCGTCAACCATCACGTTACGAGATTAATTGTATTATGTGACAAATACAGTTAGTCTTATGTAAATTATTTATCCTAGGTTGGTCTATGGACGATGTACATTATTTTTAATATATTATCCTTATTTCTATGATTTTTTATTTTTAATGGACTTAATCGGGCCACAGTTAATTATATACCATTTTTAAAATTTTATTACAATTTTTAACCTATTTTTAATGTATTCTCTTTTTTTGATTTTTTATTTTTAATGGACTTAATCGGGCCACAGTTGATTATATATAATTTTTAAAATTTTATTATAATTTTATACCTCTTTTTAATGTATTATCCTTATTTTTATGATTTTTAATTCTTAATGCACTTAATTGGGCCTATTTTTAATTATATATGATTTTTAAAATTTTACTAAAGTTTTTAACCTATTTTTAATGTATTCTATTTAATATATTCTCATTACTTTTTAGTCTCGGTTGTTATTCATAGTCGGGACCAAAAAAAATTAAAACTAGCGGGAAATCTTTTTTAGTCCTAGTTAGTAGGAACAACTGGGACTAAAGATATCTTTAGTCCCGGTTTATTTTTAAAGATATCTTTAGTCCCGGTTGGTGAACTAAAGATATTATCTTCAGCCTCGGTTGGTTTCACCAACCGGTATTTAGTCCCAGTTGTTCCTACCAACCGGGACTAAAGAGTGGAATATAAATATAGGGGCGGTTCGTCATTCTCGAGCGTACCGATCGGGACTTAGCCATTTTTCTCTCTCGCCATCGTCGTAGTCGCCTCTTGAACAACTCCTCCGATATTACCGCCGACGCCAAAACCCTCCTCCTCCACCGCCACCGCCGTCGCCACCACCGGAACCCTGACCGTCGCCACCGCCGTCTCCGATGGTCTTCCTCCACCATCGCCGCCGATGCCCCCGCCGTGAATGCTGCCGTTGCCATGGACGAATGGCCCAATGCCGCCCATGCTGCCATCGGCCATCCCAACTGATAGGCCACGCCCACGTGTCAGTCCTTCCCCAATTTTAAAAAATAAAAAGAAAAATTATAAATTAAAAAAAGACATTACAAACTTAAGAAATTTATAAATTAAAAATAATAAATTACAAAATAAAGTTAATACATTAAAAATTAAAAAAATTAAAAGAACAAATTAAAAATAAGAATAACACATTAAAAATATTTTTAGAATTTTAAAAAAACTTCTAAAAATAAATAAAATATAGATAATACGTGAAAAATATATATATTTACAATTTTTAGAATCTTATAGAATTTATATATAATTAACCATGGCTCTGATTAGGTCCATTTAAAATTCATTAAAATAGTTAGAAAATAAAAAGAACACATTAAAAATATGTTTAGAATTTTGAAAAACTTCTAAAAATAATTAAAATATAGATAATACATGAAAAATATATTCACAATTTGTGCTATGTTTTAGTTGTTCAATGTACATGTCTTAATTAACTAACGATTGTTTCTTAGTCAGGATTGGACGCGGGCGATTCTCAAGCTGAATTACGTGCTCTGAAGGTCACCAAGCAACGCTAAGGCAATTTATATGAACTATACAGTTAGATATGACGTGCTAATTCTAATTATATGCAACTCTTTTCGTACATACCTAGTTCAATTAACTATTGCTTACATATTGCATATTTGTTCGTGTGTGCATAAGTAAATAATAAATTAGTAAATTAATTATTTTTTATGTAATAATTATGATTGCTATATACATATAGGTTGCATATTGCTTAAGTAAGTGAAATTTAGAAGTTCTTTTTTAGTCAAGGAGACAAAAGTTGGACTAACTTTTGTCCAAAGCGATAACTATTATAAACCCGGGGGTATATGCATATTTGTCGACAATGTACATATAACAATATAGCATGCATCTTTTGTAGTAATTTATATTTTTTGTATTATTTAATGTTAGGAACAGATGGGAGAGTCCGATGACGAACAGTTTCTCTTGAACACGATCAATGAGGATAGCAGCCAGTATTACATGATGGACGAGGAGAGAAACGAGGATCCAAGCCAATAATTAAATGAGCAGCAAGAGGAGGAGAACGAGGAGGAACGCGAAGAAGTAAACGAGGAAGGAAACGAGTATGAGCAATAGGACAGCCAATCGAATGTTGGTTCGAAGAAGGCACGCGGACAACGAGGTATCGCAAAGAAGGTGGAGGGGAGACACATTATAATTGTAGTGAAAGTAGATGGCAAACCAGTTGCCCCCGAAGATGCTGCAAGCAAGTTTGTGTCACACAGTGGTTGGGTTGTGAGGGATCACGTGCCCATCAATATACAGAATTGGCGCAAAACAAGGTCACACGGTGATGTGGAAGAAACATATCTTTCAAATACAGGAAAGGACATGTTGCGGACGACCATGCTTGAGACCTTCACAATCCCTCAGGCAGAACATACCAAAGTGAAGGATTTGACTCTCAAAAAGATGGTCACACAATTTCAGTGCTTCAAGAAAGATTTGTACAACAAATATATCCTGAAGGGTCTGACACCAGATTTTAACAAATTTCCCAAACTAAGGGATCATTGGCCTGCATTTGTGGCCTACAAGAGAGGAGAGGAAGGGCAATCCAAGATAGCGAAGAACAAAGCCAATGCCGCCCGAAAAAAGTACTTTCATTGGCTAGGGTCGGGCGGCTATAAGAAGGCAGTACCCAAATGGCAGAATATGAAAGATGCTTTAGCCACTAGAGGTATCATTCCGGATACAGCTGATTGGCCTGAACGATCAAAGCATTGGTACTATGCTCATGGGGGCACACTAAATGCGGTTGATGGCTCCCTAATCTTCAGCAACGACATACGACAGGCACACTAAACCCATATTTCGATGCCCTAGAGGCCTTTGCTAAGGGGAGATTCCATCTCGACAGAGAGAAGAACGAACTTACGCTGGCATTGCAGAATGCCGAGCACCCAGGACGAACGCGCGAAAAAGGCGTGGTTCCATGGAAGTATGGGTTTCAAGAGGACATCCACATGTACCGTAGTTGCATGAGAAGCAAGAGAGATCAGGATGCAAAGTTGCTTGATCTAGAAATGAAGGTCGCGAACTACGACCAAAGATTGTAAGAGGAGGTGGCAAGACAGGTGGATATATGCTTAAGCGAGCAAAGCCAGCCGTCTGTTCCTTACATCATGGTTAGCCCCTAAGGCAATCGAAGTAGCTGCGCTTCTATAGGGCAAGCAGGAGATCAGACCAAGAAAGCTGTAGCAGTGTCACCTATCGACGAACCACAGTACCCCGTGGATGAAATCACATAGCGGACACCATGTGGGCTGCATATTCCCTTCAAGAACATGTCAATCAAGTGATGCTCGTAGTTTGCACATCCTGTTTTGCACCCTATGGAAAGTCGTGCATATACACTAATTAACCTCGTTTCTCGTGAGGTGGCGTATGGCATGGCAATACAAGCGGAGGAAGACCGGAGGTACCACTGTAGGCCGATGCCACTAGGTTGCTCGAAGGTCGACGTGGAGCAGGTCTGCTCAGGCTTCGAGGATCTCGACCTGGACATCCCTGGAGGAGATGGGGAGATGAAACTAGGAGAGACATCCCACGCCATCATACTATGGAGCAAGCGCTACATCGTGCTTCCCGGGCGAGCAGCAGCGTCGATTCCTACATCTCCATCGTCGCAGCTTGATCCTCGGTCTCCACCGTCTCCTCCATCTCCTCCGCAACCTCGATCTCCACCATGTTCTCCATCTCCTAGGCAAACTCGGTCTGCACCATCTGCACCGCCACGACCAGATGCACCAAGACAACAACCGGCCTACCCAGCTCCTCCCGCACCGCCAAAGTAAAAACAAACGAAGAAGCATACATTTGACAAGCCAAAGAAATTAGCTCCAAAGAAAAGAACGTATGATATGACTGATTTGGAGAATGAAGTGGAATTAGCCAGACAGGTCAAGGCTCACTTCAAGCCGCGAAGTCCATAGAAGAAGGTTCCAATAGACCCAGCAACCGTGGCATTTTTTCAAAAGATGAGCGAATCGACAAAAGCGAGCATGATATCGGACTATGATCGCTTAGTACGCAAGTCTTTGAGCTCAGCTCAGCTCAGCTCAGAAAGTCAAAAGATGTCTCTCAGCTCAGAAAGCAAGCAAAACAAGCGGTTGGGCCGATGCCATCTGAACATGAACTCAATATATAACAATTTATGGCAAACACAAATCTTATCAGGGAGCAACTGCTAGGGAATGCCCCTATCAAGAAGGCGTCAACAGATGATCTAAAACACAAATTTATCCTTAACGAATCACTTGTCAAGCCAGAGCTGGTCAAGAACCTATCTACACAGATGTACTGATTCAAGACGTAGATTACTTTAATGGGTTGTATGATATGTGGATCAACTTCAAGGATGTCTACGATGTATACTAGCAAGACGCCCTTGACGTCTCTCTTCTCAGTTGCTGGGTTCTGTAAGTGTCGTTTAATTTTATTTCATTCCTTAGCTCGTCTTATGTAACATCGAATATTTACCATGTGCGGATACCTCACATCCTTTTTTTTACTGTAGAATGGAGATTCAACTATGCCGTATGCATGGAGTTTTTAGGGTTGGTTTCATGGACCTCTACATAATTAACGAAACGACTGTACGGGACTTTGTAGACGAAACAAAGGATAACATTTATAAATTCCTGGTGCAGCAACATTATAAGACCTTCATACTCTTGCCTTATAACACAAAGTGAGTTTTTACCACCTTTTGTACCAATTTCCTTCACGTATTCATACAATAATATGTATATCATCTCACGCAATTTGTTGATTCCACTGGGTCATTTTTGTCATAGACACTTCTATAAGCAAGATCCATGTCCTAAACTTTATGGGAAACCAAAGGAATCTTTCACCATGATTTTTGACATGATTAACATGTAATGTCATCCATTCCACTGTCATTATGATTGTTGCTATTGCTACTATGTGGATCAAAGCATTATTAATCATAGTTTGCAACTGCAGGGCATGGGCACGGTTCCGTATGACCTGTAGGGCATGGGCACGGTTCCGTATCACCGTCCCCGGGTTATTCCAAGAAGAACTGAAAGTGAGGATGGACTTTCCAGTATGTACATGGTCCAAAATTATATATCTCATTTATTCTATAATAGAAATATATATTTCATAAGTTCATTTCTTCTTTAGTGTTTACGACAGGAACATGAGAACAACTTCTGTGGCTACTATGTTTGTAACTTTATTCACAGCATAACACACAATATTAACACTGATAAGGGTATGGAAGTACGTAAACATCATTCATACATTATTTACACTCTTCTTATTGATTTAATATATTTATATCTCATTTTTTTCAAAACGACAGATTATTTGGATGAAAGACCAACTCCCCCTGACGGATTACATAAAGGCTGTTCAAGAACAATTGATGGGATTTATTATGGATGAGATTGTTAATCCTACAAGAGAATTCCATGACAATGGACAACCTATTCCTCGACCTGAACCTTACTCTTAGCTTTCGTAATATATGATATATATGATAGAACATTAGAAATTAACAACGATCGTACATATATCAAAAATATATTTAATTCTCATTATACGTAAGTAATATATACCAGCAATTATATATACGTGATATTATATACAAATATATATTAATCATATGTGTATGTATTTACTTATATATATGTGTGTGTGTGTATATATATGAATGTATTTGTGTGTGTCTTTATATATATATATATATATATATATATATATATATATATATATATATATATATATATATGTATGTATGTATGTATGTATGTATGTATGTATTTATTTATTTATTTATTTATTTTTATATAAAACTAGCAAGAAAAAAAACAAAAAAGCATCCTTAATATCATTTGGTAACATCAACCGATACTAAAGATGACTTTTAGTCCTGTTTAAAATAACCAGGACTAAAAATACCCATTTTTAGTCTCGGATTGTGCGTCCCGATTGCATAAATGAGACTAAAATGAGTTGCCAACCAAGACTACTATGTCTTTCCCCAGCAGCAGTGTAAGAGGGCCTATTGGCCAACACTTCTCACCAACTGCTTCTTCTTAAGAGGGCCTAAGGCACAAATCTTGTGATTATAGATAGAAGTAATTTTAGATTTTTCTATTTTCTTTCTCTAAAGAAATGTCATTCTGGTCGCTCTAGCTAGGCAGAGTTGGATCTTACAACAGAAGTGCATATGCAATCGTTTGATTCTCACTCTTTAAATATCAAATAATTATAAAAATACTAAAAAAATTCACAATGTTGATGAAAAAGCATATACCATTATGCAAAAATTCATGGCCAAAATGGCAAAATCAATATATACAGCTTGAAAAAAATCATAACTTTTTTTGAAACTTTTGATAGAATAAATCAATTATTAACCTTGTATTTATATAAGGGTATTTTGGTTTATTTAAAAGACCCAGCCCAATAATACATTATAGAATAATAGATAAACTCATCGATATTATAGAAAGGAACAATTTCAATAGCAAATTGTTAAACCGGGATAAACTCAATGACATAAAGTAGATTTTCTCTTATTAGTAATACTACAAATATTTTTCATGTATACTACCTTCGTCTTGGAATAAGTTCATTTTTTTCTCTCCTGTTTGTTCCAAAATAAATTATTTTTTAAACAATTGTTACATCGAAATTTATGAAAGTGAGAGATAAATATATTGGGAGTTTTTTAAAGTGGAGAATAACTACATTGAGATTTGATAAAATGAGGACATTCTAATTTTTTAATTTTGTATTGGTATTTATGAGATTATAAAAATTAAACTTATTGTGGGATGGGGAGAGTAGCTAATTTAAGCTAGATAGTACAGTGTGCCACACTAGTATTATTGATTTTTATTATCTTAGACCAAAATTGTTATCGGTTGCTAAGTGCTTAGTACACCACTAACTACTGCCTAAGATGTGAAAGAGAAAAAAAGAAGGGCAAAGGCTGCGTACAATGTGTTCCCACATGTTCTTTGCGCTTCGCACACCTTCTACAAGCACAATGAAAATTCTCTTTCTCCTCTACCGATGCCTTTGTCCCTGTTGACATCATATCCATGTACTAGTAGGGTCTAATTAAATCTATGATCAAGATCTTTGGATTAAGAAATAAACCTAATAAGATCGTGGAACAAAAAGTATTCTAGCCGTTTAGAAGCTATAATCTTGGTTGGATTACTGTGTTGATTGTGTGTACCACTTCTTCTTAAATTCCTACAGACTAGACACGTACGTACGTACGTCTGTCCCATTCTTTTTTCAATTATAGCATTCAAATTTTGTAAAAGGAGATTACACTCCTACAGTATTTTTTCCCTCCAACCACACTCAAGTCAATTTTTTCTTCATCTTACCCCCAACCGCCGATCATTTCTATTCCCTAATAATTTATCAATTGAATTCTACAATTTTATTTTTTTGGATGGAGTAAAATATTTAAAATCATTTACATGACTTAATAGCTTGTACCATCTTAATTAAATTACATTTGTCAAAAATAAATATCATATTACTATTTCAACTTTTATCAGAGCAAGTTTAATAATATAGCCAACTACTGGCTTCAAAATTGAAACATCGGCTATAACCAACCGTTGGAGAAAGGATCCCTATCAACGGGAAAGCGTGAACCCCCGTTTGAAGATTCAGCCAGGGGGCAAGTTGAGCAAGCACAAAAAAATCACAGAAAACAGGAATGCAATGCGAAATATACAGGTCCGGGCCGCAAAGATGCGTAAAACCCTACTCCTGTGTTTTAGAACTAGATGTGAATGTGTTACAAAGACTCGACAAGCCCTAGACTAGATGCTTAGATTTTTTCCAACCAATCCCTTTCTAAATTGCATGACTCCTTTTTTACTCTGAAGGGGAGCCTGTAATTACATCTTGCATGGGGATGTGTCTATGCTTAGTCTTATCATTGTCTCTCTTGTCACATCAGTCTAAAATATACTCACTGCTGTTGTCCGGGCCAGCTCTAGTGCCCTAGGGAGCTGAATAGGGGCCCGGGCCAGCTGGATCAATGCCTTCGACTCTACTTGTCGCAAATCTGGACCCGGTGGGCCTAGATAAGAGAGCTGTGAGTTGTCCGTCCTTCATGAAGCCATGCAACCAAGACAAGCACCACTTGCTACTGCATGACACATAGCCCTGGCCCTATTCCTTTTTGGCGGCACAGCTAACTTGATTGCCTCATATTTTGCCACCTCTTTGCGTTCATGCAATCGAGTTGTAATCTCAATTTGTAGTTCCTGGGCTACAGCTTTGCAGTAACTTAATGCTACCGCTCGTTGTCCCATTGATGGGCCCACCACCCTGCGTAGCTGACTGAGGAGAGGCCTTAGTCAACCCCGGGGCAGGGAGCGTCGTTGATGGGGTTTTTAGGCCAAGCCCAAGCGAGAGACGTTGTCGGGCTCACCTTCCCACATGGCAACAATATTATTAAACCTTGCTTTGAGATCATACCCGCGTCCCAAACTATAGTCGTTGGAGGCAAACCACAGTCCCGGGGGCATGGTCTGTGCTTCACATTCTACCCATGCACGGGGTCCATAGGTACTCTCGGGGCCTCCCACACTCTCCTGCTACTTGATGAGACGTCTTGTTAGCTCTGACAAGCTTTTCGAAGATATCGTTGATGAAGGATTTATAATAAACATGATCTCGGAGAGAGTGCTAAGTATTAGAGTACACTTGTTTCAGCTTCTACAAGATATAACTCTTGTAGGTCTCCACATTCTTGTTGGTACTTTGACGATGTAGATTTTGTAGGTATCTACATCTCTTTTTGGTACCTTGAAGATGTAGATCTTGTAATAGTGTCAGGCTCCGGGGCCCCGGTTAGATCGGGCCTCGGTTCCTACATTATGCCACGTGTGTAACGTCAGGCCCTGGCGTCCCTGTTGACCCAGGCCCTGGTTTCTACATTACGTCACGTGTTGCTAGCCACCTTAATGTTTCTGGCCGACAATGAATTCTGTATATGGCAAAGCAATCTTGTGGGACCATAGTATACCAGATGCCTGGGACACTAGGGACCTTGGTTCACATTTCTCCAATACCAACCTAATAGTCCACTCATACAATAGTTTTATAGATATATACTACATCATTAATATCTAATCCATCCATCTTTCTCATATAATTTATTGAAGCTCGTGCTGCAACTGGCTGCAAATCTGTAGCTTGCGTTTCTTCTCTCTCCTCTCTTCTCCTCTCTACTCCACATAAGCATAAATATGATGTGGCAATTTATACAGCCCGCTTATATCATCTTATTGTACTCGCTCTTATACTAGTACTTCCTCCGTTTAGGCACAACTACTTTTTTTTCAAATGTTTCATAATATAAGACGTGCATGCATGCAAGCAATTAACTAGGACCTCCTCTATACTAAATTATTATTATTTTGAAGTCCTCTACCTTCAAGATCTCTAACTCTATTGGATGCATGGATTATATCTATTGGAGTGGCCCGAACGAGAAGACGATAATAAATGTTTCTTGATCTTTGAGTTAAAAGCGATTATGCCTTATATTTTGAGACGATAATAAATATTTTTTGATCTTTGAGTTAAAAGTGATTATGTCTTATATTTTAAAGCGAATGAAGTACTAATTAGTGTGTTCAAAACAATCTTAGCATACAACCTCATTGCTAACAGCGTGTAACATACTTTGGGAACAATCTTAAACTGGTCCATCTGTTATTTAATTACTTACCCAAGTGAGAAGTGACTAGGTAGGAGTAATATTTTCTAGAGCTGGGGATGAGCGTGTTGCAGATTAATTAACTATGTTTATGATGTAATTAGTTGGGCTGAAACAGTAGGTGCAGTGCCCAAGGGCTGTGCCAAATCTGCGCCCTGCAATCTCTCGATCTACCTGATCAACGATCATGGGAGCATGATGGGGGCAACAGCGCCTGGGAAATCTGGAGGAGACCAAACTCTCCATGATCGAAGTGACAACGACAGTGTGGGGGCCCGCATGTCCTTTCCCTGTCTATGACATCATGCATGCGCGCTTTGGGCTGGGGCCCACCATACCACCCTCTCCCTCGACGTCGACGCCGGCGATTGATGAGCAAGAGCCTAGAATTGCTGAAAAAAAGCCCATCGACACTAGCTGTAGGACAAGAAAGCAAACACTACTATAAAAACATTTTTTTTCATACGAACAAAAACTATCTTCCTAAACAGACGGTTGATGCACCTATAAAAAAGACATACGAAAATATTTTTTTTATAGGCGGCCGACCGGTCCGTCTAAGAGCGCGATGCACTGCCTACGAAAATGCTTAAATAACCGTTCGTGAAAAAGAGCCAAACATGCCTGGAAAAATATGCATTCCAAAATATAAATTTTCTCGCCAAATTTTGCAATATTAATTTTTAATCAATAATATTGTAATTAATTAATTAATTAATACATAATTACATTTAGTCACCCACAAACATTTAATTCGGATATAATACATATATTGCATTAGTGAAAAGTGTTATCGATATATACAATAATATTTACAAAAAATACACTAATATAATTTTCATTATGTTATCGTGTTGCTCCAATCACGAAGAGACTTGTATTCTTCACTCATCACTAGGCTGTCTTCGGGGTCGAAAAAAAGTCCATCCTTATGACAGCACTCACGGTGAATGAAGTGGCAAAAGCCTCGTTGTACATTTTTAATGCATGTGTCATCAAAGCTAGTTCGACTTTCGATTCTAGGCAACTGCATGCACGAAAGCACAAGAATATATTAGTATATCAATTAGATGTGCATTTTACTATTGGACTTATATGTTGAGTTGAGAGACTTACATCCTCTACGTTGGTCTTGCATCTCCAATTAACCCTAATTAACTCGCAAGTGTAATATCCGCAAAGAACAATACCTTTGGGCTACGAGGCCTCTATGTTGGGCTGTGAGGCCTCCACGATGGACTAGGAGGTCTCCACGGTGGCCTGTCGATCCTCGTTGGTGCTATCGGCTATCGTTATGTACTAGCGCAAAATATTGAATAGAAAAATAGTTAACTTAAACATTTATGGCACTTCCGATACATAATAATGGCAGCGAAGATTAAAATCACAAATAAATATTAAGTACATACAAAAAATTTCAACATAGATCACCCAAATTTCAATAAAATATCCCAACATAACCCCATATCACCCAAATATCCCAATATATCCAACATAACTGAAATTCAATCACACATATCACATATCACTCAAATTTCACCCCACATGTCACCACAGATATCACCCAAATATTCCAACATATCCAACATAACTCAAATTCAATGACGCATATCACATATCACCCAAATTTCATCTCACATGTCACAACACATATCACCCAAATATCCCAACATATCCAACATAACCCAAATTCAATCACACATATCACATATCACCCAAATTTCACCCCACATGTTACCACACATATCACCCACATATCATCCACCTACATGTCATGCACCTTCCCTTCCCACCCTCCACATATAAATATACATGCATTCAACTAGAGTGCACGTATCACCCACATGCGGTTGATGAGGAGGAGGACAACGTTCGGTCGACGAAGACGTTCGGCTATGGACGATGTTCGGCCGAGGACGAGGTTGACGACGACGATCGGTCGGGAGACGAGGAGGCGGCCGGAGAAGAGGACGACGCGGGTCTGAGAGGCGGCGGCCGAAGACGAGGAGTCGTCCGAAGAAGAGGACAATGCGACGTGGGTCTAGGTATGCGGCGGCACGCCTCGGGGAGACGAGGAGGCGGCGAGAAGGCTGTGGCCGGAAACGTCGACCAGCGGTCAGAGAAGACGAGGGGTGGCTAGAGACGAGGAGGTGAAGAGGCAGTGAGGAGGCGAAGTGGCGGCACGGCGCGGCTCGTGGAGGATAGCGGCGGTAGGCGCGGAGGCGGCGGCCGATGGCCGGACTCGAGCACGGGGCAGAGGACCGTGCAGCGGAGTTGGTCCTAGTTGGGCAGCAACGGTGGCGACGACGTCGTCGAAATTTTTGACAGAACAACGCAAAAATTTTAGGGTTCCCTCCTGGACTTAGAAATTTTTGCGCTGAGGATAGAACGCCTTATATAGGGTGCAGATCTTTGCAGGCGGGCAGCCCACCTAGGAAAATCTGTCATTGGCATTTTCGCTGGCGGATCGCCCGCCTGCAAAAACAATTGAGAGCACTCTTCGCAAGCGGATGGTCCACCTACGAAAATGCCTGTCAAAATTCCCTAGTTCTTTTTTCGCAGGCGGGCCGGCCGCCTGCGAAGATATAGATGGGTCCACATTGCAGTGAGTAGTAAATCCTTTTACTATAAGTGCATTATACCTTTATAATTCGTAGTAAATCCTTTAATTGTGAAAAAAATATCAAAATGGTAGAAAAAAATCATATAAAAAATGGTAAGTCGATATAATATGTTAAATAAAATAGATCAATACTGCATTATATCTTTAATACTCATAGTATTGTTAATAAAATTACCAAAATGATGGGAAAAATTCAAGAAAATTGGTAAATCCTTATTGTGTTCAAATAGAATACAATAAGAGGGAAGTTCACTTTACTAATTTGGGAAATCAATAACTTTTACAAATAAATTGCTAAATACAAAGTATGCCCATTACATAGCAAACCAAATGAGTCATATACATACGTTATCCTTTAACGTTCTTCCCCACTACATCTTCTCGCATGTATGGCTTCACGGTACTCTTAGTAGATGCTTCTACAAACTTAATCTTATTTAAAAATTGAGTATAAAGGGGCATGCTATCATACTAGTTATAATCTTCGACCCTTTGCCTAACACGCACATGATTTTCTCTATCTCCGCACATAATTCCTCCCCACTTTTGGTTTTTGGTGGAGGATCATTCTCTTCAGTACCATCGAATTCTAGCGTAGCATTTCCTCTAAATCAATTATTGTCACCATCAGCAGCCTCGATATGATCATCATCCAGCCAATCATCTTTGTCAACAGCATCCACTTGTTGCTCACCATGATGGGTCCATATCGTGTAACCCTTCATAAATCCACGTATCACCAAGTGGTCCCTTATTCTCGAACCATCTGCCCATACTTTTTCATTCTTACAGTTAGCACATAGGCAATGTATCTCCATTGCATTGTTGCTGTAAGCGTGCGCCGTGGCTAAATCGATAAATTTTGGTTAAATAAATCATAACATTTAAGCACAATGGATAAGAGGATAACATGATATCAAGGTGTATACATAGATCAACCACAATCATAACATAAAAAATCATAAAAATAAAAAAAATTACATGCAACATGATGCTTTCACTATTTTGCATGCATAGATCCATCACTAATAAGGCCTAAAAGTAAAACAAAATTGTAAGAAGAGATGGAATGCATAGATCTAACCATTGTAGAAAAATCCACCCAAAATTTCGAGTTCAAAACCTCCCGCTATATTTTGCTTATTTTTTGAGAGAGAAATTTCGTATGAACTGTGCGGGGCTCGGGAAGGAAGAAGGCTATGTAGGGTAATTTTCCCAAGCGGATCACTTAATGTGTTGCATGGGAAGATTGATCTTTGCAAGCAGAGCACTTAAGTAGTCCGCCTGTAATAATGCCCTATCTTCCTAGACAGGCCACGTAATGCGCCGCTTGTGAAGATGTATTTTCCCAGACGGCGCCTTATGTGGTCTGCTTGAAAAGATAGGTCTTCGCAGGCGGACGGCCATCTAGCCCCCCTTCCCATCTTGCAGGCGGATCAGTGGGGGTAAAATTTTCGTGCGCCTGAAAAAATAGGTGTACCTCGTCCGAGAAAATGATTTTCCCAGTAGTCAAAGGCTCCTATCTTGCAAACTCCATTGCAAGAGTCTCAGTTGGTCATGCTCCTTGTTGTACCTATCTGAATTCGCGTCTTTGACTCAATATAGATAATTACATTTATGGCTAATATGTTTTACTGATAGATAATATACCCATCAACAGTTACATCATCATGAGATATTTGTGATAACTTTGTTAATATTTAAATATACTAATTTAGTCTTTTGAAGATGTTTATAAAAGTATGGTGTGCGTGTGTTTATAGAGATGAGTCTACTAAGGTGCGTATGTATAATAAGCGTTTGAGTTTGTAACGAATGTTGAAAAAAAAAACATGACAAGAATTTTGCTTCAACCTACGTACAAGTTAGTATTAAAAAAAATTTAAAATACGGGTGAGTGCACACATGAACAACACACTCACGCCTACACACATACATACACCATCGTCAATAATAGTGTGGCGCAGCATTGTTGCTATACTATGACTAGTGACGTTGCCAAATCCTTGCCAGCCATAAAATTATTTTGGGCAAAGGAATTGTAACAAAAAGACGTTGCGATCGAAGAGGTAAGGTACCGCATAATCTACAAGCGTGTGTTCGATTCGGGGACTCTCTGGGACGGGTTCCAGTCCTATTTTTTGGATAGGTTAATCTGAGTTGGTTGTTTGGTTGAAGAGGATAGGATGATCATAATTGTTTTGTTGAGGGGATGAGGTAGTATTAGGTTGAGGCATTTCATCGAGCAGATCTTGTGCACCAAGTGTCACCATGAGCATCGCACAATCGAGCTCAGATTGAGGCATTTGATTAAACTTTTGAAACTCTTCTTTTTAAGAGTAACTTTTGAAACTCTTAACCACCAATAGTTTCTTAAATGGTCAGTTTAAAGAAAAACTGATGCTTCATCCTCAATTTACTTATCGTTCTAGCAAATCTCACACTATATTAGATGTGCGAATTGCATTACTATCCTCATTGATTATATTTTAATTATCTTCTCCACAGCAAGCATTAAAATTGTAAGAAGTACTAGTACTACTATAACTGCATTGATAAAGGGTAGGAAGTTTATGATATATCTAAAAGTGCTTTACAATACGAGAACGATAAGTATTTTAACAAAAATATTAAATACTAAAACGATGAGTAAATTGAAATGAATGGAGTATGTAGATTTGTTATGAAAAGTATTAATGCTATCGTAATACCATAAACTAATTAAATTTTAGAGTAGAGTGCACAGACGGTCTCTAAACTTGTATGTGTGTATCATATAGGTCCCTGAACTCTTAAAATATATATATTTTTTTAGGTCCTCGAATTCGTCCTGGGTATTATATAGGTCCAAGTAAGTTCCAACCCACTTTGTCCGCTGATATTGCATGCTATGGTGACGTCTACGTGTTAATGGGACCCATATGTCAGTCATATATAGAATTTTTTAGAAACATCTTTTCTCCTATCTCTCCTCTCTTTTTTAATTTATTTTTTCCAAAATTAAAAAACATATTTTCTTCTCTCTCTCTATTAATTTATTTTTTCTATGTGCCTGACATGTAGGTCCCACCGACACTTAGATGCCACCATGGCAAGCCACGTTAGTGCACGGAGCGAGTTAAAGCCTGTTTGGATCTATGTGACACTCCGAACAAGTTTGGAGACCAAAAATACATTTTGAGAGTTCAGGAACCTGAATGACACACAAATTTAGAGGCCGTCTATGCACTTCACTCTAGATTTTATACACGGCCTCACTTAAGATAGATTATTGTCACCGATTATCGACTTCAATATAGGAACAAATTAAATATTGTGAGAAAAAAACAATTTCTTCAACACAGTAGAAGAAATTGTTTTTAAGAAAACATATTTTTAAAGGTATCAAGCAAATAATCCATGACAATAATACGGTTAAATAGATGAAAGGAACAGGGTTTTCTCTTATACATATTATAGATTATCCCGGACATGCTTCTTAAGCCTCTAAAATGTTGGTTTTTATATAGTTTTCGATATATAAGTTTCTTATAACAATATTTTAAAAGATCATTTCCATTTTATAATAATTAATTCATTCGTTTGTACCCTCAAAATATTATCCCAAATTAAAATTAGAGAACCTATCATCTAATCGTAAAAAAAAATTGGGCCAAGGTTTTAAAAAGTTTAACAAAATCTTATCCATAAATATATATGACACGAGGGAATATGTTTTGGATGCAATTCAATCAAGATAACCCTTTCATCCTAAAATATAAGGCACAACCACCGCTAATACA
Source organism: Oryza officinalis (assembly GCA_008326285.1). Lineage (NCBI taxonomy): Eukaryota > Viridiplantae > Streptophyta > Magnoliopsida > Poales > Poaceae > Oryza > Oryza officinalis. The sequence continues at coordinate 34,014,915 of BDMV01000002.1, read as the reverse complement.
AAGATCAATAAAGAATTAATCATCTTGGTTGAATCACATCGATGCATACAAGAAATGTGATTGAAGGGTTTGATGGTAGAGGATTTAAAACAAAGCGAATTTAGAGAAGAAAGAGACGCTAGTTAATGTATGCATGCATATATGTTTTATATTATAAAACATAGAAAATAAAGTTATGTCTTATATTTTGGATGAAGGGAGTATTAATTATAGCCTGAGGCTCTATTTCTTACGTGAGGGAGGGAGCCAAGAAGGAGCAGCTTGCAGTTTAGCGGCCCAATTGTTTACCTGGGCTTTTATCTGGCTCCGGCAGACAGTAGCCCTGGAAGTGAACTGCTGGAAGAGAATGGAAACTGAAAGAAAACTGGTATAAATTCTAGGTCATTTCTAGACTTTGGACCATACATGGCAGATGTCTCAAAGAGAAGCTACCATGGACAAGGACGTGGCCTGCTTATAACTGGTGAGATCAAATATGCTACCCTTTTTCCGCTTGGATTTTTTGCCCTACGTATCTGTGCTGCCAACTGCGAACATACGAACGCATGAGATTTAAAGATGGAGCATTGCACATGACTTCCAGTAATCTTTAGATATGTAAGATAAGCTATTTAACATCCAAAATGACAATATATTAAAACATGCAAGCTTTGGAGAAAAGGAGGTATGATAAAAATACACTCTCTAGATTCTAGGGCTTCTTGCAAAAAGTGCAATATCGGCCGATACACTGTTTATGTGCGTATGAAACGAATCATAAATTTAGCAAAATTTCAGCCATTCAGGTAGACAGGCTGGCCATATCAGTATCCACGAAAGATAATGTTAGATCATGATTTCAACTTCTTCCTCGACACATTATCAATGAAGGCCCAATCAGGATATGGGCATTTGTAGCTCCAATCAGGACCGGTATATCGCACACAGTGCAGCCACAATCCCTCCTCATCTGCATCATAGCTGCCCAAAGAACAAAACATTACAAAGGCCTGAAGAATTCATATCCTCAAGTTCTAACTACAAACTTGATAACTGTAAGCACTCACCCTACTGGAGCAAGATTTGGGCAATTCGTACACATCGGATCAATGCTGAACTCCTCATCAGCTTCTGTGTCTTTGTTCCCAAGGTCAGCACAACTGTCGGGATCTGAAGATGGCAATGAACAAACTAGCGTGGTTGCTCTGTTGATTCTTGTTCCCTTTGACGAACGTGGAGAAAAATTCTCGGAAAGGTACACCTCGTCATTAGCTATTGGGTAACCAATGTGTTTCAGATGTACCCTTATCTACATTTGTCAAACAAAAAGTTGTATCATAAATATAGAGAAATAACTGAAAAAAAAACATGACAGGAGGGCATATACATTGGCACAAAGAATCAGCAGAAAAATTATGACCAAAGCTATCTCATCTTGCATCACAGTCATGCTATGGTGAACGGATGTCTCATAATTTGATTCTTTTGGAAGTAACGGATTGGGCATGACGCATGAAGCATGTTATCAAAACAGTTCGGATGTCACCTGTGTACACCTAAAAAGCATTTTGCCAAGCTCTAGCAGGTGATTAAGATTTCTATTATGATTCAGATAGTACAGCAAGTCTAGAGGCCACTTGGGTAGGCTTTTAGATTCATTTTTTTGGGAAATTTTCAGGTCGTTTTGATTGTTTGAAGTTTGAATGAGAAAATCAATGTTGATGCGTACAAGGTCAAGGGAAATTAGATACCTGATGAGTTCGGCCAGTCACAGGTTTGCACAAGACAATGCTGTGGGTCCCATCAGTACAGATCCTCTGAAACTTGGTGCAAGCTTGTTTTCCAATTGGAGCTTTACCATCACCATCACAAACCTGCCTTTCAATTCAGTAATTGAACTCAGATATGTTCTTCAAACCGGCATTGTATCCTACTGAGTACACTTGCTCTACCAAATGACTGCATTGTTCAATCTACTTGTACAAGAGGTCTATAGGACTCATATCAAATATTTCTTTTTCTTATTATAATTATTTATTTCTTTGTACAAATAGCCATATGCACTGTTACCATTAAAGAGCACGCGCTACATTACACTGTACAATCCTACAATTGCTCAGCACCAACATATCACATGCAGGATAAACCTATAATTGCTCAGGCAAATACAATGTGTGAGAAGAGAGGTGCAAGGCAGTCAACAATTGCTGAGAGATGGCAGTATCTTCAGTATATGTAGTTTCACACACAACAAAACAGACCAAGCTCAAGCAAGTTTACTAATTACATACCTCTGCAGTGCTCCTTCCTTCCCGTGCATTGAAGTGCACATTTGCATCAACAGTTTGCTGAAAAAGAATTATTTTAGATGGATATTTGTGGGAAATCAGCAATTATGTATGAAATTATGAAATCAAATACTAATCGAAATGCTTTTAGCTTGCAAGAAATTTCCACTGAGCCGTTTCCTAGGTGGTAGAACCAAGCCTTTATTCTCACAACATGGGAAACAACATAAACCTACTTCAGTATAAGAAATGGTCTACAAGCTTTTGCAAAGTAAGTCTATTCAAGTTATTTTACATTGGCAAAAACTTTTACTCTTGGATCCAGCAAAATTATTGACATGTTGAGCAGCTGACACCAAATAAGTGACGTACCTCACCATCAGGAAACACTCCAACAACCTTGGCCACATATTCTTTCTGCAGCAAACTAGCTTCGATCTGCAGTTAGCCAGTTATAGTATTCAATTAAGAAATAAGTGTAAAAAGATAAAAAAAAATATTAATAAGTAACATGCATAAGTTGAGTGCAGACAGCAGACACAAGGAATAAACAGGACAATAGAAAGGTGAATTCAAATTGACAAATGTAACCTGTTGCCTGAAACTTTCAGCTTTGTCAGCATTTTTAGCAAATATAAGGAGACCTGAAACTAACCGATCTAGCCGATGCACAGCTGTCAAAATAATAATGGTGGTCAAGGAATTTGAGTACAAATATAAATAAAGGTCAAAGTTCAAACATACAGGGAAGAGAATAAACAGGATAGTGAAAGCCACCATGCAATAATGGCACAATTGAGGCAAAGGATACGCAAAAGGGGCGCCAATCCATGTTCAGCTTCCAGAATGCCGACTACAGTATTCTTGCGGTATTGACCACATGGATGAACCTACAGAAAGAAAACGCCTCCGTTTTTGTAGTTAACAATAAGCGAATTCAGTCAAATATAGCTGAACCAGACCAAGATACAACTAAACCTTACAAACAATGGAATTAACACTTGCATTTCCAAAGTTACTGAAATCTCAAAGGTGGTGTTGATCTTGATAGGCCAGAAACTTCATTCAACCAAACTGTTCAAATTAATTGCTACCAAAATAAGATCTTGCACTTAACAACAAATTCATGAAATCAAGAAGGAAAACCATAGGTATTTATTTCATCTGGTAGAAAATGTTTTTGGTAACTTCAAAATTGCACTATCCTATAGTAGACAAACATGTACCTTGCCAGTTGCCATTCTACAGATGTTGCGCATAGCTCTAATCACATATTAACATATAACTTTCAGGCCACAGGTTGGCTATGAGCCTATGACTTTACACTTGATAGTTGAATAGTCGATACAACCTTACAGAGTTCAGGCAACATATTTTGACTAATGAGTATAAGTGACAAATAAAGTGCTGGCCAGTAGACTTTATATTAAGGATAGATTAAATGAAAACAGTTATGTTATAAAAAGAATGGCTCATGCCTGTATATTTTTATTATACATCACATAGTATAGGAAGGTTCCTGAACAAAATGATATGAACTCACTGGAACAGATGCAGGTTTGCAAACAGTCACAACATCAGCTTCATTTTGAAGGATTGTAATATCACCACCCAAAACTGGAGGTTCATGCCTGTCAGAGTGATAACCATGAAGAATATGACGATCAATTGTAATTGAGTATACATTTTTTTTTGTTTTACCAAGAATAAAGAGCTTCAGTAGTTAAGAGAGCTAACGAAACCATGCAAGGACAACAACTACACCTAACATAGGAAAATAAAAACTATAGACAAAATTGGAGCTGACTCAGGAACCAATAAAGTTATTGTTTCTGTGCACTTTACTATTCCCATCGTCATTAAATTAAAAACCAATGCTATTACTATTAACTTAGAAGCCAAAGTGTCAGTAATAACTGCAAACCTTTCAATAATAACTGCAAAAACCTTTCACACAATACAACTGAATATTTCTGTCCAAACCAGCTTATCCAAATTTCCAAGCAAAAGACAGAAATTTGATGCTAATAAAATTCAATGTTATTTTCTCTTGATTTTTCGTGGTACATGCAAAATAGTGCTAACTGAGCATCATGATTTATGCTGCATCCAATTTAGGACCATTTGTTTGTACACAGTTTTCTAGGTTAAATTCAAAACAGCTAGCTTAGTACTACTCTCTCTGCCCACAATATAGCTACCTTTGGACTTTTTTTGGAGGGATTAAGGTTGAAGTAAAATTTAAATGAAGGATGGTTGAGATTGGTTGAGATGAGGAAGTAGGTGGAGAAATTAAATGAGATGGTTGTGCTTGGTTGAGATGAGGAAGTAGTGGAGAAATTATATAAGAGATGGTTGTGATTGGTTGAGATGAGGGAGTAGGTGGAGAGGTAGCTATGTTTTGGGACGTAATTTGAATCCTAAAGGTACTTATATTTTGGGACGAAGGGAGTAATATTTTTGTCAAATGACCATCTCAATGTACCTTTGAAACTGATGAAGTTGACTCACCTGTGCAAGAAATGGCTTATCTTTTGTGATGATTGCACAACATAGTCTGCGTGAACCATTTGGTCATCCACCTGAAGCCTCCCACACTTCACTGCATGAACCTAGAATTTTGTTTTTTTAAAAATTAATTCTAGATACATCATTGTAGATATTGCCAAAGAACTGAGAGAGCTTATCTAGTTCCAAACGTGCAAGGGTTGAATCATAAGATTAATTTGCAATTCTAAATGGCGAAATACATGAAACGGGAGGAACCACATTCAGAACCCAAGTTTTGTGCGTGTATTTCTACAGTTAGGACCCGATGACTCCATATGCAAAGGTAAATCATAATTAAAAAAAAAAAGAACTTGTAGGACACATGGTAATATTCAAAAGAGATACTGGTGGCATACATAATATTCACGAGGCCGGCCCTTGAACTCATCAGTGAACAGGTCAACAATGGTCTTCCCAGCCCATCTGTTTTTCACCTGCAAACCAAATGAAAAATAAACTACTCCCTCCGATCTTGAAAACATGTCCTCTTGGAACATTAATATCTTTTTGCATATTTAGGTTGGATGCATGAGAAGCATATCTATAGTCTATAGAATTGTTTCAAAAAACTACTTTCATAAAATTAAAATATCTTCAGACTATATAAATTAATGGTCAAAGGTGTATTTTAAAGACCATCTCCATGTCCAAAATGACATGTGTTCAAGACTAGAGGGATGGATTTGGTCGAAGTAAAACTCGACAGAATTGCTTGGAGATAATAAAAACATAACCCATATTGCCCCATAATGCATTGACAGCGTTTGTATATTGTGCAGAAGTGTAGAGGAAAGGGAGAACTTGGAGGTGCCAATAACTTACAATTTGCAATTAAGTAATATATTTGATGGAGCAGAAAAGATTAATAAAAAATGTTAGGCCAAAACCCAGTATCATCTGGTTTTATAAATTTTCAGCATACATTATTTTTTTTTCGAAACGACAATTTTCAGTAGACATTATAACTAGCAAGTAGGAATCACCTAATCCAAGCAACTAAAAAACCTATGCTCCCAACATAAATATGTAAAATGCAGGCAAAACCGAGGAGGTTGACGAGACACGATTGGTTACATGGGAGATGAACTCGAAGTAGTAGGGCCTCACGTAGCGCCGCCCTGCGAAGAAAAAGGCCAACCATTAGTCCGGGCCTCCGGGGAGGGGTTTGGCAGAAGAAAGATGCGCACTGGGGACGAGACGGAGGCTGCGGTTTCTACCGTCGCGGAAGATGTAGTCCTGCCGCTCCGGCGGGTTCGCCGGCGTCTGCCACACGATCCCCGCCGGCCCCGCCGCCATATCCCAGGCGAGACACTCCTCGGCTTGTGGCGGCGGAGGAGCCCCGCGTCACGGGGCGGCTGCTCAGCTCAGAGGTTCAGCGCCCGAGGGGTTAAGGTTGTGGAGGAAGGAGGATGGCGGCGGCGCAGCGCGGCGGAGCGAGGCGGCGATGCGAGGTCGGGGAATCGGTGGATGATTCTGGGAAGAGGGTTAGCTGGGTAGGTGTGTTGCGGGGGCGTACGACCGTAGGATTCTCATCTAATGTTCGTGGGCTCCTGGCATCTGGTTCTCGAATCATTTCGGCCAACTTGGAGTATTTGGAGAAGATATGAAATTCACAGTGATTTAGACGGCACCTATCTATTTAATCTTATTATTTCACTGGTAATATATCTGCACATTGCAACAAACTTATACCACTGAAAATATTGTATGTAAATCTAGCCTAAAGCATATGGTTTTTTTTTCTTAGCAACCTTTTTCTTTTATGTTTTTCTCAAAGAAGAGTGTTATAGACAACTTGCAAATATAGCTATAGTAGATTGCATAATTAATAACTATGGGATTTCTCTATGTAATTTTACACTGGCCAGTTGAATTGGATTTGTTATACAACTCCTAGTTCATATTTCAATAGATAGTGTGTATATAGTAGATATTAAAAGTAGGGTTGAATTTAATATACAATTTTTTTCTGCCTCTTATATACAGCTGTCGTATATAAATTTTGATATCAATATACATTATAATTTAGTTCCATAATGATCTCATGGCTTATATTTTTTTATTAATGTAATAATTTTTAGCCCTTAAAAAGCAAACATAATATATTTTTTATGATGCAACACACTTTAATAATATGAATTTTTATTTAAAATGAACTCCACGGAGGCGCTAGATCCAGTAACTCGAGGAATGCTTGGCGACGCCTTGCTTCTGAATTCCGATCCCCCTCCCTCTTGCTCCAATGACAGCGAGTGGCTAGCCAGCCTGAACATGTTGAGATCCTCTACAGTATTGCATGTGTAGTATTGCTCACTAACACATGGGCACGAGGGTCTATGGGGCCCACATGTCAGTAAGCAGTATTGTGTGTATAGTACTACAGAGGACCTGCATCCAACCCAAACAACTCAATGCGGTGACGAGGATACATCTATTCCTCTTCTTCTTTTTCTTCTTTTTTTCCTCTTCTTTTTTTCTTTTCTTTTAGAAACAAAGTGTGCTTGCAACGTGTACACTCACCTCTATGAACGCACATACACATATTCTACCTCTATGAGTATCATCGAAAGCGGACCAATATATCTTGAGATTAACGAAGTCACCACATGCGTCTCGCTATCGATGGATAGTTGGGTACGTCGTCTATCACTACAAAATAATTAACCATAAATATGAGCACCTGGATGGGCAAGTTCTACCACAAAGAATCTAGCCAGTTGTGCTCACTTCGCCTTTTTTTTCTTTTTTGACCGGGTCAGAAGCAAAATGATTTTATAAAGTGATATAAATCAATGTGTAAAAGATTTATTTATGTATTTTTGATGTGATGAATTTTGTTATAGCTAAAGGTTAGTTCCAATTAGTACATAAGTTTTATTATAATAGAGTATTTTGAAATTATATAGTATTTCTATATATGAGATATAGGTGTAAACCTCACCATTGAAATACGACCAACCAAACAAAATCTCATTTATATAGATGTTTGTATCAGTCCACCAAATAACATTATACATAATCCAAGCTTAACTATATCTACACTTAACTTAGGTTGAGTTCGTTCGAATGTTTGGAGGTGGTAACTTTGTGACACGTAAAACGAGATAAGTTATCAATGCATGATTAATTGAGTATTAATTATTCTAAACCTAAAAAATATTTATTTGATTTTTTTAGAAAACTTATATAAAAAAGTTTTCAGAAAAAAAACACGCCTTGCCCTAGATAATCAACAGGCCCTACATCTCTCGTAGTCTAAATCGCTTATTATCAAGCCTTTCCTTCAATTGTGCCCACTAAGAAGCAAGGCCCGTGTACACCCCAGAGGGCCACACCTGCGTAAATAGGCGTGCTCTCTAGGCCTCTCTTGATGTCTTCGCCTGCGTAATTAGCTAGCATCTTCGCCTCTCTGGGCTCGCTGCCTTGCTCGTTGTGCTGATACAATCGACCAGGGCTTTGAGACCGACGATGCTTCTTGTTGCCGCCCACAAAAGCCCCCCTGGTAGAGGACTTAAATCTTGGGTGTGAAGAATCGATCGATGAGAGTGAGACGATGAGATATGCCTCTTGATCACGTCGATGACTCCATTTCTGCTAGAGTTTGTAGTAGCAACGTTGTACTTATACTTTTCCATACACTCGGTTCTATTGTTGTGGTGTATCGCGGATCGACGGCCATTCTATTGGCCAAGACATACGTCCCATTTACTATTGTAGTTATTTTATTTCTTTTGATATAGCACTTTTCTTCACTATAAAAATGATTTTTACATCTTTATTTCTACAAACAGGCTAAAAGAATATACATATACAAAATGATTTTATGGGTGTGCAGTAAAGGTCCATCTGTAAAATTTGATTTTCATAGACGGGCTTCATACTAGGCATGCCTACGAAAATAGGGTTATTTTCGTAGACGGATCTCTTAAGAGACCCGTATGCAAAAATACAACATCGGTTGACCACACGTCATCTCTCTCTGCTTTAATTTCGCCCTCTCCTTTAATGTCTCTCTTACCTCTTTGCGTCTCCTCATTTCTCTCTAAATCTTCTCTACTCTCTCCCTTCTCCCTCATCTCTACTCCTCTTCTCCGAGCGGCAAAGACAAGAGGCAGAGATGGTAACGGTGGGCTTTTGGCGGCGGTTGCTTCGGGTGGTGAAGGCAGAGGCGTGTCGGGCTTCGGGTAACGACGATGATAGAATCAATTAATGGCGGTGTCCACGTATCGAAGTGGCGAATCTGGTGTCAAGGAGCTACACGACAGTAGATCCGGCACTAGGAAACTTGGTGACGATGGGTGCGGCATTGGGAGCTTTGCGACGATGGGTGTCGCTGCTCAAGAGCTTGGAGGTGGCAAATCCAGCGCTCAGGAGCTCAGCGGCGCTGGCCTCGTGAGAAGCAAATTCCCCGCCAGCCTTAGGAGCTACGGGGCCTCGGTGGCAATGACGATGACGGCGGATCCGACGCTCGGGAGCTCGACGGCAACAAATCCAGCGACGCTGGCCTTGGAAGGGGTAGATCCATCGCCACCGGCCTCAGGAGCTGCGAGGCCTTGGCGGTGACGACAACGGCAACGACTACGGCAGTGGTAGAGACGGACTGTGGTGATGAGGACAATGGCGGGGGCAGTAGATCAGGGCTAGCTAGGGTTTTAGTTTTGAGAATTTGTATTTTTTTTGTGACTTTTTTTAGCAGGTGGGTTGCTTAACTAACCCCCTACGAAAATCACTTTTCACGTATGGATGTGCTGCCCGATTAGAAAAATGCATATTTTTACAAACACCTGAGATTAGGGGAGGAGGGCACCTAGCCGTTTGTGAAAATGGGTTTTAAGCCGTTTGCAAATTTTATTTGTGTAGTTGTGCTTTTAGCTTGTCATTTACATCGACATAGTCCACGAGGCACACGTTTCTCATTTCTTCAATCATATATTCATAAAAGTATTAAAAAAATATAACGGTGAAAATATATTCATGACAATCTAATATTGGTGTCATTTTCACATGTTAAATCTTAATACTACAGACCTATGTGTATGATTGAGCATGGTTTTAAACATCTATTATTTGAGAATGGAAGAAATATCCCCGCAGCTCTTGGCCGGCCGGTCAATACGACCAGCTAAAATTTCTATGCGTTGCTACTAGTAATATATATCTCAAAATTTTAGGTGATGATTAAATTAGAACGGATGGAGTATAATCGAGTTTCCTACTATGGTTATTCAAGCTACTTGGCTTCTGAGTCAAACATCATGGAATTTAGTCATTTTGCCTTACCCATCTCTAATTCTATATTCTATATTTCTAGATCCGTCGATGTGATGTAAGGCGTTGAAAAATGCATGTAGCAGTATGAAACTTGTTTTAAAATTGTAAGATGGTATGTACGCAGAGAAGTATTCAAATGCAACAGCTGGTTTTTTGAACTGCGCCACCGGATTTTGCTTCCAATACTACTCATGCTGGGGGAGGAATTACATATACTAAATTACTTGCTTGCCATTCAAAGAGTAGTTGGTGAATCTACCGGATTCCCTTCAAGCAATGCACGTTAAACTGCACTAAATTTATGGAGCAACTTGGCATGTTAAGTACACGTCAAAACCGTGCACTATATGATGAGTAGTTGTTATGAATTTTATTTTGATATATTCTAGGGACAATAATGCATGCATCCCATGGATTTTTTTAAGTAGTTTGACCTGTAATTAATGAATATGAAATAATCTCTGTTGGGGAACAAATGAATACTCCCTCGATTAAATATCTTGTTTAACTTATGATTTGTTTCATTTGCACCCTGCACCTTTGGGCCGTCGCTTATAATTAAGAGTTAATCCATTCTATATTTGTCATTGCAAAGCATATATCACTGATAAAGCTCAATTATATAACATACCATTTGGTCATCGTTAGTCATGGCATTGTTTGACTAACAGTTAATGGCATATATGAAAGAAAATGAATTGTTCGATAGTATATCATAGAATTCAGCTTCATCAATGGCACGTCCTATAATGCATACTTCATCGATCGCATATAGTGGATTAACTCATTAATTAAACTAAACAAGTAATAGGCCTTAAATAGCTGAACTATACAATATATTGAACATTTCGATCTTCCCTTTATGTTCTTACTAGTATATGGAAAAATACATGGTTTAATTACCACACCAGATATATTAACCTGGTAGATTTGACAAAATAAAATACGATACATGAAAATAATTCATGGCAACAATCCATTTTTATTTTCATGTAGAGTTTTCTATCCTCACATTTTGTAGATTTTGATCAATATAATCAATCAAATACAATTTTGTTTTAAATAGAAACATTATGCCAATAAATTTATATTTTAAAGTATTTTCATAAAATGTTGGTAGTATATATAATGATTAATAAAATATTGTATGAAAAATTAATGATCAAAGTTTATTTTTTCAAAATTAAAATAAAAACCAAAGGAAGGTGGTGGTTATGATATCGAGCTAGGGGACGACCGTATTGCGAATTTGCAATGAAAGAGAATATAAATTACACTAAAAGAACCATTATATTCAAACATTTCCATATTATCAAATAGAAGACTGGCATGTATAACTAATCAATCGTGTATCACATATATGGTATCCCAAAACGCACTCCAATGCTAAGAAAGAATCATGGTTGACTAACCCTACGCGATGAATGATTGTTTAAATAATGTCCCGTTTCCTTGCAACAAACAGTTGACTACTTCGTTACTCCATTCTTTTCACAGTTTGAGCTTATCCATTTACTGGAGATGTCTGGTTTCACAATTAGTGCCAGCTAAGGATTTCAAGAATGTACTTGCATTGTCTGTTTTTTTTAAAGGAAGAGTGACATAGTTATTGAAACATAGATGATCTTTTTTTTTTGGCAATTACAAATTTATCACTGATTTAAATCATTATTGCAAAAATATCATTAAAAAATTACAAAATATCAATAGAACTGTCATTCGAGTGATATCCTGACCAATTTGCAAATGTCCCTGTTTTTTCTGCTTATTCGTCCTATTATTACTGCGGATTATTTATTTCACACTTTTTTAAAAAAACCATGTTTTACTACATTAATTATACCACTTGTTCTAAACCATGCAGTAACACACCAGCTTTCACTCATTCTATAACCTTGTCTAACCCCATAAAACAGCATCATTTTTCACTCATTGCGTACCCTTATGTAATACAATAATGAAAAAGCATCATATTTAACGCAGTAAAGACATACACTTATATACATACATATATACCTATGACATATCCATATAAATGCATACGTATGCATACTCATTCCTCTAAACATACCCACATACATCTTACTTCTACAAATACATTTGAGAGGCTAGATCATATTATCCTTATCAGCATCATCGAGAGATCGACTAGCCCGAAGCCATAAATACAACAAAATTGAAACCGATTTCTAGATAAGATTGACCTGATTTCTTTGAAGTCCAATCAACTCCCAGTTAACAGATGGTACTTGACTATTCGATCCCTCCTCTTGCACGCATCACATATATGGATGATCGATGGCACGTCGTTGTCTAGCGTTTGGACCCGTCGACGGGGTTGGCGACGCCCCCGGTCATCCCCGGCTGCATACACCGTCCTCTCCTCTCCTCTCCGGCTCTCCGGATCCACGACACGCCGCCCGCCCGCCCGCCCGCTTACGCACGCCCCCGGCCTCTTATGCTAGCTAGTACAATATAGTAGTATATGGCTATCCACCATGCAATCATACACATACGTCGACTATAGCCTTTAGCTAGCTACTTCCTCTGCTCCATTCGTATTAGTTATATATATAAGGTATTTTAGATTTGTCTAACTAAAACTTAGTTAAGTTTATAGAAAATATAACAGTATTTCTAATAAAAAATAAATGCACTATACAGATATATTTAATTAGATATATTTAATTATGGATTTAATGAAATGAATCTATATTTTAGAGTTTGTCATGTTCTTTTTATAAGAGGTGTTCTATAATATTGTCTGGTAGAAGTGTACACTGTTTATTTGTTTTTCAATACAGAGATCATATATATTTATACTATCACATCAACTACTGATACAAACTTAAAAAATAACTATCGAAATTACTTCTAAGATGATAATATATAGTAAGTAGAGAGTAGAACACTACTACAAAATCGATTTTTCTGGACGAGACCCCCAATAGTTTCCAGACGGGCCATAAGTGGCCGCGCCTGGAAAAACCAATGCGGCATTTTCCCGTGCGGTCCACTTAAGCGACCGCACGGGAAAATTGATTTTTCCGTGCGGTCCCTTAAGTGGACCGCACGGGAAATGTCACACTATCCCGTGCGGCCCACTTAAGGGACCGCACGGGAAAATAAATTTTTCCGTGCGGTCCACTTAAGAGACCGCACTGGAAAATCGATTTTCCCGTGCGGTCGCTTAAGTGGACCGCACGGAAAAATAACTCCCCTTCCCTCTCACTCACTTCAAATTTTTCACCTACTCTTTCTTCCTTTCCTTTTTATTCTCTCTTCTCTCTTTTTCTCTCCACTTCTCTCTTCTCTCTTCCTCTCCTCTCTTCTCATTTCCTCCGAGCACTGGGCACGAGAGGCGGTCGGCTCGGCGCCGCCACCAACGAGGCGGCGGTCGGGAGCGGGCGAGCAGCGGCGCGGCCCCGCGCTTCCCTGCGGCGGCCAGGAGCGGCAACGTGGCGGCGGGAGGCGGTAGCCAGACTTCGTGCTGCGGCCGACAGCGGGCGGGCTGCGGGCCACTCGGGAGCGGCGCCATCTCCGTCCCCACCGGTGTCGCCACCAACGACAAGGAGGACGAGGCCGTCGGAAACGGCGCCGTTGGCCCCACGACGACGACGACGAGGAGGAGACGGTCGGATCTACGCCGCTCCTGCGGCCGCGACGGAGTCCACCGCCTCCTCCATCGTGCGCTCGCGACGGCCGGATCCGCGCCGCCGCCGCCGGGATAGCTAGGGTTTTTATTTTTTTTTTGAATTTTTGTTTTTCCGTGCGGTCAACTTAACGCGACCGCACGGGAAGATCTATTATCCCGTGCGGTCAACTTAACTCGACCGCACGGGATAATAGATCTTTCCGTGCGGGCCGCTTAAGCCGACCGCACGGGATAATCGATCTTCCCGCGCGGTTGGGCCGCCCGCACGCAAAAATGGTCTTTTTCCAGACCTTCTCGCGCGTGTGGGCAGGCCTTCCGCACGGGAAGATGTCTTTCGGCCCGCACGGAAAAACCGTTTTTATAGTAGTGGAAAGTACCGTAAAAAGCTTATTATATATTAAAGAAATTTAACTTAAAAAGTATAAAAAAACAGTGAGTATCTAGCTACCTGGCTGCTGCATGCTCACGGGTATATATATGGGTTCATTTGATAGAGCTCCAACTCTTAAAAATAACTTCAGGAGCAGAGTCTAGAGTAGCCCAAACTCACTTTATCTTTTTAGTTTATTTTTTAAGATCAGTTAAACTCGCTCCATTTCACTTTAGATAGAGTTGAAACTGTTTGGTTGCACTACAGCTCTATGAAAAATAGATATGAAGATAGGTCCCTGCCAAACATGTCCAGATTATATACGTAGCTAGTAGCGTATACGTGTCGTCGTTGCCGCTTAGCTCAAAGTCGTCGCCCTCCCCCTCTATTTATTGGCCCCATCCATCGCTCGAGCTCGCTCGCACCTTTGCCACGCTCGATCGAGAGACGCATGCGCTACCTTCTCTGAACCGTTAATTCCTCTCCACGACACGACGCCGCGCGCACGACAAACCAGCGGAGGCGCTCGCTCGCTCGCCTTCTCCTCGCCCTCCATTTGAACAACCCCTTCAATTGATTCCTCGCTAACTCTCTCTCTCTCTCTCTCGCTGCCCCCTCGATCTCCTTCAATCGATCAGCAACCAGCCTGATCATTGTTTGTTAATTTCCATCGCCGATGCCGACGACGCCTCGTCGCCAGGAGCCATGAACTACTGCACCGACGTCGAGATCAGGAACGCGCTGCGCCTCCTCGCGCCCAAGCCCACCGAGGACATGTCCCGCCTCCACCAGGCTTACGACCGCGGCTAGCTACTAGCGTTCCATCGTGTTCTTGGCTTCTTGCACCGGTGCTACGTAGAACAAGAAGAAAGCTTAGCTAGTGTCAGCTGTTAGTTGTTTGTGCATAGTTCGCTGCGGCGACGATCGACGATGAAGGAAGGAGGCGAGAGGAGGAACATCCTGGCCAAGACGATCGACAGGTGCCGGTCGCTGGGCCACCGGACGACGAGGCGCCCCCCGCCGCCGCCGGCCTCCGCAGGCGGCGGCTACGGCGGCGCCGCCGTGCCGGCGGGNCTGGTGGGCCCGGAGAAGGAGCGGTTCGCGGTGCGGGCGCGGTGCGCCAACCACCCGCTGTTCCGGGCGCTGCTGGACCAGGCCGAGACGGAGTACGGCTTCGCCGGCTGCGAGGGGCCCCTCGAGCTCCCCTGCGACGTCGACGCCTTCATGGATGTCATGTGGGAGATGGAGCAGGCCGACCCCGCCGCGTCGCCGCGCTGCGGGGCGCGCTTCGGCGGCGCCGCCGCCGGCAACGGCAGGGGCTACCATCAACACCAGGGGTACCAGATGATGAGTACCCCCGCGAGGCTCCTCGTCGCCAGCCGCTCGTGATCTCGGCATCTCGCGACGCCAGCCGTCGCCGGCGGCGGTGTAAATCCGATCCTCAATTAGTTAATCAATTTGCTGTGTTTTAAATGTCTTGTAACGTAGTAGGCACGTGTTGGCGCATGCAGAGAGGTTTGTTCACCTGCTCGCTTTGCTATGCTATGACTATGATAGGGTAGGGTACGTGTTCAACTGTTCATGTCAACGTTTGTTTCCATGTCGCGTTCGCTGCATCTGTAATTGAGTAATTCTGTATGTGTGTGAGTTCTCATGCGTGTTCAACCAACCCCATGTCGATAAAAGATCGATGCATGTACATGCATGGTATGTGTTCCGTGTTAACTATGAATCACTATGAATAAGACTAGTGTGAATCTCAGTTCTGAATTTCAACTAGTTAACTCTATCTTTGTGGTTGATGTGCGCCCTTTTGCATCTGATTTCACGCAAAGCTACAAAAAGATCTACAAGCTAGCTCTTCATTTGATGAATGCATGCATGGGGTGTTTTCTTGGATCTCAAGGTCAACCGTTTGGTGAGCCTCCCCGGAGTCTGAACTCAGCCTCGGCCAGGAGACTCTACACACATGAAAGGCTTTTCTTGAGGTAGCCGTCTCCTACTCTGCTTCGAGAGGCAATAGCACAAAATTAATACTACTATATGAACAAGTCAACATCACACGAAAGTTTAATCTAAAGCCAACTTGATCCATATAAAATCTAAAGACCAGTTGATCATCTTCGCGGTTGAGTTGGGCCTCGTGCATAAGGCGCAGGTTATTCTGACCTGCCACTTGCTGCCCTTGGAGATGCTCTGGATTTCTAAATCGGTAGCAACACACAATCATTGCCATTATGATACAATAAAAATGACCTCAGCGTTCTCTGTCCTTTATAGAAATGTCAGAAACATCAACAAATCGTCATCGCAAACAAGAGGACAAGTTTGACAATGCTCACAGAAATAGCAGGGATCTAGTATAAATGGATTCGAGAAACAAGACAAGGAATTACAATATGGCTTGGGGCAAGTTGCGGCTGAGGTCAGATTGCATGCCGACCTGAAGAAAATCCAGGCCTAGCCTGCCGGGATTACATTTCCCTGTGTACAGTAATGATAACCCAACCAAACAACCATGACGTCTGGACGCTACAACTCGACAGGTGTTAACTTCAGAGGCATTTAAGTTGGTTACAAAATTGCATCGGCATCAACTTTTTTTGACGGCAATATATCTGCATCAATCAAACAATTAAAAAAGGAACACAAATCCAACATAAAGATGAATCAGCTCACATTTAAATATGTGAAACAGACAAATTCTCCATATACAATCAGGGTTGAAGGCTGGCACTAACGTTACAGCTACATACACCTTGAGTAACCCTCGATACCACTTCTGGCAGGTCAAGCACCATCCAAACAGGATGGGACAATCTAGTTCTACTGAAAAGCATGAAATAGCAAAAAAAATAAAATGAAGTATATAGGTTACAGTACTATATGAAAAACTGCAAGTGTACTGCTATACACCCATTTCTGTACAATGTTTGCATCACTGGTCTATGTAAGCTGGTCAAAATCAGAGATCAACTATATTATGTCAAGTTGTTAACTGATGCAGTGATAAACATCATCTGACCTCTAGGATCCATTGGACAACATCCTGAAGCAGCTCGAACTTTTGACTGACCGCAACATTTAGGAAAACCCGCATCTTGCTGAGGAATTGTGATGATTCTTCCTTGCACCGGAATGCACCTCCACAGGAGCACTGCTCAGATAAATGTGCCGCTTTCACTTGCCTGCAGCGGAGGCAGACCAAATCCTGCAAGTGATAGAGCCTCTCTCGCTGACGGACTACCTGTAGAAGTGCATTTTCCATCTGTTCACGATGGTATGGCTGCCCGCACTGCGGCACAGCACACCTCCACTCCTGACCTTCGAGTGTTGAATCACGGCAAAGATCAAGATCCCGACAATCATTGCAATAGCTGCAAACACAATGTTGTTACATAAGAATTAGTAACATCAAGGGGTGATGAAAACTAGTGCTCAAAAACTTGTGAATTTTAAGAATTGGAATATGCCATGGCAGGCAGGTAGAACAAAATAGTAGCTAGTACATGATTACATATATAGTCAAAAGCAAGCCATGTTTTGGAAAAAATAATTTTGACCTAGTTTATTTTCCTTCTTCCGAAACATTTCCATGTTTTCAAGAACATTATTATCCATAACTTTGTTTGACTCTCAACAAAATGGCAATCGATAATGCTTTTACAGCAAATGGCAAATTGCTTGCATCAATAGACGTATGTTTACATCTTAAACAGTTAATTATATGGAAATTAAATAAATGGTTTCTACAATTTATCTTAGAGGTAATACCTGCAAATCACATTGGGGAGAGTGAATGAGGCACATGGATCTTGGAACTGTGCTTCTGGAGCAAACTCCTTTACACGAACTAACTTTAACAAGTTCTTCCTCATTCTCTGTCAGAGATATTTTTCAAGTCAGGTCGTGGCACAGTTTTCTTAGAATTCAGATACTTCAATTTTGTAATAAAAACTGTCAAAATCAAGGCAGGAAACTCCTATGTTGTGAAGAGATACAAATATAGGTGTGAAAAGATATACATGCAGTTCCACAACATATATTTTGAACAGTGAATCCTCATTTTGGAGTATCTTTTTGGATACAAGTTCTACAGTAAAAGCAGTGACCATCAGTTGACAATGGATTAAGAGAATTACCAGAATATCATGCTGAACATTCTGATCAAGAGCAAGAACAGCACAGATATGCTTAATGAACTCTAATGCAGCATCTCCCTTATGCGTGTGAGGATCAGGTTCTCTGTTTGCAAGTTCAACTGATTCGGACTTGCCTTTTCCTTTGAAATGATGAAGTATATCACTTACAATCCTGAGAAGCTTGTCTGCAAAGTAATTACTTATCTGCAATATCCGAAATGGAATTCATATTAAAGTTGTGTATGTTAGTCGCACTAGATGATGCTCCCAAGTCCCAACGTTAATATATATATATTTGAGATTGAGCAACATGCATTTCAAATTTGAACTTTTTAACAGACTGCAATCTAAGTAGAACTATTAAGATTGACCTTGGATAGTTTCATCATAACCCATCATATATATTTCTCATAACCTTTGACTAACAACTATCTGAATTACCCACACTAGATACTGCAGTATTTACATTTTATTTTTTATACAACTCTAATTGCTATGATTGAAAATATATTTCTACTGAAACAGATCAGATGTCAAAATCTGATCAATTTTCACCATTATAATCAAGACTTAACATCTAAATAATCTAGAACTTTTTTCCCTAAAAAACAATCTAGATTGTCTCCTTTTTTTCCCAATTGATATAACAGTTTCTACCCTCTCAGAACTGAATGCGGTAGCTCCTACCAAGTCATTTTCATTTAACTGGGAGACGGTTACTGGTTACCAATTTAAGATTGCACTGTAGAGCCACAAAATCACCTGATCACGGAGATATCCTATGACTTGAACCTCAAGGTTTTCAGCAGCCATGATTGTTATAGATGGTGTGCATGAGGTCTCATCCCTTGTAGTTGATCGAAGAGCTACTTGTTCTTTCATGTATTTCCATGGAACATACAAAAACTCCGATACAATTAAGACAAAGTGATCCTGAAATTTTTGGAAGGAAATGTTACAGAAAAGTAACAAATACTCTAATTCCAGGATAGTTGCCAAAGTTGCAGTCAGTAAGCAGAAGCAAACAAGTGTTAGAATGACTTAAAAAAAACTGACTTGTGTAGCTTTAGGCAGGTATTCTGCTATGTTCCAGCTTGAGACAATGTCGATATCGTTATCACCATCTGAACTGTCCACAGATGTTGCATTTTGCATTTTAGCCTGAATCCCGCCATAGTTATACTGAACCAAAATAAAATATGGAAGGTGAAAACATATTCTATAAGGGAAAAATGAATAAAACAATTCATTTGTGGCAGCAATGAAATGAACAAACCTGGTCCATGAAAAGTAAGGAGTGCCAATAATGCAAAGGTTCCAGCTCCACCCACTCAAAAATATCCCTAAAACAAATAACTTTAGTTTCACGTAAGAGATATCCATTCAAATTTGCAGGGGGAGGTCAAACAGTACCTTGTCTGCAATGTTTTCAGTAAGCTATCACAGTATGCACGTGCCGATGACAGGTCAACTTTTCCAGTATCTATTATTATCTTAGAAAAGTTTGCAAAGATGACATTAGCTCCAAGCTTTCGAAACTCTGCCAACATGAGAGCAAAGACCTTCTTCATGACCTGATTAAGTTTGATAATCCAAAAGAGAAGACAGGATAAGAAAAGTTACACAAGAAAACTAACAAAGGGTAAGAAGATTATGAATAGAAACGATATTTATTGTAACCAGAACGACAAGAAGATTCGCAATGTCAACAAAAGAAAGGACAGTGCACTTAGTTACATAGCTTACATTATGAAGAAGACGATGGAGAGCTGGGTCATGAAGTTTCGATCGTGGGCTGAAAAAACACACACATCAACATGCTAAGAACACTTACAAAAAAAATCACTCTGGTCATGAATACATGTCATACTCAGTATCAACGCAGTATCCAAAGTCCAACTTCCATAACTAATTGATATCGTAATATATTCATAAAACCCAATAAAATCATAATATTTTTAGAGACCAATCTCTAGATATGAGTTTTGGTTTTTCTAGCTTAAATATTGAAGATATTCATACTCAAAGTTTCAAAAGTTACAGCTGCATGTTTGTTCAAAACGGCATGCACTTTTACCAGAGGGAATACTAACTGGTCCAGTGCAAACACATAAATAATTACCTGCAAAGCCAACGGTAGAGATGCTGCAATATTGCATCAGCGAACACATTTCCAGAAGATACTGCATCTGAAATGCATCGCTGAATGAGTTGCTTCAGCACTTGGAAAGCAGGTATACATAAGGTAGCATCATCAAATTCGGTTTCAGTGCCATTTGGACCAGCAGGCATGTCATTTGCAAAGCTACCGATCGGCCCTCCTTCCATGTCATCTACTTGACTGCTCTTTAGAAGAGAATTGACGGCCAAATGATGGATCTGGGGAAGAGATATGTGCACATGTAATTCAATTGCCAGAAGATACAAAATAAGCTTGCCATATCGTATGTTGAAAAGGCTTACCTTAAGCTCAACAGCAACTCGTCTATACGCACCAGGATAAGTAAGAGCAGGCTGGATGACCTGTAAAATTAAGTCATATTTAGTAAAGCAGCACAAAAACAGTAAATGGTAAGCACCATGCAACGTTAGGAAATAAAGGCTTCTTACTTCATCAGCAAAGCAAGTATCTCCTTCATATGTGCCTCCTAAATCAGGAATACCATCGTCAGATATCCATAGTACCTAGCACATGTAGAAAGTTAGTAAGAAGCTTAAATATTACAAGAAAAGATCCATACCATAATAACTGCTGGATAATTTCTATATCTTCTATTTCTACACACATGAGTTTGAGAGGGGACAGCAAGGGCCAAAGAATTTTAGCACATAAAATCAATCTGAACAAGAATTCACTAAGGTAGAATTTCTTCAAGACTGGATCCCAAAAGACAATGGCAGTTCTTTCCCTTCCAGGTGGTTTCAGAGAGGGTATTTTCCCCACACCTCAGCTTCATCATGTTTTAAAATTTTGGCCTGGAGCTCTGGCATTCACTGAAGGAGATGTAATGTAGTAAGCTTGGATATTATTTGTGAGGTAGTGAGGTGGGGGGTTAGGGGATATCCTACTTCAACAAGGAGCAGAACATAGAAGTGTCATAGGATTTAAACACATACATCTAGAAAGGGACAAAAGAAACACAAATTTGCATTGACTCAATATATGACAAACCTGCTGTTGATCACGCAATGCCCTTGAAAAGAACACATCAGCAGTGAAAAGAAGCCAATCTAGTTCAAAGTTTCCCAATGGGACCTGTTTCCATAAGCATTGATGGTAATCTCATTTTTTTATGTACTTAAATAACTTACTGGAATTCATACTAGACTATATGCTTACATGTGCATATCTAGCAAGTGAAATTCTTTCATTGAACCATTGGGTTGATGCAGCACAACGTTGCATGCTTGTTCTACCAGCTGTCGCTTGCCAACCAAGAGCCTGGATAAATACGATTAAGAAAAACAGAATAGGTAGAAAGAAATGAAAATAAAAAATGTAAGAAATGGTGTCCCATTATGTACCTGATAGTTGTTATCCCGTGCATTGCAAGGAATGGTTACACACGGGAAATCATCAAGTGCTCGTACAGCTGACTTTATAGCTTGGAGTTTAGGGCATTCTATGACGCCTATGACAGGTCCAGGATGTTGTTGTCTGAAAAATATTTCATTTACCTCATTGTAAGTAAAACAAATGACATTATGCACTTATATGGTGAATTTTCATACTGCTTGATGCAGCTTACAATAAGCAATAGACTGTTTAAGTTAATATCATACCACCTCTCTCAAAAATCAGTTGGTTGCTACCAAAACTCAAAATCCAGACAAAAAGTATTGAATTACAAAAACCATGTATTTGTATTACAGTATTGTTAGCAGACTTTCAAAAACTGGTCAGGCTGGTCGATGTGATTGGTACCTTGGTTCAGTTCACCCCTCTAAAAGTGATCCCTCCACTCACAAACGGATGATGTTTTACAACGGGTGCGCTCAAACCTCAAAATATTAACTCGATAATAAATGGAAAATACTAAGATTTAATATGTGAAATGGCATTGGTAGATTTGTCAAGAAAAATACTTTCATCTAATTATATTTTTCATATTTTTTATATATGGTTAGAAAAAGTTTAAACATGTCCATTCGACAGATGTCCTAAACACTATCTTAGAAGACAAAGCCTGATCCAGAACCCTGCTTATAGCTGGTAAATACTGCAGGCAATTCAATAAAGTATGCACAGCTCAAAGAAAAAGGAGAGTCAACAAATATGATTGATTCATGAAAGTTGAATTGTTGAAATATTCGGAAAGAGATATACCTGTATTCAAGTAACATTCTTTGCACATGCTTGCTACCTGCATCAATTGATGTGTGGTAATCCACCTATGTAAGGAATCAAATAGTCAGAGGTTAGCATGCTAAACCAGATGTGCAATTTTTTCTTCAGATACGATGATTTCATTCTTACAAGGAAAGTGATGTTTTCATGCAGAGAGCCAAGAGCTTGGCAAGCATCTCGATATTGCTTTTCAAGAAATGATGGCGATAGCTCTTTATTGCGGAAAGGATTGACAACCACTGCATGTATTCTGAAAGATGTAGGGAAGTACATGACATATACACCCCTTCCTTCTGACAAGCTGGAAATAAGAGAATCCATAGATCAGTTTTCAAATCAAAGCAAGCATATATCACCAGAAGAATGCAGTGGCTAATACATGAAAGCAGGATAGAGTACTCAAGTTAACATTTTTTTCTTTTGAAATATGAGTGTAGTCAAGGTTTCCAATATTGGTTAGTAAAATACAGGTAGGAGTAACTTATGCTTATTCTACCATACATTTAGGAGCGTAAACATGGGATTACTTATCACGAATAACTGCTAGGAAGAGCAATCTTGGGATCCAGAGAGCATACAAAAGAAGTACTCCCTCCGTCCCAAAATATAAAAGATTTTGGTTGGATGTGACACATTCTAGTACTACAAATCTGGACAGGGAGTAGGATATGTCACATCCAACCAAAATCCCTTATATTTTGGAATGGAGGGAGTAGTATTTGACTCTAATAATAGCGCTTGAATAAATGAACTCAAAGTACATAGAATGTCAATAAAGAAAAGAAATGGCTTATCATAATAATTTTTTAACTCTACTGATGACAATAGTACCATAGTATTCCAGAGTATAAAAATAACAATCCGTTGCAAAAGCTAGACTGATACTGCATTACCTATTTACAAAGTTCTCATAAAGGTTACCTGTGGTATAGATAGAAAAATGAAACGGTCTGTTCCAGGTATGAACACTCTGCAGTTGTCTTCATTTGCAATTCAGCAAGATCCCATCCATCTTGGATACTTCGTCCTTTTGCAGACTTATCCACTTTGCACACGCAACCAATTTGGAGAATGGCATTGAGCTCTGGCGGAATTTTCGTCTCGTATATTCCCTAGGTGCAATTCCAAGGTTATCAGGGAGATACAAAAAAAACATACAAGATTACATCTCACATACACAAGTCTACTAACCTCAACATCTGGCTCTGCAAGATGGGCAGCAAGCTTTTTGCCCTCCACCCTGAACTGTTCTTCGCTAGTTACAACCTGGATTTTAGCAGTTAGTATGTTCTCTTAAACAAGACAGTTGCACCCCTGGTTATTTTGCAAATATTGTTCACATTTTCACCTCAATTAGATTGAAACATGGCCTTCCATGTGGAAGAATCTTCTTTACATGCCTCCCTGGAAACTCTTCTGTAACAGGAGCTTTCGAGTTTAGGTAAAAGACTCTTGGAACATTGATAGGAATCTTGAACATGATCCCCTCAGCAACAACCCATGCAAAAAAGTGGCCAGGTAATGTACTCGAAGCAAGCTGTATTATCTGATGTAGGCAGTATATGAGCTTGTCAGGCATCAAAGTAAATGAATACATTACTGAAAGAGATTAATGTTCTGATATAGATGTTACATAGTATAATAGAATAGCAGAAGTAGCATGCCTGCCAATGTGATCTAAAGAGGGCCAATTCTTGTTTCTGGAAAAATGTAGACCGGTTCCTAGAATTGCCATGTAACTGACCAACATTCCTTGCAGAAAACAAATCACTAGTGGGACCATCAGAAGTGACTGCAGCACCCAACCTGGTAAAAGCAAAAAGGAAACATAAACACTCCATTAGCTGTTTAGTTTACTTAGTGTAATCTCCATTATATTAACAGTGCCAATACAAAGAAAATAGTCACCAGTCCATCATATTCATATCAATGTAACATAGGATTTATAAGGTAATGCAATGCTCAAAAGGCTGATTCACACTGGCAAAATGTAAGCTTACTATGGTCAGCCTAAAACCACTACATATTACTATGACAAACTTGAAGTCAAGTCCAGGACTAGTCTGTTTGGGAGCTAGGAGAGGAACAAAATGCTAAATGAACTGAATCAAAAAGTCCTTCCTCTGTTTCACATTGTAAGATGTTTTGGGTTTTGAATAGATCCATGCATAGATTCATGTATGTTCATATTTGTGTCCAAATTCACATGGATATTAGTGAATCTAGATAAGGGATGGATAGACCAAAACATCTTACAATGTAGAACGGAGGGAGTATCATTTACAAGAATAAAATTATTTAGAATTTGTGTACAACATAAATTTGTATACCTTTGACGCTTTTTTTGCTCACGAATATATTTCCATTTCCTCTTCTTAGAATCAAGCCATCCTTGATAATCAGTACTTCTATCAACTTGTTCATCAGCAGCATCATTTTGAATATGTACGGCAAGGGGTTCATTTGACCTAGTTATAGATTTTTGTTGATTCTTCCTATGATTTGAACCAGCTTCTGTTGATGGTGCATCGTTTGGTTTATTTTCTTTTCCAAGACCATTGGGTACATGACTTTTTCTCATACCACTATCCAGCGTTAATAAATCTTCCATGTCTCCTGTCCCATCCAAATTCTGCACCCCCCTGTCTTTTTCCAAAGGATTGAACATATCACGTAGTTTGCGCTGGCGAAATCGATCATCTTTCTCTCTGACCTTTTTGTGCAACCAATCAGGATGAAGAACTCGAGGAACAGGATTCGTAATCTGTAGCAACATGATTTCACAAATGTCACAGAAAATCAAAGGGAACAAGTAAAAACTATATAATATAATCAAAGTAACAAGTAAAAAATATATTGCCTTTTGCATTGCTGCAGGAATTGTTATAATCTTCTGAATAGCGGAGCTTAGGCGTTGCTTATAGTAAGACCAGTCAACAATAGATCGGATGCTCGCTTCAGAGGAGATTTTGCACCATTTTCTTAAATAAAACTTTGCAATTTCTGTAAGATACAAGGATAGTAAGAGAATGTAAGTGATAGAAAAGTTTGGCTCATGCAAAAACATGATTTGAAGGTAAAATAATACCAGCATCCGTCTCAAAGATAGCTACCGGAATAGCACGCTCACTCACTGGAGTGCCCTACATGATTTCAGCAAGTCAACAAAGCAATAGGAATATTGGAAAAAAGAAAGCCAAATCATGAAAACAAATTTCATGAAAACAAAATAGAGGGAATATTTGCCCACTGAAAGGAACATGCCGTGACTATCCAAAATTGAAATATACGCCCTCTTTGGCACAGCTCCAGATCCAAGATTTCTTAGAGCTAGGTATTTGTAGCTCCACAAATCCATGGATCTAGATATACGATCACGTGGATAACATTTGGATAAATCAATTTGTTTCTATTTTAGATGAAGTTTAAAATTTTAAATCACTATAATTTAACATTTAACATATAAACATCAAATCTACTGTGGATCTGAGATCTGGAGCTCTACCAAACAGGGCCATAGTACCGTAACTATCAAAAATTAAAGGAATGGGCAAGTGCATGATGTTAATTGCTGAACTATTCAGTTCTTACCTGTGGCTCTCGGGCAACTATGTATTGGCAATGCAGCCCTTTGTCTTTCACCATTGAATCCCCGAGGAATTCAGCTAGTCTTTTTGCTGTAGTTACAGCACATGATTTTTGTTCTCCATAGTCAACTAGGGATTTACTCATTGTGCTAGACTCAGATATGAAATCAAGCAACTCATTGTCAGAAATATCAATTCCTTGGTTCTGCAATAGAAAAATGTACTTTAACAATGCAATCCAGTTGGATTGTTTAGAATTTGGAGCATATCATTCAAAATTTTACAAACCACTCACATCCAGTAGGTCTAACCAACGATTAGCAACAGAAGCAACAGCTGTATAGCATTCCTCTAAAGTTGAACCATGAAGAAATTTGTCAAATACCTCTGCCTACAAAGAAAAATAAGAATTAATAAATAAACTGGCCAAACTAACTAGTGCAAAAGTCCCAGTATTCCTCATTGGAACAAAGGCAGTAGCAAGTGATCGAGAAAGGGAGCATATACCTGAAAAACTTTGATGAGCTTCAGCTCACCTCTACGCTTGATTTCAAAACCTTTAAGTTCTGCTAAGGTACCATCTTCATTAAAGACCGCATACCTTTTCTTTAGAAGAACCCCTTCCTCTTTAGAGGCAGGTAGAATCATAGCCTGTTATTTTAGCATGCATTGTGGCATATGTGCAAAGATAAAATCAGCTACTCAGACTTAAAAGTGTATAAGGCAAGCACTGATCCCATTAGAGTACTTCACCTTGTAAGGTCCATCTACCTCAAATTCAATGGAACATTCACTGTGCGTTGTATATAGCTTATTAACTGGGTCATTCAATGTCTGGTAGGATAATAAACAAATCAATCAATGAACAACTTTCCAATAGTCATTAAGCAAAATAACACATTCTAAATATGTAATAACTTTATGAATAACACTTGTGTTCCTTACTTGATATTGATCATTAGTGTTGTTTCTCGCAACATCAACGTTAAGCATCACACAGGGATAGGATATCGTGAGCTTCTTCCCAGCACTGAAACATCAGCGACAAGTGTTAACATAGAGATTTGCATATGAAGTCTTAGCATGGGAGCATTCACTTTGAACACTACATAAATGACTACTTAGAATTAATTTTGATAAATTAGTCAGTTCACATAATATCTACGTGAGCAAACATTCTTCGATTTTGGCCACTGACATATTTTTCCGTATTCAGATTTGGATACAAAATAAACCACTCATAAAAAATATTTTAGTTCGTAGAATCACGACCTTTTTTCTTTTACTAGCATGTACCTTTTGTTTTACTAGCATGTTATGATGAGAATGAGTGGTCAAAGCGGTGTGTTGGATAACGTGCGAAGTCAAACCAACTACCTAGTATTTGGACCAGAAACAGTAGTAATTGAGAGAGGCCAAAAGCACAAAAAGCACTCGCCTAGGTATAAAGGGTCTGCTTGGAGGAGCTTTTGGTAGCTGCAGCTTCTCCCATAATTAAAAGCTCCTATAAACAGTCCAGTTTTTTGTCCAGATTCTAAGAAACTGTAGCTGCAGAATCTAGAAAATGAACGAGAAGCCAAAAGCCAGCTAGATTCCTACCAGCTGCTTCACAGGTTCTAAAGCTCCCCGCAAACAAGCCCAAAAGCAAGGGGAAGTGCAGCTGAATCGCCTTGAATAGTGTCAGGTGCAGCACCATTAGCAAGATGTGTGCCTTGACGGCTTAAGCGCAAAGCACTCGCTCCAGCCTCCTCTAGTTGCCAGGTAGAAAGAATAGAAACTAGGAAAGGGTGTTGGCCTATGGGCCCAGAATATGGCCCAAGAAAACACTCACTTGTTCAGATCTATCTTAGAAAGAAGCATAATATGTATAATATAGCAGCCTAAGACCTGTTTAATTGCAGTTTGCTAATCTCACATTAAGACACATTATATATTTCTTAACTATTTTTTTGTCATAATAGCTTCAAGAATCAGGTATGGAGCTTCCTTGCTAGGGGTAAACATTCATGTTTTTATATTTGCACTTCATGTGTCTAAGGCACAGGCTTTTTTTTTTTTGCTTTGCACGTAAGGCAATGAGGCCATTGCACCTTGAGTGCACTTTTAGCTTTAACTACTTTGTTCGTTTGGAATTATGTTAGTTGTACACTAAAATATCTTGCCACTAACACATGTACCAAATTCAAAATTCAGGTCATGAAGAAGCCCTTTACGTTACAAAGTGAGACAAATAAGGATTAATGTTACATTAGTCCAGCAAGGCAAGCTCTACATTCATCTATTGCTTCAATCAAAACGGTCATCAGAAACACTGGATAATCATGAAAATTAATGATAGCATAAATATGAAATCTCAGATATATTATAAACAAATAACTTGAAGGAAAACCATTTTATTTGTTCTAGTGTACTCACTTTGTCTTGAAGGTAAAGTTCTCTGGAAAAGAACCAGGAAGAACACACCAAATGCCATCAGTGTCCAGTTCCAGTGGCTTTCCAATTTTGTCTACAAGTAGACGAGCATTTTGGATAATCTTTGCACCAGTATATGTCACAACACCAGCCATTTCCATAGAATACCATCTTGCACCCCTAAATCAGAAAGCCCTAGCTATTACATGCCTTACCATAGTACATAAAGACAAAAAGTATGTTCTCTATATGAATTGCACTTACTTGCGCATAACATATCCATAAAACGAATTTAATATACACTTGTGGGCAAGTTGCAACGAATCATAGAGCACAACCATGTCCTACAAAAAGCATTAGGAGTAGCAACAAAAAAGTTCTCAAAATTCCTGAAACACGTGATAGACCTCTAACTCTAAAATGAATAATATTGCTTAATACCATCACAAAAATCACCTAGTTGGAAAATACTATCAAATGTGTTACTGGCATGTGGTCACAAACCCCACATGCCATCCTTATAATAGATGGCATTTTCCAAATTGCACATTTGTGATGGTATTGATCTAATTTTCTTGATGTATAATATAATAATGCATTGTGAACCTGTGCTTCCTGAATTTTGATAGAAGTTCCATTGGCTTTTGCTTCTGCCAATTTTCCTTTCCATGTTTTGTTAAGACCTTTGTACTCATACCTTCTATCACGAAAGCTGGAATTTTCAAACAAAGTACACATTTTAGAGCACCTTGAAGAAAGCATTAGCCAACAATGCTATGTTTATCAACCAGAAAATTGCACTTGGCTCCACTAAGAGCTATAATAGAAGCTAAATAGAAATCACTGTTACATATCCATGAACTATCCAATGAACATAGGACACTAAAATATACTAATAAACATCAGACGGACCTTCGTACTGTGTCTACATAGAAGGAATTTTCACGCATGCATATTCCAGCGTTCCTCACTTCTGTAATTGGTTTGTCAACGACTCTTTTATATGCCTGCATTGGGACAAAAGTATAGTAATTGCATCCCACCAAAAAGGTTTAATTAATCCATGCATTTTAATATATCACCTTTTGGCAGTACTTCTTCAAACGATCCTTCAGTTTTAGTAAATGTTCTGGTTTTGAGAGGTCAAGAAAAGGCTTTGAAGGTGTTACCCCACCAGCTTGAATCATCTCTGACTCAATTTGCCTCTTTATATGATGATAGTCACTAAAAAGCAGAATATTGTTAGATCAGTAAATACATCAACTTCAAGGTATAAAAATTTCTAGAGTATACCTCTTTTTTGCCATGTAGGTCTCTCCTCGCCATACCCATTCAAGCGTCCTAAGGCAATTCTTTCCAGGACGATTGAAATCACATGCTGTGCAGTCCACATCAGTAACTATGGATGGTGGCTGATACAGCAAGAGTTAAGGAAAAAAAGGTTAGTTTAAGTTATATAATCATGTACAGATCTAGTATCTTACAGCTGGTAGAAAGAAGCCAGATGTTCTTGAAGAAAACAATTCCTTCGTGATTTAGGCCAATAGACAAGAGGCTTTAGTTATTTGTCTCATCAGCATAGACTCTCATCAACAGTCATATAACTAATACTAGAAACACCCAAGAAGAGTTCATATTGATATGGACCCATTGACCACCTTTCGTAAACAACTTGAGCTTTTCCATGAATTGGTTTGTGCATGAAACTCAATATGGTATAAAAGCAGGAGTAGAGACCCTTATTTCAAGTATTCAAGATCTGCCTAGGCTCAATAGATATATTTTGGTGTTTGAAAAAAAATAGATGTATTTTGTGTTGTGAGTATAAAATTCAGGTCTGCTGTTGTGCCTCCATCACTTATTGTGTTAATACACTCCAGAGACTAGTTTGCATTGTGTCCCAGTGGCACCGCACCACAACCCACATCATAGGATTGA
The DNA here is from genome assembly GCA_008326285.1 of Oryza officinalis. Taxonomy (NCBI): domain Eukaryota; kingdom Viridiplantae; phylum Streptophyta; class Magnoliopsida; order Poales; family Poaceae; genus Oryza; species Oryza officinalis. Next base: position 33,984,375 of record BDMV01000002.1, on the reverse strand, counting down.
ATGGGACTAGACATGAAGGGTGATTGAAATATGAGTAGACTGCCTGCCTTCCCCTGACAGATTAAATCTTTTGGGCACATTGGTCAGGGCATGTAACTCAGCAGTGCCTTCATGAAATTTTGGCAATGCAGCGGCATAAATTTAGCATTACTTCTTTGTGTTTTCTATATATCCCACAATGATGGCTGAGCAAAATAGAGCTCAAAGAGATTCTGCGACTCAACCAGATAACAATCACAAATCACTCCTAGCTGACAAGAAATGCTAGCAAAGTTAGTTAGACCATGTAAATCACCATATCATGGCCTATTTAACTTCTTATGTGGACTATCAATACAGGTCACTCATCAAAGTACAAGTTAGCAAGTGCACACAATTAGGATTAAAAAAACCCATATCGAAAGGGGAAAATATGTTTAACAGTATCTACCACAATAGATTTTTATGGAACTAAAGTTGAACTATCAAATCAGCCATTATGATAATAACTGAATTCAAAGTATTTATTAAACTACAAGAGAATACCTGGAGCCTATTTGTCAAAATGATATTTGGATACATCGCAGCAACATCCAGATGATATATAAGTGGACATTCTTCACGAATAGGGTGATCTCGCAAAGAAACTAGCTGTAAATTTGACACAGCAATCAAGCTCGATACAAATTACAGAACATAGTGAAATAATATTTCCATAGTCAGAACATAGAAGAACAATAAATATCTTGGTGTTCGTACAAAATATGAGCTATAGCGCTGGAATAATACCTTCTGTTTAATGGCATCCTTGACTTCATCATAGTTTGTGACAGAATCAATATCTAATTTTCCTTCTACGGAAATGGCATATTGCAGATCACGATCAAGATTTGCAATCAGTTGCTGGAAACAAGAAATGTCAATCGAGTTAACATACTAAATGTGCATGCATAAATTTTCAATCTGGGACAACATTAACATGTAACTAAGATAAAAGGCTCAGAAAATCTCTTCTGTAATTTATATATTTAAGCTAAAATTAGGTATCACTTCCAGAATAGTATTACTCAGGTTACCTCACATGCTGACGGTTCAAGTTGGAACTTCGTAGGAAGATCAGATCTAAATACACCAGTTTCAAGACACTCAACATGACCACCAATATAAGTTTCGCTTTCCAATAGACGGTTATTGTAGAACTTCTCTAGATCCGCTTGGTGCTTGTTAGGACAAATGATATTAGCTTTGAATGCCTATATATCAGAAGAAAATGAAGTCAGCAAGCTGAAAAGTTTCATAAGACAGAATATAGATGCAAGGATTAGCAAAATTGGTTAGAAAACATGGCAGAAAAGTTTACTAAGCAGTCAGCACACCTGGACCATTAGCAGCATTTCACACAATGTCCCGCTTCCTTTCCGTAAAACCTCATCAGGTGACATAGGTATAATGGTTGCAAGGGAAAAGATAAATGGATGGACGTAAGTCATGTATAGATAGTATGTTGCAACAGCATCTGATACAGAGTAAGAAGCCATTGTCTGCCAACAAAAGGGTACACAAAATGAACAGCTGAAAATGCTAGGTTAAACAAAGACAGGTAGAATTCGTACAACTATACATAAACAAGCAGCAATATTCCGCATTAGTTGTCATGTGCTAATGTATTTAAAAAATTTTCACTTGATGATGATGTTATCCCATCATAGACAAACTTAAAGGTACCTGAGGCTGCTCCATTGCAAAGCGAACCATATCTTCTGGATTAACCTCCAGAGGATCATAGCCTAACTTGGCTTTTGTAACAGCCTGTCATAGTGAAAATGGAAAATAAATAATTAAGAAAAGTGAAAGTAATAGCATCTTGTTCAGAATAAGAAGGATAAGCAGCACATAATGGAACAAAAATGAAATGATACCTCTAACTGATTGTCTAAAAAGCTCTAAGTGATTTTTTTACACACTCAGTCACTACAAAATTATGTAGTTGCTTTAAAATCCAAGTTTGATATGTTATTCAGTTCTGAGACATAACCAACTGCTTAAATTTAATTACAAAATAAACAAGTAATTTTGTTTTAGGCTTGCAGCAAGTAATGTATCACCTTTAGACCATGACTTCCTTGTGGAAGGTAACTGTCTCGCTTCACCCAAGCAAAACAGTCAAGATGGCAAGAAAATTTAGCTCGACATTCACCTTGATTATTGTCACATTGGAATCCAATCTCCTGTAAGAACAAAGAGGGTACAAAAGTAAGATATGAGATCATATATTGTTTGGCATTTCAAGAAATATATAAACCAAAAACAAATTTAGAACATGCGCATAGTATTTATGGTTTTGAAAGGAAACAGCAGAGGCAGATGTAAAACATATGTACATAGCATTTATGTTTTTTGAAAGGAGACAGCACAGAGGGTGCAATTAAAAATATCCCAGTCCTTGTTACCTTAGCTGCAGAAGTGTGGTTTGTGGATGACTTCTTTTTAGATAATTTTATTTGCAGTACTTTGTTGGCCAAGATTTTGGACATCTCGTTACATAGTTATGATATTGGACTACATGAGTCATATCAAAGAAATGGCACCTAAGGAGAAATAAGCATCTTACCTCATTCATTTTAATCCCATGATGAGCAGCTCTCTTCTCCAAAAATGGCCAGTCAAAAAAGTCACCGTTGTATGTAACATAAATGCCAGGCTTAACCTCTTGCATGTGAGAAAACCAAGCTTTGAGTAGATCCAACTATGGAGAGAGAGAATGAAAAGGAGTTGACGAAGTAGTTAGGGTGTATTAAAACCAAAATGATATTGAACAAAAATATAAAAATTTGTTGATACCTCATTTGCGACATTCTTAACTTTAAAATGCCCCTCAAATTCTGGTTTAGGTGTATACTCCAAATCTTCAATATCTTCCCCTACGCACTGCATGGAACAGAAAAATTAATATATCATGCTGCTTTTAGAAAACTTGCATCTTGCAATTGCAATCAGGAATTGTAGGTCCAGCTGAAATCATGAGTGAAAGGTGATCATTAAATTATCTGGCGAGTATACAAGGCAACTAACATTTTGGCCTTTAGTATTTTTTACACACAGAAATCCACAAAAAGAAACAAAGGGTTTTCTCACACAGGTTAAAGATAACTGCACATCACTTCAGAAGTTGGAGCAAAAAAATGGACAGCATATTGGTTATTAGCTAATCAGTCTTATCTAAGGCCAGGCAGCAGGTGGTGAATACAGAAAAAGGATGTTTGTAAACCATAATTTGAACATAGCAAGCTGAAATCTGATAAATGATTATAGAGAAAAGAACATCTGGAACCTCTCGGTTGATTATCAGGTACCCTTGCCCATCAATCATGTAAGAAATCATCATTACAGTGTCATACTCAGCATCTGGAAACTTCAGAGGCAGCTTCGTGGTTTCAATATCAAATGCACAAACATGAACTTCTGCACGCTGTAGTAGATCTTCCCTTCTGTGAAGCAAAACATCGGAGCTAGATACGCTAACATCGTACCACTGTCCACACCTCACATCTGCAAATAAGGTTAGAGAAACAAAAGTGTTAGTGATAAATAAGCATGTGAGATATTCTAATTAAGAAACAAAAGGCTCACCGTTATCGATAGCAAAACGAACATGATATGGAACATCATATTCACGCAAATCAATGATGCAATTTATGTAATCTTGTGGCCTTTCTACCCTGTCATAGTGCACAAGATCATCAGAACATAGGCTAAAAAAGCATCGCATATGACAGCTAAATTTACTTCACCATTAACTAGGAATGAGTCAAACAAGAGTAGTTTTAAATACATCACAGAAGCATCTTAGCAAATAACTAAAGGATGGATACTATATAGGAGCATCTTAGCCCATAACTATTACGATGGATACTATACAGGTACCTTTTTACACCATAAATTGATTCAAATGCCTCTGCAGCATTTAGTTCTTCTTCATTCTTTTCAACAACATGCAATAGGTCACTTCTCACACGCATTAATTGCTGTACAGTATCAAACTGGATCTTCAAATATTTCCTCTTCAAACCAGAAAGGTGGTTTTTCTGAAATACAAAGAGAAAGAGTTATAATTACCTTCCAGAATTTATTTTTTTACTGAAATTACTTTCTGGAGTCGGCCCAATCAAATCTAGATAATAAAAAATGGCATATGAATAAGAATATTGGCACATTGTTAAAACCAGTCTATTCAAAGCTTTCAGGGACCATCCAACCCATGAATCTTACTCTACCATAACAAGTGTATCTCTACTATATAAAAGAAGCTGGTGGTGGTGGTCACTATGCATTCCTCCACCACCTTTGAGCTGGTTGGATCTTCCGAGGATAAGTATATCATTTGTATATGTAGTTTGTAAGCCTGTTCTTGTAATAATGTTATTATGGATTGATTGTTTGTTACGAATTATATAAGTTTTCTTCTAGGATTTAAATAAAAATTTGAAGATAAAATATATAATATGTTTATTTGAGATACAATGAAATGCATGGGTATTTGACAAGTTAAGAGTGTTACTTCTAGTCAAAGTCCAAAGTCCCATATGGATCTGTACTAGAGTCCAGCTATATCCTAGCACTATTTGTTGGAAAATTAATTTGTTTTCTTGAGAAAGAAGAAGTCAAATTTAATTTGACTAGGTGAAATGCATGCAGACTAAGTGAACTGCTTCAAGCTATCAATAGAACATGCATGTATTAGAGGATTGGTGATCAGCTATCTGTATAAAATCTATGCCTGCATGCATGGAGTAATCAAAGTGGAAATTTACTAGCTTGCGGTGTATAGGTTGGAGCTATATTGTGCTTCAAAGAGAAAGAAGGAACTTTACTACTAGTTCTTAGTTCCAATATTATGTAGCATAGCTAGTTTTGAGCTTTTAGATGAGTTGTAACATGAGCTGCAAAATTGTGTTACCGTAGCAGGTCGGCTACTATAGAAACCAAGTTAAAAGTCCTATAGAAAGACATATATCCCTATGTAACAAAGGTCTTGGGCATGTCAGTGAGATTAATGAAAATGTAGCTCCTTTGCTATACTCTGTTCTCTAGCTCTCTGTTCTATGCTATGAGTGAATGTCTATCCTAGTTTTAGAACCAACACTATTAATAGAGAGTGGGGTCCCAAGTACAACACTAAATTATTTTACCAAATTCCTACATGGTATCAAAGGTGGGTCCCAACCCTAACTCACCATAAAGTTTCAACCCCTTTCACTAAAAATAAAGTTTCAACCCCACTAGTCATCATCGTCAACTTTCTGCCAAACTCTTAACCATCGTTGTCCACAACATACTCCTCAACCAGGTTCCTGTTGGCTCCCAGCATGAATTGCTTGCCAATGACATTGATGCGGTTAGGTCATACCCAACCACCACAATGTAATGTGGGAGCAGGTCACCACAGCTGTAACATGCTAGACCAAGCACAGGCAAGCAGGAGATCAAGTCAGCTGCTGTTGCTTGATTTTTGGCCCAGTCTGTTGGCCCTGGTTTTTAAAAAGTTCAAGATTTTACGTATTATTATTATCAGGATTTTCAGGATGTTACAAAATCCACCATAGAGACATGTGCTCTGTGGTGGAGACTGGGGATGGTTGATGCTGTTGCTTTGAATTGTTCACAGGAAAGCTTTGCAGCCTCATCAGTTATTGCTTTCCCCGAGAGGGAGAAAGAGGAATAGACAGGAAGGGAAGGGTCTGTGCTGCATGATGCTCTGCTAGTGCTACTTGTTAGGTCAGGTGAAGTCAATTGAGGACATGTAATGTGCTTGCTGTTCCCAGTGTATGGTATTATCGATGTTGCTATTTGGTGCTTGATCATATTGGTTTGTGATACTATGGCCAGTACTATCATGGGAATGAATGATTGATGCTTAGCAGATCGTCAAGATTGTGGGAGACATGTAGAAAAATCTGTTCACAGTGGCGAGTTTGGCATAGGAGGTGAAGCCCTACAGGTGGAAGAATCTCACGGCCAAGTATCAGGGGTTATGGTCATATGGTGTAAGTTATAAATATAATGGTGATGGTAGAGATTCAGAGCAGGTGTAGGTGCTTAAACAGGAGTAGAAAACCACTTAGGGGAAATGTTGGTTTTAAGTTAGAGCCTAATACGAGTCTGAGTGCATAATCTTATGTGAATATGCATTATTGTCCAATTGTAATCCTAAGCCCTTTACATGAAGTGTGTGGGATCTTAAGGGTGCATACATGATCATTCTTCTACAACAAACAGCTAAGGTAAAAGGACAAAAGAAATCACTAGTGAAGAACTCTTAACAAGATCAAAACACTTAACCATCCAAATTTATCACAACAATAGCATTTACTGATGCAAAGAAAATGTAATGAATTAAACATTCAAAGCAAGGCACATACTAGATCTAGATCTTCTTTCTCAATAATTTCTATGTCAGCAATGTCGCCTTCATAACGTCGCCTGAGATATGCCTCGACTTCTAACTCCATCTTATCCTGCGACATTTTAAAATTCCAAAATATGATATCTGCAAAGAAACATCAAGCAACGGAGAAACTAAAGGTCATCTTATGATTCAAACTGCAATCTCAAGCTCACCTTAGTCGCAGCATAAAAGTAAGGGGGAAATTTGTATTTCACTTTAAATGTAGAACCGTCCTGCAAGAAAGCATACACAATTAGACATGTGACAAGTCAAAGTTTTTTTTGCCATAACTGCAATTTACCTGGGACACAAAGTATAGGTTAACACAGCTGTATATCTTCCCAGTGTCCTCATCCTCCCATGATGACTGCAGGTTTTTGAGGTGAATCAAGAAGGTCACAAAAAGGTAGTTGATTACATTTTGCAAAACAGTGAGAGTTAACTTAGTAAGCTTGTCCAATTTCTACGGATCTGTCCATAACGTGGATGGACCACCACGCTTGATAGGTGTATCCATTCAGTGCGGGTGTTCACTGGTTCCACCAGATATGGCAACAGCAGCACAGTTTTTATCATCTTGTTAAGAGATCGTATTGGAGAATCGTTTATGAAACAACTTCTCCATAATGTAGATAATTTAATTTTTTTACAAAAAAAATATCATTATAATTGTGTCACTAATTCTCCCACGAGCATCTAGAAGCGTCAAAGGATTGCCTGTTGCTATTAGTTGCAGTCTGTGACAGCATTTGACAAAAATCCCCCACCACACCCACCTGGCAAATCAACGCACTAGACCGATGTTAGCAGCAACTCACCACCGGCATTGCTCAGTGATTTCACCTACTGATTACTGAACTAAAACAAAAGGAGGCTCCCGATTTTCCTGGTCTGCACACTCCAACTGATCGACCAATTTCTCCAATCATATTCCTCTTCAAGTCAGTGGCAGGTCACAGCATTCACACAGTTCTGCCGCTAGTTCCCAAACGATACTCATCCCCAATTTAAGCTATAAATAATCCGAGAGAGAGAGAGAGCTTACAGGGGAGAAGGTCAGGAGCCATCCGAGCCGGCGCTCGCTGTCGGTGTAGGGCGCAAAGCCAAGCCTGCTCTCCAGGAGCTCCTCCGCCCCGAGCCGCAGCCGCTGCTCCTTCGCCGCCGACGACCNCAACCGCCTCCCCTTCCCCCTCCCCCTCCCCCTCCGGCCGACGGCCTCCACCGACGACCATCGCCGCCACCGCCGCCGCCCATGTTCCCCTGCGCGCGCGCGCGGTACGCGGGGCGCGGGGAGAGGAGGAGAATCGCCTGCGCCGCTCGGCTCTGCAGCCTCCGCTCGTGCCGTTGTGTGGGGGAACGGGGAGAAGGAAGGAACCCTAGATCAGATTTGGGTTTTGGGTGGGACGGCGAAATGAAATGGGCGCCAAGTCAGGGGCGGCGAGGCGGGGGTTTTCCCGCGCGCTGCCACCGTCTCATCATTTTGCATCCCGGTCCCTTGGGTTTCGTTGTTTTCAACTCGGGGAATAAGTTCGTCCCTTAACATTACACCGAATCCGATTTTCGTTCTGGAACCCAAAAACCAGATACAACCTGTCCCTGAACTATCAAAACCGATATAAACGAGATCCCTTAGCGGTTTGAAAGACGGTTTTGGTTGACGTGACGCCTACATGGCTGGTTTTGACTAGATCTTCGTCCCACATGGATTTGACATGACGCTTACGTGGCAATTCGATCTCGGAAAAATAATAAAAACCGTGAGCCCACATGTCAGCTACACACACAAAATAATTTTAAAATGGTGGGGCCCACGTGGGCCCCGCATATCATCCCCACTCCTCCCTTTTCTCTCTATCCTCTCCCTCCCCTCTTCTCTCTATCGTCTTTCTCTTCGGTCGATGGAGCGGGCGGGCGACAGTCAGAGCAGGTCGACAACAAGAAAGGTGCCAAGGCCGGAGCAGGCCGGCGGCAAGAACTGCCATAGGGCACAAACGGGCGGCGACTGGTGGTGTTGTGGAGGAGGGCGTTGGCATTGACGTGCCCTCCGGGAAGACCAGCTTGGGGATCAGGAGGAGCCCGTGCTCGAACGCCACCAGGCGTGTGTTAACAGCAGATTTTTGTAATCGGCCTGGAGAAGAAAGAAGAAACCGACGCGGAGAGAAGGGCTAGATTGGAGTCAGACCAGATTTCGTACCGGACTTGGTAGGCGTTACCAGGAAGAGCGTATCGGCCGATACAGATTCAATATGGTCATCGGTCGATAGAGGCTGGAAATTGACAGAGTCAGCGTGGGCTTGGTCTGGGCTCGAGATAAACTTCAAGGTGGTTGCCAAATAGAGATAAGGCTCGGTTTTAGGCAATTGTATCTTGTAAATCAAGTAGGTTTAGATCTAATTTTTGGCAAGAGTCTGTCGCAAAGACTTGTTTGTTAATTAGAGATAAGATCGTGTCCTACACGGACCGTGTTGTGATCTCGGGTATAAATATTCCGCTAGTTTGTACATAGAAACTCTCTGAATCAATCACACAATCAACCAAGTTTAATCTACCTTCGGCGCATCGCCAACCCTCGCAAGAGGTTAACTCCCGACGAGTTCTTGCTTTCCCAGAGCAGAGGTAAGAACTCGTACCCGACGATCTACATCGTCGGGGCTAGCGTGTCACTTTAGGCATGTTAAGCCCTAGCGATGTGATCGTCGTTTATCGTGTGTTAGCTAATCTTGATGCGGTTTCCTAATTCTATCTCGCCAACGGCTAACTCGTTTTAGGGTTTATTGCCGACGATGATCGAATTAGCTTGCTCGTCTAGATTATCTAAGGCATCTACCATCCCCAAAAGCGATCGACGGCTTGATTTTCTTTGTGTTAACTCTCGATCTACACTCTGAGTTGCCATCGACCTTAGTCATGTTTCGAGGTTTAACCCAAAGCCTGTTTTCCGATCGTTATTAAGGATAGCACCGGGGTTTCAGCCGGTCTTACCTAATGCATGTGATCGGCTATGTCCTTGCATGTGTTTGCCACTTATGCAGACGGATTGGTGAATATAAGCATATTGGTTACAGGGTATTCTTAGGATTTTCTCTGTGATTGGTATATTTATATTGGCCGATTAGCTTGTATAAGTTCGCACTAGAGTATTAGCTAGTGTATTTACCTTTATGCAACCCTCATCGGCCGATTCCAGTGATTCGCTATAAACATATTAACATGGGCCGATGGGATTAGATCTGTTTTATCAGTTACATCATATTATTACTTCAAGTAAGCCGATATAGCTTTGCCCTATCGGCTAGGCCTCCATGACGCAGCATCGACCTATCGGCTGATCGGCCATCGTTTCTCACATGGTTTACTTGTTTATTCTTGTTGATTGTAGATCAAATCAACTGGCACCCTACACGCACCTAGGCAAGCCGTTGGACCTGCACTGGAGTTAAGCAGACCTCCCAGGCCGCCGTGGAAATGTGGAACCCGTTTTGTTGCGAGGCGGGTCTAAATTCTACGCCAACACGCTTTTGGCACGCCCGGTGGGACCAGAAGAATGCAAGCTCCGCAACAACAAGAAGACCACTGCAAGATGTCAAAGCAGGCTGAGATCTCCGAGGAGAACATCGTCTCCGTGACCGTCGACCAGCTCAATGAAGAGCAGAAAGCCGAGATGGACAAGCCGGTCGAGCAGTTCCAAAACATGTACCTGCAGACATACTCTAGGACTCGGCAAGATACCCTTATCCAAAAATCTAAGGTGATAATGCCGAGCCCTGGAGATGGAGCTAGCACGTCGGCGGCGGCACACGACCACGCCGTCAAGACCGAAGAAAACGTTGCGCCGACGTTGCAAGACAGAATCGACTCCGCAGACTCGACGTTGCAAGGCGGTGGTGGCGGGGGTGTCTCCCTTCTCCCTCTCTGCGCGCTCTCACCGATCGACGAGGGAGCTCGAAGGAGGGAACTCCTCCCGTCCTCACCGCAGACGGCGATTCATCCTATGCGCCCTCACCGCACTTGTAACACACGCGGCCGCCTCCTCCGCCGCTGTCGCCGTAGCCGTAGTCACCTCCGCCGTAGCAACCTTCCCCGCTGCCGCTATAGCTAGGATGGGATCTGCCGGAGAGCGCGTCGCCGTCGAGCACGGTGATGTCAATGGCCTTGGTGGTGAAGCTGAACCCCTTCTCTCCTCTTCTTCTCAGCCATCCCTTCTTCCTCCTCGAGCTCCTTGTTGCGGCAGCGGAGATGAAGGCAAGCACGGTGGACGACGAGGAGAGGGGCGACGGTCATCAGCGGTAGGCCCAAGGGACGGGGGTGGAGGAGGCCACGCTTCTCCACGCCGCCCTTATCTCCAACGAGCGTCGCCCTTCTCCCCACTAGCTCCTCTCCCGACGGCCGCCGCACGTCGCCCCTTCTCCCCACCGGCCACCGCCCTTGTCCCCACCGCCCGTCGGCCATCGCGCCTGGAGAGAGGAGAAGAGAGAGGAAAGGGGATAGAGATGAAGAGAGGGGAGATGGGGAGAAATGAGGAAGAAGACCACTCAGGAGAAAGAGAGAAGAGAGAAGAAAAGGGAGTGTGAATGACATGTGGGGCTTATGTGGGCCCCACCATTTTTAAATTAATTTTTTATGTAACTGACATGTGGGCTGACGATTTTTATTATTTTCTAAATACAATTGTCACGTAAGGGCCACGTCAATGCCACATAGGACAAGGACCAAGTCAAACCAGCCACGTAGGTGTCACGTCAGCCAAAACCGCCATCCGAACCGCCGAGGGATCTTGGCTACACCGGTTTTGTAAGTTGAAGAACCTGTTGTATCTGGTATTGTGGTTTAAGGACGAAAATCGGATTCGGTGTAAAGTGAAGGGACCTCAATGAACTTATTCCTCAACTCGGGAGCCCGGCCCACATAAGGTTTGTTGGTGCTTTCGCACTTGGCAAGGATCCAGCTCGATAGGCTCACTTTACCTTTCTAGCTGGAGGCCCAATATACTCTAAGGCCTTGTTTTGGGTGGGCCTCGATCTCAGTACATATGTGGACTTCAAGCCTTCTTGGGGCCTACAGTCCACATTGAGCTGTAGTCATGACACCCATACCTATGCCCGTTACCTATGCTTCGGCAAATTTGACTTTTCATATCAAATGTATCTTGCTACTAACAAAATTTTGCAACAGTTTCTTTAACATAAAACTGTTGAAAAAAAATCTCACCTCTCTTCATCTTAAAAGGCAAAAAAAAAAAGTGAAGCTTCTCGTCTTGCTCAAATTTCAAATGGCTGGAGAAATGAAGAGAGCAAACAGATTGCTCATGTGGGTTCTATCGATCTTATGACCCACGTGTTGCATTGTTAGTTTGTGGCGGTGGAAGCGGACCAACCACTACTACTATGTTCTTTTGTGAAACTACAATATCCCAAATGCCACAAGCTCATCTTTTTTTATAAACAAATCCACTAGCATATAGCCCGTGGGTTACAATAGAATTTAAATTAATAAACGAAGTTACTATAGTTGTATCGATGTTTTTCTTAATCACAGTCACATTTCTAGCTGTTTGATACTGTGTTTATGATTCGTGTTTCTATCCAACTGAACTGAAGCACATATCACTAGTCTGTGAAACGATTAGCTAAATTAACTTTTTACATCGGAAACAGATAAAGAGAGAATAAAAATATTTATTAAATTTATGCTCCATGCATGTATACTAATCTAGCACTGGCGTATATTATGGATTGGTCTGGTTAAAATTACATCGTAATTATACTATAATTATATTGTAATTTTGGTGTAACTTTTATAGATGTTGATCAGAAAATTTTAAAATTTGATTGAAACATGTTCATATGAATTCTTACAACCAGTCTAGGTTATATTCTTGCTAAATATTATGTTGCCGAAATTAATCTAACTGTTTTGTCATCCAAATATGTTTCTTTGTGTGTTGCCGGTCTGTTTACATCAACCGATTTTTTCCCCAAAAAATGTGACAAATTTATAGATAGTCTCTTAAAAAATTATTAACGTGTTATTACCATTATTTTCTGCATATGTTATTTTTTAATTGTTTCATATATTTATTACTGGGATGTGGACCTTTTGGCCTCAAACTATCCTTTTCCTTTCTAAAAATATAGATAGTTAGTAGTGGTGGTTGACACGTGCGTCTTCTAGCCACATTATCTTTTTTATTTTAAAGGAGTATGAAAACTAGTATTGTATTATATTCTTTTGGTATTAAAGTTTAGCAAATTGAGCGAGAAAAAAGCCCATAAGCTTCTTTCGGTAGGGCTTCTTAGTAAAGCTAGTCAACCACACATAAAACGAGACAAATAATTGGCATATAATTAATTAAGTATTACTTACTATAATTTAAAACAAGTTTACTTGATCTTTTAAAAAAAACTTTATTTAGAAAGTTTTTACACCAAACAAACGTAGCAATTTGGAAGACGTGCTAACAAAAAATGAGATAGTAGCTTACCTCATAAGCCTTCTAAAACACACCCTTAATCTGCATCTAGCACCTTTGTAACAGAGGTTTGGGGAGCTAGTGATCTTAAGAAGCAGCTGGTGAGAATCTTTATTGTCTAGATGTTGAGTCTTAAAATCTAGTGCTATGTTAAACTCTAGACTTTTGGGGGTTGAGGATTTTGGAAGTAGCTGTGGTTACCAGAGCTCCCACACCAAGGCGGTTATGGTGCCAAGCAATCTGCATTGGTAACACAAAGTGCGATGATTTGTGATATACTTTTTTTTAATAGATAACATCATTGATTTTTAAATATATGTTTGAGCATTCATTTTATTTCGCAAGTGTATGACATATAGATCATGTTTAAAATACTTTTAGTGATTAAATAACTTACAATAAAATAAATGATAATGTCATATTTTTTTAATAAAATAAATAGTCAAACGTGTGTCATGTATTAAAAAATAGAGATAACTATATTTGTTCTTCGACCATAAAGAAGACACGCTCTATGCAAACCTTTTGTGGTCTTATTTCTTCTGAAGTTCTGATGATACTCAAGTTTCCATTAAAACGAGTTGCTGATAGTACATTGCAGAGACGAGAAGGGTTCTCACACAGGGCTGTTTGACGTTTTCTTTTCCATTTGAAACAGAGAATCTTCTGAAATTTGTGAAGCATATTGCAGCCTGCAGGAACACATTTCAACATCTTGGTGACGACGATACTTGTTTAAACTTAAAACCAAATTTTACCATAGTCAACACTATTCACTCAGCACAAGCAGAACGCCTTGGAGACTACAGGAGCAAGAAGAGCTCGTCCAATTCCAAATTTCCAATGTCCATCTCAAAAAGGAAAACTCCAATTTGTACTACTAGCTAAGTACAATTGATGGTCTGATTTTAACTTAATTGATCACAAACAGTTCTGAAGGGTGCTCCACTGCTTCCCCTTTTTCTTCCAAAACCAAAAACAATCAATCAACAAAAGTTTGTAATTACCAGCACTAACACGATGGCGTACTGGGGTTTACATACACTTGCATTGCATTGCGCCTAGCGATTAAATTTCGCTCCTGCCGTTTTGACGACGAGCTGGTGTGAGTACTTGCTAGCAGTGGACCTGCGAGCTGATGAGGGGGAAGTCGAAGGGCGTCATCCAGGCGTAGGTGAAGCGCACGGGCGGCGCTCCGCGGCGGATGGGGCGGCCGCCGCGTAGCACGCAGCGCTCGTCGTCGACGGGGCGGATGGCGCGCGGGTCCACCGACTCGACGCTGCTGAGGCCGTAGCATCGCAGCACCACCCTCGACTGCGCGCACCGGCACCGGTTCGCCACCTCCACCGCGTACTCCGGCTTCCCCTCCACCACCCTCCCCGTCGCTCTCTGCCTCACCACCAAATCCGCCGCCCTGCACGCCGCCGCCGCCGCCCCTTCGCCTTCACGTCAATTCGTTTAGCCCTGCTGCTTGAAATGACAATGTAGCAACTAGCAAGCAGTACTGATTAGCAATGTTAATCACCTTGGCTGGCGTTGCAGAGGAGGGCGAGTGAGAGGAGGAGCAGCAGCGAGGGGAGGAAGACGAAGGCCGCCGCCGCCGCCGCTCTCGCCATGGTTAGCCAAACTGCTGTGAGGTGATACGGTTTTTTTCTCGCGAGGGGGGCCTCAATTATAAACATCGATCGCTCAATTACGCTTGTTGGATAAGGGAGGCTGGGATGCAGCAGGACAGCGAGAGGAGGAATGGGTTGTCGTGCGTGACGCATGCATGTCATGTGGCAAGAGCCAGACGACGACGGTGAACGGTCAGATGTCCAGCGATCACGCATGTGATCGTCTGCATGATTGACGATCGCGTCGCAGTCTCGCAGAGGCTGGCTCGGTTTCGCCTGTGGCAAACGGCTCATAGGTTACTGCAGTAGTAGTACTACTCACTGGCACTCTGCAGGTGGCAGCTAGCAACGGGCGGCGCGGTTTATTATGCTATGGTAAGTGTAAAGCTCAAACTTGATTAGGTAGCTAAGCTTGAATTGAGACGATGCATGTAAACGATAATTTTGCAACCTAGCTAAAGTAGATATGAAAACATGGTGTACGATTGGCTTGATTGCCAATGCATGAACGCAGAGTCACTATAATTTTCCTTCCTTCTTTTATTTTTTTTCTTTTTGAGATGGACTGTCCTGGGCTCCTGGCCATTGGTGAACCATGAATCCATGATCGCTGTCGGGATGGTCGGCGCCAAGTGATGATAGATTTGCTCTGTTTTTCTTTTGCGGCGAGTGTGAGTTCACGCGGCGTGCATGTGGGAACCAGGACGCATGTGCCTCCTTTCTCGTCTACACGCCCGTGGTTATTCTAGGACTTCTTTTTCGCCATCATCATGTGCGTTTTTCTTGTCACTGTCCCCTTCTTTTGTTTTTGGCAGCACGGCTCCAAATTATGTGCACAGGGTGCTTATTCACACATCCCGCTGTGTCTGTATGTATGGATGGGTTGCCCGGCATCAGGAAATTTCCAGATCGGTTACATTGTATCGTTTCCTAACAAAGGTTGGACATTTGTTGTGACGTTTGGAAAGTCAAAACAATTTGAAGCAAATCGACTCAGTCAGAGGTGGTTCCTCGCTGGAAAGAGAAAACGATTAGCATATTATTACAGCTCAGTAACACACTTCATATAACTCATATTAATCATATAAAAAAATAACTAGCGTACTCCTTGCTTTCATAATTCTTAATGTTTTGTACAAGGTTTAGATCAAACTTTTATAATTTTGACTAACAGCAACTTTAAAAATATTTAGTTTAAAAACACTATAACAACATATATAAATTTGTCTTACAAAATACTATAACAAAAATAAAAATATATTTATTTATTGTATACATTATAATAAAAAATATAGTTAAAGATATGTTTTGGAGACTGTGTCATAATCTAAAACTTTAATAATTATGAAACCGGAGGATACCTTGTTCACATGACTCCATCTATATGAGACAACAAAACACGTACTCCAGTTTCGGATTGCAGGCCTTGTTCTTATCCCGCCTCTTTTTTTGGTAAGCAATCTTTTTATACATATCATTACTACCATAAAGGCTAGTTATTTCTTCTTCTCCACCATGTAAAAAATCACCCTACCCAAAAACAATGTTTTCACGTGAAAATTGAACCACCAGAAAAATCGAATCGATAAAGGGACTACCTATTGGGTTGTCGACAGTTTTTTGACCTCAAAACTTACAACACTTTCAACCATTGGATAAAGAATCCATAAATGTGTCTTGACAGGCCCGCAACACACTGTAATGCACCAAGGCGACCCGTTAAGACAGTTGAGCCAAAAAAGGGAAGCCCGACAACAAAACCAAGACCTAAGACTAGAAGAAAACAAGCCTGTTAGCCTAGTTTGAACGTGTTTGAATAAAAAAAAAAGTTACAAGCATTACATGCCTACCCAAAAACGAATAAGATTGAATTGGACATCAAAAATTGAAAAAAAAAGCCCAAGAATTGAGCTTGCACAAGAAGAAAGAAAACCACGTGCAACACACAATTGGGCAGATTGGTCGATCAAAAAAGAGAAGAGAAAATTCCCAGATCAAGAATGGAGAAGGAGATCGAAGAAAACACAAGAACACAGCAAAAACTACTTCTCCAGGTAAGATCTCTCTACATACCTTTGATTTTTTAGTTCCCCCACCCCATCCTCCCGAAGACCATAAGATTCCTGCCATCTATTGCCACGATTTTCTTCTCTTCCTTGGTCATCTAAGATCTGAGCATGAACAGGCAAAAAAAGTACATAGCACAATAATTAAATATTTAGCTAAAGGATCTAAAACACAGTTTATCCCTGCTTTTGCCACACTGCCATAAAAAATGCATAATGTCGAAACTTGGTTTCGGCAATAAGAAACTGGGAATAGCAGTCAAGAGCCAAACACGATGGGTTAGTATGCAAGAGGAATTTAGACAGGTTCAGACCCTCTCTTCGAGAGGTAATACCCTACTCCTGTTTCGGGGATTTGATCCGCTGAGTGGTTTATTGATCTCTTGATCTCTTTCAATATGTGCTCTCGTGAGTTTGTGTAGTCACGTTATGTGTATCTTCTGCCCCTCAAGGGACGCCCTACCCTCCTTATATAGTCTCAGAGAGTAGGTTTACAAGTCGGAGACCTATCATATTCTATACCGGACTCCTCAATCTTACCAACTATGAACTATGGGCCGTTACCTTATCACAATGATAACGTAGCACCCTAGTCATAAGCCGGTTTACATAATCATGAGTTATAGTCTACCCCCTATGGTAAGTCGGATAAGCTAGCCGTGAGGGTATTCAGTACCCGTAATCTCCACAGTAGCCCCCGAGACCTTCACAGTCGACGAGATAATCTTGCCTCGATCCAGAATTACACACAGCTGAGTGACTCTTCAACCGAGTGCTTATATCGCCGAGTGCCTCCAGGAGTCTCCGAGTGCCTTATCATCCAAAAAGGTTGTGAAGGGCTGAAAATATTTCAAAATTTTCTTAAAAATAAATATTTAGGTGCATCGACTGATGCACCTAATTAGGTGTAGCCCCTGACTATGTGTTTAGTTACACAAACTAAGCATATAGTCAAGAACCATAATGATCATACTCTCCTGAGTTAAATAAATGTCTAGCCTAAGCCAAAAGCAATCATAATAAATCATATAACACATAACCTTATAATCAAGGCATAGTGTATAATGAATCCGAGTACTTGGTAAGCTCATGCTTATCCAAGTCGTTTTGCCCGAGTCATCTCGGAACAAACAACTCAGCCAACCCTCATGGATAGAAAATCTGAGTTAATAAACTCATAATTCATCAGTCATATGAAAAATACGACCAAAATATTTAAATAGCTCCAGCCATAATATCGGTCTTAATCGAAAAAGCACACCAAGGTGGCAGAAAAGCATTGACATAATCATAGAATCAAATGTTTTGTAAAAAACCAAACAGCTCCTATAACCTTCAACAAGTTGTGTAACTGCTGTATGAAAGAATTTTAAAGGTATCGAACAATAAGACATGCGCATATTGCCAGAGCAAATTTCCTTAGGTCCTTAAGAACACATGTCAAGCCACACTTGTGATATGGATATAGGCCGCAAGTTTCTCATGGGCTCGGCCCAAACACGAGAAAACCCTAAAAATCTTTCTTAAAGCGTCGGCGTCTTCCCCGCCGCTTCATCTTCTTGAAACTTTTCCCCTTTTCGCGCTCCTGTTCATCAACCGTTCCGAAGAATCCAAGAACTCGCGCACACCCAAATCCATCGGCAGAGACTACTTCTCCCTCCCCTTGAAATCCTCCAATAAGGGCTGACATGCAAACTGGTTCTACATCTCAAACCCCCATCCCAGTTTGCCCGACTTCGTCGGCCTTCCACCAATCCAAAGAGCCAACTGGAGCACAATGCTAGAGAACCAAGACTGGGTAGAAGCGAATAACCTCCTGGCTAACATTCTTGAAATGAAGAAGAAAAGCCTCCAAGGAGAACAAATTACCCGGCATTTTATCAAGAACCGACTGACTCCTATCAAGGAGAGATCCAAGCCAGCGTTCGAGTATGAGGACGAAAGCGACCCCAATCGGGAAGACCACGATTCTCTAAGCTATCAGGTCTTGTGCACTCGTATGTACAAGATTTTCTCCTCCGGGATCATAATAGATCACAGCCACAAGATGCCGGTTCCTCCCTTCAACCTGTTCCGACCTCCTCCTCCGGTAAGCAGACTCAGCCTCTTCAATTTCTTTCTATCTCACTTATGTTCTTTTAATATATCTCAAAAATTCTGCTTGCAGGCTAATGCTCTCATCATATCTCAGCCGTACAAGGTGTACCATGACGATCAGCCGACTCGGCCTGTTACTAAAAAAACAACCGGCGACCCCAAAATCAAGGTTGAACCTCAAGAAAAAAGGGCTGCTGATGACGAAGATATCAGCAAGCGAGCAAGCAAAAGGAGACTGGTCGTCGACGACTCGGATGACGAAGAAATCCAAATTCCACAAGTTAACATAAACCCTCCGAAGCCATCCGCCAGATCTGCCCCTAAGATCAGGAGATCTAACAGGTACCTTGCATAACCAAAGCCAGCTTCTTGTCGAAAATTCTTTCCTTTCTGTCTCAATCGTTTTCGTCTTCTTTCTTACAGAAAACCCCAGGACATAGATCCCACCGGGCGGACTGAAACCGCCAATCCGCCTGCAGCGTCAGAAAAACCAAGACCTGCAGAACAAGGGCCTCAAAACCCTCCCCCGATGAGGATGTCCCTGAAGTAGAGCCCCCGAATAAAGATGCTCCCGAAGTTGAGCCCCCGACTGCCAGCCAAGATATCCTGACTGAAAACCAGTCGGCTGAAGATCCACAGGGCTCGTGCAGTCAGAAAACACCAACTAAGGACCCGACTCCTAAAACAGGTAAGCTTCAATATAATCTCCAGACTCTTGTCTTCAACATGCTTCTTACTTCTATCTTCATTCATCTTCTCTAGATCAATCAGCCGAAGAGGAGGAAATCGCTCGACTGAAGTCTCTAGCTGACTTGGTCCCTCCAATCAAAATTGAGTGGCGCGATGCCGAAGGCGTGAAGCAGGACATCGTTTTAAATAAGCAAAAAGAAAATGAAGAACGCGACATGCTCGTGGCTAGCCTCAACGAAGCGACCTGGCTAATGAATGTAAGCATTACTCTTCTATGTCTTATCCTCACGGTCTTATGTAGTTAACTATCTTCATACCCGCATGCAGAGAATATATTGTCGTTCAATGGCCAAGTCAGACACCCTCAAGAAGCTGGTTCCCCACGTGAACTCTCTGGAAAACGTCCACCAAGACCTCAAGGCCGCCAGAGAAGAAGCTGCAGCTCGAGAAGTCGTCTTGCGAGCAGAAATTGCAAAGCTCCGAGACGCGAACCTGGAACTCCGTGGTTCTATCGGAGGTGAGTCAAACCACCTTGTCCGTATTTTGTCTTGATGTATTTGTCTGATCCTGACGTTATGCAAGTTAATTCTCTCAAGGCCCAGCTAGAGAAAGCAGAAACTGATAAAGCTAAGCTGGAGTCTGAAAAGGAAAAAGCCCTGGAAGAGATCGAAGGTAGCCCGCGAAATTCGCGCTTCTTAATTTACTTGGTCTTGACTATCGATGTAACCCATGCTGTTTCAATCTTGTAGCTAATAAAGTGAAGTCCCAAGCACAATTTAATGTCTTTGCCGAGAGGGTCCGAAGGGCTGAAAGTGTTCGGGACGACATCGCTAACGCGGCTGCGCCAATCTTGTCAGCAATATACAGACATGGACTCGGGACAAGCTCATTGGATGCTTGACAAGCTCAGGACGGCGCCGGCAAAATACATGGAGAATATCACAGACGCAGCGTCATGAGCGCAAGCTTTGCTCTTGCGCAGACAAAATCACTCTATCCTCGGATAGATGTGGACTCTGTAGGAGATGGCTTCGCAGCGGGCACCACAGATGAGCGAGCCCTGAAACTTATAAATGAAGCACAAGAGTCGGCGAAAAAAGTAGCCGTAGATGTAGCTGTAAACTTTCAGGAATAGTTGACTTGTTGTAATGCTGACTTATGAATATTTGGCTTATTTATGTTAATGCAGTGATCCAAGTCTTCATATATAATTTCTTAAGATTTTTTGTCCGACTGGCACCAAGCCTAGGCTTGATTCGGCCGTCGAAAAATTCGCAGTCCTTATCTATTAAACTCGAACAAAATCATTAAACAATGATAAACTAAATACGAACAAGTTGTCGATGATGAAAAGAAAATCACACTTTATTGATATATATATATATATATAACCCCCAACTGACAACTCAAGAAGTCATCTTGCTTGGGGTTGGCAGTCGAGAAGAACATGAATACAAGAAGGCTTAAGTATAATATCGACGAAGATGCTCAATGTTCAAAGAATTCTTCATCATGGTCCCATCTTCACGCTTCAAGCGATATGCCCCTGGCCGAGTAACCTCAGCAATTATATAGGGTCTTTCCCATAGTGGAGATAACTTGTGACGATCTTTTGTAGTCTGAATCTTGCGTAAAACCATGTCACCAACAATAAAGGCTCGTGACCGAACATTGCGATTATGGTAGCGCCGAAGTCCTTGAAGATACCTTGCCGACTGAACCAATGCGGCCTTACGTGCCTCTTCCAGTCGGGTCAAGTCATCCACTCTATCTTGATCATAGCGTTCGTCGTTGAAACTGCGAAGTCGAAGGGACTCGTATTCCATCTCACTCGGCAACATTGCTTCTGCTCCATAAACCAAGAAAAAAGGAGATTGGCCGGTAGCCCGACTAGGTGTAGTCCGCAATTACCATAATACCGATGGCAACTCTTGAACCCATCTTCCAGCGTACGGTCGTAATCTATCGAACACTCGGGCCTTGATGCCTTGAAGAACCATACCGTTGGCGCATTCGACTTGTCCGTTGCTTTTAGCGTGTGCCACCGACGCATAGCAAATCTTGATTCCAAAGTCTTCACAGAACTCCTTGAAAACGCCTCCAGTAAACTAAGTCCCATTATCGGTTATGATTCTGTTCGGGACGCCGAACCGATGCACAATGTTTAAAATAAAATCGCGCGCCTTATCCGCAGTTATCGTAGCAACCGGCTTAGCCTCGATCCATTTGGAAAACTTGTCAATCGCGACAAACAGGTGCGTAAATCCTCCTGGAGCCTTCTTGAAAGGACCGACCATATCCAAACCCCATACGGCGAAGGGCCATGATAAAGGGATTGTTTGTAGATCTTGGGCTGGAACATGGCTTTGCCGAGCAAAGAATTGACAACCTTCACATGTGCGGACCACCTTGTCTGTGTCGGAAACCGCCATAAGCCAGAAGAATCCTTGTCTGTAAACCTTGCTCACCAGAGTGCGCGCCGCTGCGTGACTGCCGCATATGCCCGAGTGAATATCGTGCAATAATTGTCGTCCCTCCTCAGGCGTAACGCATCTCATCAGAACTCCAGAAGGGCTTCTCTTGTACAGTTCCGAGTCGACCATGATGTAGCCCTGACTGCGACGTCGGACTCGTTTCACATCATCCCGGTCTTCCGGCAGCTCCTGCTGAGTTAAAAACTTGATGAACGGTGTCTTCCAATCGGCGTCGAGCATGGCGACCTGGTTTGTAGCTTCCTCGTCGAGGGTTAATTTCTTGGTAACAGTCGGCTCGTAGAGGTGCTCCACGAAAACGTCAGTTGGGGCTGCTTCTCGCTTGGACCCAAACTGCGCCAATTGATCTGCCGCCTCATTATTGTGTCTCAAGACGTGGGATAACTCCAGTCCATCAAACTTTTCTTTAAGTTTGTGAACCTATTGTCGATAGGCTTCCATGGTTTCATTTAAGCAGGACCAGTCCTTCATTACCTGGTTGACCACCAGCTGGGAGTCTCCTCGTACAATCATCCGTCGTATCCCGAGTGAAACAACAAGTCGTAGGCCAAGCAGCAAGGCTTCATACTCGGCAACGTTATGTGAAGCTGGGAAGTGAATGTGTAGAACATACCGTAGCCTCTCCCCAATCGGGGAAATCAGCACGACTCCCGCTCCCAGGCCGATGACTCTTTTAGATCCGTCGAAGTGCATGGTCCAGTACTGCAGATCCTCTCTGGGTACATCTTCTTGTTGCTCGGTCCACTCGCCACAAAATCCGCCAAGACTTGAGACTTTATAGACGTTCTCGCCTTGAAAGCAATATCCAGAGACATCAACTCCAGTGCCCACTTTGCAATACGCCCCGTAACCTCCCGGTTATGGATTACATCGCCGAGTGGAAAGGACGTGACAACGGTGACCGAGTGACCCTGAAAATAGTGGGCCAGCTTTCTAGCAGTGATCAGAACTCCGTATAACAATTTTTGTACATGAGGGTAGCGGGTTTTGGCTCCTGCCAGCACCTCGCTGACAAAGTAGATCGACCGTTGAATTTTTTTAGTTCGACCTTCTTCCTCGCGCTCAACGACCAAGACCGTGCTGACCATCTGATGAGTTGCGGAGACGTAAAACAACAGGGGTTCTTGAGGGTGAGGTGAAGCCAACACGGGTGGCGTTGTAAGGAACTCCTTGAAATCTTCAAAGGCTTTCTGGGCCTCGGTGGTCCATTGAAACCCGTCCGTCTTCTTCAACAATCTAAAAAAAGGCATACCTCGTTCGCCGAGTCTGGAAACAAATCGGCTCAGCGCCGCCATGCAACCAGTGAGCTTCTGGACGTCCTTCTGGGTACTCGGGGGGCTTCATGTTCCGGATAGCGTTGATCTTCTCTGGATTCGCCTCAATGCCGCGATGAGACACCATAAAACCGAGCAGCTTGCCTGACGGCACACCGAAGGTGCAGTTCTCCGGGTTCAACTTCATTCTGAAGGCCCGAATATTCGCGAAGGTTTCCTCTAAGTCGGCGATCAGGTCTTCCTTCTGCTTAGTCTTGATGACGACATCGTCGACGTAGGCTTCCACATTTCTCCCGATCTGAGTCTACAGGCATCTCTGGATCATGCGCTGATAAGTGGCTCCGGCGTTCTTCAGGCCGAAGGACATCGTGATGTAGCAATAGGCTCCAAACGGGGTGATGAATGACGTCTTCAAGCAATTGGACTCCTTCAAGCTGATCTGGTGATAACCCGAGTAACAATCCAAAAAACTTAGCAGCTCGCAGCCAGCTATTGAATCGACGACTTGATCAATACGGGGCAATCCAAAAGGGTCCTTTGGGTAAGATTTGTTGAGGTCGGTGTAATCCACGCACATGCGCCATTGTCCTGTCTTTTTCCGAACCAGGACTGGGTTGGCTAACCAGTCGGGATGATAAACTTCCTTGATGAACCCGACAGCTAAGAGCTTAGCAAGTTCCTCCTTGATGGCATCTTTTCGATCTTGAGCGAAGCGGCGTAGTCGTTGTTTAATAGGTTTAGCGTCATTTTTGACGTTTAAAGAGTGCTTAATCACCTCCCTAGGAATACCCGGCATGTCAGACGGTTTCCAAGCAAAAATATCTTTATTATTCTGGAGGAAGTTGACGAGCGCGCTTTCCTATTTGGGATCTAGCTCCGCACCTATTGCGTCATCAGATTTAGCGTAGGAGTTTGCCGTCTCGAACATTTGCTTGACCGTCTTCGGTGGCTTGCGCCCAAATTTGCCGATCAACAACTCGTCGCGGACGTCTTTTTGGAATACGGCTATGATAACGTCGTCGGTGATGTTGGGGATCTTGTTTCGCTTTTCCGAAAAGCGCCGAATGTAGTCTTTTAGCGATTCGTCTGGCTTTTGGATAACGCTGTAAAGATCAAAGTGGGTCCCGGGCCTTTCGAAAGTACCCTGAAAGTTGGCGATGAAGTGGTCCCAAAGCTCACTCCACGAGTCGATCGAACCTCTTAGCAAACTCGTGAGCCAGTTCCTGGCTGAGTCGGCGAGAGCAACGGGTAGGTAATTAGCCATAGCCTTGCTGTCTCCTTCTGCTGCGCGGGTGACGAGGGTGTATACGGTCAGCCATGACTCGGGGTCGGTCTTTCCGTCGTACTTGTCGATCCCAGTAGGCTTGAAGCCACTCGGCCAATCCACTCGACGCAGGTCCCGAGTGAACGCAGGTACTCCATCGTCGTCGTAGTCGGGCGATCTCCTTCGGTCTTCATAGGAGCATCGTTCACGCTCCCGATGGCGCCGGTCAAGGACCTCCCTTAAGTCACTCGGCGAGGGCCTTCGAGAGCCGCTTTGATGGTTAGAGTTGTAGCTGTGACGAATCCGATCATGAACTAGTGGTCAACCATAATCTCTCTCATGAGAGTTGGCCGATTGTTCTCGATATTTCCATGCTGCTTCTTGGCGAGGGTCTTTTGACTTGATAGGTGTCTTGCTTTGTGCGGGCCTTTTGTAGTCCTTGGACCGTAATGGCGGTAGGCGGCTTCCACCAGGTGTCTCGGCGACGAACTCCGTGGGTCTTCGTGCGAAATTAGATGGAGGATAGTTGGCCGTTGCCGCAACAATGGTCTTGATCTTGTCCAGGAGTGGTGTTACCACAGCGAGCGCCGCTTCAATGACGATGTCGATGAGGGTGAGGGCAGCGACGACGTTTTGTTGAGGCGTCTGGAAGATGTTGGCGTTGTCGACTCGTGTCTGCAATATAGCCTCGTGGGCGGAACGCCCCGTCGCTCTCAAGTCTCGTTTTCTTTTGTCAGCTTCTTCTTTCTTCTTGAGCTCTTCCTCTTTGCGTTTGTTCTCCTCCACACGCTTACGCTCCTGCTCAAGCTTGGCTCGTTCTTTTTCCATGCGCTTGTGCTCCTGCTCAAGCTTGGCTCGTTCCTCTTCCGCGATCCTCCGGGCCATGGCTGAGTCAGTCTCGGCTACTTCAGCCATGAGGACGTTGAGGAGCGCCGGATCGTAGTAATCTTTTTCTAAGTTGAGGTTGTTGATTTCGTCGGTGGAGATGTCGTAGAGATCGTCGAAGTCGGAGGAGCTGAGGTTTTCGTCAAGGTCCGTGGATGAGTATGACCCGAGTCATTCAAGGATGACGGCCACCTCCCTCACACCCGGATCGCAGCATGTAGATGATGAAGATTATTCTCCCGAGTGGATCGAATCCAACTCAGAAGACAGAAGATTGTGGTAGATCTTAGCGTCGTCCGATAACCCGAATAGCGCCGAGTGATTTTCCCCTGCCGACTGGTTCGAATCCGAGTCGAGGAGAGAGAGCTTACCGAATTTGTCGGTGGTGAAGTCGAGGCCGCCGAAGCGAAACGCTTGCTCAGGGGCAAAGACGAAGTCGTCGAAGCCTGATGTAGATCCCATCATGCTTGTCGGCGAGATGAAGAAAACGCAATGTGCTTGACACAATGTGCTTGTGTGCTATCGAAAACACAATGTGCTTGTTATGGTAAGGATACTAGAATCAAATAGTAAAATATTTGCTTAGCAGTGCTACAGTTTGACTTGTTTATCTCTGTATATGAGTAAATTTCTTGTTTTAGACTGATTTTCAGAAGCTGATCAGTTCCTTCACACTGAAGTATGTTTGCAAAAAATATGTAGGATGTCTAGAATGGCAGAAGTCGTAGAAGAACATATGTACTCAAAATCACATAATTTTCGTACCAAAAACCGACACACATGTTAGATGGTAAAACACAAACAAGAAGCATAAGAGATCATAACCTTTATGAATTTACAATATTAGGTCCAGAGTTTTGCGCCACTATTGTATAGCTGTTTGTGAGATATCCATGCTAACTAGGTGACTACTAAGACCTAGATAGAAAAAGAAAAGGAGAATTGTCAGAAAAATAATCATTCTATAAATGCAGTGGCCATTCATGCAGAACTCTGCCTCCCCCCAAAACACCCTCTCCCTTTCAACCAAAATGTGTCTCAAACAGAGAATAAAAGAACAGCTACAAAACCTAGAAAATTTATACTGTATAAGTACTCAGTAACTACACTATAAGGGCTCTATAACTATTTTGTAACTACACTATAACTGGTATATATGACTAAAGAGGGAATATTGGGATCAATTGTAAAGATAGTTGTGATTTCAGTTAAAATTTTACTTGTTTATCTCTATATATAACTAAATTTATTACGTAAGACTGAATTTCAGAAACAGATGAGTTCCTAAACCCTGAAAAAGAATAAAAAACACATGCAAAACCCTGAAAAATCATACTCTGTAAGTGCTTTGTAATTATTTTCTAAAGTGCTCTATAAGCCAATTTCCTAGTCATTTTTTACCTTTTTAGATAGACATTTTAAGCTAGGTTTAGAAACTTAATTGGTGATGCATGATTAACTTTAATTTGGCAAGCAAAACACCGAAACGAAACTAGATTCAGAGAATTGATTCTAAAACCTGTTACTAGGTTTATGACTAAAATTCAGATATTTTCTCTAGATCAGTACAGACCATGCATGAATCTATCTTTGCATATATTTATCAATATGTAGTTAAAAAACAACTACAAAATCTTTGATTTGATGCAACTAACGGTATACAATCTTGCAGGGACACCACATGTAGGAATAACGTTGTATGGGCAGACAATGCTATACGATGAATTCCGAGTAATGGCTAACGATAGAAGAACTGTGAGTCACATGGCATTTTGAAAAAAATATATTTGGATACATTCAAAGACAATTTAACATTCTTTTATTCCTGTAATTTAACACAACAGTTTTGTAGGGGCAGCAATGCAGCTACACATACTACAAAGTCTAGTTGGTTTTCAGGTAAATGCATCATGTTTGATTTGAACTTTTGAAAAACAAGCAGAGAAAAAATGCTTAACTTTAAAACACAGCAACAAAAATGTAAATATGCTATCTGATTTCCCTACTACCTTTTGGTCTTACTGTTGTAGAACTCAATGATTCTCACAAGCAGCAGGTTTTTTGAAGATTATGACCAGATGGGTGGTGAAACATAACAAGAAGTACAGGTAAAAAGACAATGGAAACAAGAGTGAACTATTATTGATTTAAGAAAGAATGAACTCAGGCATTTTCATTGTCTCCTGTTTGTAAAAGGTGACTGCTAGACAACGGGGCACATAGAATATTGATGAATTGTATAACACCAACAACATGCATGAGCAGGTAAAAAATTCTCTATATATGTTGTGCAGTGCAAAAAAAAACTATAGGCTTCAAAAAATAAAAGAAAGAGCCAAAGTAATATGACCCTTACATGTTGTAGGGTGTAGACATGGATGCATAAGATGTAACTAACAAGGAGGAATATGACATTACTAACCTCTGGGCAATAGAGACAGACAAAGTAATGCATGAGGTAATAAAATACTATAGGTTTAATTTGAGTCAATCAAAAATAAATTAAGATAGATTGATGATACAAAATATAAACCTGTCGCGTAAAATTGCAGGAACAACTGACTTACACTGAGAACTCCGGGATCCATATTATGGACAGTGTAGCCCATGTTGGAGTCTCCATAGAGCAATATTTTGTCGATCAGAATGCAATGCAGATAGCAACTATTCCAGAGATAGAAAATAATGGAATGTTAACAGAGGAAGATATTGACAAATTTCTAGAGGAAGATGACATGCCCATTCCAGAAATAGATCCTAGGCACATACCGTGCCTTGAGCAATAGTTCGGATCTTCAGATGAGTGTACAATTCTTCAACTCCTATGCTTACCTTGCTGGATTTTCAGTTGCAATAACACATAGGTACAAGACTACAAACTAGAAAAGAAACAATGAGGTCATCAAGTACATATACAAGTGTAATCTGCATGGCAAGAATGAAGATAACAACGATGATACAAAAAACCGGCTAAAGGCTAAGAGAAAAACAAATATGTTGATAAGAACTGGGTGCAATTGTGTGATGTTGGCGAGAAAGCAATGAAAGGACATGTGGAGCATTATAAGATTAGACCTAGATCATAACCATATGCTTCGCCCCAATCGAGAAGTGAAGTTCCTTTGATCACAAAAAAATATCACAGATGAAGAAAAGAAATTGATTGGAACACTCAAAGAATGCAACATACCAACGAGAAATATGATTGTCATCATTTCCTTTCTCCATGAAGGGTTATTAGCATTGCCCTACATGAAGAAAGATGTCAGCAATGTTGGTGCATCTATTAATGCAGAGACAAGAAATAAAGATATGAGTCAAGTGTGGCAGTACTTCAAAGGAAAAGAGACAGATGATAGTGGCTTCTATTACAAATTCATGATGGATGAGAATAACAAGGTCAAAAACAATTTGATGACTGTGTTAGCTTTGACACTACTTATGAGACCAACAAGTATGATTTGCCATTTGCTCCTTTCGTTGCCTAACAGATCATGCAAACAAATGCCTCTTTGCTTGTGTATTCTTAGGAGATGAGACAACTGAAAACTTCAAGTGGGTTTTTGAAACATTCAAGACTATGATGGAAGGCAAAGAACCAAGAAGCATAATCACAAATCAAGACAATGCTATGAAATCTGCGATAGGACAAGTATTCAAGGGTAACAAGCATAGGAATTGCTTCTTCCTATCAAGAAAAAATGTAGAGAAAGAACAAGAAACACATTCATTGAAAAAAAAAAGAAAGATTTGTACAAAGAATTTAAAGATATTGTTGACAACTGTTTGACAGAGCATGAGTTTGATACCTTGTGGCGACAGATGATTGATAAATATGAGCTACACAACATGAAATACTTGTAGTCGATTTGGGATGCAAGAAAAAGTTGCATTCATGTCTATTGCAAGAATGACTTTTTCCCATTTATCCAAAGCATAACACTGAGTGAAGAAACAAATGCAAGGTTTAAAAGAAGAGTTGGGCTTAGGCACAGTGTTACAAGTTTCTTGAAGCAGTATGACAGAATAAATGACACAATATTCAACACGCGGTACTTCAATGATCACAATTCAAACACAAAAATGCCAAGACATTTTTGTATTGGATACTTTATGGAAGAGCAAGCTTCAGAGCTATACAACTCAAGCATTTTCTTAAAATTCCAGGTGAAGTTTACAAAACAATAAGGCTGCAATCATCTATGCTAGAACATGGAAAATCCTACTTGCTTTTTATGGCTTTAAATCAGAAAAGGAAAGAATATAGACCAAGGAAGCATATAGTCATAACTGACCTGTCGAAAGAAGAATTCACTTGTATATCTGCAAAGTTCTCAAAGGATGGTATTCTCTGTTCTCATATTTGAAAGTGATGTTAGATCTGAATATTAACAAAATTCCAGAAAAGTACATCATAGATTGGTGGAGGAAAAGGGAAATGAAATTATCAATCAATCCTAGCAATAACTTGAACAGTGGGCAGAATAACATGCTTATATTCAATGTGCTTTCATGGAGATCAGCAGTCATAGTATCAAAGGGATGCAAGAGAAAAGACACATACAATTACCTGCTAGGAGAAATGGACAGTTTGGACAACGCCTTGGATTTGATGATTGAAGAAGGCCATCAAAATCAAATATCACATCTTCAAAGTAGCAAAACAAATAATGATGCTGGTGGAGAAGAAATTGAAGAAGAAAATCTCAATGAACAAGAACAGATTGAAGACCCTAAGCAAGCTAACACGAAAGGGACAAAATCAAGAAGACAAAAGAATAGTTGAGAAGATTTTGGATAAGTAGGTTAATAGGCACAAACAAAGCAAGGGTAAAAGCCGAAAAAAGGACATTTCTCACTATCAAAATTGGCAGGTTTAATTTCAAGTAAAATTTAAAAAATCATTACATGTTTGCAGATGGGGAAGATGGGGAAGATCAAGAGAAGCCAAAGAGAATAAATTCTGCAGCACAGATGGGGAAGCTCGCGACAAGAATTTAAAGTCAAAGAAACAGAAGAAGGCACCACAACAAAACACCAAAGTGATAGAAAGCAGAAATGTGACATTCTGAGAAAGAAAAGGAAAGAAAAGGGAAAAATACAAGATACATGTAAAAGAGTTTCCATTTGTACTGAGATGCAGAACTATGTTTCACTGATGAAATGTATTTATATGTAGAACTTGACATTATATGTACTTCGTGTATTACATTTATATGTTTGGAATTACAAAAATTTGATTACAAGAAAAATCAACAACCCTTTCATATATGTCTGCACATTCGTGTTATATGGATGCACTGAACTATTTGGATCAACACTAGGTAGGCTAGGCAACATGTGTGGCCACTTCCTGCAAACAATTTACGAATATTGAATGCAGAAACTCAGAAAAGATGGCATTTAAAACAACACAAGTGATGAATAGCAAAAGTTTGAGCAAGCAACTTACTTGATTATGCCAATTTAGAACCAGATCCTTAATGTCAGTCTGAAGAATTTTGTTTTCATCATGGAAGAAAATATTGTTTGCATATTGGGCGTGGATGATGTTGATATAACTTATTGGATAGTATAACTCTTGGAGACCATAACTCAATACACTTCATGACAAAAATCCCAGAATCGCAACTACAGACCGAAAATAAATAAATAATCAAAGATCAATTGCAGAAAAGCCTGGGGTTTCTTTTTTGCGAAAAGATTTGAAAAGATATGAGTAGATAAAGAACTAACCTATTTACTTGACTTGTGGGAAAAAGACTTCAAAGGTACTAAAATCCATTGTCGTCCCTTTGAATTTATTCCATACGGTTTGGAAGTTGTTTAACTGGAAAAATAAAAAAAGTTAAAGACAGAGAGCAGTAAGACCTTGGAACACACATGAAACTAACATAATATTATATCTGTTGTATAACTGAAAGAAAAGTAAGGCGTGAATGCATTTCAAGCTAACTATTATCATAGCCCAAGTACACAAGTGGAATGAATAAAAAGCAAAGAATAGGCTTCAGTATGTGTGGATTCAGTATTGATACATGTTGTGTGAGTGATAACTTTATATTAAATGTTCAGATCAATGACATCAAAAAAAATATCCAAAATAAAGCTATATCAAATTGCATCTTGAGCGAGTCATCATTTTCAAAAGAACAAATGAAAAGAGGAAGCAAAAACATCGCATCATACCAGTATTGGATGAATGAAATCAAAATATGGATCATTTTGTTGGTGAACAAAGTCAAGAAAGACAAGCATCCTGTCTTTGATATTGACAACAAAAAGAAACCAATGCTCCTGGTGCCATATGGGAAAGAAGAGCTGTAAAAAAAATATAAATGTAATGTACATAAATAAAAGAGCTTTAAAAATCGAACAAAAACATGCTGCAATAGAAATCTTCCTAAAAAACAAAAAAAAATGAAGATTACTATGTTGCACTTGTGTAGTTTCCTAGCTGTTGATGCACCATAAACAGACTTCTCAACTTTGCCAAGATTAATAGGATTAAGTCCATCATTAGATGTTCTTGGAAAAATATTTAAAGCAACACAAAAAAAAACTTAAAAACATTGCAAATTAAGATGAGGGAAGAAATAACAAAGTTGAATTTAGAAAACAAAACAGATTTGCTTACACCAATAGAGGGGAAGAAATAATTCTTTTTAGATTTGAAGGGATGGTTTTTGTGGAACATGCATCAACAAAACGCAGAAATGATAAAACTGTTGACATCACCACCTTTCTTCAAAGAATGTCCAAAGTAGTAAAATGAAATGTGAATATTATCAATATTGACTGCGCATCGCTATAGAGACAATTTAAATTGAACAAATATAAGATTGAAAAAACATAAGGCAATGCACTTGAAAACACAGAAAAAAAGCAGACAAAAGATAGATGATTTTACCTCTGCTATTCATTGTCAGGTAGACTACAAATGGTATTGTAATAATGGACTTCCTTTTGTGATAAGAAAAAGCGACGTTGCAAAGGAACAAATGGGTCACTTGCGTGTTTTGCAGGGTTTATAATTTTTCTTGGCCCATATGGAGGGAGTTTACCACCAGAAGAACTTAAACCAGAACTGTTACCAGTAGAACTGAATACTTGGTTGCTTTCATTGTAAATCTCATCAGCTTTTAGGCATAAACTATTGCAGCGATCACAAAAACTGCTTTCACCCAAGCATACAACATCAGGAGAGTTCTGGGAAAAAATAATGTCAAAAATAGCTTAACAAGATGAAGATATTAGTTTATATTAATGTCTATAAGTTTATTTCAATCTTAATATATGTTCATCACATCAAATATGTAGTGAAAAAAAATAGCAACTTCGGTGGCACTTGCTGCCACATCTGCTAGCTACTAGTATATTAGTTGGCATTGTCTATCATGCATCAAAAAATATACAAATGCATACGATGATTTAATGAAACTAAAATGTGGCGAATCGACAAACACAAACATAGGGCAATGCGTCCATCAGTGCCTTTTTTCAGGCAGTCAACTCAGTGTGCTATGTCACCTCTAAAAACAAACAAAGGTAAAAATTATCAGACAAGAATGCACACTTTTAATTATCTACAAACAAACACATGCAAACAATGGAAAAATGCAACTGATGGATCTTGATATATCTAGACTTTGATTAACTGAACTAAGATTAAAATCAGAGTTGTTATCTAAAAATTATTTGCATTTATACTGTAGTTACAGACCAGTTACAAGCCAGTTACAGTGTATGTAACCAGTCCGTACTACACTATAACTACTCTGTAACTTCAAATAAAGATACACAAAAATGTTTTATTTTAACTAATATATAACTACACTGAAGTTCTATAATATAGTTTTACTACTTATGCAGTAAGGAGCACAAATAGAACTATATTTAACACAACATGTTACATATACAACTATATGCAAGGTCTCTCAAAAAATAGAAGTAAATAGCTAAAACTACGAAAAAGAATAATGGATGAATCTGAACAAAGCAATCAAGTATATAAACAAAAAAATTACATAAATCGCAGTAGATGAAAAAGGATGGATATAGTGCACTTACAGTAAGATCTTTAAATGGCATTTTCTTCACAATTTGAGATAATTCAATATTAGAATTTATTTCATAAGTGTTAGTCTTCAACTTGGTATAGGAGGTTTCAACTGGAGTTGTTTGAATACAATGGGAAGGTATGACAGGCTTCAAAAAAGAAAAGTAGCAAAAAATTCAGGGATTATTAATAAAATATTTGAATAGCATGGAAATAGAGCAAACACAAAAGTTACATATTCAATTGTAACTTACTTGAGAACTTGATAGTTGCTGAAAACAATCTCCAGGTGCTTCATTTTCTTTTTCAAGTAAATGTGATTTTGCAAATCCAGGCGAGCAATTGTTATCACAAATGTCATCTCCAGCAAAGATATTGAATGAAGGCCTATCCTTATAAAAAATATGACCTCTGTTATCACGGTGGTTAAACTGAGCTAGTCTTGACCTGAATTTCATTGGGGCATTCCTGCCATAGGAAGTTGATGCAATAGTAGATAGAGCTTCAAAAAAACCCACAAGGAATAAGAACAAAATCATAAAAAAAAGACATTAGGAAAAGATGGACAATAAATTATACAGATAAAAAAGTTACAGAAATAAACCTTTTAACGATTCATTGGCACAACTTTTGGAAGCAGAAATATGTCCTATGTGTGGGATAACCAATGGTTCATTTGGTTAAGGACAAGTAAGAAAATTAGCATAAACATCATGAAATAGCGAAAAAAATGGAGAATACATAAGTTAAAAGTGTTCATCTTGATCCTTACCATCAGTGGGCTCAGAAGAAAGCATATCAATGCGTGAACCACTTTTATTCTAACACAAAAATGAAGAGTACCCCATCAGAAGAATTTAAAAAATACTTTACTATATGACAATGGAAAACTGAGAGAAAGTAAAAGAACACAACAATTAGAAAAAAAAAGAAAACACATACATTGTCACAAATCCTTTGGGCTGATAAGAAACTTAATTGTCTCTCAGGAATAGAAACAACACCATTATCAGCTTCTGACTGTTTGAAAAAGGAAATTTGGAAATGTCAAAATTAGGATACTAAAAGAAGGTCACTTCAAACATGCATGTATAATAATTAAAAAAGTTGCTTACAGTAGTGATGATATTATTATTCTGGCATTGGTTTTGTGCTTCATTATGTGAAAGAGATACATCAGCATCTGTTCATAAAAATGAAACAAAAGAAAAGGCATAAAGGGTGTTGCATCTAAAAAAACAAATGTTGCTAATTTTGTTTAAAAAATAAGTGCATTTTGAAAAAGAAGTTGGAAAGAAAAAAAAATCAACTTACCTTCATTCATATCAGGACGAAAAGATTTTGGAGCAGAATCTCAACAAGCCACGGTTTGCTTTTCACTTTGCACACTCATATCAAATCCATGTCAGTCGCAAGCACTATTGTCAGGAGGATGAGGTAAGTCGTCAGAGTTTGAATCAGCTAGCATTAGCAATATAGCAATTATAATGTCTTGACATGAATGATTGCTGGTAATATGGATAGTCAGACAATAAGAAGCCATCATAGAACATATCTTGTCCTTCACATTTTCAGGAAACAGATCTTCTAGAGCTAACTCCAATTTATTACGGAATATGTCTAAATTTTACTGCAAATGTACAGGTTAGAACAAAAAAAATCCCCAAAACTAAAAAGTTAGTGATTTATCAGAGTTCCTAAAAAAATAAGTTACCAGATAAAAGATGATTAGAAATTTTACCTGAAGATAACAAGTTTTAGAGAAATCCTTAAGAGGGCTAAGTCCATAATTGTTATCATCAACAAGGTCTAATCATATCTCGCTTCCAGACTGCACTTCGAGGAACTCCTTGCTGAACATTTCTATTGCCAAAGTCACAATGATCAAGGTATATAACCTAGAAAGGGAAAACAATTGAAAGAAAAATACATCAATGATGAATCAACATAAATCAGAAAAATTGAAAAGAAATACTAAAACAAAAGCTTAAGTAAACAGGGGACTTACAACCCAAAGATATAAGCAACCACCCAAATTGCTAATCTTCTGAATTTTTTTGACATATCTCATCAACCATTCATACAGAAAGTTTGACCAGTCAAAACATTCCAAGAGTTAAACATCCTCGAAAATATCCAAGTACTTGATACATGGATAAATTGAAGAATTCGGACAGAGGAAAGAGGCCAAAGCAATAATCAGAAATGAAATAATGATTTTCTCTTCACTCATATCTTCATTATAAATCAATTGATCTCCAAAAAATTTAACCGGTGGCATAGATTTCTTGCCAAATTAGAAAGAATAAACTTTCTTCCAGCTTCATAATCTCTCCCAAACTCTAAATCACCAATAGACAACTCTAGGACAGTATGCACAGCTTCCTTGGTGACATGGATTGATTTGCTGTCCAAGACAATTTTAGATCCACATTCACTTTCTTCGCAATCCAAGTTGCAAACTTGTTAGGCACAAAATTGGAATCGAAGGGGGCGCCATGTTGAGCTCGGCCAGGCGCAGGTCGGCACGTACGTCGGCGAAGGAGGGGAACGGGCGCTGGCGAGTGACGAGCTGCGACATGAACTGGAAGCGCTCGTTGAGGCCGCGCAAGATGTTCAGCACCAGGGTACGGTCAGTGACGGTCTCGCCGAGATCAGCAAGAGCATCAGCCATACCTTTCATCCTGCGGCAGTAGTCGTCGATGGAGAGAGCACCCTGGGATAGGGTACGAAACTCGGCGTCGAGGAGCATGGCGCGGGACTCACGGTTGTTGAGAAACTGTTGTTCAATCCCGAGCCAGGCCGCCCGAGCAGTGACGCCGTCACGCTCGTGGATGACGTCCAGGAGGTCGGCGGAGATGGTGTTGAAGAGCCATGAGACGACCACGCAGTCCATGCGCGACCAGGCGGGATCGGCGAGGCGAGCAGCGTCACTGAGGACGTGGTCCTTCAGCTCAAAGCGACCGAGGACGAGAAGAACGTAACCACGCCACTTGGAATAGTTAGAGGACTGCAGGTCAAGAACGATGGGGATCAGGTTCTTGATGTTCTGGACGGCAACGGCCTGGCTGTGCAGATGAGCAATAGCCGCGGCTTCAGAGGAGGCGGAAAGGTTATCGGCGTCCAGGTCGTTGTCGGGGTGGAGGCGCGCACGAAGGTTCGCCGGCCTGCTGCTCCAGGGCGGCGGCCTGCGCACGCTCCTGGTCGAGAGCGGCAGCGGCGGCGCGGACGCGCTCCTGAGCAGCGGCGGCGGACTTGAGGAGGTCGGCTTCCTCCTGGAGCTGCTGGCTGCGCTCGACATTGGAGGCGCGCAGGGAGGAGGCCTCTTCTTCCAGGGACGTGGCGGCGGCGAGAGCCTCGTCGCGGAGGTGAGCCACGGTGGAGGCCGTGGAGGCGCCGGAGGGGGAGCCGCCGGCGGCGCCAGAGTGGGGCGCAACAGCCGAGGGGTCCACGGGAGCCATGGGCGCTGCAGCCACCGAGGAAGGGCGCGGCGTCCGAACGGGCGGGCGGGGGCGCCGAGGGGTGCGGAAGCAGGGGAGTGGGCGGGGCGCGGCGTCCGAACGGACGAGCGCGGGCGCCGAGGGGAGAGGCCCAAGGAGAAATTAAGCTGATACCATGATAGTAAGCCAACAGGCTGAGTAATACACTTAATAAATAAGATTACAGTAGGGATTACACATGTATATATAGGAGATACAAGGGGCAGACCAAAGGTCCTGGCCAGCCTGGAGGAGGCGGCGTGTACAGGTAGGGATTAATGTACAGGCAGGGATTAATTACTCTAACACCAACCACCAAACTAAAAAAAACTTCTGCAAAACATACAAGCATTCAGAATCTTCAGCCAATCCGACTCAAATCAAAGCATCTACAAATTTTCCCCAAAAAATCAGAACCACCTACCACACGGCAAACATCCACCTCCCGACGCACACCACCAGAAATTCCCTAGACGAAAATCCATCGGCTTTGCTGCTACTCGCATGAGGACGTGATCCCTCACTGCAGGTTGGGGCCCTCACCACGATTCGCTACACTGAGAAACGGGAAGAGCAAGGAAGCCAGGCCAGGGAAGGAGGAGAAAACTGACCAAGAGAGAGAAGGCAGCAACGACGGAAATCGCCTTACCCTCCACCTCCACCTCGGCATCGTTGAGACGAGGAGAAAGAGAACGAAGGGAAATTTCTGGAATAGACAAGACGTGCGGGTCCAGGCTACTGTTCAAAATCGAGAGGTGTGCACGATAATGGGTCGGATCTGAGCCAGATTAGTGCTCAGGAGCATGAATCTTGGCGCTGAATGAATGGCGAAAAAAATCAAAAGCCGGAGGACAAAAAAACTGTCGCAAGTAAGCTAGCAAAAGCTAGCAAATCCGTTGATGAAACTAAACTAAAAAAACCATTCGTCCATATTACTCCCAATCACCATGTCCGTATTACTCTCAATCCCATTGCAAAGTACAGGCCTAGCACTAGATACAAAAGAAGAAAAAATTTCATTTTATAACACGTTACGTAGAGAGAGAGACTAAAATGACCTGCATTGCCCTCCCCAAGAAAATGCGAAAGCACTTTGAGGCCTCTGCAGTGTGGGATATATGGCAGACACGTATGGTGGAGGCGTGGTATTTGAGGCCCCTGCAGCGTGGTTGTATGCTTGTAGGTTACGATAGAGTTACGCCAGGTGTAACTAGTTCGTGAAGACAAACCCCTCCCACACACACACCACCAAACCAAAAATAACTAAATTCCTAAATAAAGAAGGATGCAAGGAAGCTGAAGCAATCCAAATCATTCGACTTCCTCCTTCGCAATGGTGAGGTTGTAATTTGCTTATGTTCTGCCAGCGCAAGACAACTGTGATGATTGTGGTTGGCGAGTGGTGGGAGCCTAGAGCGAAGATGTCTATACAAGGCTAACAAAAGGAATGCAAGATGTTACAATTGATTTAGACTTGTATATGTCATATGTGTGTTACCACCATGTTTATCCGATTGGTTCCTTGTTATAAAGAAAGCTTGCCATGAGCATTAGCCTCATCTTTTCACTTATGCTTATACTTAGGTTGATGTGACGCCTACGTGGCGTTGACGTGACATTTAACATCAGCAAAAAAAGGTGGAACCAACATGTTAGTGAGTGTCCAATTAAAAATAAAATAATTGTAGTGGGTCCCACCTTTTTTTTCTTTCCTTCTATTTTTGTTTTTCTTTTCTCCTTTCTTGCTTCTTCTCCTTCCCAACATCCGGCGCCCCAGTTGGCGGGGAGAAGGCGAGAGTGGCGCCTTCGACAATGACGGTCGGTGGAGAGAAGGCGAGCGCCACACGCCTAGATGCAGGCGCGCTCGAACGTCTGGCTCGACGAGACGATGACTGGGTCTGCCATAAGCATGCCAGAGATTGAGTAGAGGAACTCCGCCAACTGGTCCGCCGTGAAAGACGATGACGACGAGGACATTGTCAGCTCGAAGGACGGCGTCGGCGACGCGGATAGGCGCAACCACGGCCAGCCTCTCGCTTCCCTGCCCCCACCGTAGCCACTGCGGAGGCTGACATGTGGGTGAGCCCTGTGTGGGCGTTGCCGCCCAACGGGAGCACGTGTAGGGAGAGGAAGAGGAGCAGCTTCGGGGGCAAGCTGTCAGGACGGTGCGATAGGTGGGTAGAGGAGGAGTCGATCTCGCGGGCAATGGCCGCAATGTAGTCAAAGATTGTCGACGCGACAGAGGTGAAGACATCTGACGCGGCGATGGCGATAGTGGAGGGGTCATGGACGACGGGATTAGAGGAGGAGGAGAAGAAGGTGAGTAGGGCGAGGGCGTTGGTGGAGAGGAAGGCGAGGAACATGAGCAGGTTGAGCAGCGCCGGGGAGCAATATTAACAAGAGATGCGCCAGCCGCCGCGGCTGGGAGCCGACACGTTGAGGGACACCGACCCCATTGCCGCCGCGCCGCCGACAAAGCCCATGAATTTCGCCAGTGGGCCGCCCACTGCCGGCTCTCGGCCAACGACCCCATCGCCATTGAGAGAGATGGGGAAGTGAGAGAGAGAGAAGAGGGAGAGGAGGAAGAAGAGGAGGATGAAGAGCTGGCCGCTGACATGTGGGGGCCACATGGGTCTTACTCGTTTACTCGTTACGTCAGCCCAAAATCGAACACTATACTGCCAAGAGACTAAAGTAGACACGGTATTATGAGTTAAGGGATGAGCTATACTATTTCGGTTCGGGGACAAATTTCAGACTCGGCGACAAATTTAAAGACTTAAAGTGAACTTATTCCTTAGGGAAAAGGCCTGGCCATATCACGGCCCGAATAGAGAGCTGGCCGGCATCGTTTCTTTGTGTTCTTGTTTGGGCCGGGCTTCAGAGTGCCGGGCAACAGCCCATCGTAACTGGGCTCCGAGTCGGCGACTCCTCGCTCATAGTCGATCCCCCTTGTCGGCCTGTCCCCTCGCCTCGACCCACCGTCTCCTCGCGAGTTCGCCCCGCCGCCTTGCGCCGAGCTCACATCCCGCGAGCGGCGGCGCCGACGCCACCGTTGCTTCCGGCGCATCCTCGCCGCCTGTGAGCAACCCGTACGACGCACCTCCTCCTACTCATCCCTCTGTACCCTCGCCTTAACCCTACCTTCTCTTCTAGATCCGGGAAGGTTTTCGCCTTGCCCTAACCCTAGTGCTAATTCCCAGTTCGTTTCCCAAATTTGGGGTTCAGCTCGAGCCGCCATGTCGCACGTTAGGTCCGCCTCCGATAGGCACCGGGACAAGGAGAAGGAGAGGAGGGAGACGCACCGGAGGGAGGAGAAGGATCACCACGGCAGCGGGAGGAGGGACAGGGACAGAGAGAGTTATAGAGAGAAGGACAAAGATGACAGGAGGGAGAAGGAGAAGGAGAGGGATTCGGAGCGTGGCCGTGGCCGTGACCGTGATCGAGGCAAGGACCGAGATAGGGGGGAGGCAGAGCGGGACAAGGAGAGGGAGCGGAAGGACAGGGACAAGGAGAAGAGCCGCGGCAGAGATAAGAGCAAGGAGGAGAGGGAGGATAAAGATCATCGGGACAAGTCGAGAGGCAAGGACAGGGGAGACGATGGTGGAGATTTGTCAAAGGGTGAAGAGGGGGATCAGAAGAAGAGAGTTGACGCTGCAGAGGAGGCTGAGAAACCGTCCACGACTGAGCTCAGGGAGCGCATTGCTAGGTATGCCCTCGTATAATCCTTCTGGTCTTTGATTGACAAGGTTATTTTCAGTTATGTATCATTTCCATGTAATTTTGTGTCCGGACCTAACCTAATCCAGAATAATGTATAGCATTTAGCCACTTTATAGCAATTGTACATCTGAAACTTGTTTTATTGACTCAGTATTTGTGCTACTGTCACTTGATGGTGTTTCGAGGTCAACTAGTGTTTTTAGGGTTAAATTTAGTGCCACCCTTTTGCTAATTTGCGTATTATGACGGTTTTATAGATTGTTTTCTTGTACTGTCTCACATGCATAAGTTGTGCTAAATTGTGGCTGATGAAATTTCTTTCCCTGGTTTGACTATTAGGATATTGACTGCATTTTGGGTTTAGTCATCCTAGTATCCACGTAAGCCTCATATGAATTCAGAAAGTTGAAGCTGAAGGAAGACAACATTGCTTCTAATAATTTTACCAGGAGTAACATACTAAAGGTGAACTGTTGAAGCACCCAATAGAGAGACTTTTGCCAAAAGACTCCTACGGAAAACTTTATTATAATCCTCAATATGCAGACCTGCTGTCTGCTTTGAAAGTTGTCTTTATTGCATCCAAGAACTATTCGGTGTAACCAGAGAATGCTGTCTTTTGTATTTGTTTATTACTTTTGGTTATGCTCGTTGCATTCTGATTAACTGCTGTTCTGTTGACTACTGCTCAAGAGTTTTACTTATTTGTGCTGTCAATAACCTGGATCTCTTGTTTATCTAATGAAAGCATCGGTTTGGTTTGTACAGAACACGATTAAATATACTGAAATAAGTGCCATCTTGTTACACCTTTGATCTTTGTTCAATACTTGACTAAACTCTTTCAGTGTTAGGCTCTTCTAGTTTAATTGATTGTAGTTAGTATGTAAGAGTTGTACCATTTTTCCTCGCTGTTAAATCTTGTAACTAAAAATTGAGGACACAAATAATCTCTAAATCAGCTATTTACTTCAGGTCAAAGGAGGAAAGACTGAATGATACAAAGCAAGGAGGAATACTGGATGATAATGATGGTGCTTCTGAGATATTATCGTGGGTGGGCAAAAGTCGTAAACTTGATGAAAAAAGGCAAGCTGAAAAAGAGAAAGCATTACGTCGTGCTCGAGCATTGGAGGAACAGGTGATGGTTAGCCATCATGTTTATGTGTATACATTTTAAAATATGTCCAACTAACTTTCATATATCAAACTTTCAGGATAACATTTTAGCTGAAAATGGTGAGGATGATGACGAGGAGCAACAGGAGGATAACCGAGTGGGAGGTAGTCCTCTGCAAGTTTATTTTGTTAGTTGTTTTGTTATGTCTTTTGTGTAGTATGTTGTCTGAGCTATAGTGTTCTGTGCACTGTTATCAGAATAACGTGTTTCACTCTTTTCATCTTTTATACAGAACACTTATCTGGTGTGAAGGTTCTTCATGGACTTGATAAAGTTTTGGAAGGTGGCGCAGTTGTCATGACCCTAAAAGATCAGAGCATCCTGGCTGATGGCGATATCAATCAAGGTGATGGACTTTTACATGTTTATATGTACCAGCTCCTAGGGTAACCATTGCCTAAGTTGAGAAAAAAATATTTGTAGAGGCTGATATGCTCGAGAACATTGAGATTGGTGAGCAGAAGCAAAGGAACGAAGCTTACAAGGCTGCGAAGAAGAAAGGAACATATGACGACAAGTAAGTTCACCATACACATCTGTGTTACTGCTAACATGCTGTGTTTATTGGATTTATGTAATATAATGTTCTTTTTGCTGCCTGTCTGTAGGTTCAATGATGATCCCTTGTCAAAGAAATCTATACTCTCACAATATGATGACCCAATGGAAGATGAGGTAAAGTAAAATATGATGTTCAATTTAGTTTGCTTTTTATCCCTCTGTTGGTATTTATTTTTATTGTTGCACTTATCAGGGAGTAACGCTTGATGAAGGTGGACGCTTCAGTGGTGAAGCTGAAAAGAAGCTGGAAGAGGTAATTCAACTTTATCCCTAGAAGCCATGGTACTTTTTAGGGGCCATTGCAAATACTTTGGTTGCATCTTTGTGTGGACTAA
Organism: Oryza officinalis; assembly: GCA_008326285.1. Lineage (NCBI taxonomy): Eukaryota > Viridiplantae > Streptophyta > Magnoliopsida > Poales > Poaceae > Oryza > Oryza officinalis. Next base: position 33,941,761 of record BDMV01000002.1, on the reverse strand, counting down.
CTATATTTTGATTTTGCCAGCTCCGCAAAAGAATTGAAGGTGGTTATGTGCAGAAAAAGACAGAAGATCTTACTTCCGCAGCAAAGATGTCATCAGACTACTATACTCCAGATGAAATGCTCCAGTTTAAGAAACCAAAGAAAAAGAAATCCCTTAGGAAGAAAGAAAAGCTTGATCTGGATGCACTTGAGTCTGAAGCTATTGCTGCTGGACTGGGGGCAGGTGATCTTGGGTCCAGAAAAGATGCAAGACGACAAGCTGCTAGGGAGGAAGAGCAAAAGGCTGATGCTGAAAAGAGAAACTATGCGTATCAAGCAGCCATTGCAAAAGCTGAAGAGGCATCAAAAGCATTGCGCCCGGAGAAAAATATTTCTGGTAAACATGCTGAATCTGAAGAACTAGTTTTTGGTGAAGATTACGAAGATTTGCAGAAATCTCTGGAGCAAGCAAGGAAATTAGCTCTAAGGAAACAGGAAGAGACTGCGGCATCTGGTCCTCTGGCTGTAGCAGAATTGGCTACTGCAAGAATAGGTCAAAAAGATGCAGATGCTGCCGAAGGAGAGGCACAACAAAATAAGGTTGTTATCACAGAGATGGAAGAGTTTGTGTGGGGCCTACAGTTGAATGAAGGTGACCTCTTTTTTGTTTTCTTGAGTAATTTCAAAGAAATGCATATGCAGTGACTAATTATTGGCTTCTTTTGTTATCTTCTTTCAGAGACTCGCAAACCAGAAGCAGAAGATGTGTTTATGGATGAAGATGATGACATGATCCTGTCAGATACTGTAGCAAAAGATGACATGAGTGGGCTGGCCGTGGTCAAAGAGGAAACTAGCGTTGAAGCCCCAGTAAAGAATGAAGAGGAAGAAGAGCTAAAACCAGATGAGATTGTACATGAAGCTGCAGTTGGCAAGGGTTTGGCTGGTGCTTTGAAGTTTCTGAAGGAGCGAGGAACCCTCAATGAGGGCACGGATTGGGGAGGCAGAACCACAGATAAGAAGAAAAGCAAGCTTGCTGGTATTGAGGATGGACCAAAAGATATTCGCATAGAAAGAATCGATGAATTTGGTCGAGTGGTAAGTACTTACCCTACACCGTGTCCTAACTGCCTCACCCACGAGTCTCCCATGGATAGAAATTATGAAACTTACTGCACTGCATCTTATTAATAACTATCATTGATTTTCTTTATTTGAGCTCCATATGTGACAAATGGTTGGTCTGTGTACTTTATTTTCTTTAGATGACACCGAAGGAGGCATTTCGGGATCTTTCACACAAATTCCATGGCAAGGCACCAGGTAAAATGAAGCAGGAACGTCGCCAAAAGAAGTATCGGGATGAGTTGAAAACCAAGCGAATGATATCTTCTGACACACCATTAATGTCTGCGGAAAAGATGAGAGAGGCTCAAGCTCTCAGCAAAACACCATACCTTGTTTTAAGTGGCAATGCAAAATCAGGGTATGTCCACAATATACTTCTACATCGAAGTTCACATATTTTAATTTTCCTCCCGATGCTGCTTTTAAAATTATTTTGATGTCTTCAAAGGCCTAATGGAAGTCTGAAACACTTGCTCTGGATATATAGGTGTTAAGGACTTAATAGTTAATATTGCACAGCAGTTCTTTTTTTTTTTCACGAGATATTGTTTTTGTTTAGTTCTTGTTGAGCACAATTATTTCATCTGTATTATCACTGATGGCCTATATTTAATTGAGGATATACAGTAAAATCCATTTTCGAATTGTTAATATGATAGCACATGAGCTCCCAATGTAGTTGGATAAATATTTATACAATTTAGAGGGATTGAGGTTCACATTTATGCCTCTGTTTTTCTTTTCATTACTCCATCTGGTTGAGAGATTGTACAAGGTACCCCTAGATTACATTTGACTGCTGGGAAATTTTTGTCAAAAATTGCTACTAGCTTGTGCAGTTTTATTTGCATACTATGTATGTGTTTCCTATTAATATATCATAGTTTTCCTGATGAAGTGCCTAAACCAAGTTATGTTTAATATGATTTTAGTCAAACGAGCGATGCCAGTGGCTTTGCTACAGTAGAGAAAGAGCATCCTGGGAGTCTGACGCCCATGCTTGGGGCCAAAAAGGTATGGCATTCCCTATTCCATTAAGTAATTACTTTATGAGTAAATTATTTGTTGGGTGTTAGGTAATGTATACGCTGTATATATGTAATCCGATTTCCCATATTCAGAATACTATCTTTGCCTTTCTTTTGGCAGGTCGAGCACTTTTTGGGCATCAAACGAAGCGCCCAGGGTGGAGGATTGCCTCCGCCACCTCCAAAGAAGCCAAAGAACTGAACCTGCAGTGGACTTGGCTGAGTAGAAATCAGGTGGTTTTCTAGTGCATTTGCTGCTGTAGTTTTGGAGCAGATTTCGAGTGACAAACACCAGCAGATGCCAACGCCCATGAAGCAGCCCCAAATGAGTTAACATGTAAGAACCTGTGAATTTTCATTCCAAGCTGATTATGTTAACATTTTGACATGGGCGATGTAATTTTTGTAACCAGCTGTACTTACCAGGGTGCACCACCAAATGCAGTCAGAACTACAGAGGTGGATCTAAAATGTTGTCGTGCCTCCACAATCCACATTGGTTGTGTTTGAGCTGGACATACCAGTTACGATTGCTGACAAACTTTATAGTGTCTTTCACATACTCTTTCCGTCCTATAAAAAAATAAGCCTAGTACTATATTTGTCGTCCCATAAAAAAATAAGCCTAGTACTATATTTGTCGTCCCATAAAAAAATAAGCCTAGTACATAATGTGACAAATATAGTACTATGAATTTAGACATAGGTATTAGGTATTAGGATGTGTCTTGTATTAGATTTGTTTTATGGGGCTGAGGAAGTACGTTGACAAACAAGCATGTAGTAGTCAGGTACATCGAGCGAGGCAAAGGCAATGCACACCTTATGTTGTTAGTCAGGTACTATGGCTCGTTTCTAGTTTCAAACTCACTTCAGTGGGAGCTATCTCCTGTGGGAGTTGAAGCCCAGCTGAAAAATGTTTGGCTAGCTTGGTCAACTAGAACTCTTGAAAGATAACACGGGGAAGGTTGGTAATAGTATCTGTGTGGTTTTTGCTGTTTTCGTGATGTATGACTGATAATTGTTTATTTTTCTTTAGAATTTTCACAACATAATTGTAAGGTTAAAAAATAATCGACAAAATAATTGACATAATTAGCAAAATCACCCTATCGTTCTCTTAGTCTAGATCTGAAAATTTGTATGATTGTCTATCATTTTGTTCTCATTTCATTTGTATGAACACATGATAACTTTTCAAATCTACATAGCCCATATACAAAAAAAAATCACCCAAAACATATATACAAAATTACCCTATTATTCTCTGAAATTGAAAAAAAAATGGAAAAAGGGTTGAGGGGATCACCTGCTCGCCGCTGGCCATGCGTCGCCTAAGTCGCCGCCCATGTGCCGTCCCCCGCGCATTGCTTGACCGCGTGTCGTCGCCGGAGCGCCGTCGTCGATCTACTACCCGCTGCTGCCTGGCTCGGTGGGTGGGAGGGTTATAGGAGGGAGAGGTGAGGAGGTGGGTTGAGATAGGTGTTTTGTGTAAATACGTTAAAAAATTTAAAAATTAAAGGGTAATAAGTTTTTTAAGGTGGAGTGGAGCTGTGGAGCAGTTAAAAAATTAAAGGGTAATAAGTCTTTTGAGATGGAGTGAAGTTGTGGAGCAGAAAAACTTAGTTCCATCCTTCTCCTAGTTCATTTTTTTAGGAGTAACTCTGTAAACTTTACTCCCAAAAACGAAGGATCTGGATCATTTGACATAGCTTCGATTCTAGTTAAGTTAAAGCTAAAGCTAAAGCAAAAACGAAGGATCTGGATCATTTGACATAGCTTCGATTCTAGATAAGTTAAAGTTGAAAGCTAAAGCAGATAAGTTAAAGTTAAAAGCTATAAAGTTGTGCCAAACAGACTATACATCGAAAGAGGTAATGTAATGCAATGTACCGTCCAAGGTTTTTCTTTCATTTGCTGTCATTCTTGAGTGTCCCGAAAGATGCCAAAGCGTATTACTAGCATAATTTGAGATAGCTACTGTGAGGCTGTGTATCTGTGATCTTGTACGGCAGTATAGAGTTACCGCCAATGCTTTGACGACGCCGCTCGTAAACTTCCTGGAGGGCTAGTTTTCGGCCCAAAAACTGGTGGAAATTAACTGCTTAAAATGCTGTATTTACGTTGGGATCCAAAAAGCTGCTTGGATGGGCGGTGTTATCTGATTAAAATCTGTTCGCATAGGTCCATTATACCTGGAAAATAATAGACTGCTTTCGAGGCGAAAAATCAAGGCATATTTATTGTTGGTAGCTAGATTGGATGGCCGTGTAGCCTTCTACTTGTATACTTGTGTTGGAGCTACTTAGCCTTCTCACCCTTTTTTTTTTAAGATCACCACTGTACAAGTTCCACTTGGTACTAGTATCAATCAATTTTATTGGGAGTGTTTTCATTTCTCGAGAAAATATCCCTCGTTTTGTATATGTCATCTAAATAGTCATAAATTTTTTTTAAAAAATTAACAAAATAGATTAATATGAAATATATCACTCCACAAATATACAAATTAAAGTTCAACTTCTATAAGGTGTAACAAAAGTAACAAACATAAGTGCGAATGTACGATAATTTTTAGTTTAATTTGTTCTTTTAACTTGTAAAAGTTAAATTTGATCTTGAATATTTGTGGAGTGATATATTTCATATTAATCTATATTATAAATTTTTTAAAATTTTTTTATAATTTTTAAGATGACATGCAAGCATGTCCCTTGAGAAATGAAAATTCATATCCAATTTATTACATGATTGCATCCGAAAGGCTAAAAACACAATGTACGTACGTAGCCGTAGGGCTCACGAGCCAGCTTCCTGCATTGCAGCCCGTTCGCCTGGGCGACATCTTTGGCGCCGTTGCCTACTTGCCTTTGCCGTCGCAATATTCTTCGTCCTCCGTCTTGATGGCCGGGTTGCGGCGTAGAGCCTCCGGGAAGAGCCGCTTTACGCCGGTGGCCTCCATGACCCTCTTCCCGAGCGGCGGTCGTCCCCCCTTCCTGGTGCTGTACATCGCGCGGCAAACCCAGTGCAGCACCTCGGGGGCGAGGCAGGCTATGAGCTGCAGCGGCCGGAACAGCGACGGCCACGTCACGTACCAGTCGCCGGCCCGGATGCCGTCCAGGGCCACCTCGCCCAGCTCCGCCACGCGGCCCACCGGGAACACGCCGATCTGCTCCTGCAAACGCGCAAACTCCATCCGAGCAGCGTCAGTTACGTTTGGACACATATGTGCATGGGCTGGCTGAATCTCTGTAATAAAAGAGTAATCTGTCCTCTCTTTCATGCTGTTAGAGTGAACCGAGATCTTGCATCACTAAACTACCAAGACGTCGTGAACTTTCGGTGCTATATGAAGCCATTATTTTTCTTTCTTTTTCTGAATTTTTTCATTTTTAGTTGGCAGCTTACATCTCTGGCCTCCTCGTTGACAGCGACGTTGCCGCCGCTCTGGATGCCCTTGCCCTTGGTAATCTCGGATTCGACGTAGCCAGGGGTGAGAACGGTGACGCCGACCTCCGACCCGAGCTCGGCTCGCAACGTTTCGTAGAACCTCAACTGCGCCGCTTTGGTTGCCTGACGCTCACACATAAAACAGGTCTCTCAAGAACACATGGAAGAGGCGAAAAAAAAAAAACTAGCTAGAGAGAACTGACGACTCATTTGTGGTGGTAACACGTACATTGTAGAAGCTCATTCTTGACGTGGCGGCGGTTCCTGCCGCGGAGGACGACACGACGAGTTTCCCTCTGCTGGCCTTGAGGTGTGGTAGGGCATAGTAGGTCGGGTACACGGATCCCCAGAAGTTCACGTCCTGTAAATATTTCAACCAAAGGATGAACGGATAGACTATCATTATGCAATAATAGGGCATGTACATACGTAGGTGATGTATATCGTCAGAAAAGACCATTTTACGTTTGTTGTACTTTATGTTATCCTAACACTTGCGTAGTCATATCAATACTTTTCTTTAGCAAAGGTATAGCCTATGTATAAGCCAGGGAGTGTTCACCGGCGTTTAAATTAAGCTAGCGCTCGAGATTATTGATGTAAAAGAGAATCGTGGTAGTCTAAGCTGTAACAAATTAAGCTAAAAACACCTAGTCTAATTTAAAAAGGATTGGTTTTAAATAGTTGTGCAAAGTAGACCTTTAGCGATAGAAGAGTATTCAAACCACAATTCTCTCTTTTCAAATTATTATTATTATTTTTAAATCGAACTGCCAAGTAACCAAACCACCCCGGTCTAAACCGGGGTTGAACGTTGGAGTAAATGAATTAGAAGCTAAGGCTGAGTTCGGCAACTGCAGTTCGGAACTAATCCTTCTCGTTTTCTGCGCGCACGCTTTTCAAACTGCTAAACGATGTGTTTTATGTAAAAAGTTTCTATACGAAAGTTGCTTTAAAAAATTATATTGATCCATTTTTTTAAAAAAATTTAGCAAATACTTAATTAATCATGTGCTAATAAATCGTTCCGTTTTACGTGAAACTAAGATTAGATCCGAACACGTTCGGCCGAACTTAGCCTAATGGTAAATAATGTCCACATACATGTAACTTTAGATAAACATGATAGTTAAATAGAATATCACATGGACTTAACTTTATAGTTTGAAAAACATTCAGACATAGACAAAACATGTTTGAAAAATTATAAATTTGTTTTACCATCATCTTGGTGAAAGCGGTTATGTTGGTGACTTCATCGAAGGAGCAAGAGGACCAGATCCCGGCATTGGCAACCAGATGGTTCACTGCACGCAGCATCAGCAAGGGACAGAACAACAAAAATAGTTAATAATACGTCCTCTATAATTGCAGTAAGGGAGAGAGCTGAGAGATCGGTTCGCGCATGAAAGGCTGAAAGTGCACTACGTTTGCCGAAGTGCGTGACTGTCTCCTCGACGGCGCGTCTCGACTGGGCGGCGTCGGAGACGTCGGCCGGCAGGACGAGGACGTCTGGCGACCCACGCTCCCGGGCGGCGGCGGCGACGCCCTCGAGAGCCTTCTTCCTCCGCGCCACCAGCGCCAGGCACGCACCTTGCGCTGCGTACTGGTAGGCCAGTTCCTGCACAAGAGCAGCCAGGTGAAGCACCACCACGTGTATTGTCAGTAGTGACACATGTCCTATGTCACTATATAGTTGTCTGTTCAGTCTCGATGTACACGCAATAGAAGAACATATGATTCGAGTATTGCCATATAAACTACATAAATAAATATTATATTATATATATATATAATTTTAAAATATCTTTTTAATTATAAATATTAGAAGACCAGCATCCCGTTTAGACGGGATAACTTAATAACCATATAACTATCTACTGTTGTTTCTTATCTATACTAGTGTGGTTCTTCTTTCTCTCCCACCCACATGGCTCTCTCTCCCATTCTGATGGAGCATGCGCTCTCTCCTAGTCTCCTAGTGCGCTCTCTCTCTCACCCTCATGGCTCAATGGCTGAAAACGTCATGCATTCATCGGAGCTTCGTGCTGCCATGGAAAAGCCGCCTCCACTCAAGGTGGAGGATTGCCGTGGTGATTCATGAGGTTTTTTTTATTTGCAGTAGCTCCTTTTGTCCACTTGATATGTGATCCAAGACGAGCTTCTTTGATTGGAGGTAGTGAATCGAACGGTGAGTTTTTTTTTGGTTTTGAAACATCTTGAGAGACGATTTTTCAGGATAATTTTGCTTGTTAGTTTGAGTTAGCTAGCTATTTTTAAGAATTTTTGGTGCTTTTTCCTATGATTTGTTACTTGTTTTCAGGGGTAATGTAAACATGCAGTAATGTTTATTTTTGCCATGGGGTAATTTGTTGTTAATTTGGGTGTTGTTTTGATTATTTTTTTAGAATTGATTTTTTGTTAGTTTTTCTTGAGTTTTCTCTTGACACACATTTAATTTCGTGAATATCCCAGTCATACTCTAGTAGTATCTAGTGTATCACATTAGTGATATTATGATATTGAGGTTTGGTAATTATAGGTATCGGACCGGACCTGTTTATCTTGGTGCGTACAAGTATCAAGCCTGGTATCGGCACCAGGGCCCTCTCATGTCTCTGGTAAGTTTCCTGCATGCTGATATCAACATGACGCGAGTACAATAAAGTATTTCGTTTCATGGGATCCCATCCACGGATCTTTCTCTTTGTTTATATATTATATTTTTAACAGCAATAAAATTAATTTTGTGTAGTACAGTACTTTGAAACAAAACATAAATTTATATATCGGAGTTTATATAAATTTCTCGTCACAGTTTGATGCAGTGTCAACTCTCTCAAGCTAAGATATGATTGGCCACTGGTACCAAATTAACAACACAACACACACCCTGCACGTTTCTGAACTTGATAAGATCGATATCCGGGATTCTCTATCTCCAAAGATAATGGACACATGCACGCTTATATTTGATTATCTGGCACGAGACTAGCATTTCCACGTACTTGCCGACAATACTACTCCATCCATCCTAAAACATAAACAAATTCTGTTTTTTTAGAAAATTAAGAAGATAGATGAAATTAAATAGGGATGATTCTTATTGGTCAAGATGAGTAAGAAACTAAACAAGTGATGATACAGTGCTTGACTGAGACGTACGAGAGAATCGATGGAGAAGAAATAACTGTATTTTGCGACAAAGGGAGCAGTTAGTTTTGTCTATTAATTGGGTTTTGCTATTGCAGCCAAGATGCATTGGGTTTGTGTGTAGTCTGATAAAGATTAAAGAGAGCTTATGCATATCCAGGATAAGTACCTCGCCGATGCCGGAGGAGGCGCCGGTGATGAGGACGACCTTCCCTCTCAGGTTCTCCTTCCTCAGCGGCTTCACGAACGCCCACAACAACATCTTCACCGGTATGGACAGCGGGATGTACACCAGCACCACCAGCGCGGCGGCGACGTGCATCAGCACGCTGTGGAACATGAGGTACAAATCCATCTTCTTTTTTCTAATGAGAGCGAGAGATTGGGAGATGGGGTTGGTGTTCTTATTGTGCTGGGTTTCTTCTTCCAGGAAGTATGGTAATGGCTATATATATATGAGCACAGGAGCTGCAGGTTGCTGTAGGTGTGGACTTGAAGCAGTGAGCCAGTGGGACACGGTGCCGTCATTCAGGGCTATCTTTTCGTTTTAAAATTGGAAACCACGGTCTTCACCGGTTTATCAAAAACCGACCCAAAAAAGACGACTTTAAATCAGTGCCTTGTGAAAATAAACCAATCATCGGCGGTTCACGAACCGATTACTGCTGATTTGTCTTCTTTGCTAGGGAGAAAATAAGAGCATATGAGCAGTGCTCTGTTTTGTTCTGCTCGGTATGCCGAAAGAGTGAAAGCTTCCCTAAAAAGAGAAAAAGAGAAAGCAGCCTTATCAAATTCAAGCCAAAAAATGATACTGTCAAGCCGATGGGGACACGGAATGGAAATGGCGGCTATAGCAAGATGTCAAATCAAGATGCACATGCATTCGCATGACTTTTGAGTAAAAATCCTATTACCTTCGTTTTTAAAAAATAGATAACATCGTTAATTTTTATTAACATTTTGATTATGTCTTATTAAAAAATTTAGTGTAAATATGATAAAGTCATACTTAAAGTTCCTCTGATAATAAAACATGTCACAACAAAATAAATAACATTTTTTTAAATTTTATGAATAAAATGAATGATGAAATATAATGGTAAAAGTCAACTGTATTATTTATTAAAAAAATAAAGAGAGTATCTTCTTAATCTGTCGTTTCAGAGCTTGATTGTCCCAAGCTAAGATAGGAATAATGGCCACTAAGCGAACAACACTGCAGAACGTGCAACTCACCACAATTTCATAATTTCCAAGATTCTCTGAGTCTCTAACGATTAGAGAAAAAACATACACGCGATTATTTGATTATCTTCAACGTGCAACTCACCACAATTTGTTTAACAGAATTAGGTTTTTATAATCTGATATGTATTATAACTAAGATTATGAAAATAGACAAATGTCTACATACTGTTGTTATGTTTACAAACCAAAATTTGTAAAATTCATTGATAGTCAGAGTTTCGAAATATTTTTTTTTTGCCAGGCCCGGAGGAGGAACCTGGCCGAGATTTCATTAGAAAGAAAGAAAGAAGCTTTACAATAACAAAGTTTGGCAGGAAACCTCCAAACAAAATAGCCACAACAGTGGCTAGAGAGCCCTCGACGACACAAGGAAAGGGAATCAGTTAACTGTCACTATTATTCTGGCTGCTAGCCATCTGAAGACCAGCTGATCCTCTTTGATGCACCAGAAAATAAAAGATTAATTGGCTCCTTGCAAGCCCCTTAAAAGATCCACAGGTTTCGTTCTTTCCAAATTATCCAGGAGACCAAACGAATGGCAAGTTAAAGGCGGCCCGATAGTTTGCTTCGAATGCCAAACGAGCTGTGCTCCACCGATTGGCCATAGTTTGGTTTCTGCTGATAGTTTGAACCAAACTCTATCTTCGACTTGTTTTTTTATTCTTTATTTATTTCGTTTTGAGCTTTCTGCTGCCACAAGAACAAACATTTCACCGATGCTCTTGTCTTCCATAGTAGGTTCCCATAGGTGAAACTAGCAGTAGCAGAGACAAAGGGGATGGCCAACGGCCTAGCCCCCGCCAACATTTTTTTTACATATAGTCATCATCTAATTAATTATACAATTAGCCTAAGTAATAGTATATTAGACCTCCTTCAATATACTTGGACATATTATATGTCTAAATCTTGACTCCGCCTCTAGGTGAAAGTGATACGGTAAACCAACATCTGAGCCCTCTCAAGAGGATATTGTCACCTCAGCTCTCTTGAATCTGCACTTGCGCAATCGCGCCCCACACTTGAAGGTATTCTTCTAGGGCTTGCACCGATAGGCTGCCACAGATGGATCGGATCCAACGGTGAGTCGAAGTCCTGTGCCATAAAGAGGTCTGAGCCTTGGATGAAAGAAAAGAGAAACAAATCAAAGGATGCGATTGCACCTTATGGAAATAATGCCAAGTGCTAGAAAGCAGGAAGGGTGGGGGGAATTATATTTCGATAAAAAAATAGGGACATAATCTTGCAAATTTCTAACCTTCAGATCTGCTTCACGATTCGTGCACCGGTGGGCTTCTCTTGCAACTTTGGCGATTGGTGGTGGTGACCCCAACCAGTTAGGGTCCTAGGTTAGGGTGGGGGTGAAAGTAGNNNTTCGCCAGGCTTAGAGGGATGTCCATGGAAGGTAGCGGCGGTGCGCAGTGGATGTCGCGGGGATGGAGGGGGCGGTGGGCCGGCGTTGACGGCGAGGGCAAAGTAAGGTTGTGGTTTGGAGGAGGTGGCGAATCCGACGCGGTGGGGGCACCTTGCTGCCGATGCCTTGAGGAGGAAGAGAGGGGGAAGGGGGAGGAGGCTGGCCGGGGAGGAAGGAAAAGGGGGGGATGGGCACTCGACGGAGCCGTTGGCATCTTCCAAACAGCAGGTGCGCCCGGACGGCGACGCATGAGGTAGAGTCGTGAAGGCGTTGGGAAGAGTTGTAGTCAAACACGTGTACGGTTGGAAGGAAAAAAGAATAGGTGAAGGGGATTAGGTTTGGGAGATTTACATGAATCATAAAGCTATTCAACCGCCTAAAATTTAAAGGTATTAGGGGAGTTTTTTTGTCAAATGTTGAATAGACAGTCGCAATTAAATTTGTTGAGGATGGGAAAGTTGAAATGTTACAATATGTGACTTTGAGTAAAAATCGTGTGTTAGTACAATGCAGTTTTTATTCATACATCATGGATGGGCTTTTAACAAAATCAATCTTTCGTAAATACTACTTTGATCCTCAAAGACTTTTCTAGCCATATTTTTGAAAAGAGGGCAAAAGCTTTGCCTCGTACGTATTGATAGAGCAAATTAAGCTGTGAAAATATATTTACAGGGCATTTACAAGGGCAAAAGCCTGCAAAATGATCTACTTAGGCCGCATCCCTCGGAGATATGAACTCCGCAGTGAGGTTGCCCCCGCCTTCACCCACGTAGCCGCTTCTTCCTTGATCTTCGCATTGATGGCAGCTAGTGCAGCGCTGATGTACCAAAAAATTCTTGCATTACGCTCGCACCAAAGCTCCCAAGCAACTAGGATGACTAGAGACTTCAGTGCCTTAGTTAGTCTAGGAGACATATGCATGAGACGGAACCACCAATCCTCCACTGACGTGCGGTTGTTCCAATTCTGCATGTTGAAATCTAGGCTGGTCCAACGTTGGATCTCTTGCCAGATTCTTTTGGAGAGCCTACAATGTGCGAGAAGGTGCGTCGCTAGTTCCTACTGTTGAAACTAGAATTCGACAATAAGAAAAGGGGATAGCGCACAAGACCTAAAAGTGGATGGATGTGGAAGACAAGGATTTAGACAGATTCAGACCCTCTCAATGAGAGGTAATACCTTACTCCTGTTTATGAATTGTATCCGCTGGGTGTATATTGATCTAACGATCGAGTTATGAATATCTCTATGGTTATGCCCCTAGAGGGCTCCCTACCCACCTTATATAGGTTGAGGGGCAGGGTTACAAAGAGAAAAATCTAGCCAAACACAACATTAGTTTCCTAATCTATTACATGGTAGTACTCAATCGGGACTCTAGGTCATGCCATAGAACACAAGACAATATTGTGACCGAGTCCTACTCTATTACATAATATATGGATCTAACCCTCCTCCTATGTCTAATCGAATATGGAGGCCGTGTAGGTACCCGGTACCCATATTCTCCACACCTAGGTAGAGTAGCAGAGGGGGCAGATCTGCTGATTCACGCACCCTCTCTTTTGTAGTCGATCCCCTGTCCACACCCTATTCCGCATCACTAATCAAGCGAAGAATTTGCACTTTGGCAATGCCCAGCATTTCCAGATTGTCTCACAGAAGATTGTTCTTACTGTTGGTATGTGAAACGGTCACAGATAAATCTATAAGATCACGAATATCGCTGTAGTATTTTACCTCAGAGTATTCCAAGGGTATCGAATCACAGAAATGTGTGTGTATAATCTAAGAATGGAGTTCAACCAAGGACAACAACTAATGGTAGGCTTAGGCTAGAGATGATTCCTATGGTTTAATTAACTAGACTTAAGTTTAAGGTAGAACTCTATTGATTGCTTTGGGCACCGGCTCTCCCTTTGGTCTGCCAAGCTGAGTCCGACTTGTAGCTTTATGATGTACCTGGACGTGGGAGGATATGAAGGACGAACAGGGCTTTCATCACCTACTGCCTACCTCACTTTGTGTGGAGCACACAACAAACAAAGGTAACCGCTAGCCTAGACACCACGCCTAAGTTACTGATTACTACTCTAGCCTCGCGCAGGAATTTTCTTCTTTATCTAGAGTTCTAATACTAGAGCACTTAATATAAATACTAAGTGACGAACCCGTAATGATGAGGATATATCTCACTTAAGTAAGTAAATTAAGTACCAAAAAGAAATCTTGAATACTTACTTTATTAAAGCAACATTTGTCGAGGTACAAGCGAGGAGAGAGCGCCGACAACTCCGGCACTCCTCCGGAACTTCCCTTCACTCTCTACCTATTTTCTCAACACTACTAAAGTGATGCCTAATGTATGAAAGTGAGTTGTACTCCACTTTGTTATGTGTTTGAAATGGCTTGAGATCCTCCTTTTATAGGGCCATATGACGGTTGAAATGGCGGTTGTGGAGGTCGTTTCACCCACAACCGCCATCACCATCCAATGGGGAGCCGTCACGTGTAAGGTGGTGGCTAGGAGCGCCAAGGGTGGTTCAGCTGAACCAGCTGACCGCCTTTAGGCACCAACCTTCCTCAATGAGGCTGATAGGTGGGCCCCTATGATGGTGCACCGTAGATTAGCCCAAATTAAGTCGGTTTTGACTATCATGTGGGCCCTCTAATCCTTGTGCTAGCATATGATTGGCCAAAGGTACATTTCATTGCATGACGGGTGTAAATTCATCCAAAATTACCTGCATACAAATATTCACCAACACTTGTGGAAATGGTTAGTAATTAACCCCAACCACTAAGTTGGATGTTTTATTTTGTACTCTTTTATGTAGGAGTTGACGGTCAAATTTTGCACTTAAGGATTGTCAACACTTGCCGTCCCTAGGAACTGAAGTTGGTATACCGATTTCATAATGTACTCCCCACTTAGGGTTAGCTTCCAAACAATGGTGTCCCTGTGTGAGCTTAACGGGGCCGTACTGTGTATTGTCATCCAAAGCTCCACGTACTGATGGAAGTGTTCCCCTGCCGTGATATGTACCAACTGTATGTCCCTGATCCAAGTGTTGGATGATTGAGCCTCATGGACTGTTATGTTTATAATCCTTGATGCTGCATAAATTGCCGGTGCTATTTTCCTTGGCTTCCTACCTTGTAGCCAGTGCTAGTGTCAGAAGCTCGCAGTCTTTCCATCTCCTATTGTTATGGTGGTTGCCGCCGTGAACAACTTTCTATCAAGACGATCGCAAGGCACCGGAGTGCCTGCCCAAGGTTTTGTTGGTTCCAACCATTTGAATCTCCTATTGTTATGGTGGTTGCTGCTGTGAACAACTTTCTATCAAGACGATCGCAAGGCACTGGAGTGCCTGCCCAAGGTTTTGTTGGTTCCGACCATTTGAACCAGAGCCATCTTAATCTGAGGGCTCCTGCGAAGCGGCCCATGTTGAGGACGCCTAACCCTCCTAGATCCTTTGGCCTACACACCTTTCCTAGTTAACTTTGCACTTGCCTCCCTAGATGTCATTACCTCCTGCCCATAGGAATTTTCGTCTCATTTTGTCAATGGCACTAAGTATCCCCTCTGGCAGCTTGAGTGCCATTAGGTGGTAGCTGTGCTACGTCGTGATAACTGATTTTGTAAGGGCTACTCTTCTGGCTGTTGTCATCATTTTCCCCTGCCAAGTAGTAAGTTTCTTGCGACATTTGTCGATGAGGGTTGGACATGGACCTTCTTTAACTTTGTAATTGCTAGGGGCAGCCTTAGGTATTTCAACGGGAAGTTGGTGGTGCTTGCCAGGAAGATTGCGGTGATGTCCTACATGTTTATCCCCGTACAATGAATTGGTGCAATTTGGGTTTTTCTCATATTCGTGGTTAGGTCTGTGACTTTTTCGAAAAGGGAGAGGATACGTGCTAGATTCGACATGTCATGCACCTTCGGGAGGACGAAGATGACAATATCGTATGGAGGGAAGTTCGTACCTGTGGTGTCCTTCCATTGAGCAGGGATAGGAGGTCTTGGTCTGTCACTTTCTCAAGGATGCAGTGCAATGGGTCTATAGCCAGAACGAAGAGAAGGGGGGACAGGGGGTTGCCTTGCCTAAGCCCCTTGATTGGCTTCCTGGGACTCCATTGACGAGTGCCCTCATGGTCAAGCTTTGCAGGATATTGGCCACCCGATTCCTCCACATTGCGGGGAATCCTTTCTTCTACATTAAGTCCATGAGGTAGCCCCACCACACAGTATCGAAAACTTTCGTGATATTTAGCTTAGGCAACAGGCACAATTTGTTTGTTTGTTGGAACCTTTGCACCAGGTTGCGGACGTAAATGAAGTTGTCGTGGATGCTTCTCTTCTTTATGAAGGCACTTTGTGCCTGGCTAACCAGCTTGTTCATGTCAGGTTGAAGGCGCTAGGCAAAGATTTGGAGATTAGCTTAGCCATTCCGTGGATTAAGCTAATAGGCCTAAAGTCTGTTATGTTGTCGGCTCCTTCCTTCTTTGGGATAGGGACAACATTCGCCGTGTTAAGGAGATCCAGACTATTGCTACGGAGATTTGTGAAGGCGTGAACGATGTTCATAAACTCATGTTTTACTATATCCAACAGGACTTGTAGAAGGCTCCTGTAAAACCATCCGGTCCTAGCACCTTGTCCGAGGGGAGTAGTGCTAAGGCCTTAGCAACTTCATCCTCTGTGATGACACCCTCGATGGACTCTAGGTCGGTTGCATTTGATTAGATGTCGTCCCAGTCAAAGTCCACAGATCACGGCGGTGGTCGTGCCATGATGGATTGTAAGTAGTTGCTTTTGATGTCCGCTTTGTCCTCATGCTTTACTTTCCATGTTAGACTATGCTTTAAGCGTTGGATGAAATTTTTTCTACGTCGGCCGTTAACTTTTAGGTGCAAATACTTAGTGTTTGCATCTCCTTCTTTGAGGTTGGTGATCCTTGAGAACTGCCTCTTGCATGCTTGTTTGATTACCGTTAACCCCAACACCCACGATTTGAGGCTCTTAGTTTGAGTTCCTGAGGCAGAAGGGTCCTCTGCTCGTGCGTGATGTCTAGACTTAGGATGATTTCTATGGCCATATGGAGCTGAACCCTTTGAGTTTGACAGCATGTTTCGGCTCCACCTTCTGAGAGCTATTGTCGGCTTTCCCAACTTATAGTGCAATCAGTGGTGGGGCTCATGATGCGTTGTCTTGCATTCCAGGCATTCATCACCATCTCCTAAAAACCTGGTAGACGAGTCAAAAAATTCTCAAAACGAAAGGTCTTTGTCTTCGGGGCTTCCCCTTTGCTTGAAAGGAGTAGTAGGCAATGATCTGAGAGAGAGGTGGACATGGCGTAAAAAAGATGTGACTCGAAGCAGACGTCCCAAGTCATGTTGCAGAAGAAGTGGTCCAGCTTTACTAGCGTTGGATTGTCTCTTTCGTTGCTCCAAGCGAATCTTGTCACATCGTGATTTTCGCTTTCCGTCCTTTTCGTCTCTTTATGAAAACTCACTTTTGGTTTATTCGCCTAAAATAGCTTAATGAAAATTTCATTAGATCAAAAGACTTTAATATGATTAATTAATTAATTACGCCATTTGCTTTGTCGTATCTTAATTGGAGTTAATGGGATTTAATTTGCATTTTGGAAGTGGAGCTCAAATTCCTAATTCAATTTCCATCCAAATCCAATATTGCAATCCAATTTCCTATTATCCTAAATCATCTCAAAATTCCAAATATTCCAAATTTGGAATTTTCCCGAAAAGTCCCTGTCCTTTTTCCTTTTCCCTTCCTCTTTTTCTTTAATTTCCCTTTTTGCAGTTTTCCCCATCCTGTCTTTTCCATTTTCCATTTTGCCCCTCCTTTTTTCTTTTTCCTTCTTCCTCCATCTTCTTCTACCTTTGGCCCCCCTCTTCTCTCTCTCCCGAGATGCAGGCCAGGGGAGGCCAAGCCCCGAGCCCATATGTCGACTTCGGTCCGTGCCCTCTCGTTCTCGTGTCGTCCCCAGCCCACGCCGCCACCGACCGAGCCTGGCCCGGCTGCCGCAAGCCGCGCCGCCCGCTCGCAACCGGCGCCTGCA
Source organism: Oryza officinalis (assembly GCA_008326285.1). Lineage (NCBI taxonomy): Eukaryota > Viridiplantae > Streptophyta > Magnoliopsida > Poales > Poaceae > Oryza > Oryza officinalis. The sequence continues at coordinate 33,924,273 of BDMV01000002.1, read as the reverse complement.
TCGCCCTAGCCCTTAACCTAGCTACTCCCTCATCTATAAATAGCCGTCAGCGCCGCCGTTTTCCACTTTTTTTCCGAAATCGCCGCCGCTATCAAAGCCGCCGCGAGCACCACTGCCGCCTCCGCCGCCGCTTTCCTAGTTGGCCCCGTCGTTGGGAGCCCCGCCGCTGTCATCGCCACCTCCATCCCGCGCCGTTGCCGCCGGTGAGCATCGAGGCCGAAGCCTCTTCTCCTCGCCCCCGTTTCTCTCTCCTTCAACTCGGGCCGTCCGCCGTTGCTGTCGGACACCGTCGTCCCGGAGCTTCGTGCCCTGCCACCAGAGCCGCATCCTCCTCCTCTTGCCGACGCCGCCACTCATCGAATCCGTCGTGCGCCGTTGTTGCAGAACGCCGCCGCGCCGCCGATGTCGCCGCCGTGCCTAAGCACGCCCTCGGGTAGAGGAGCTGTTGCCTCCTCCTTCCCTCTGGGCTCATTTGGCAGCCCAGTATCCCCCCGGGATCCCAGCCCAATCCCTGAGAAGAAAGCGTACGAGGAAATTTTCCACTGGTAAAAGGAATAAGTTCACCGGAGGTCCCTCAAATTGACATCGAGATTTTTTAAGGTCCCTAAACTAGAATACCAGAAATGTGTACCCTTAAAATTAGTAAATCCGTCCGACGAAGGTCCCTCGGCAGTATTGACTCAGTTTTTGCCCGGTTTTGCTGACGTGTCGCGCTGTGGGACCCACTGGTCAGTTCGTCGTTGGGGAGTTAATAGATGGGGTTAACGGAGCGGAGCGCAGCTAGCGAGACCTCCATTCTCTCTCCTTTGCTCGAACCCTAGCTGAGCGGCGACCAGGAGGCGACTTGAAGGCGACGGCGGGATTGTCGGCGGCGGCGAGCTGGCCGTGGCGCCGGCGACGGGCATCGTGTTCGTCGAAACACGCGGCGGATTCCACCCCAGTTAGTACCTTTTTGGCTCGACATTGCGTGCTATTGTAGCTGGTACTGTGTTGATTTTCGGGGAAGATTTTAAAATGTGGTAGATTCGTTTTTTGTCTGGGATTCGGGGTAGAGGTCAAGTAGTATATTATCCCTCATGCACTAGGTGTAGTAATGCTTTTGTATGCCCATGTGAATCTGTGTGGGTTAGTGTTGGGGTGGTCCTTTTTTAATCGGTGTTAGGTGTTAACTAGGTATTAGGGATCTGGATGTAGTGTAGTTGTAATAGTACAGTAGTAAAGTGCTTATTTTTTTATTTTTTCAGAGCTGGCAGCATGGATCCCTTGGGCACTCTAGTAGTTAGGTTCCATTTCAATGGGGAATTTGTCAATAGAGGGAGACAGAAGTTGTATTGTGGGGGGAGAGAAGCAATGTTATACATAGACAGGGATAAAGTGTCATTACCTGAACTTTTTGGACACCTAAAAGATCACCACAAATTTGTAGATGAGACTTTACTGCATTGGTTATTTCCTGGGGAAGAATTAGGGACAGGAATGCGGTTGTTGATGGATGATAAGGTGTGTGGGTTCATGTCTGACTGTATAAGTGAGGGTGGTGTGGCTGAGGTGTATGCTGAGGAGCCCATTGTAATTGATGTTGATGAAGATGAAGACAGTGATTATGAGGCTGAAATGGAGTTGGATTTGGATGAAGAATCAGAGGAAGAGGGAGATGAGGACAAGGATGGGGACAGAAAGGTGAAAGTTAAAGATAAGGGCAAAGCTGTTGTGGGTGCTGGTGAAGTTAAAGCAATGGAAGTGGATGAAAGTGGTAGTGACAGGATGATTGTCATTTATAGGGAAAGGTCACCCATAAACACTATCCTGCCTTCTGACAGTGGGGATGATAGTGATTATGTAGGAGGAGATGATTGTCCTTCTGAGAATGATGAAGAGGCTGGGGAGATAGAAAGACACTACAAAGAGTTGAAGAGAAAGATGAGAGCTGGAAAGGTTCATGAGCTGGATGAGGTTGTGTTTGAGGGGTTTAAAAGTCAGTCAGCTAGAACTGCTGGAGGTCCAGAAGATGGCAACGACACCCCATATGCAGATAGTGATGATGAAGACTCATATGATGAGGTTGACAGTGATGGTGAGCTTGTCAGAAGGAAGGGCAAGTTGCCAAAGTTTAAGAAGCAGCCAGGGGTTCCTGTTTTTGAGCTAGGAATGAAGTTCAGCTCTAAGCATCAGTTCAAGATGGTCATTATAAAATATGCCCTGGCTGAAAAGAAAGTGATTAATTTTATTAAAGATGATCACAAGAGGGTGAGGGCAAAGTGTGATTGGGCTAGCTGTCCTTGGGTGTGTTTGCTGTCCAAGACTACAAGAAGTGATAGTTGGCAGATTGCCACTTATGACAGTATGCATGCATGCCCACCAAGGAGGGATAGTAGACATGTTTCATCTGTTAGGATAGCAGAAAAATATGACAAGTTCATAGTTGCTAACCCTGGTTGGCCACTATCCCATATGAAAGCAACAGTTCAAGAAGAGATGTTTGCTGATGCATCAATTTCCAAGCTTAAGAGGGCCAAAAGACTTGTGATGTAGAAGGAATTTGATGTGACCAAGGGCCAGTACCAGAAGCTTTACAATTATCAGGAAGAACTGCTTAGGACCAACCCTGGTAGCACTGTGGTCATCAACAGAGTGATAGGTATCGAACCACCTGTGTTCAAAAGAATTTATATTTGCCTTAATGGATGCAAGAAAAGGTTTATGGCTGGTTGCAGGAAGGTAATAGGGCTTGATGGTTGCTTTTTCAAGAGATCTACAAATGGAAAGCTATTGTGTGCTATAGGGAGGGATGCCAATAATCAGATGTACCCAATAGCTTGGGCTGTGGTATATAAAGAGAACAATGAAGAATGGGATTGGTTTTGTGACTTGCTGTGCAGTGATATGAAGGTTGGTGATGGAAGTGGCCAACCTTCCATGCATCATGCAGAATGCTTTTCAACTTGGCTAGAGCAAAGCTGGCCCAACTGACCCCTGCTGGAGCTCAAGCAATACTGAACACACACCCAGAACATTGGAGTAGGGCTTGGTTCAGGTTAGGATCTAATTGTGACTCTGTTGATAACAACATTTGTGAATCTTTCAACAGATGGATTCTTGAGGCTAGATTCTTTCCTATCATAACAATGCTTGAAACCATTAGAAGGAAAGTAATGGTTAGGATCCATGACCAAAGAAAATGTTCTGATAGATGGAGTACTGTCAATTGCCTTGGTATCCTTAAAAAACTTAATGTGTACATTGCTGAATCTGTATTCTGCCATGCTATATGCAATGGGGCTGACTGTTTTGAAGTCAAGCATAATGAGCATAGGTTCATAGTTAATCTAGATATGAAGGAGTGCTCATGTAGATATTGGCAATTGTCAGGTTTGCCATGTCCTCATGCAATTGCTTGCATCTACTATAGGACCAACACACTAGATGGGTGGGTTGCTCCATGCTACTCAGTGGCATCTTTCAAAAAAACCTATGCCCATTGCCTGCAGCCAGTAGAGGGCATGACTAGTTGGCCAGATGATCCTATAGAGCCTCTAAATGCCCCAGGATACATAAAGATGCTAGGAAGGCCTAAGACTGAAAGGAGAAGGGAGCCTAATGAGCCAGCTAAACCTACCAAAGCTTCCAAATTTGGCACAATTATCATGTGCAGATCATGCAAGCAACTTGGTCACAACAGCAAGGGCTGTCACAAGCACAGTGGGGCAGGTGTTTAGCACACTTGGAGCTGCAACATCGGCTCCAGGAAATACAGTCACTGCAAATAACAACTTAGGGTTGTCAAACACACCTAGCAGCAACACACAAAGCAGGAAAAGAAAGGCAGCTGAGCTCAGCACTAGCACATCTGCTTGCCACACTAGGAAGAGAACATCTCCTACAAAAAAGGTATGTCAGACAGTCCTCATTCAATTAAACTTTTGAAATTAACATTCATTTGCCAACAACACTTGTTTCTTTTCCTTCCAGTCACCACACAAAAACAGTTCAGTTGTGAAGGTTGCAGCCAGTGCTAGGGTGGCAACTGAAAGTGGTGGTTCAGCCAGTGTGAACCTTCAGGCCATAGTGCCACACTCTCAATGTTCTTCTTCTGCTTCAGTGAGGATCACTTCTGGGAAAGCAAGTGTTCATGTGCAAGCTCAAGAACCATCCAGTACCAAGCCCAAGAAAACAGCTACAGATCCACTGATGCTGATTTCCCCATGGGAAACTGACAAGCTGTGATGCCATATGAAGCTAACTATGCAATGTTCTGTGCCTTTTGTGTATTTTGTCAGACTCTTAGCCAACTTTACCTATCTGTTTAGTTTCTGTAATTTGGCAGACTGCTTGCCAACTATGCTGTGATGTGTGCTTGTTCTGGCAGACATAAGCCAGCTAAGCTATGTGGATTGTTATCATCTAAATTGAGTGACTTTGCTCAAATTATCTTTCAACAAATGAACTGACTCTTATCAATTTGTTATGCTGTAATTTATGTGCAAAGTTACCAATACTCTGTCACTGCAATAGTTGATATTTAGTCAAATATATGCAATATCAGTGTCATTACTGAATAGCAATCACAATTCATCCAACCACATTGCTTAAATTCACTTAAATTCTTAGCAAAATACAGCAAAATGCTTTCAGCTACCATCATTTTGACACATAGATTAACACATTGCACCTCATATCTGAACTAAAAACACAGCAAACAACACAAACATGCATCCCAACAACATCAGTACAAGCCAAACTCTCTGTTTCTCTAGCCTACTGTTACTTGCCCTCATAGCCGCCATGTTAGCTTCATTATCAGCTGCCACAAGCCTCAATTGTGCCACTTCAATCATTGCTACCCCTAATTCTAGGCACTGCTCTTCTACCTTCGGCCTCAGTTCTTCAACACAACGTTGCAGCTCATTCTTCTCCCTCCTTAGCGATAACACGGCTTCACGAAGGTCGTTCAACAACTCCCTCAAAAAACTGCTTGTTGCGGGCTCATACCAGTCAAAAAAATCACAGCCGACGCCCTGAAAACTTTACATCCCAAATCACCCAACCATACTGCCAGCTCAAACAAAAAACAAGCAAGCAAAAGAAATCTACATCACTCACCCGATTGCGGCATCGGTAGTACCGTCGACCTGGGTTGTCCACGCTCCAGGAAATCCACCGCGCCGCCTTCGCACCACACCGGCACATCACCGCCGGCTGATAATCATAGGGCCCAACTCGCGCCGGGATGGGAGCACGACTGCTGGGATGCGACGACCCCGACGACCGGTCACTGCAATTACTCGCCATCGCCTAGCCTCACCTCTCCTGTCGCCCCCGCCGCCGCCGCCACTTACGCCGCCGTCGCCGCCGCCACTTACGCCGCCGCTGCCGCCCTAAGCTAGGGTTTCAGCTCGAGAAGAGGAAAATGTCGCGCCAACGCCTGGAAACGGCGAGGACAGAGCATTTAACCCCGTCTATTAACTCCCCAACGACGGACTGACCAGTGGGTCCCACAACGCGACACGTCAGTAAAACCGGGCAAAAACTGAGTCAATACTGCCGAGGGACCTTCGTCGGACGGATTTACTAATTTTAGGGGTACACATTTCTGGTATTCTAGTTTAGGGACCTTAAAAAATCTCAATGTCAATTTGAGGGACCTCCGGTGAACTTATTCCCTGGTAAAATTACATGCACTTTTGGAACCCCAAGGGACCGGAATTCCCAGCCCTATCCGCTCCCTTTCCCTGGGGAATGGACCCCCACCTCGGGAGGTCAGGATTTTTCCCCGCCTCACGTCGCTCGCTCGCTGCCTCCCTCTCATGAGCAGCTCCGTCGCCGCCGCCGCCGCCCCTCGTCTCGCCCGTCCTCCAGAGGGACAAATCTGGTGGTCAGATCCATTCGCAGGGTGTACATGGAGAGGGACAGCAAGCTAGCCTGATCTTGAGGTCTGCGGGCTGCCTTGCCGATTGGGAATACTAGCAACAGAACAACCCAGAAATAGTCACAGCCGCATGAGTAGAGAGGTGAGCTGGGAGCCTACTTCCCTAATCTTTGTTTCTTCAATTTCTGATTAATTAGTAATCTGCATTGCAAGTTCGTAGTTGTATAGCCAGGTGTCCAATGACTAACTGATTCTTAATTAATCCAGGCAGATACCTGACTGGGGAGTGGGGAATGCCAAATCTGAGGACAGGTTACCCTTTCCTACCAAGGACATGAGCAATAATCTAGTGTATGCATGCACGCTGCAATGCTGCCCCAGCTATTCTATTGGATTACATTGTTAATTGGTCATGATCTTAAAAAGGATATTTTTTTTCTTTTTCTGAAAGAGATGAAATGTGAGGAATGGACTGGATCTAAAGACAAGTTGATGTCAAAGCCTGTTGCAAATCGTACTAAAAGGAAATTTATAGAGTTAGGTTGTGTCTTGTGGTAGTGTTCCATGTCCAAGAAAAGCCCTTAGACAAAAGCAAGCCAATAAAAACTAAGTAACAGAATTGTAAATACTGGTATTTACTGCTGTACTTCTTTGCTTGCTAATTAGTTATATCTTTGGGATGGTGGATGTGGGCTTTCTAAGAAAGTATGGTGGAAAAATGGGCAGTGTGCTAGCATTCTGAATATTTCTGATTTGCACTCATGAATCCTTCTAGCAGCTTGCTGTGGGTTGCATATAGATGGCCAGATGGGCCGGGCCAAAACGGGCGGCCCGAGCACGGGGGGTCCTGTAGCAGGCACGGCCCGGCACGGCTCGTGTGGCTGCCGGCACGGCACGAGTAGCCGTGCCGTGCTTGGGCTGCCGTCCGAGCCCGTGGGCCGGCACGACACAGCACGGCTACTGTAGCGGCACGGCACGGCCCGGCCCGCGGCGCCGGCGGTCCAATGGGCGACAGGGCGAGGACGCGTGGCGGTCCAATGGGAAGGCGCCACGTGGCAATAACGGCTATTTGACCGTTCAAATTTGAAAATAATCGTTGGGGGCTAAAAAATTCATAAAAATTTCGAAAAAATTCCAAAAAATCTCAAATTTCGCCCTATAAATAGGGCATGAACCCCAGCCATTTCTCCTCATCACACACTTCTCATCTTGTGCTCTCAAGTGCTCTAAAGTGCTCTCTTTGTTCTCAAGTGTGTATTTTTTTGATTTTGACAAAATTTGCTCAAATTTTGTCAAAAATCAAAATTAGTTTCGTAGTTCAATAGTTTGATCGCAGAGGTTTGAAGAGCTCGCGGTTGGAAAGATGTAAGTAATATTCAAATTTGTGTATTATTTGTATTGTGTTTGTGAATTCAATAAATATTCTAAAATTTGTTTATGTCGGTTTAAATTTTCAGAATGGATCCGAACTATCCATACCAGTCGCCGTCGTTCACCTTGGGTGATTTCAACCCCAACTACATCTCGGGGTTTGATGATGCCTCCGGATCGGCTCTAACTCCACCATCTGTGGAGGAGGTACCGGTTCAGGCGGCGTCAGCTTTGGAAGGATTTTCCGGAACCGCGAGCGGAAGTGCTTCGACACACACCGGCTCGAAGAGATCGAGAACCTCCGGTGTGTGGCAACACTTCGACAAGATAAAGGAAACATGCCTCGACGGAAGGGAGGTATCGAAAGCTCGTTGTAGAATATGTAGGTAAATTTTATCTGCTCGTTCTTCTGCTGGTACAGGTCGCCTCAAGCGCCATGCGGAGTCGTGTGCCAAGAAGCAAGGAATACAACTCCGGCAGCAGCAACTTATGCTAAACCCAGACGGTACGGTATGCAATTGGGAGTACGATCCCATGGTTGCTCGGGAATCTCTTGTCCGGTTAATCGCCAGGCAAGATTTACCCCTGAACTTTGGGGAGTCCCCTGCTTTTGAACAATACATTTAGCAATCTCATAACCCTAGGTTTAAAGCTGTGAGTAGACAAACATCAACTAGAGATTTAGAGAATGTTTATCACAAGGAAGCAACTGCACTTAAGGAACTGTTTAAGGAACTGTTTAGTACATGTACTTTCTCTGTTAGTGTTACTTCAGATATATGGAGTAGTAGAGCTAGGGAGGATTATCTTAGCGTAGTTGTTCATTTTGTTGATGATGATTGGCAATTACAAAAGAGAGTTTTAGGGCTTAGGTTAATAGATGTCTCACATACAGGAGAAAACATAGCTGAAAGAATTAGGGAAGTAATTAATGAATTTAATCTTGCTGATAAAATATTTGCTGTCACCCTAGATAATGCATCTGCTAATTCTAGGGCTATGAAAATATTGCAACCTTTATTTTGTGTTTACGCTCAGTCTTTTCTACTCCATCAGCATTGTGCATGTCATATAATTAATTTGATTGTTAAGACTGGCATGAAGAGGGTAGGTGACCACATCGATGCTGTTCGTCAAGCAATCGCGTGGTTAACTGCTTCTAACCCGCGGATTGCTGCATGGAAGAGGTTTTGCAATGCGGCCGGTGTGAGAGCTCGTAAGTTTGCCACCGATGCAGAGCATTGGTGGAATGCAACGTATTTAATGTTAAAAGTTGTTTTACCTTATAGTAATTTACTTACTGATTTTGTTCAGTCACGTGGTGGCCCAAGAAACAGTGACGGGTCGTCAGTACTGAATGAGCATGTTTGGGCAATTGTCCAAAAATTTCACCAATTTCTAGAAACTTTTTATGATTGTACTCTAACTTTGTCACAAGTTTATTATCCAATTGCTAATATAATTTTGCACAACCTTCTTGAAATTGCTACTTTATTTAAAGAATACAAAAATTATGACGTTCTAACTGAACCCGTCTTTCACATGAAACAAAAATATTTGAAATATTGGAAAAATATACCTATGTTGTATGCTTTTGCTTTTGTTTTAGATCCTAGGTGTAAATTAAGGGGATTGTTTGCTATTTTATCACTTGTTGGAGATACTATAGGTGTAGATTATAGTTCTTTTTATACTGAGGTTAGAGGTAAATTATATGAGGTTTTTGGAAGATATGAACTAAAGTTTCAGGAAGTTCGCCAGCAGAGACCCCCTCCTATCCCTACTACAGGTAAGAAGAAGATATAGTGGGGTAGGATTTGGGGTGGATCGTCTTCAAGCCAAGGTGGTGGCAGTTCGTCGTCTACAAGTGGAGACGCCTCTTCGCATGTTGTGGCCGAAGAGTTGTCCGGTTATTTGGACAGCGACGCCATCCACCACGAAGCACAAGACTTCAACGTCCTCGGGTGGTGGAATGACCATAAGTTAGCATATCCTGTGCTTTCAAAACTAACACGGGATGTGTTGACGGTGCCCGTGTCGACGGTGTCCTCCGAATCGGCCTTCAGTCTATGCGGCCGAATCATCGAAGACCGGAGGACGAATCTGAGCAGCGACCACGTCGAAATGCTACTAAGCGTTAAAGACTGGGAGCTTGCTCGACAACATGCCCAATACACTGCGGACAACCAAGAATTGGCCGCCCAGTTCGAGCAACTCTACCTGGATCCAGACCAACCCCAGTAGAATTTTGTTAGAAGTAGTTCTGACCTTTGAGCTGTACTCTTTTCTTTGTCATGGTTTTCTCAGTTTTCCCTATGAGTTTTTACATGACAAAGTTTTTAACGAGGCAGCATGTATCATTGTATCCTATAATGATATAAACATCAATAAAGGTTATTACTATTTTTAACAAATTCTTTTGCAATATTTTCGCAAGTGTGGATTTATCTTTAAATTATTTCAAAATAATGAATCACAATCTATATTTTTAAATTTTTCAAGACAACAAAAAAAAACCATTTTTTCATTTTTTTAACATTAGTAAATCATTACTTTTTTTAAAACTTTTATTTTTATTTTTTATTTTTTTTCCTAATACATGTTGTCTGCTTTTTTTAAAAAAAATATGCACTGTGCAGCTCCACGGGCCGGCGTGCCCCCACACGGCCCGTGGGCCACATGCGTGCCGTGTCGGCACGGGCACGGCCCGGCCCTCCACGGGCCGTGCTTGGGCCGGCGGCTCGGAACGTGGGCCGGCACGGCACGGCCCGTTTCATGAGCCGTGCCTAACGGGCCATGCCGAAACAGGCCGTGCCGGACCCGTGCCCATGCCGTGCCGGGCCGTGCCGCCCGTTTGGCCATCACTAGGGTTGCATGGATAGCACGCAGAGCAGGTGCTTGATGTACAGATTCGAATCTTACCATTTGCTCCTTGTTGCTGCTTGTGTATTGAGAAGTTATATGAAATAATATATAATCTGTAGATGAGGCAATAGTGTATCAGCATATGCATTTTCTTGTTTGTCTTGGTAGAAACCTGTATTAATCTTTTTGTTTTGTTTTCTTCCATGATCCCTTGTTTGTTTTACTTACACAAAATGAGGCATACCAATTGTAAATCACTGATCCATTGTTCTGTTTTGTATGGACACGATGTTTCCTATGACATTTTTTTCTCTCTTAACTATTGCCAATAAATTGGTACCTTTCCTTAAATTCTACATGCTTTTCCATTGTGATAAGACAAGATGTGCATTATGATAAAATGATGCCTATTCAATTTGATGCAACCATCACATAACATTTTTTCTCGTTATAATGTAGAGGATGGTTGGGAGTTGCCTTGTGGATAGGCATGGTTGGGACACATATACTTCAAGTTTGTCTATGGAGAACGCTTGGGAGGATCCGATAATAGTGTACCTGGCATGTCTTCTATGTAGTTGTTATTTTTATCAAGACTTTACAAAACCTGTATGAATATGGTCAACAATTTCGCACGAGTGGATGTCATGGATGCCATAGATACCTGATTTTGAAGCTTCGATCCATGTTAGTGTTATCACATAATAAACTTGGTTAAGTTGTCAATAATTACACAATTTGACTATTATTGAATTTACCTACATGTTCTTAAATTAATGTATCATCATCATCACGATGTTAGTATGTTGGTGTGTATTATCTTTTATTTCTCATGATCAGCAAAGAATTCCTCAGTTCCATAATTTCTTGTATTTATCTGAAATTTTCATATTTTTTATGGTTTTTATGTTTTTATAACTTATATGAATTTTTGTAGATTTTCCAATTAATCTGTTTCTAAAATATTTTTCTATCTTTTTAAATTTTTCTGGTAATTTCTCATATTTTTCTTGCTTCCCGGGATATTCCCCTCCCGCTGCCCCTCTGTTTCCAAACAGTGGCGGGGCAAATTTTCCAGAGGGCGAAGTCCCCCCATAGAAATGGAGGAGAGCTGTCACCTAAAATATCCCCTTGGGGGAAATTTTCCCAGGGATTTTCTCCCCTTACTTCCAAAGGAGCCCTCTGTGTGACTGACATGGGGGGACCCGCAGTTCAAAAGCCTATCTAATCTGAGCCATCCGATTTCCCACATCCATCCAGGGCCATCGGATCTGCCTAAACGCCACGTCAGCCCTAGATTTCATCCATGTCACCACTCCATTGCCACATGTCGCCCCATGTCATGCCACGTCAGCCGAGTCCATCATACACCGAGTCCACCACACTCCAAGTCACATATCAGTGGGCCCTACCATGTTTTCCTATTCAAAAATAATTCAATTCCCGAAATTAAATACCTAGAGAATATTATCGGAATATTTATTTTTCTTTTATCTTCGGATTTTCTCTGAATTTAAACTTTCGGAGGCCATAACTTTTTCGTTCGAACTCCGATTCGACCCATTCTTCTTCCTAAATTCTTCTAAAATCGAGCTCTACCTCATGATTTTTTTTGTTATTTCGTTTGGTGTTATTTAGTTATCCTTTTCTTTTGTTTATTTGTTTCTCGTTTGTGATTGTGTAGACATTGGAGTAGGAGAGCAGTTTGCTTCAGAAGATATAGTGCAAGGATAGTACTGTGAGCAAGGCAAGTGCAATATTTGAACATATTGATCCTATTTTATGAAATTTTTTGTTTTGAATACATGCATTATTTTATTTATAAATTATCGATGGGTAGTGTGACCTATTTGTTACTATATCCTACCTTTGATAATTATTGATTACCGATGATACCTTGTCATCTTAGTATTTGTGAGTTGAACATTAGGCTCAACTCAATGTAGAGTAGTTATGCTTAGCCCCGCTCAAGGTTGTTTTACAAGCAAAATATAAATTTGATTAATCATGTACTTATTTATTTTTATATGAACTGTGTGGCTGTGTGCTATCTTTCCGGTAGCATGTGTTGCACCATGTAGTAAAACAACAGGAAGATAAAACATTTTGGATTGGGGTGATGGGTGGTTCTTTATGAACTTGATTAGGTGGTAATTTATTTGTGTGATCATTGCCATGTATAGTCTTTTTGTGAGCCTACTGTCAAGCTGTGTGCTATTTAGTTGCTCAAAGGGCCAACTACATGTCCTTAAGCTACTACCCTATGCTGTGTGCTATTGTAGTTTGGCAAGTTGTTCTGGTCAATTAAGTACTTCACTTCATAAGTCATTGATCTGAGCCTACCGTACAACCACATGTTCTCATGGGAAGAACTTGGCCCAGTAGGATTCCGAGTCTTGGCACTATTGGCCCAGGTGGTTAGATGATAGTGTTAAGATTAGCCATGGGTACTTTCTTGTCTATGTGAAGGAAAGGTGTCTCATGGGGAAAGGCAGTGTTGGGACAGAGTCTAAAAAGCCTTGTTACAGACTCCTTGGCCGCACACAACCTGAAGTGTGACACTTGCGCATGGCCGTTAAAAGGACGATGTATCTTGTGGGTCAAGCTGTACAACCTTTGCAGAGTGTTAAACTAATCTATTCGAATAGCCGTGTTCGTGGTCATGGACATGCTAAGTGATATCTCATGAGGGGTAGTTTGTGAAAACTGAAAATGAGCTGTGTGCAGGTTAATTAATTTAGCTATGTGGTCCTGTGTGGACACATCCTATGTGGATGGTTGGTTGGTAACACCCATTATTTATAAACATTGTTCTAAACCTTTGTTTATAAATTGCTTATAACTGCAAATTGCTGTGTTATGCAAAATAGCCATTGCCTTCTTTGTCAGCCTTGGATATGCATATTTCCGTATACTTGCTGAGTATTCCATGTACTCACCTTGCAATTCTCCTATTCCAGAAGAAAGGTTTCCGCTATTTCCTAAGGAGTTTACTGCTGAAGACGAGAAATAGGTCATGAGTCCCAATTTACTGCCTGTGGCAAGTTGAATGGAACTACTACGCTTTTATCTTATTTTTCGCTGCTACTTTATTGTTCTTCTTTAGGCCCTTCGTGGCAGAATAAATGTAAACTTTAGCCATAATGCTTATCATAGTCACTTTATTAACAATTATTAGGTATCCTTCGTGATGTCGGCTGTGATATTATTTTTGTGTCTGTGTATGCTAGCTTGATCCTGGACTAGCACATACACAGGAGGTCCTATTTTGGGTCCTCACAAATCTTCTGTTTTGCAGTGTTATTTCCTTTAGTCATAGGCATTCAGGGTGCCCTTGAAGCGATCCATCTGGTGCAGGTTTAGGTTACTGTTGCTTTTATTCCTTGCTTGCTTGATAGATTGTGTTAAAATCTCATCACTATCCAGCTTGACCCATTTGTTGGTTTAGTGTTGCGTAGTTCTTGAAGGAAACATGGTTTTACACTGTCCGTTATCGGTCCATAGACTGTTGTCAGTAGGAAGGTTGATTGGCATTCCTTTACTTTGACCATGGCTGAAAGGCAAAATTCGCCAAAGATGAAGTTGGTCAGGTCAACGTAATCGTTGTTCCACAGCAGGACGATTCCTAGCACCCCTCCTCCTCGTAGCCGGCTTTTGTTGGAAGGCTCTTAATTGTCCCACACCTATCGTTGCAATGAGCGTTTGGTCCGCATTGGATATTATTAACGGGCTATATGCCGACTACGGTATTTGGATAGTATGAGGATCGTCGGAACCAGGGTATTCGCGAGAATCGGTCAGGCAGACAGGGGACAAAGATGTATACTGGTTCAGGCCCTCAGGATGCGTAATAACCCTACTCCAATTTATATGGATTATAGATTGGATTGTCACTCAATGTGCAATGGAGAGTAGAAAGACTACATGAATCTGCCTGGTAGAGACCATCGAGAACGGCCCGACGAGATCTATTTGGCGAATACGGCGCTAACTTCCTCCGGATTGCTTTTGGGCATGGGTTTGGCTGTGGCTTGTAACTCGATGCCCTGATCAGAACACAGGGACCTCCTTAAATAGTAGAAATTTCCTTCTCCAAGTAGAACTCAAAAAGATAGAACAGAACACGGTCCTGAGGAGACCTTATCTTCCCCGACTAGGACTCTAACACCTTCTACTCTGGGAAGATAATTTCCTTTTCTTTTGGCCGTATTTCTTTGACTAAAGGATACCTTCTTGTATACTATCAGATATATGGTTTTACCGTATTTTATTACCCCATGTATAGGAGGTATGTCTTATCCTTTACACTGATAGTAGCCCCCGACTTCATTGCAAATGATTTTACCGACATCTCTGAACTGTTTTTTCGAGAACAACCATTGGCAAACTCATCAAACCATTCTCGGACATCCGAGAATGTATAGAGCAGGCGACGAGGTTGCCCCAAATCCGAGAACTTGATGTATGCCCTCATTTGGATTGAAGTCAGAAAACTTTAACGGTTATAAACAAGCCAACAAAAATCCTAGCGATGATATCTCCATCTTGCTCGGAATTTGAACCGTCAGATGTGGCTTATAAATTGTGTTTTTGAGATCCATTTGGATTTCAATTGCCCAAACAAAAACCCTAACGTTCTCTCCTGCGCCTCCGATCTCCTTCGCCTCAGCTCGCAAAAACCCTAATCCACAGCCTTCCTCAACCCCTTTCGCTGATTCTCCATGGATCTCTCGGAGTCTAACATCGGTCAGGTCAAGATGAGGGAGTTGCATCAGGACGGTGCTCTGTCGAGCGCAAAGGTGGTGCCGCACTCGGAAGGAGGTACTGACCCCTTGATCAACTTAGGGCAGATGATCACTCTTGCATCTTTTGTCCAATGCGGTTTTCTCGTTCATCCTTCCGAGTTCCTGTATTTGCTTCTCAATTTCTACTGGATTCACCTCCTTCACCTTAACCCCAACTCCATTGCCTTTCTGAGTATCTTTATCCATCTATGCGAGGTGTACCTTGGGGTACAACCCTTTCTAGATCTGTTTAGATACTTCTACGAGGTTAGATGGATGGAGGCCTCCAAAATGTCAGGAAGCTGTGGCCTCCGTCTTCGGGATGAGATGAAAGACGAGTACAAACCCTTTAACGTCTTCCCGAAAAGATTGGCGAAAATGTTGGTTTTATTTCCACATCGAGGACAGATCTCCTATCCTTGAGACCCCTGACTAAAAACCAACACGCCTAGAGACATGGACCTCCAAACCTTCGATGACCCCCGTCTTAGCGAGCTTCGTAGAGAAAATTCATGATCTCCGAGAACGTGTTCTGACTGGGTATGAGGTCGTTCAAGACTTTGTCCGTTGTCGGATCTAACCTCTCTAGGCCCGTTCTCACCCCGTGTACTTGTACTCGGGGGAACAGGACGAACGCAGTTGTTGCATCGGGGTACAATTTATAGTTCTTTTATTATTGATATAAAGAACCACAATTGTCTTCAGTTGATAATCTTGTCACTTTTGCTTCAATTGCAGAGCTTCTCGAGGACGCCGTTGCCGAGCACGTCTGCAAGGTGGTAGTCGACTCGCTGTCGTTCACTGCCAACATCCCTACTCCACTCTGTGACCTCCCGCTGATGGAGCGGGACGCCATTGTGAATTTAAGCACTTCTGACCACTACTCCATGTCATTCGTTTCTATGCCCGTAGGAGTAGTAATCTTGATTCTTGTAAGTGCTGCTTGTCGACCATCAGGCATCTACTTCTTTGAAGGAACAGGTGGTTTCAGAATAAGCTGTTGTGGGCCTCCCCCCGAGGCAGCAGAACAAAGAGGAAACACTGGCCTCTCTTGGCAAAGACCTCTGGGACAGGGAAACTGGTCTAGACAAGTGGCGCCGAGGTGAGATCCTGACCTCGGGTTCATCTTACAACTGCGGTAGCAGTTCTCATTCTCACCCTTCTTTTTCTGCAGACAACCTCCAGCGTAAGGCCGGTCTCCTTGAAGAAGACATCTCTGTTGAAGAAACAGAAAACCGGGTGAGTATAACCTCAGTTCATCGACATTTCATTTGCTCGTTTCATGTTCCTTGTAGCAATGGAACTCTTTTGGATGTAGCCCCTCCCCCACGAACTCATTTGCTCATTTCGTCTTCGTCTGCCGACAAACACTTGTAGGCTTGTCGGCTGATTGAGATGAGTGCCCAGGACATTGTCATCGAGATCAGATGGCTTAGAATAGCCACGTCTACTGCCGACGACCGCATCACGACGCTGGAAGCCCAACTGAGGGAATCACGGGCCGCCAATGCCAAGTTGCGGGAGATGGTGGCAGGGAACAAGCGACAGCATCGAGGACTTGAGCATGAGCTCACGAAGACGAGGGACAACCTAGCCTCCCTCTGAGAAGCCCTGCACGAGAACTATGAGCGTCTTGACATGGTGGCCAAAGGCTTGGGGAAGAACTTCGAGCACCCTGCCTTCCCCGACGAGACGACCGTGATGGGGTCCCTAGGATCCCTCATCACTGTGATGGAGACCGCCGCCAACGACCATGCCGAGCAAGTGGTGGATGGGGTGTGCACCGGGGTTTAGTCTGGGCCGTGCCATGTCCTCGCGTGCCTCAAGCTCACCCACCCCGAGATCAACTTGGAGGAGGCGATGACCAAGGGGGGAGCTGACGAGCGCCACGATGACACCATGTCGGAGATGGAGGATCTCGGGAACTCGTTCATTTCCTTTTTTGAAGAGTAAATTTTATTTCATCCTTTATTATAATAAATGCGGACAAGTATTGGATTTGATGTGTAGAGAATATTTCCCTTTTGCTATATCTGACTTTGAGTTTTCGTTTGCTCGATATCTCTGTATTGTAGATTTATTGTAGTCGTGAACAAGGACGTCCAGCAAGGCGGACACTCGTCAGATATACTTGTCGAATCCAGTACACCCCTGGGCTTATCGACTCCAAGTGACAAAGGACATGCCCTAGTTGCCATTACCTCCAATAGTGCCTTGGCTTCCGAGGAGGATCAAGTGACGTTGTTGTGCGAACAATGCCACAGTTAGAAAATTGTAACATTGTACCACACAGTCTTTGTACATAGGCCAAAGATTGCTAACGATGTTATCTTTTCTAGACCTTGGACGCTCTTTTGCAGAGATAGAAGGACGGGCAGAGTACTGGAAGACAATGTACGAGAAAGAACAACTGGAGAGGACCGCCGGCAACATCAGGAAAGATCAAAGCACGGAGCTTCTGAGGAGAAGAGAGATATGGATCTTGACACACCTCGATAACTGCTGCTCTATACTACAGCGGTTGTGCGAAGAGTTGCGCGTGGCTCGTCCTGCCCCAGAGAAGTCGGTCTCCGGGTACTTGGGGTGGATATGGGGTACGTGCAGTATGCTTCTCGGCACTGATCAGCGGGTCAATGACAGCCTAAAGCAGGAATGTCATTGAGCCAGCTGATATGCCGATGGCCACATGCTTGCATGTATCCGCGAATCTTGTCCCCAGATGGACCTGAACTTCCTTCGGGAAGGATTTATACGTTCTTGGAAGACTACCACCGAGATCGACCAACCAGTGCAATCCCTTGCTCCTCTGGCTGTAGATGTCTCCTCCATGATGAACTAGCAATGACCCTCCTGGTAGAATTAGTCGTCATACTGCCCTGTAAAGCAATCTAGACAAGACATTAGTAGAAACTGAAATTTGATCAATTTTTGTAAACTATTAAAGCACATTGTATGCATGGCAGTAAGAAAATACTTCTAGCCCCCAGCTAGTTTTATGAAAAGGAGAATATTTCCATAAAAGTAGCTTAAATTTCCATGTTTGACCAAAGTGAAGTAGCGAATTCCTAGTCCCTAGCCATGAAGTTAGGAAAACCAATTCCCGAGTACATGGCTAGTTAAAATACGTTACAATGGGCACTTTGACATGGCCGTTTGACCCTTAGTGTCCGACTAGCTCAATTGTGCTAGGCATCCCCGGCCAAGGTGCTGAGACCGGTAACTAGTCAAACTTAATGTAATAGANTATAAAATATATATATATATATATATATATATATATATATATATATATATATATATATATATATATATATATATATATGCACTCGGGTTCACATGCACCCACAATCTACACCTTATATATAGCTTGCACCAATCTTAGAGCAGATACATTAGGTGCTAACAAAATGTACCATGCACGATGTTTCCTTTATACGATATTATTTACAAGTGTAAAATACCTTGTTTCTGTAGTTTTTGATGGTAGAATATTTATCATTTTGGGAGTATCATTTTTGCAAGATATCAATTTGATAATATAATAGATATATCATTTTCTCATTTTGACTAAATATCATGTTATAAAAAAAGGGTTAGAGAAATACCATGCACTAAATGTCATATATGGTTATTATTGAAAAATTTTATTTGGTAATAAATGCAATAGACATATTAAACGTATTGTGTACCAACCTAATCTTTTCTCCCAATAGTAAGCATTCATTTGGTTAAGGTTAGATATATTTTGTAGCACAAGTCTTGGAACACATCAATGGTGTAGACTGTTGGTACATGTGAACTCGAGTGCAAATATATATATGTTCAACTTATAGATTAGCCATTGGTTTTATACATAGAATTTTCGTAGTTGATCGATGTTCCAAGAATTGGATAACTTACGGCCTTTGTCGTCAGCGATTTTGTACACACTTAGTTGTAACACTTGTACCACCGTGTATGGTACTTCCCACTTTGGTGAGAGCTTGTTGCGCCCTGCCTGGTTTTGTACTCGTTGGAGGACATAATCGCCGATGTCAAGTGTACGAGCTCGAATGTGCCTCTCGTGGTAGCGACGTAGGGCTTGCTGATATTCGGCTGCTCGGATGGCAACTCGTTTTCGGTATTTCTCTAGCAGGTTGACATCGTATGCTCGCCTGGCGTCCTGGTCCTCTGTGAGTACTTCCGAACCCGTGTTGATTGATAGTGTAGCTCGGTGGGGAGCATAGCTTTAGATCCGTACACAAGGAAGAACGGAGTCTCTTTGGTTGGTGTAGTCGGAGTGATACGGATGACCCATAGAACAGAAGGAAGATCCTCAACCCATCGTGAGTCATATGTCGAAAGCCTATTGTATACACGTGTTTTGATCCATTGGAGCACGATCCCATTTGCCTGCTCGATTTGTCCATTGCTTTGAGGATGAAACACTGACACGAAGCAGATCTTGACCTCGTATTCCGAGCAGTAGTCTTAGAAAGCGCTGCTCGTGAACTAGGAGCCATTCTCTGTCAATATCCGATTGGAAGCCCGTATCGACAAAATATCCCTTTGATGAACTTGATTGTGTGCTCGGCTCTGATTTCTCTTGTTGGCTCTGTTTCAATCCACTTAGTGAATTTATCGAGAGCTACGAACAAGAATTTGTAGCCGCCTTGTCCTCTTGGGAAGGGTCCGAAGATGTCTAGCCCCAGCACGAGAACGGCCAGGACAAAGGGATGGTTAGGAGAGCTTGAGTTGGTAACTTGGTGTGCTTGCTGTGGAACTGACAAGCTTTGCACCATTGTACCATGTCGGAGGCATCTTGAAGAGCCGATGGCCAGTAAAAATCTTGTCGAAAGGCCTTGCCAACCAACGTTCTTGCTCCGGCGTGTGATCCGCAGATTCCTTCATGGATGTCGAGCGATAGCTCTTTGCTGTCATCGGACGTGACGCACCTCAGTAGTACTTCGTTTGCGGCTTTATTGTGTAGATCTTCCCCAATCATACAATAGGCCTTGGCTTGTCGGGAAAGCTTCTCTACTTCCGTGTCGTCGTTCGGTAGCTTGTCAACATTGAGGAATTCGGTGAGCAGCGTGCGCCAATCCATAGTCGTCTCGATGTTTGTGACGAGCTTGTCATTCTGAGTAGTAGCCCCCGAGCCAATGTCGGTGGTGCTATCGATGTCGTCGTTCGGTGAGATCTTGACTAAGAGATTGGTTAGCACTTCAAGAAATGTACCAGGTTCCATTGGTTCTCTTCTGGAAGCTTGGCGGCCAAGGTTGTCGGCATCGGTATTGTCTTTACGATAGATGTGGCATACCTCAAATCCGTCGAACCTTTGTTCTAGTTTTCTGACTTTGACGAGATACTTGGACAACTCGGAGTTAGAGCACTTGTAGTCCTTATGCACTTGGTTAGCAACTATCTCTGAGTCCTCTTTCACTATTAGTCACTTGTCCACTAGTGATATGGTGGCTCTTAGACCGACGAGGAGTCCTTCGTACTCGACAGTGTTGTTGGTCGCCCGAAAGTTTAACTGCACGACGTGTCGGAACTGATCTCCGGTTGGTGAAGTTACTACAAATGCAGCTCCTGCTCTCTGACTGTTGAAGGCTCTGTCGAAGGCCATTGTCCATCGCTAGTTGTCCGTTCGATCGACTTTATTGCCCTTCGAGGCGGTCCAGTCAGCGACAAAATCTATATCTACCTGGGACTTGATGGCTGTTCATGGGACAAAGTGGACATCAAATTGGCTGAGCTCAATGACTCATTTGGCTATGCGTCCTATGACTTCTTTGTTTCTGACAACCTCACCAAGGGGGTACGAGGAGACGATCGTGACGTTGTGGACCTGGAAGTAGTGGCGCAGCTTTCGGGATGTCATGACCACAACGTAGAGCAGCTTCTGGATCTGAAGATATCTGGTCTTGGCGTCGTGTAGCACTTCACTGATGTAATAGACTGGGGGCTGTACCTTCTCGCATTTGACAACGATGACAATACTTACGAAGTACGGTCTTGCGGCGATGTAGAGGGAGAGCTCCTCCTGTGGTTGTGGGGCGACGAGGACAGGTGGATTAGCAAGATAACGATTGAGTGCGGAGAACGCCTCTTCAGCCTTAGATGTCCACTCAAACTTGTCTTCACTCTTCAGAAGGTTGAAGAAGGGTAGTCCTCGTTCTCTCATCCTTGCCATGAATCGACTAAGGGCTGCCATACACCCTGTAAGCTTTTGGACTTCTTTGAGCCTTGTCGGTGACTTCATGTTCTCGATGGCCTTAATTTTGTCCAGGTTTGTTTTGATACCTCGCCCGGAGACGAGGAAGCCGAGCAGTTTGCCCGATTGTACTCCGAACATGCACTTCTTCAGGTTCAACTTGAGCCGGTGTCGTCGAGGATTATTGAACGTTTCTCGTAGGTCAACGATAAGGCGATCTCGCGTCTTTGTTTTGACTACAATATCGTCGCATAGGCCTCAACGTTGTTGCTGAGTTGAGATTGAAGAGCCCCATGAATCTCGCGCTGATATGTGGACCCGACGTTGATTAGGCTGAAGGGCATCTTGACATAGCAGAATACACTAAAGTGCGTGATGAAGATCGTCTTCTCCTCATCTTCCTTGGCCATGCTGATTTGATGGTACCCGGAATAGGCGTCAAGAAAACTCAACAACTCACATCCGGCGGTAGAGTCTATCAGTTGGTTGAGGCGTGGAAGGGGGAAGTAGTCTTTTGGGCATGCCTTGTTGATATCGGTGAAGTCTACGCACATCCTCCACTTGCCGTTGACCTTGCACACCATGACTGGATTTGTGAGCCACTCTGGATGAAGGACTTCTCTAATGAAACCAGTTTTGAGAAGTTTGTCTAGCTCTTCTCGTATACCCTCTTTGCGGTCTGGAGCGAAATGACGCAATTTTTGCTTAACGGGTTTTGCGTCGAGACAAACTATCAGTTTTGCTCAATCACCTCCCAGGGGACTCCGGACATGTCGGACGGTTGCCAAGCAAACATTTGTCGCGGAGGAAGGTGATGAGTGTGAGTTCCTATTTGCTGTCGAGCCTGACCCTGATCTTGACCGACTTGTCGGGGGTGCTACTGGTCAGCAGGATTGTTGTCGAAACTTGGTTTTGGCAATAAGAAACTGGGGGAAGCAGTCAAGTGCCAAACACGATGGGTTAGTAGACAAAGAGATTTAGACAGGTTCAGGCCTTCTATAAAGAAGTAATACCCTACTCCTGTTTCGGGGATTTGACCCGCCGAGTGGTTTATTGATCTCCTGATCAGGTTGGGTATGAAGAAAACCTAGCTAATTGCTATTGTTTCTATCTCTTTCTGTCTCTGTATCTCCCTCTCAAGGAACTTCCTATCCTCCTTATATAGGCTTAGAGGATATGCTCACAAGTCGGAGACCTAACAACATATCATATAGGACTCTATAATATTCCCGACTCAGGACTATAAGCCGTTCCTTATTACACAAGGTAACGTAATACTTAAGTCCTAAGCCGATTACATAATCATGAATCATAACCTATCCCCTATAGTCAGTCGGATAAGCCAACCGTGTGGGTATACGGTACCCATAATCTTCACAGTAGCCCTTGAGACCTTCACAGTCGACGAGATAACTTTGCCTCGAACCAAAATAACACATAGCCGAGTACCTCCATTATCCCTGCCTAAGTCTCCCGAGTGCTTTATCATCCAATAAAAAGGCTGTGAAGGGCTGAAAATATCTCAAGAATTACCAAGAACATATACTTAGGTGCATCGACTAGATGCACCTAATTAGGTGTAGCCCCGACTATGTGTTTAGTTAAACAAACTAAGCATATAGTCAAGAACTATAACAATTATACTTTTCCAAGCGATATAAATAAATGCCTAGCCTAAGCCAAAAGCAATCATAAAAAATCATATAACATATAACCTTATAAACAAGGCGTAATGTATAATGACCCCGAGTACTGGCAAGCATATGCTATCCGAGTTGTTATGCCCGAGTCTTCTCAAAACACACAACTCCTTCATCCTCAGGAATATGTTGCATGGATAATAAAAAATCCAAGTTTAATAAACCCATAATAGATTTATTAATCGTCAGAAGAATATGACCTAAGCCATAATGTCGATCTTAATCAAAAAAGCACTCCAAGGTGGCAAAATAGCATTGATATAATATAAAATCAATTGCTTTATAAAAAACCAAACAACTCCAGCAACCTATAGAAAAGTTACCAGGGCAGCTATAAAAAACTTTACTATTTGTCACCTTCCAAGTTGCATCGTACCAACTCCTAAAAAGTTGTATAACTGCTATATGAAAGGATTTTGAAGGCATCGAGCAATAGATCACGCGCATATTGCTTAAGTCCCTAGAGACACGTGTTAAGCCACACCTGAATTATGGGCTGTAAGCTTCTCATGGGCTTCGGCCCAAATATGAGAAAACCTATCGATACCCTAAAACCACTGAAGCGTCATCGTCTTCCCCGCCGCTTCATCTTCTGAAAATTTCCCCTTTCGCGCTCCTGTTCACAAGCTCTTCCGAAAAAACCTAGAACACGAGCTCATCCAAATCCATCTATCCAGAAACTCAAAACTCCATCAAGATCCACCGCGTGCAACCAGCTCCCAACATCTCCTCCGATAATCCTTACTCCCAACAATAGATTCGCTTTCCCTCAAACCGTATCCATGGCAGAAGAAAGAGAAATCCCCTTCGACCAATAGGCAACGTCAGACGTGAAAGAATCAACTCTGCGGGAAATGGTGAAGGACGGAGTTCTTCCTGACAAGGAAATCATCGGCTGGCGCCCAGCATACGGCGAAGAGTTCCCAACTCCGAACACCGGTGAGATCATAGTTTTTACCCACTTCTTCTATTGCGGATTTGGTCTTCCTACTTCCGAATTCTTTCATGGTGTGCTCGATTATTACGGTCTCAAAATTTACCATCTGAATCCAAACTCCATTATGCACATCGCCATTTTCATTCATGTGTGCGAAGCCTTCTTAGGAATCTATCCCCATTTCAATCTCTTCCGCCACATGTTTTCTCTTAAGGCCCACCCAACCAAAGATAACCCTTGCGTTGTTAGGGGTGCCGGATTTCAACTCTGCGGTACTCTCCGCAAATACTACTTTTCTCTTCCCTTGAAATCTTCTAACAAGGGCTGACATGCGAACTGGTTCTATATCTCAAACCCCGCCCCCAGTTTGCCCGACTTCATTGATCTCCCACCAATCCAACAAGCCAACTGGAATACTCTGCCAGAAGACCAAGATTGGATAGAAGCTAACAATCTTCTAGCTAAAATTCTTGAGATGAAGAATAAGGGCCTCCAAGGAGAACAAATCACTCGGCACTTCATCAAGTGCCGACTGGCCCCTATCAAAGAAAGGTCTAAGCCAGCATTTGAATACGAAGGTCAAAGTGATCCCAATCGGAAAGACTGTGAATCCCTGAACTTCTAGGTCTTGTGCGCTCGGATGTACAAGATCTTCTCTTCTGGAATTTCAGTGGACTATAGCAATAAGCTGCCAGTTGTTCCCTTCAATCTTCATCGACCACCTCCTCCGGTAAGCAGACTCCGTATCGTGAACCATTTTCCAATCTATCCACGTTCTTCAATGTTTCTTAAGAATATTGCTTGCAGGCAAATGCTCTGATTATCTCTCGTCCATACAAAGTGTATTATGAAGATATACCAGCCCAGCCGACTTCCAAAAAACCAACTGGCGGCCCAAAAATCAAACCCCAAGCTAAAAGCAAGAGAGCTGCTGCTGCTGTTGAAGAGACTAGCAAACGTGCCAGCAAACAAAGGAAACTGGCCGTAGACGACTCGGATGAAGAAACTGAAGAAGTCCAGACTCCGAAAGCCAACATAAGCTCTCCCAGACCATCCATAAGATCTGCTCCAAAGATCCGGAAATCTAATAGGTATTTTTCACACAATCGAATTCATCTTGTCAATGACAACCTCCTTGATTCCACCTCAATCATCTTTATCTTCTTCTGCAGAAAACCTCAAGACATAGTTCCCACCGGGCAGACAGAGAAAATAAATCTATCAACAACCCCCGAGAAGCCAAGTTCCACTGAACAAGGGTGTCAGAACCTCCTCCCGGATGAAACTGTCCCCAATCAAGAGCCCCCCGACTGCCAGTCAAGATACCCCGACTAAAAACCAGTCGGACTCTGCTAATCAGGCATCAGCTCAAGGACCCCCAACTGAGATCCAGTCAGACAGGGAAGAACAAGTCCCAACCAATCAAGAAACATCAGTTGAAGATCCAGCACCAAGGACAAGTAACCTTCAACAGTCATCATAGTCTTGTTTCGAACATATCCTCTGACTTCCATCTTGTATCATCATCCTTAAAGCAAACAACTGAAGAAGAAGAAATTACCCGACTGAAGTCCACAAAAGACTCAATACGTCCAATCAAATTCGAGTGGCGAGATGCGAAAGGCAAAAGGCAAGGCATCATATTAAACAAACAAAAAGAAGCTGAAGAACGCGATATGCTCGTCGCTAGCCTTAATGAAGCCACTCGACTAATGAACGTATGGGCAAATTCCTCATATCTTAATTGCATAATCTTTTGAAATCAACTGACTCAATTTCCATGATGTAGAGAATATATCAGTGCTCACTGGCTAAATCAGATACTTTAGAGAAACTGGTGCCTCATGTCAATTCCTTGGAAAACATCCAGCAAGATCTCAAGGAAACTAAAGAAGAAGCTGCAGCTAAAGAAGTCATCCTTCGGGAAGAAATCAATAAGCTTCGAGATATGAACCTGGAGCTTCGTGGTTCAATCGGAGGTAATAGAAACCAATTCATCTGTTCTTGTTTAATCCGTCCGACTCCAATAACCCAAAATCTTCATGCTTTAGCCAATTTATCCGAGATTGAATCCCTCAAGGCTCAACTAAAGAAAGCAAAGAATGACAATGCCAAGCTTGAGTCTAACAAAGATAAGGCTTTAGAAGAAATTGAAGGTAACTCCTGAAACTCATACTCATTGATCTAACTGATCTCGGTTATTTGTATAATCTGAATCATATCAAACTTGTAGCTAATAAGATTAAATCCCATGCTCAATTTGAAGTCTTTGCTGAAAAAGTCCGGAGAGCCAAAAGAGTCAGGGATGACATCGCCAATGCGGCTACGCCGATATTGTCAGCACTCTATGAAAACGGCCTTGGAACAAGCGCCATGGATGCTGTAGAAATCTTTGATAAACTCAGAACAGCTCCAAAGAAGTACATAGAAAATATTAATGATGCTGCTGTCATGAGTGCAAGTCAAACTCTGGCAATGACGAAATCCCTCTATCCCCGAGTGGACATAAACTCTATAGGAGATGGTTTCGCAGACGGCACTTCTGACGAACAAGCCTTGGAACTAATCAATGAAGCACAAGAGTCGGCAAAGAAAATTGCTGCTGATGTGGCTGAAAACTTCCAGGGATAACTTCTTTGATATAAATCACTTGTTGTAATCTAACTTGTAAATTCTCAGTTTATTTATGTTTATGCCCTAATTTGTGTCTTCGCATTTAATTTCTTAAAATTTTCGTCCGACTGTCACCAAGCCTAGACTTGATTAAGCCATCAAAAAATTTTCAGTCCTTATTTACTTAACTCAAACCAGAATACTAAACAATGATAAACCAAGTATGAACAAGTTATTATTAATAAAAAACATCATACTTTATTGATACGTATAGCCCCCGACTGACAACTCAAGAAGGCAACTTACTTGAAGTCGGCAGTCGAGAAGAACATGATTCAATAAATCTAAGTATAATATCGACAAAGGTGCTCAATATTCCATGAATTCTCCACCATGGTCCCATCTTCGCGCTTCAAACGATA
The DNA here is from genome assembly GCA_008326285.1 of Oryza officinalis. Taxonomy (NCBI): domain Eukaryota; kingdom Viridiplantae; phylum Streptophyta; class Magnoliopsida; order Poales; family Poaceae; genus Oryza; species Oryza officinalis. The sequence continues at coordinate 33,897,519 of BDMV01000002.1, read as the reverse complement.
TGCTCCTGGCCGAGTGACCTCAGTAATTATATAAGGTCCTTCCCATAATGGAGATAACTTATGTCTGTCCTTTGTAGTCTGAATCTTCCATAAAACCATATCGCCGACAATGAAAGCTCGTGACCGAACGTTTCGATTATGATAATGTCGAAGTCCTTGAAGATACCTTGCCGACTGAACTAATGCAGCCTCACGAGCCTCTTCCAGTCGGGTCAGATCATCAACTCGATCTTAATCATAACGTTCATCATTGAAATTGTGAAATCGAAGAGATTCGAACTCCATCTCACTCGGCAACATTGCTTCAGCCCCATAGACTAAAAAGAAAGGTGATTGGCCAGTAGCCCGACTGGGCGTAGTCCGCAATGACCATAATACCAAAGATAACTCTTGGACCCATCTTCCAGCATAAGGGCTTAGCCTATCAAACACTCGGGCCTTTATACCTTGTAGAACCATACCGTTGGCACGTTCGACCTATCCATTGCTTCTAGGGTGTGCCACCGACGCATAGCAAATCTTGATTCCAAAATCTTCACAGAATTCTTTGAAGACGCCACCAGTGAACTGAGTCCCATTATCGGTTATAATCCTGTTAGGAACACCAAACCGATGCACAATATTTAAAATAAAATCTCGCGTCTTATCCGCAGTTATTGTAGCAACCGGCCTAGCCTCAATCCACTTGGAGAACTTGTCAATTGCGACGAATAAATGTATAAATCCTCCTGGAGCCTTTTTGAAAGGACCAACCATGTCCAAGCCCCAAACCGCAAAAGGCCATGATAATGGAATTGTTTGTAACTCTTGGGCTGGAACATGACTTTGCCGACCGAAGAACTGACAACCTTGTCGGCATCAGAAACCACCGTGAGCCAGAAAAAGCCTTGCCTGTAAGCCTTGCCTACCAAAGTACGTGCTGCAGCATGACTGCCGCAAATTCCCGAGTGAATGTCTTACAACAATTGTCGTCCCTCCTCAGGCGTGACGCATCTTAACAAAACTCCAGACGGGCTTCTCCTGTACAACTCCGAATCAACCATGACGTAACTCTGACTGCGACGTCGAATTCACTCTGCATCATCTCGGTCTTCAGGTAGCTCCTGCCGAGTCAGAAAATTGATAAATGGTGTCCTCCAGTCGGCGTCGAGCATGGCGACCTGGTCTGTAACTTCTTTATTGGCAACTGATATTTTTAGCAATAGTCGGTTCATAGAGGTGTTCTACGAAAACATCAGTCGGGGCTGCTTCTCACCTGGACCCAAACTGTGCTAATTGATCTGCCGCCTCATTGTTGTGCCTTAAAACATGAGATAACTTCAAACCATCAAACTTGTCCTCCGGCTTGCGAACTTCTTGATGATAGGCCGTCATATTATCATTTAAGCAAGACCAATCCTTCATTACTTGATTTACCACCAACTGAGAGTCTCCTCGTACAACCATCTGACGTATGCCAAGAGACACAGCAAGTCGTAGGCCATGAGGTAAAGCTTCGTACTCGGCTACATTGTGTGAGGCAGAAAAATGTATATGAAGAACATAACGCAGCCTCTCCCCAGTCGGGGAAATTAAGACAACTCCTGCTCCCAAGACGGTGACTCATTTAGACCCGTCGAAATGCATGGTCCAATATTACAGTTCCTCCCTAGGTACATCTTCTTGACGCTTGGTCCACTCGGCCACAAAGTCAGCCAAGATTTGAGATTTTATAGACGTTCTGGCTTTGAAGGTAATATCTAGTGGCATCAATTCCAAAGCCTACTTTGCAATGCGCCCAGTAACCTCCCGATTATGGATGACATCGCCGAGCTGGCTGTTGAGTCGACGACTTGATCAATACGGGACAAACCAAAAGGATCCTTAGGACAAGACTTGTTGAGATCGGTGTAGTCTACACACATGCGCCATTGCCCTGTCTTCTTCCGAACCAAAACCGGGTTGGCCAACCAGTCGGGGTGGTAAATTTCTTTGATGAATCCAGCCGCCAAGAGCTTGGCGAGTTCTTCCTTGATAGCATCCCTTCGATCTTGGGCAAAACGGTGGAGTCGTTGTTTTATAGGTTTCGCGTCCTCTTTAACATTTAATGAGTGCTCAATCACCTCTCTAGGAATACCTGGCATATCGGACGGTTTCCAAGCAAATGTATCTTTATTGTTTTGTAGAATGGTGATGAGCGTGTTTTCCTATTTGGGGTCTAACTCGGCGCCTATTACAGCAGTTTTGGAAGGATCAGAGGGATCAAGGGGAATCTTCTTTGTCTTGGCGTTGCCTTCTCCTGACTTGGTTATCTTCTTTGCTGGGATCTCGCTTTCGCCTGATGTTGATGCCGCCAGTCGGACATCTTGTTGGCCGAGTAATCTCTCACGAGTTTGGGCCATGTCGCAGCTTTCCTTGTCGCAGGTGAAGGCTGGCTTGACGTCGCTGCGCAAGGAGATGACTCCATTGGGACCGGGCATCTTCATCATGAGGTAGGTGTAGTGCGGGACAGCCATAAACTTGGCAAGCGCAGGTCTTCCAATGATTGCGTGATAAGCTGCTTCGAAGTCGGCAACTTCAAAGCTGACGTTCTTTGTCTGGAAATTCTCCCGAGTGCTGAAGGTGACCGGAAGGGTGATTTGCCCGAGTGGCGTAGATGACAGCCCTGGGATGACTCTGTGAAAAGGGGCTGAACTCGACTTCAATTCGGATCTCGGGATTTGCATCTCGTCCAAAGTCTTGGCGAAGAGGATGTTAAGGGCGCTACCGCCATCGAGGAGGACACGCTTGAGCTTGACGTTGTGAACCACCGGGTCTAGTACCAGGGGATACCGCCCCGGGTGAACCACTCGGTCAGGATGATCCGAGCGGTTGAACGTGATAGCCACCTCTGACCATCGTAAGTAACGTGGGACTTTAGGTTGTACTACGTTGATTTCCCTGTCGGTCAGCTTCTACTTCCTCTTCAACTCATACGCTGGCGGACCTCCAAAAATGTGGTTTAACTCGGTCCTGTGATCTTGGAAAGGCTCTGAGCCACCAGCTAGGTCGTCCTTCTTGGTTCCTGAAGTGCTAGCTCCATCTGACGACTTCTGGTGTAGTTGAGTTGCATATTGCTCGGCGAACTGTTTGTAGATGAAACAATCTTTGGCCGCCTGTTTGTGATTCGGGTGATAAGTGCATTGGGCGTTCATGATCCTATCGTAGGCAGTGACTCGGGGACGCTGTTGTTGGTAGTTAGACGTTGCGGTGACCAGATCCTCGGGCTTACGCTTGCGATCTTTTTGGCCGTTATTGCCGTTGCCGTTGCCATTGTCCTTCTTGGGGCGCCAGCTACTCCCGGATTGCTTGTCATGCTTGTCCTGCCGTGAGGCTTTGATTGTGTCGTCCGATTTGGCGTAGGAGTTGGCTGTCTCGAACATCTTCTTGATCGTCTTTGGAGGCTTGCGCCCGAATTTACCGATCAGCAACTCATTTCGGACACCTTTCTGGAACGCGGCTATGATGACGTCGTCAGTGATGTCGGGGATCTTGTTTCGTTTTTCCGAAAAACGCCGAATGTAGTCTTTCAATGACTCGTCGGACTTCTAAATCACATTGTAAAGATCGAAGTGGGTCCCGAGCTTTTCAAAAGTGCCCTGAAAATTGGCGATGAAGTGGTCCCGAAGCTCGCTCCACGAATCAATCGAACCTCTTGGTAAGCTTGTGAGTCAGTTCCTGGCTGAGTCGGCGAGAGCAACGGGCAGGTAGTTTGCTATAGCCTTGCTATCTCCTCCTGCCGCGCGGATGGCGAGGGTGTAAGCGGTTAACCATGACTCAGGGTCGGTTTTGCCGTCATACTTGTCAATACCAGTGGGCTTGAATCCACTCGGCCAATCCACTCGACGTAGGTCCTGAGTGAACACAAGTACTCCATCGACATAGTTGTCGGGTGAACTCCTTCGGTCTTCGTGATAGGGCTTGTTGCGCTCGCGATGACACCGATCAAGTATTTCCCTCAAGTCACTCGGTGCAGGCCTTCGAGAGCTGCTCTGGTAGTTGGAGTTATTGCCATAACGAATCCGATCATGGACAGGTGGCCGGCCGTGACCTCTCTCACGAGAGTCGGCCTTTATTGCCCCGTCTGGTTTGGGTGCCGCATTGGGTTTGGTCACTTTTCGAGAAGGTTCCGTTGGGGAGGGTGTGGTGGGAGCTTGCTCGATCATGTCGAGGCTCCTCTTGTCGCACTACGTGGCCATCTTCGCGTTCCTCGGTATCATGATTATCCCTTTTAGTCCTGGTATCTTGATCAGCTAATAGGCGTAGTGCGACACTGTCATGAACTTGGCGAGTGTTGTCCTTTTGAGAATAGCGTTTTAGGCAGTGTCGAACTCGGCTACGTCGAACATGATCTGCTCTGTTCGGAAGTTGTCAGCTTTGCCAAACGTTACCAGCAACGTGATCTTTCCTAGAGGCCTTGACGATGACTCTAGGGTAATGCCGTGGAAGGGCTGTTCTAAGGGTATGAGCTCGCTTGTCAGTATCCCTATTGCATCGAGCGTGCTGGCGAAAAGGAGATTGATGGAGCCGCTGCCGTCAATGAGAACTTGGGCAACTTTAATGTTCTGAATAGTAGGTTCAGCTACTATCGAATATCGTCTAGGGGTTGTCGTCAGAGTTGGGTGGTCGGTGCTAGAGAACTCGATCTTCTGATCTGATCACTTCATTTTAGACACTGCCCCCATGTTGTGGACCACACTTTACGCTCTACCTTCTTATATTTCCTTTTCGAAGAATAAGAGGTTGAGCCGCCGAAGATGTGGGCCACGTATTGGCTGAAGTCGATGAAGTCGGGGATGTCTGGTTTGTCGTCGGATGGAGGATTATGGTTGTCCTCTACCATGCGAACCCTCTTTCCCTTGTCTTGGGCGATCTTCCTTGCCATGACCTTCTGGAATATGTTGCACTCCTCGAACGTGTGAGTGCTGGTCTTGTACACCGGACACCATTGTCGTATTGGATCATCATCTTGAATAGGAGGTTGTTAAGGAGCTTGTTTATCTTGTTCTACGACAAGAACCTCTGACTGTGTGTTTCTCTTTCCTTCTTTCTTGCGACTAGGTTTATGCCTTGGTTTCGGGTTGTCTTTTTTAGCCGGTTGCTTCTCTTCCACCACCTTTTCGTCGTTTCTCTAGATGGCTTCGTTTGCGTGGGCATTGATCTTGAACAACTTCATGGCGGATGACACCCGCCTTGTCGCCAATTCTTGAATTGTGTAGTGATGTCGGATGCCGGATTTGAAGGCCTGTTTCATAGATGCATCGATGATCTCGGGGATTGTGTTCCGACACTCGTTGAAGCGTCGAATAAAGTTTCAGAGGGTTTCACCGAGCTTCTGTGTGAGGGTGTGTAGATTGTCCTCAACCGCATGTCTCTTGTAGGTGTCCTGAAAGTTCATGATGAATTGCTTTCAGATTCGCCCAGAAAGATATCGAATTTCGAGGAATATGAACGAGCCATGACCGAGCAGATCCCTTCAATGCTGCTGGCAAATAGTTTGCGAGCACGTTGTCGTCTGCGTCGGTGGCATTTAGAATAGTAGAGTAGACGTGTAGGAACTCCTTACGATTTGTGCTCCCGTTGTACTTCTCTACTGCTACGGGATGAAATTTTGGAGGCCAATTTACTTCTCGAAAGGAAGTCTTAAAGGCCCTACATCTGCGTCCAGGTAAGAAAGGTGGTTGGCGACCACGGCGGCCGCGCGAACCGCCCATAGAAGATGACAAAGAGAATGATGAGGGATCACCGTAGTCGGGTGTGTGGTCATGACGTTGGCCATGTCTTGGGTGCGGAGATCGAGAGTCATCGTCCTCATTGTGTTGATGGTGTGAAGCGCGTTCATTGTCACCTCGGCGTACTGGAGTATCCTGGTCCCGTGAGCTTGATTGCGATCTCGGTTGTCGTCCCAATGATTGCCCCCATGCTGATGATCTTGGGGTTGTCGTCGTTCGTCATCGTGCTGATCCTATTGTTGTTGCCTTCGACCGTTCAGTTGTTCACGAAGATCGCGAGCATCTTGTCGAGGAGGCGCCTGTTGAGCTCGCCATTGCGGCAAGGCATTCTAAGAGACGCGAGGTTCACCGTTCCGAGGGGGATTAGCCATGCCAACGTTCTCAGCAACCTTGTCAACCTGAGGAGGGACATGTGGAGGTGGCGGACCGGCCGCCGCTGCAAACGTAGAGTTGAGATTGGTGATAGTGGACTCCATCCGCTTTAACCATGCGTCCGCTTTCGGGTGGGTTACTGGATCGAAAGGAGGTTGTCGAAGCAGATTATTGACGACGGTGATGTGCTCGACGGGAGTACGGACAGGTTCCGATTGAGAAAGGGTTGTGTCTCGAGATTGAATGAACTTGCTCTCCTCAGTAGAATCCTATGGTGTCCGGTCCTCGATCTCGACGTCAACCATATTTACATCGTGCGGAGAACTTGAATCGAAGGATTCCAAGTCGTCCAGGTTATGAAGAATAGATGGTTCGTCGGGATTGATTCTGATAAAGCCCACCATGCAATCTGAAAGGTTGCCGTCCACAGACGTCGCATGAGATCGATCTCTACGAGCATGGACCAGACAACACGAAATTCGGGTGAGTGGTTCCGCAAGTTTCAAGAATTTTTTGCAACTTGTTAGGGGGTGACTCTTGGTTTTGTGGATTGGGTACCACGCCTTGTTTGGAGAAACGCATTGAATTCCTCGCTCCTTGCAAGCGTCGAGTTTAGCTTTCGATTGGACAATGACACAACATCCAGCCAAAGGATGACTAGAAGTCTTACGGATTGGACAGCATGCACCATCCTTGTCGGCAGACTTCCTTGTCAGCACAGGCTTGCCAGCTGAAGCTGACGATTGGGCTGCTTTAGGCCTTCTGTCGACAGATCGGGATTCCGACACCTTGTTCTCGGATCGAACTGGAGAGGCGACAATTGAAGTAGATGTATTCGCTCGTGCCGTCGTTATGGCCTCGCACTTGGCATCTGCTAAGGGGGATGAGATCGGGATGGCAACGAAGACTGGGAAGACGATGGAGCTGACTTGGACCATGGTGAAGGCTGGCTGGGTTGTATCTCCCAGGCCAGGGTGGTCGTAGAAGCTCTCATCGGAGAATCCTGCTCTTGAACTCATCTCATCGTAACCTTGAAGCACCAAGCCCCCTACCTGGCGTGTGACTGTTAACGGGCTATACACCTACTACGGTATTTGGATAGTATGGGGATCCTCGGAAGTAGGGTATTCGCGAGAATCGGTTAAGTACACAAGGGCAAAGTCGTATACTAGTTCAGGCCCTCAAGATGAGTAATAACCCTACTCTAGTTTATATGGATTATAGATTGGATTGTCACTCAGAGTACAATGGGAAAGTAGAAAGACTAGATGAATCCACCGAGTAGAGACCACCGAGAACGGCTTGACGAGATCTATTTAGTGAATACGGCGCTGACTTCCTCTGGATTGCTTCTGGGCGTGGGTTTTGCTGTGGCTTGTAACTCGATGCCCTGATCTGAACACAGGGATCTCCTTAAATAGTAGAGATTTTCTTCTCCTCTAGGTAGAACTCAGAAAGATAGAACAGAACATGGTTCTGAGAAGACCTTATCTTCCTCGACTAGGACTCTGATACCTTTTACTCCGGGAAGATAATTTCTTTTTCTTTTGGTCGTATTTCTTTGATTAAAGGATACCTTCTCATATACTATCGGGTATATAGTTTTACCGTATTTCATTACCCCATGTATAGGAGGTATGTCTTATCCTTGACACTGATAGATACCTTCGTCTCCTAGAGACAAACTATGTGTGCAAGGGCTAACTCCACCATCTCCCGCATCGTGGCCTATCTAGCAGACCAATTTAGACCACGAACGTTCTAGCACATAATATCTATGTTTGGTTTGACATTGAGTGGAGATTGGATTCTCTATGACATTGGTAGGGCTCCCACGGTGCCAGACGGTCCGGTTGGACGTGATGCACGAGGGAGCGTCGAAGCGCCAGTGGATGTGCCCGGTGTAACAAGGAGTGTGCGCGTCGTGTCAAGGGAGATGCACCGGAGGGCGTGCGAGATGGCTCCGATTGTATTAGAAACTGAAGCACGGTCTCAGAGCACAATTATGGGATAGCTGACAAGCGCGCTCGAGGGCTCAGCCACAGGTGAACGCGTGGCGCGGGCAGCACGAAGTAGTGTTGCCGACGGTGAGAAGTTGATGACGATGTAAGCGGACGCGGAGGCTTTGCCAAACTCTCTCGCGGTGGGTGAACGCGGGGCACGACTAGCACAGTGAAATGGTGCCAGATCAAAAGGCAGTAGGGTGCGGAATTACAACGCCAAGAAGTGGGAGCGGAATTGCGGCGCCAAGAAGTGGAGAGGGATCACGACTTCGCTGAATTGCGACAAATTTAGGTTGGGCTCATCTGGAGGATGTCTTAAGGAGTGGATGGTGTCGCATATGCAATTGTCACACATTAGGAGAAATAAAGCACTTAGAAAATAGGAGGTAATGACGACGATCACGCCGCCTTAGGGAGCTCGCCGATGACGCACGCCATCCTCGTCTGCGGTCCCGAGGTAGCTTTGCCATGACTTTTCTAGCCATTGGCAGGGTTTACCTTACCGTTTACCGGCTGATTACCGCGACCCGGCGGTACGGCGGTTACCGCAGTAACCGCCAAAAACCGCGATAAATTTGACTTCCAAATTTTGAATTCAAAATTTGGGGAAACCGCGGTAAGGACCACGGTAACCGCGCGGTATGGAGCGGTAACCGCGCGGTTTGATGCGGTTACTGCTCGATGTTTGGCCAAAAGAAGAACGAAATAAAGAAAATGATTAAAAAATTAAAGAAATTTGAATAAATATTACTCTTTTTCTAGAAATTTCTTCACCATAATACACTACAAATCAAACACTACCTTCACCAATTTTTGGATTTTTTTTGAATTTTTGAATTCGGTCAAAATTCATCAAACTGTACCGCGCGGTACAGGTTACCGTACCCTCGCGGTAAGCGCGGTAACCGCGCGGTTTACCGTGGTAAAGTAAACCCTGGCCATTGGCAATCTAACTGATGATAACACTTGTAACTAATTTTAACCATTTTTATTTTTTTGAGAAACATACGTTATGACTTATGAGGAGTCCACTATTACCCTCAGTTTAATTAGTACTAATGTTTTACACATAGGAAACTCAACCAAAAAGATCAATGAAACCATGAAGTTGATATCACGTTAAATATCTATATTTCCTCAATTATTTACAGCCTCTCTCGTATTTGAAAACATAACACCTTTGAAAGTTCTCTGTTTCAGTGGAACCCTAAACCAAACCATGACGGAACAAAGTTGTCCCTAACCAGACACAGTACGTACATATAGTCCAGACATATATGCTTTACTGCTTTTGCTCACTCCAATGTCCCGATTTGCCACACTAAGAGAACTAACTCAATCTAGACGGTACACAATATGCTTAAGACCTCCTTTGGAAGGCAAGATTTTAATAGGGTTAAAAAAAAAAAGGCAATCCCCGTTCCGAAAAGGAGGCCTGATTTAAACTAGCTAGTGAGAACAATAATAATACAAAAGATCCACGTATGTATGTGCATGCATCAGCAAACATCTGGCAGGCGAGCCATTAATGCCTCATCACCTGCAATCAGCGCACCACTTTCGATCAGCGTGCACGGTGCACTCGGACCACCGGAAGATTCAGGCGCGGTTGCCGTCGCCGGCGCCGGCGCGGTCGGGCTGACGATGTCGTGGATGCTCGCCCGCTTGCACTTGCTGAGCCTCCTCTTCTCTTCCCTGATGCAGAACTTCTGGTAGTGGCTCGCGATCTGGGTCGAGCTCTTCGTCTTCACGAACTCCCTCGCCAGCGTCTTCCACTTCCCCTTCCCGTACAAACCAATCCCGTGCAAGAATTGACTGTGTATGTACATGCGTGCAAGTTACATTGCAATTTGCAGAAGTTAATTAAGAGAAAAAATACATAGCATTCCTAAAATATATACTTGGTTGTCATCTAGCTAGATTTTTTTTACAAGAACATCTAGCTAGATTCGCACGCAAACAAATTTATTTTTAATCATCCACATGTTAAATCTATATTTAGAGGTTCAAAATCCAATATAGTGCTATATTGATAACACCGACATGGCATTGCCGTTAACGCTATCAAACAAACTACTCCCTTCAGTTTTTTTCGTTGGATTAGTTTAAAATTGAACTAACCAACGCCACACATTTAAAGGATGAAGGTAATATAAGCTTCTCTCTTCTATTCCTATAGAGATGTGGCTTGAGAGAGTCGAGATGAATAAGAGGATAGAAGAGGCCCATCTTTTAGTGCTAATGATGATGTCACCTCACTCTATGTTAGCATGTCATATCGGATTCAAATTTCTGGTGTACATTTGGTAAGTTTAGGGGTTTAAAAAGGGTTTTCTGTCTGCCAGCCACCTGATATATATTTTTTAAAATCTTAGTTGCTTTTGCACACTTCGGATTGCTCTAAGATTCTTGCAGCACTTAACCCTGGTACTCAATCCTCATGTTGATCTCCACCTAGCTGCTGCCAACTCCTTGCTCACCTAACCACCTTAGTGTGCTAATGCCCTTTGTCTCGCTAGCTATGCCTTCGTCGCCATCTCCATCACTCCCCCTACCCCTTCTATCTCGACTGTCTCAACATCTCTCTTAACTCTGACGAGATTTCTCTATCCCATCTATTTTGTCTCTACTAGCTTGCACTGTTGGTTTGTCATCATCACCCTGCATCCTAAACCACTTCAACGACCTCGCCTGCTAGTCTACTACCAATACATGCTACCTTCCTCCTTCGTTCTTGTGGTTGAGGCACCACCATCATGTCTGTAGTAACTGCCTACAGCTCAGGCGTCCTTATGGCCTCCCTCTAAAGCTGCCTCCTTCGCCCAACACCTCCTACCCTAATCCCAACATCGAAATTTGGGTCTCCATAGTCAAACTTGATAGTGAGGAGTTCTTTTTTCTATCCACCTCTCTCCTTGATGGGTGAAGGCTAAAGGTGCTTCGCAGCTGGCTGTTAAATTTCAGTTGAATGGTAAGGAGCAAGTGACTAAGTTTTTTTAAAAACCATTGTCAACTTATGAATAGTAAAGCGGGTATACAAGTACACTTTCTGAGCTTATTTAGAGGAATAGATGGCACCCACATATATATAAGTTAAAGTTTGCTAGTGCATTTTACTCATTAATTAATAGGCAGTGTGTGTAATTAAGTAGAAATACATGGCGATGCTGAACATGTAGTTTAATTAATCACGTACATTTAGATGATGTATATGGGGAAACTATTTTGATCCTTCGAGGGGATGTCCTCTCATTGTTTGCATGTTACTCAAATAGTTATGAAAAAATTTGAGAAAATGTATTAACATGTGATATATCACTTCACAAACATGCAAGTTCAAATTCAACTTTTACATCTCGCAACAAAAAACAAATTAAACTACAACTAGTTAACGTATATTCACAGTCAAATTTATATTTTCGTTACGAGATGTAGAAGTTGAATTTGAACTTGCATATTTATGAAGTGATATATCACATGTTAATATATTTTTTCAATTTTTTAAAAAAATTTTAATAACTATTTGAATGACATGCAAATAACGAGGAGACATTCCCTCGAGGGATCAAAATTCACTCCCGATGTATATGAGTAGAATCCAACTACTTTTGTTTTGTTGTGCGAAGAATGTAACAAATTATGAGAGATAGTTATAACCCAACGTTTACCTAGAAAAATATACTCTATTGTAGATAATAGGAATACATTTATCAAAATACAAATATTATGAACTTTTGGAAAAAATAAACCCAGTAAAGTAATCTCGTGTAATAACGAAATAATGAAGCAGTGAAATACCTATGCTCTTCATTGGTCCACATCTCCGCCTTCTTCCTTGGCCCGCCGCCGGTCATCCTCGTCTTCCGCGGTCTTTTCAGCTCTCTAGATTTCAATTCCACCCCGCCGCCGATGGTCGGAGCTCGCGTAGCAGCATGCGGAGAAGCGGCGGTGACAATGGCCGTCACCTCCGCTGACTCTCCGCCGGTTGGTTCGGCCATAGTGGCGGCTTGCCCTGCCACGACAACCGCGGCTGTCATCGCGGCCACCTCTCCGCCGGCCGCCGCGTCGGCTTCCAACCAGGGTGGCGCCACAGCGGCTTCCTGTTCATGCGGCATGTCCCACGCGGGCGGCGTCTCCACCGCCGGCGCCTCCATGACGAGCCTCAGCTCGTCGGCCAGGCACACGTACCGGTCGAACGCCTGGGCCGGCGTCTTGTCGCCGAGCTGCGCGGCGACTCGGTCCCACGGCGGGTTCAGCTGCCAGCGCCAGAGCAGCATCTCCAGCAGCTTTTCGTCCCGCCGCGTCCACACGGACAGCGGCGCCGCTGGCTCGGCGGCTGCCGGACCGGGAGCGGCTCCGCCGCCGGTCGTTGCCCGTAGCCGTCGCATCTGCATGCATGGGCGGGTTACGTACGGTGTTGAATTAATTAGTAGTACTAACTCCTGAGTTGCCGTATTGTCGTAATTAAACGGCAAGGGGTTACGTACAGATAGAAGATTTGAACTTAATTAATTACGCTCTGACGACAGAGTTTGTCATGGGGAAGATTGTATTTGCACGTACTTATTAGCTAGCCGTTGATTAAGTACAGGAGTACACTAAATTAACGATCGATGAAGCTTCCTGTGTGCCTACGCTTGCGGTTTCTTCGGCGAGACGTTGATGAGAAGAAAATGTGCACGATGGATCGACTCATCGTCATCAACGGATTAGCTAATTTAACTGGCCTTATGCGTACGTGTTATCTCTGCAGCTATACGGGACACCGGCGACTGCAAGGTCCTGAGGTGAGGGGTGAGAGAGTCCCCAATATCCAACAGAATCAGGTTGATCGACTCGACACGCCAGGCATGCGGTTAGGTTAGCTAAAGGGAGCATAATAATTGCCGCGTACGGGCCTGTTTGGATGGGTCTGGCCGCGTTTGGTCAGGATTCAAACTCATGCCCATCCAAACAGAGTCCCGTCGAAATGCAAAGTAGGGGTGAAAATGCGCGAGTTCGATCGGATTGGCATTCTCATATTCTAAACTATATTTTTCTTTAAATTCATAACCAGGTATGGGTAATACCGGATAACATATAACTCGTATCGTATTCTACCCCATATTATTTCTTCTGAATCAGATTCGGAAGCTGATATTTATTTGTATCTCTAATTCATAAATATTAAATATAAGAAGATAATTAAAGTGTTAAAAGAGATACATCAAGAAAAAAATTATACAATATTATATATGTGAGTTCGTAAAATAGTGATTAGCCAATCTTTTATTACGTTTGTAGATGGATTTATAGTAAATTTTCATATATACTTTATAATATAGAGCATACGGACGGATACAACTTTTTCCGTATGTATTCCATTTTCTCTCCTATATTTTTCCTGTGAGCCTTGGGTTCATTGCGGGCAGTTGAGAAATACTCGTTCGTTTTCACCCATAGTGCAAAACCACATTGCCAGCATGATGAACCAAAGAAAAAAAGAATTCATTGTGTGCAGTGTGCACAACGCTCACATGTCGGCAACGATAAATTGATTGTGCATTGTAACAACACTAAGAAGTTATTAGACATACAAGGATTTCCTTGTACAAAACCAAGAAAAATCAATGCATAAATTTTCATGACACTCATCTCTATTTCAGTATAATACAGTGCTATCTGAAGCATCAACTTGCATATGATTCTATATATCTTATTATTTTTATCACATTATAATTATAGCCCTTAGTTTAGCAATCAGATTGTTAGATGATTTTAGTTTGACAAAAATATATTAATAAGAGATTTGTAGTCATCTGCCATATGATTGATGAGTGATCGTTTTTATATGTAATGACAAAATCTATAATTGTAACTCTTACGTTAAAAGCAGAGAGGTTAAATTTAAATCAAAAGGCTTACAGCTCACTATATATATGCTTATATGCGTTCACACATACTTTTCCCACCGATGACCGCACTTTCCTCTCCTATGACTCAGGTCACAGGGCAAATGTCACAGCATTGAAACTTTGTGTTCCTTTGTAGGAGTAATAACTACGAAAAGCTAAAGCATAATACAACCTGTGGTGATAGCTGGAGCTTCATTTGTCTGGGTATGCATCCCTGCAGTGACTCCAATTTCTGAACAGCATGAACCAACAGCCTGCCTGGCTCTTCTATTTCAGGGGTAAATCACAATGCGGAAAAAATAACAAACTATATTAATGAATTGTTGAAAATGACAAACTATCAATACATTATAATTTGATAGGATGCTATCTTTTTTTGTACAGTGCCCTTAAATGAAATCTGCTCACTCAAAAGCTGAAATTAGAAAAGAGGCTTAAGCACTTCATTGATCACCTTTTAGTCTAAATTTACTACTTCAGATATATTTTGTTCTTCTAGGTTTTGAGGCATAATTATGTACATCATTACAAAAATGAATAGATACGTGTTGTTGTTGTTCTTCTAGGACATGCATGTATTCAACTTCTTAGCACCAGGTGAAGTCGTGGTTCCTGCACATCGTGAAGGACTTCACCCACATGAACACAGTAAGAGCTAGAAGTTCAAATACTTACCAAGTCAGCACAGACTTCTATAATGGTGCAGTTCCAGGGACCTCTTGTCTTTACCTTGGCAATCGTCATTAGAGAAGGATGAGAAGAGATGCTGCAGAGGAGGTCCTGGGGAGCCAGAGGCGTTCAGGTGGAGATGCGGAAGATGAGGCAGCAGCGATCCACAAGTGACATTCCACGTGGATCGCCGCTCGATCAAGCCATACTTTCCGAATTCGAATTATCCCCACCATCGCCGAATCGAGCCCAAATTGAAGGAGGTGTTGGTGTTGGAGATGAGGAGGAAGAGGAGGGGGTGTGGGCGTGTGGCTAGGGGCAGGCGGAGGTGGAAGTGGAGAAAGGGAAGGGATGGTGAGTAGGAAGAGGTTGCAGCGACGGGAGTGGGAGGAGCAGGCGGCGGTGACAATCGAGAGGAGGAGGAGGTGGTGGCGGCGGCAGGGACAAGAGGATAGGAGAGGAGGTGGGAGGCTGTGGTGGCGCTAGGACGGGAAGAGGCAGCGACGGCAGCGAGGACGGGGAGGAGCAGACGGCGGTGATGGCGGAAGGAGAGAGGAGGCGAAGACGGAGGCGATGACGCACGGAAAGGAAGAGGGGGAAAATGAAAATATGCGGACATATGGGTGGGAGGACCGGAAGATAAGAGAAGTTTCTCGAAGGGCTATTTTTGAAAATGTTGCTGATCTAATCCGATGCTTCTTGTTTATCGGAATGCTACATCGGACGGTCCTCGCTTTCTTGATAACGTGGCCCAATGAGAGATTGAAAAATATTATTCTTTCACTAGTTTAGACTAGCCTATTAAGTTGCGCAATCATGCAATTATGATCTCTGTATCTATTAAATGTATTTATATATTGTTTGTGTTAATAGGCTTAAATGTTTAATAAAAATTAATAAAAAAATATGTTTTTAACATATTTAAGAAGTGTAGCTATAACATTAATTGATTATATATCTTGATTTGTGATTAAGATTATTATCGTAACAACAAATAATTTATCATATATTACCGTGACCATTACCTCCTAAAATATCTAAATGTGTTATTTGTAATAATAATGTAAATAGTCTGTATGTTACGTGTTGCAATTCTGTAATGACCAGTTGAGAAGTATCTATACACATTTTTATCGTAAATCTTATAGTCATATGATTTGAATCAACTTTAGAAAATTTACTATGTCTTTCATGTCACATGATTTTTTAATTTTAAGATGTAGTGAAGTAATCGATAGTATCAGGTTAAGTAGCTAATCATTTTTACATTGATACTTGTTATATTGATACAATAGAATTACTATTGAATACTCATCGGTGATATAATTTTATACGGTCAAGGTATTTCTTTTATTCTCATATCTTTGTTACCACACATCATATGAAAGGTGTTTGAAGGGTCTAGACCATCCCATGATATTTATATTTGTTTGATGATGTGGCTCATCCTGATGGAATCTTGGGATTCCCTTTTCACTATTGTAGATACCTCTTAATTACAACTTACAAGTTACAACCAATACCTCCTGCACTCACTACACCAGAACCCTACATCTGTGATGGCATACCAGTGACGGGCCTACGGATTGGTCACAGATGACCGTCACCTTTGATGGGTCCTTATGTTTGCCGTCATCGGTGAGACATCCGGCTGCGGCCCGTCACAGGTATGACCTCACCTGTGACGGCTTGGAACCGTAAGCCGTCACTGAAATACCAGTGACGGCTTCTAACTACCTGGCCGTCACAGGTATTACCTCACCTGTGACGGCCAGAGAGTTAAAACCCGTCAAAGGTAATTGGCCGACATCTTTGACGGGCTATATTTATTTAACCCGTTTGAGGTGAGTTGGATCTCTATAAATACCATCTAACTGCCAACTGCTTTCCATCCCGACCAGTGCACTGTTCACAATTCGGTTGGGAGGGTAAGGGGGGCGAATTTGTGCTGAAATTAAAGGTAAAAAATACATTATTCTCCCTTCATTCCCAATTGATCATCATATAGTTTTTTTCCTATGTCGTTGATTGCAGATGAATCATAGTTGGATGTACCATGTTCATCGTTCGTCTAAAGAGTATAGGGAGGGGGTCACTGAATTCGTCACATTTGCGGACAATGACAGAAAAAGCAGGATGGCCATGCACATATTGTGTCCATGTAACGACTGTAAGAATGAACAGATGTTCCATGATAGTTCAGATGTGCATTCTCATTTGATAAGGAGAGGTTTCATGGAAAAATATACATGTTGGAGCAAGCATGGAGAGCAAGAGGTACCTGATGTCGCAGTTGAAGAAGGCCCGGATCAGGATGTAGTGAACGCCGCTGCAACTCGAGAAGGCATGTTTGTACCTTCTCCGTTAGGCGGAGAGACCATAGATTTGGATACTCAAAGTTTGTCTGAAATGTTGCATGACGTTGAAGACGCAGATGACAACGACAGAGATTTTGAAAAGTTTAGTAAGTTGGTGGAAGAATGTCATATGCCTTTGTATGATGGATGTAAGTCGAAGCACAGCAAATTGTCATGCGTGTTGGAACTCATGAAGCTTAAGGCAAGTAATGGTTGGTCCGACAAGAGTTTTACAAAACTTCTTGAGCTGTTAAAGGACCTGTTGCCAGAGGGGAACAAATTACCGCATACGACATATGAAGCAAAGCAAGTCTTATGTCCGTTGGGCCTGGAGATGAGAAGAATTCATGCTTGTCGAAACGACTGCATTTTGTATTACAAGCAATACGCTGACTTGGATGTTTGCCCTGTCTGTGGGGCTTCTAGATACAAACGAACAATAAGTGAAGGTGAAGGAAGTAAGTCAAAGAGGGGAGGCCCCGCAAAGGTGGTGTGGTATCTCCCAATTGCGGAACGCATGAAAAGAATTTTTGCGAATCCAGAACAAGCTAAGCTAGTGCGTTGGCATGCCGAAGAACGGAAAGTCGATAGTAAGGTTAGGCACCCGGCAGATTCAGTACAGTGGCGGACAATCGATAGGATTTACCGCGAATTCTCAAATGACCCAAGAAACATGCGTTTTGCCATGTGTACGGACGACATTAATCCATTTGGTGATTTGAGCAGTCGTCATAGTACATGGCCAGTTCTTTTTGTGAACTATAACCTTCCTCCCTGGTTGTGCTTCAAAGGAAAGTACATTATGCTTGCCATGCTAATTCAAGGACCGAGACAACCTGGCAATGATATCGATGTGTTCCTTGAACCGATAATCGATGACTTTGAGAGGCTGTGGAATGAGGGCACACGAACATGGGATGCATATGCACGAGAGTATTTCAACCTTCGTGCGATGTTGTTTTGTACCATCAACGATTATCCGGCCCTTGGCAACCTTTCTGGCCAAACTGTCAAAGGGAGATGGGCATGTTCGAAGTGTATGGAGAAAACAAGGAGCAAATGGTTGAAGCATTCACGCAAGATAGTCTACATGGGTCACAGGAGATTTCTCCCAAGGTATCACCCTTATAGGAATATGACAAAGAATTTCAATGGACACAGAGATACAGCTAGCCCCCGGACAGAGCTAACAGGGACAGAGGTGCACAACTTAGTGATGGGAATAACCAACGAGTTTGGAAAAATGAGAAAAGATGGAAAGACAAAAGAGAAAAGCATGTGGAAGAAGAAGTCAATATTTTGGAGACTACCATACTGGAAGGATCTTGAGGTTCGTCACTGCATAGATTTGATGCATATTGAGAAGAATGTATGCGAGA
Source organism: Oryza officinalis (assembly GCA_008326285.1). NCBI lineage: Eukaryota > Viridiplantae > Streptophyta > Magnoliopsida > Poales > Poaceae > Oryza > Oryza officinalis. Next base: position 33,879,095 of record BDMV01000002.1, on the reverse strand, counting down.
GTTTAATGGGATTACTGCTTAACCCTGGTAGTACAAAGGATGGTCTCAACGCCCGGCGAGATCTGGAAGACATGGGTGTTCGTTCAGAGCTACATCCCATAACCACGGAGTCGGGCAGTGTGTACCTTCCTCCAGCCTGCTACACTCTCTCGAAAGATGAGAAGATGGATTTGCTAACATGTCTGAGTGGTATAAAGGTTCCATCTGGGTACTCATCAAGAATTAGTAAGTTCGTTTCAGTGGAAGACCTTAAATTGATAGGGATGAAGTCGCACGATTGCCACGTCCTTATCACACAGCTGTTGCCTGTTGCAATAAGGAATATTTTGCCTCCTAAGGTGCGACACACGATAATGCGATTGTGCTCCTTCTTCCATGCAATTGGCCAGAAGATCATTGATCCCGAGGGACTAGATGAACTACAGGCAGAAATTGTCAGAACCATATGTCATCTTGAGATGTACTTTCCTCCTACTTTCTTTGATATAATGGAACATCTTCCCGTGCACCTTGTTAGACAAACAAAGTGCTGTGGTCCTGCTTTCATGACGCAGATGTATCCTTGCGAAAGGTACATGGGGATACTGAAGGGTTTCGTACGGAACCGATCCCACCCCAAGGGGAGCATCATTGAGAGTTACACCACCGAAGAGGTCATCGAGTTTTGTGTTGACTATATGTCAGAAACCTCTTCAGTTGGATTACCACGATCTCATCACGAAGGAAGGCTTGATGGTGTGGGCACTGTTGGAAGGAAAATTGTAAGGATGGATCGTAAGGTGTATGATAAAGCTCATTTCACGGTACTCCAGCATATGACCGAGGTAGTGCCGTATTTTGATGAACACCTACGATTTCTCCGACAGGACAACCCAGGGTGATCAGAGAGTTGGGTCAGAAAAAAACACATGTCTTCTTTCAACGAGTGGTTCAAGAACCGAATTGCCAACATGCCGAACTTGTTAAGTGAAACATTGCAGTGGTTGTCACAGGGTCCTGAATGGAGTGGTACCACCTGGCAAGGATATGACATAAATGGGTACACCTTTCACACGATCAAGCAAGACAACAAATGCACAGTTCAGAACAGTGGGTTACGCATTGAGGCCGCTACCGACGGTGGTCGGCGTGATCAGTACTATGGCAGAGTTGAGCAAATATTGGAGCTGGATTACTTGAAGTTCAAAGTGCCATTGTTTCGTTGTCGATGGGTCGATCTTCGTAATGTAAAAGTTGATAATGAAGGTTTCACCATTGTCAATCTGGCTAACAACGCGTACAAGGATGAACCGTTCGTTCTCGGCAAACAAGTTGTTCAAGTATTCTACATAATTGACCCGTGTAACAAGAAACTGCATGTAGTTCGTGAAGGGAAAAGGAGAATAGTTGGATTGGACAACATTTCAGACGAAGATGATTACAACCAGCACGTGCACGGCATAGGTCAGGAAATACCTATAGAATTGGAGGAAGAAGAAGATGAGGTTCAACATGCACGCGTCGACCACGAGGAAGGATTATTTTTGTAATTTATGTCCATTTTGTCTAGTATATGTATGACTCTAAAATGTTTGCAATGATCATTAGTGCATTGCTTACGAAATAGTTCATGTAAGTCAAATGAAATATTAAGCACAATAACTACTATAAGTGAAATAAAATAACTAAGTAAAATAAAATAATTAATGAGGTATGGCCACCTGTGACGGCCGTTTTGTTGGAGCCCGTCACAGATATGATCACCTGTGACGGCCGTTTAGTTGGAGCCCGTTACAGGTGTTGTCACCTGTGACGGCCGTTTTGTTGGAGCCTGTCACAGATATGGTCACCTGTGACAGCCGTTTAGTTGGAGCCCGTCACAGGTGTTGTCACCTGTGACGGCCATTTTAGTTAGAGCCCGTCACAGGTGTCATAACCTGTGACGGCCATTTTACTTAGAGCCCGTCACAGGTGTGGTTGACTAGGGTAACATTGGTGCCTTTTGTAGATCCAGATCCACTTTACACACCGCAGTACAAGCCGAACTCCTCCACCGAACTCGTGCTCCATCGCCGCCGCCGAACAAGCCCTCCACCGCCCTCGCCCTCCTTCACCGCCGCCGACCTCCTCCACCACCGCCGAACTCCTCCAACGCCGCCGACCTCCTCCAACGCCGCCGAACTCCTCCAACGCCGCCGACCTCCTCCACCGCCGCCGAACTCCTCCAACGCCGCCGACCTCCTCCTCTGTGCTGCCCGGAGAAGAAGCCCTTCCTCCCCCACATCAGCTCGACGTCGGCGTCGGTCCAACGCCGCCGTGAGGGTATCCCCCTCCTCCTCGCCAAGCTACACCACCCTATTCCCCTTTGTTGCACACAGTGAGTTTTTTTCTTCCCCTTTCATTCATTTTTTTCTAGGGTTCTTGTATATTTCGCTAAAATCTAGCGATTTGTTATGAGATATCTAGCCCTAAATATTATGTTTGTTACTTTTTTTCTTTAATAGATTTTATAGATGTGCTATTTGTAGTAATATTATAAATAAGTTTGAAATATGAAATATCTAGCTCATATTTGAACTGAACAAAAGGATGAGTGCAATGACTATGATTAGGTCTTTAAGTTTGCTATTCATCTTCTGTGACGCTATGTATCCAACATAACTTTCCTCTTCGCTACTGCTTGAGGTACCGTCCACTATCTTCATTGATGTTTGACCCCTCGTCATTCTTTTATATTCCGTTTATTCATTACTTGTAATACATATTTTGATGATAAATTTATTTTTTTACATACTAGATAGATATTAAGAGAATGTATCTAGAAGAAAGATCAGTAAGACCTTTTTATAATTTTACGAAAGGGCAATTTGTTTAAATTAGTTGTAGCGGTAAATTTCTTTATGGTTTTACTGTTAATCGCTAGAACTTAAATTAATTACATGATTAGAGTTTTTAAACTAATAAACATTTTTTAGTTCGCATGATCTTTTTGTCATGTAGTTCGCATATATATTTCACATCCCTCATATATATAATAGTTCAAAGCGTATTCAAATTAGTGAAATTAGTGAAATGATAGGAAATTTATAAGCGTATTCAAATTATTTAGTCGATGACAACGCCCGGCGCATCCCCGTCCTCAACGACGCCTGCGAGGATACAGGTAGAAGCAGACCCAGTCATGGTTTCCTCAGGTCATCCGTCGACGATGGCAGCCGAACAACCCGAACCTCGTGGTAATTTATAGGATAACTTTTCAATACATGACAACAAAATTTGTACCTACCACCCCTTAGCAAATGCTCCTTCTGTCTTAGCTGCAGAAGTGCCTCAAGAACAACAACCGTCGCCTTCGGCCGGGACAAGTGCATCTAGGTCAAGTAGAAATCCCCGGACACAAAATAGATGGCCGACCACAGTGCAGGTTATAAGAGAGGTTGACGCAAGTGGTAGGCCCACGGCGCTGAGGACTGTCATAGGAAGATGGTCTAACTGCTGCGGGCTGGCAGCACGTGAGAATTTCGGCATCCTCCACAAAAATATCGGAAGGGTCCCAGAAGCTGAGATGGAGCGAGCTTGGACGGCTATGGAGAAATGGTTCACATTTCCGGATGAAGCAAAGGAAAGGCTTAAGCGGAAGGCATTCCATAAGATGGGCAAAGCATGGAAGAATTGGAAGTGGAAACTCTTCACGGAGTATGTCATCCCACCCGGCAATCGTACTCCGTTCGTTGAGTACCCTCAAATAACGGAGACGGTGTGGGAGCAATTTTGCAAGATGAAGAACAACGAAGATTTTAGGCAGTCAAGCGAGGCACATCGCCTACTGCAAAAGCGGAATGAGCACCCGCATCAACTGGGCACGGCTGGGTACATCGGCAAGGAGCAAATATGGGCCCAAGAGGATGCAGCCGCTGCTGCAGCGAATGTCCCTGCCCCATTCGCTGACATCCCTGAACGAAGAGCTCGCAACTGGGCGAGGGCTAGGGGTAAGGTCAACCCTGACGGCTCCATCACATTTGACAATCAAAGTGACGCCAACGTCTATCAGGAGCTGGTGAGTTCGCTAATTAACCTCATTAATGTCCGTTCATATTAAGCAAAAGATTTGTAACAAGAATCCTGTTTTTTATAGTTAGGGTTGGTTGCCGAACAAGCTTCGCAGAACGAGGTCGAGTCCGCGCCGAAGAGACGCGAAGATGATATCCTCACGAAGGCGCTCGGAACCAAAGAACATCCTGGCCGGACTCGGGGAATTGGCGTTGATGTGCCCTGGAAGCATGGCCTGCCCGAGTACAGCTCCCAATATAGGAAACGAAAAGTCTCCAAGGAAAAGAGGGATGCTCGTTTGAAGGCCGAGCTTAAGTTGGAGGTCATTCAAGAACTCCAAGCAGACATGGACGCCAGGGTGGAAGAAAGGGTTCAGAAGGTCCTCGCCGAGATGAATATACGTCGACCCGCAACACAAGTTGTCCATCCAACTCCTCCTGCACAACACGAAGCGAGTCCGTCACAACACAAGAGTAGCTGTGCATCCACAGAAGTGCCGGTCCCTCATCTCCCTGTCACACCACTAGATGCGGTGGACAACATAGAGGTAATCGATTATATCCGATCCATATCTACTCAAATACCTTTACATGTTCCAATATTAAATTGATACTTTAAAAATGCAGGACGTAGAGCAGTGTGTCCTAGTGGTGAGGGTCCACCCAACTTTCGCGGCCGAAGTCGCTGAGGGCATGGCTTTCAATCCCTCGGACACAGAAAAGGTGCACAGCGTAAACCTACGTCAAGGGTATGCCAAGGTGTCCATAGATTCAGTCAAGGACAACTGGTCAGCCTTTCCGCTGCCTGTGCCCCCTAATGATGAAATCACGACTTTGGACGATGCGTGCAAGACGTACATACAATGGCCCAAAGAAGACATAATTGTGAAGATGACTCCTCGTCCAAGTCGACCGACGGAGCGAACACCTTCAACGTCTAAGCTATCAATTGAGGCTCCCCGTGGACCGGCGTTGCCAGAACCCCATTCACCTGCCGCAGCCGATATGGATTTGACACACATAGCTCAGAACCTATCTCCAATAAAGACCACAAGGAAGGCTGATAGCTCGCCACCCATTGTCAAGGGACAAAAACGTGAACGCGGGGGTGCTACAGGAAAAGGGAAGGTCGAGGAGTCGGCGCCGGTGAAAAAAAGGGGGAAGGCTGCAGCGTCGGCGCCGTTGACCAAAACGGGGAAGGTCGTGAAGGCCCCGGCACAATTTGAACTAGGCATGCCGTTGGTGGAGGACAATGTGTTGGCCGTGATGGGTCTTGCTTGCCGAGAGCTACACAAACAGTACATGGAGCTAAGCAATGCCAAGCGGAAAATGAGGGAGTCATGCATAGTTGGACATCACGACCACAAGCCCTTCCTATCGTCACCTGCCTATGTAACTATAGGCTTTGATGACCTCTTCGACCTATTCAGGATTCGGAAGTTAAACACAGGACTTCTGAAATGCTACTCCTTGTAAGTGCAAACCTTCCTCCTTGTGATATTAATGGACTATCGTCTAAATTAGTGCTAATACGTAATTGTTTTAAGGTTGTGTTGGATCGAGGGTCGTCGCCTTGGTAATCAAGTTGGGTTCCTTGATATCGATGGTCAATGAGGTCAATCTGCAAAATAACTTCAATGAATTGGTTGACTACGTGAACCGGTGCTTATGGGCCCACCAAGACAAGGAGTACATCATGTGCGCGCACAATCAAGAGTAAGAAGACAATAATCATTTCGTGTATATTGTTGTTGAAGCTAAGTTTCTTATTACTAATGCTACATAACCACTGCGTAGGCGACATTGGGTTCTCCTAGTCATCGTACCTAAATGGAGTAGGGTCTACTACCTTAACTCAAGTAAGACAAAGGATTATAATTTCACTGAAATCATCAAGGCCTTAAATATGGCTTGGGGACCATATGTGGAAAAGGGTGGTAGGTACAAGGAGGGCAAGGACGAACTTTATCATGACACCAATTTCGCATGCGCACAACAAATCGGGGACCAGTGCGGTTTCCACGTGTGCCACAATATGTCGACACTTCTGAGAGAGGTCAAAAATTTCGACCCTGAGGTTGTTGCTAATGGCAAATTCAAACATTTCAATACCAAATATTAATCTTATAAACGTGCTAACTTATGTATTATTGAACAGAAAGGTAGAGCTGGCTGGAAGGTTTCACCCATCAACCCTCCTGCTATCAGAGGCGAACTGTGCGCCTTCATTCTCGCCGAAATAATGAACAAGAAAGGACGTTTTCACGTGTAATAGACGATTGAACTGGGCTACTTGTGATGTCGTGAACAAAACAGTTATCCAATTTTCTGTGATATAAAAATAGTTGTTTCTATGGTTCTGTGGTACGGTATGCTATGTAATTTACTTTCACTAGATGGATATGGTCACCTGTGTATATTTTCTTAAAAAAAAGATTTAAAACTGATTTGGAACATTACCTCTTTACTACTCCCTCCATTTTCAAATTATTTGTCGTTTTTTATGACATGCGTATTTTGCGTTGCCCTGTTGTGTCGTTCATTTGGATGGACTTAAATGACCAGTGATGAATAAGAACATATTATCTACACTTGTCCATTTTTAGATTTTATTGTTGGTTGTCTTATGCATAAGAACAAACTATCTACACTTGTCCTTTTTCTGGATGCTTAAGAACAGACTATCTACACTTGGTCTTATGCATAAGAACATATTATGTGCACTTGTTTTTTTGGGACACTTGCTTCTCCTTCTGTCTTAGCTGATTCCCTCTGTTTTTTTGTCCTTGATGCAAATGATACTAATTGATGCAGAATGCTTGAACAGAACAGAACTGAGGCCATAGTGGATCTGAAATGTAATGCTTTTTGGGTGATTTTGGGGGAAATGGGATGCAAATGATGAATGAATTGATGAATGAATTGATGAATTGATGAATGCATGTGATATTGGCGCTGGCTGGCATGTATCTGTGATCTTTCTGTTTTTCAGAGGGCATGGCTAGCAAATCCTGAGGCTAGCCAATATTTAGTATTTATTTTTTTCGGGATTTAACACATCAGTGACGGGTCATAAAAAAAAGACGTCACAGGTAATCATCCTGTGACGGATTCGTAAACCGCGGCCGTCAGAGCTGACTCTCCTGTGACGGGCCTTTACTTTCTTGCCCGTCACAGGTAGCCCAGCTGTGACGGATTCTAACTACCGGAGACTAATACCTCTGACGGCCTTTTGTTTATGTGTCCGTCAGAGATGAGACACCTGTGACGGGTTCTAACTGGTCCTAAGCTAACGGGGACCAACACCTCTGACGGACGTCTATTTATTTTCCCGTCAGAGATGTGTGTCACCTCTGACGGCCGGCCACCCGTCAAAGGTGACAGGACTCACCAGTGACCACTGATCACTGACCAAGCCCAAATCCGTCAAAGGTGCGGATTTGGGCCCGTCACAGGTGACCTTATCCAGTGTAGTGACTATTATTAGTGGAGTGGATTTATCACATATCTATGGAGTGAGTTATCACTCCACAACCAATACCTCCTGTATGTTAAATTTGACCTTGTGTATGTTTATAAAATAATTTATCACATATTAATCTATCTTGTTAAAATTTTTATAAACGTTCAAATGTGGTCCTCTCGAGAGTTTAAAATAGCTTTCCCCATTCATTGCACTCGTACAAGTATCCAAACGCTCGACTCGAATTAGTTCCTGCACAGCATGTATGTGTGTACGTGCGACACCGCACGTACGTTAATTAGATGCGGCGACGCCTTCGCCGTCGTCGCACTCCTCGTCCGTCTTGATGACGACCGGGTTGCGCCGGAGCCCCTCCGGGAAGAACCGCCTCGCGCCGGTGGCGTCGAGGACCCTCTTGCTGAGCGGCGCCTGCTGGCCTCCGGCCGTCTTGGTGTTGTACATCGCGTAGGACAGCCAGCTCACGATCTCGGGCGCGAGGCACGCGACCAGCTGCAGCGGCCGGTACATGGACGGCCACGTCACGTACCGGTCGCCCCTCCGGATGCCGTCCACGGCGACCCTGCACATGGCGCCCACGCTGCCCACCGGGAACACCCCGATCTGCACCTGCAATTCCATCGACCAAAACAATGTTAATATTTACAGTGGAGATGGCTGGAAGAATGTGTTTTTGTTGGCAGCTTACGTCTCTGGCCTCCTCGTCGACGACGAGAACTCCGTCTTTCTGGACAGCCTTGCCCATGGTCATCTCGGACTCGACGTAGCCGTGGGTGAGGATGGTGACGCCGACCTCCGAGCCGAGCTCCGCTCTCAGTGTCTCGTAGAACCTCAGCACCGCCGCTTTGGACGCCTGTAAAAAGAGGGAGAGAGCTAGACATGGCTGATCAATGACAGCTTGAAGATCGATGGAGAGAAGGCACAAAAACTGTATGATTATGTTTTAAATTTGTGGCGTTATGTTAATCTGGTCATGTACGTTGTAGAAGCTCATCCTTGAGGTGGCCACCGTTCCTGCCGCGGAGGAGCAGACGACGAGCTTTCCCCTGCTCGCCTTGAGGTGCGGCAGCGCGTAGTACGTCGGGTACACGGCGCCCCAGAAATTCACATCCTGAAATTAGTGTAAACAATGTTTAATTTGTTATTACAAGCTTCAAAGTAGCTAGTACACGATACATGCGCACGTTGTTTAATTTCATAATTTGTTATGAACTTGTTTTTACCATGATCGTGGTGAACGCGGTTATGTTGGTGATTTCATCGAAAGGGCAGGTGGACCAGATCCCGGCATTGGCGACCAGATGATTCACTGCATGCAGCACACACTACATATGAATAATCAAGAAGACAAGAAGATACAAGAAAAACGTCCAGTTAATTGCAGGTGTACAGTACATTTGCCGTAGTGCGCGATGGTCTCCTCGACGGCGCGCCTCGACTGGCCGGCGTCGGAGACGTCGGCGTGGAGGACGAGGACGTCCGGCGCGCCGCGCTCGCGGGCAGCCGCCGCGACGGTCTTGAGCGCCTGCTTCCTCCGTGCCACCAGAGCGAGAAACGCCCCTTTCCTCGCATACTGGTAGGCGAGTTCCTGCATGCAGGCAAAGCGTGAATACTCTCTACATTCATCTTCCGCTGTACGTACACTGTATGCCGATAAAAACGAACACTGTTTCTCGTTTACAAACATGTAGTCCATCGCAAAAGCTGCAATTGGATCTTAAGCTCACTTTTAGACTCGTTTAGCTTTTACAATTTCCTCATTTACCATGAATACCATTTTCAAACAGCTAAACGTACTTTTTAAAAAAATCTATATAAAAGTTTTTCTTAAAAAAATCAAATAAATTTATTATTTTAAATTTATAATAATTAATACTCTAATAAGTTATTTTGGTTTACATGCAACAGAAAACCTATAGCCTAATTTACTTTCAAACTAAGCCCTTATATCCTATTTGAGAGAGCTTATCTTTTTCTTAAAAATAGATTAAAATTCGGCAGCTACATCCGAAAGGACGTACATAGTCAATTTGAGAGAATTTTTACTAGCTGTATCCTAGTACCATCTCTATTTCCTACGAGAGAAAATCCAATAAATACCATTGACAAGTGATTTGTTATAAAAAATATCATCGAAAAACATAATATTTAGGAAATTTTATCGTACGAGTTAACTTGTCCTAAAACTTCCATCACCGTTAGCATTTCCTCCATTTCACTCCGTCAGCCTACATTGCTCTTAGGTGGATTGTACCGTACAACATGAGAGTATAAATTCCCGCACAAACAACACACTATACTCTTGAGATTAATTAGATGATTTGATGGACAGTACCAGTTCAATTAATCGATCATCAGCAGTGAACATCGCCGGCTCGGAAGCACGGGCGGCACGACGCGGCGACGACCGCCGTACAACGTCATCGACCACCACGCCGCTGTCCTGTAGTCCTGTCCGAGCCAACCCCGGCGATACGTATTCGACAGCGACGGCAGCCACCACAGGGGTGGTAATAGGCCAGGTCCATATGGGTCATTTTATAATTCATCTTAGTCTTTTAAATTTTTTCTCAAAAATCTATTAAATCTAAATTTAATATTTTTTATCAACCTTTATATTTTGTAGGTTAAAATATTGGGTTCATTATCATCTCTTCCCACAGCTGCCGCCTCATTGCTCTTGTGTCCTCGCTCACCAATAGCGGTGACGACGGCACCGGCTACCTCTTTGGCACAATGCTCATCGACAAGTCCAGGTCTAGTGGCGCGTTGCTGTCAACACCTCCCGTAAAACTCGCCGGCGCGTCGCCGCCACTGCACAGGACACACGCAGCTGCAGCCGCAGTAGCCAGGAGCAGCAGCTAGAGCGCGCACGCTCTCTCTCTCTCCTTACTCATTCATGGAACCAAGGGTATTTTGGCTTTTTTTTAAAAAAAATAATGGGGCTAACAGACAAATAACCAACATCGATGGTATTTCTGAGATAAAATCGTTTGTATGATTGCATTTTCTAAAACTTTGACTCGTCGATGATATTTTTTAGAATAAAAAGTTTGTCAATGGTATTTTATGAATTTTTTCTACATATAAACTTACTTGGTATAGAATCAACAATTAAATAGTTGCCAAAAGATTGTAGCTTCTTTGTATTTTCAGCAGTTGGATACTTACCTGCTGTTTCCCTTTCAGAATTTTCAGCTCCTGTTTTTTTTTAAAAAAGAAGAAGCTGCAATTGGATCTTAGACCCTATTACCAGTTGCAAAAATACGTGTTTTCAAAGACTTCTAGGGTGAGCTTAAATAAATCCTCTAATTAATCCATTTATGACTTGACGTTTCTTAGGGTGTATTCGGAAGAAAGGGTTGAGAACCTTTTCGTCGGCACACAAAACGAAATATGTATTATTGCATGATTAATTAAGTATTAGCTATTTTTTTTAAAAATAATTAATATGATTTTTTAAAACAACTTCATATAGAATTTTTTTTTTAAAAAAAAACACACCGTTTAGTAGTTTGAAAAATATGCGCGTGAAAAACGAAAAAGATGAGGTAGGAAAGTTGAAAAAAGAACACAGCCTAGTGTTTGGTGAGCCTAGTCTGGGTGTTTCGTGAGTTATTATGAAGTCAAGAAGGGGGGCAGGTCAACTCTATGCTCTTTAGGGCAGAAACAATCCTTGTTATTTTCATGTGGTTTAAAATTCAAATAGTTACAAAAACATTTAAAAGTTTGGACAAACTAGACTGTGACATGTCTCTTCACAAATATGAAATTAAATTTGAAAATATACAGTTTATTTATTTTTTTTCTCAGAAATATTCGGGATGCAATTTTGTTGGCACAAATATACCATCGATATCGCTAAAACGTTGCCCGAAAATGACAAGGACGTGACGACGTAGACGGTCTCACATGACGAAAGCACGAGACCGCGGCGAGGGTGCGAGACCACGTAAGGGTGATCAACATATGGAAACAAAATAGGGGAAGTTGTACACTTTTACCACTTCCAACAGTTTGATTCAACGAATTGGCATTGATGAATGCAAGTTCTATGAAATGATATGGCACAAGCGTTTTTCTGTCCTTTTGCCATCACCCATAAGGGCGTGAAAATTCATGTCAAAATTGAGGCAAAATTTATATTGAGCTTGTGTTTGCCCTCAATTTTTTGACTGACAATGTGAAAATTCATGTCAAACTAGAGGCAAAAACTCATGCTTGATGGTAAACCAAAATCACAGTCCTTAGAAAAATAGGGGCACATCTGCAAGCGCATAGATGTTTTTGGCACTGTTAATTAAGTCCTCTTGACAGAGCAGGGAGAACACAAACTTCAGTTCAGAAAAGTAAGAGCAAACCAATGAAGTTGGAAAATTAGGTGTAAAATCACCACTAGAGTTGAGAACAAGGTTAAGAATGCAGTTTCCCCTCATGTTTGCCATATAATTGAAATTTATCCAACATATTTGCCATGTCATTGAAGTTTTAATATTTTATAATCCGTTCATATGGATTGACGACTAGCATATATAAATTCAATATGATTTAATTTTTCAAGTAGAGAAAAGTTCACACGTAACTAATTCAGCATATACTAGTACTACAAACATTGTTATTTTTTGAATTAAAATTAGTTAGCACTCTAAGAAATTGCAGCGAAATGGTACTTCCTTCTTCTTAAAATATAGTAAAATAAGATTATTTCAGATTTATTGTATTACCCTATGTCTAATATTGTTATTATAGATATGTTATTATATTTAAGGATGGATTGATGGACGGACAGAGTAGATTGGTTGGGAGTTCAACTCAAAATTGGTCTTAGGAGCTGACCGATGGACTGACAAAAACCACGGCCCGGCGCCCACAGGGAAGTACTTACTTCATTTCATATGAGTTGTCGCTTTGACTTTTTACTTGTAACGTTTGACCATTCGTCTTATTTGAAAAATTAATACAAATATAAAAAAGAATTATACATATTTAAAGAATTTTTGATAATAAAGCAAGTCACAAAAAAAATAAATAATAATTCTATAATTTTTTGAATAAAACAAATAATCAAACTTTATAAAAAAAACATAAAACGACGAGTATTTTAGGACGGAGGTAGTAACTAAAAGAAACGAAGGCCACATCAAATAGCTATCTACGGTGTGTGTTCATCTTTCTACGATAGGAATGGCCACTAGACAACACTGTACATCTGGCACGTTGTGATGGGAAAAACTAGAACGGCTACGTGCTCATAACTGGTAGTTAACTTCAATTCACTACTATCACAGTCTATAAATTTTAGCCAATATATATATTGATTAACAATTACCTACTCAATTACCGCGGGGAGATAGTTAATTAGATTACCTCGCCGATGCCGGAGGAGGCGCCGGTGATAAGGACGACCTTCCCTCTGAGCTCCTCTCTCCTCAACGGCTTCACGAACGTCCACAAGAACAGCTTGACGGGTACAGACAGTGGGATGTACACCAACACCACCAGCGCGGCGACGACGTGCATCAGCACGCTGTGGATCGCGAGGTAAAGACGACCCATCTTTGTTTGCTATAGCTAGCGTGGGTGAGAGAGATAGGGAGAGATTTGTGCTCGTCTGTGGCTTATGGATATGAACCAACGGGGGTATAGTAGCAGCTGGTGGGTAGCGGTATTGGTGCGTCGACTTGAGGTTTGATATACTATGGTAGCCATCCAAATTGCTTAATTACCTAAATGAGTACCACAATGGTATAATCTACTCCAGCTTATACTATCGATAATGTGCCTTGTCTCATGTGCTTGCGTGTTGGGGTAAAATAGTACTACATAGACAGGTCATGCATGACTCGAGAGTCATTTTTTTATATATTGGGCAAATAAGTCATAATTCAAGACAAGTGTCTTAAAAATATGTCACATTTTTTTCAAAAACAAAACTTTCAAGTATAATTATAATGTAATTACATTATAAAAATACAATGATTATACTATAACACAAACTTTAAAAAAAATGTGTGTGCCGCTTGGTTGGCTCCTGTAACATCCCAGGATTCGACAATCCTGAGATGTTACAGCTATCCTTCAGTCAACGACATCACCTCTCCTTCCTCCCCTACACTCGCTCTCTCCCCTCATCTCTTCTTTCCGATTTGGCAAAGGACGATGCACGATAGCGGCGACGCTTCAACCTCTACATGGCACTCCGGCCCTCTCCTAGCGAACTAGAGAGTGAGAGCGATAAGCGGCGAGGTCTGGCGCTGTGACCGATTGGGATCGAGTGACATTGTCTAGGAGGTAGAGGTCATAGATGTGTTCGCGCGCGCTACAAAGGAGATGGGGGAAATGTGGGACGACACGCATGGCGAGCACCTCCTTGAGCTCTCTTCTCGCCATCCTCGATGAGCTCCTGTGCCGCCGCGATCTCCTTGAGCTCCCCTATCATCAGCTTGTTGACCTCCTGGACTCCCACAGCCTCTCGAAGCTCCTAGGGTGCAGTTGTCGGTGAGCTCGAGCTTCTTCGAGTGGGGCTTTGGCGAGCACACCTCCCCTGTAGATCTAGAAGGAGGCTCAACAAAGAAGGAAGCTAGTTCGCTACCTCATTTGTCATCGCCGCCACGTGCTTGAGGAGGACCATCTCCACCTGTTACCACTAGCTTGGATCCTCGTTGTGCGTCATCTCTTAGCACATAGCTCTCAACTGTCTTCATAGGGAGAAAAGAGAGGAGAGGATGAAGAGAGAGAAAAGGAGGATAGAGAAAGAAGGTGAGGTGGTCACGTACGTATGGATCTAATATAGGATTCCAATGTATTTTTTATTTTCTTTTTACTGATTAGGTTGTCACATCAGTCAAACCGTTGAGGGATTTAATTTGTATTGGTTTTAAAAGTTGAAAGATGATCTATACCTGATTTTATAGTTAAAAAATACGAATAAAACTTAACCCACACAAAGGACCTAATGGACATTTTTTTCTTTTATTATCAATTCAGCCTAACACGTAATGGGCTGGTCCGGACCCTAGACGAACCCTGCGCCCAATGACTAGTACTCCATGCTACTGTCACTGGTACCAATAATATTATGAGTACCGGTTCTATTAGTACTGGAATCCATGAATTTAATACTTCAAATTTAAACTTTGTGATACAACCTCTCTCCATTCTAAAATAAACTTTTTTACACATCCCACGCATATACCAATAGAAAGTCAAAAGGACTAGAAGGCCTTCCAGGTTAACAAATCCTAATGTAATGTAATTGTCCTCCACTTTAACAAATCCTAATATAATTTTCCCGCGCTTTAACAATTTTCAATATATTAATTCCGCATTTTCACAAATTTTAGTGTAATGATTATTGAAAAGATAATGTTATTTTGTGACAAATAAGATAATGAAAAATAAAGTTTTATATGGAGCTTTACACATAAGGAAACAAAAAAATGGTTTTATTTTGAAGACAAGACAACTTTAGTGCAAGTTTGGAGGCATCTTTTTAAGAATACTCTCCCATGTAGATAGAGACATTTTCAAGCTTAGATCCCTTTTCTTTAAATTTTACATTTTATTCTTTTAATTAATAAAATCCTCAACTGTAGCCTCCCCTTTGTGTTTCGGTTAAAAAAAAGTCTTCCGTTGGCCATGACAGGATTTTCTATGACATGTATTTGTGCTCGTGCAGTGTCGGAATATATATAGTATTATGGTAGTCCCTTCATTTCATATTATAAGTCACATTGACTTTTTTTTAAAAGCTTTTTAGTTTTACTAAATTTATAAAAATATTTAGCAACATTTATAACACCAAATTAGTTTCATTAAATTTAATATTGAATATATTTTGATAATATGTTTGTTTTGTATTAAAAATATTACAATATTTTTTCATAAGCTTGATCAAACTTAACAGAGGCAGTACGCACTAAAAGTCTAAAATGCTTCATGGATTCAATGTTCTGAAGATGAGTTCATGAAATCAGTTATCCTTATCCTTGTACAGGGTTACTGTAGCCTGTTTAGGTCATAGAGCAAACTAAGGCCCGCTACTGTTCAGCTATTTGGGCCTATTCTACCAGGATTTCTTTCTCGCGCGGCTGCACCACGAGCATAACTCGCGTGCACCAGTTCAGCACACGCGTCAGTACGTCACGGCTCCGTCCATCCAGCAGGCGCACGGACCTACACCCCAACCGCGAGCGCGCACGTGTCACGTAATTAGCCCTGAGCTTATTCTTAATGATTTTCTTAAAATATAATAATAAACAAACAGATGATTAAAGTTTGAAAATATGGATTGAAAATTTTCATTTTTACTTTCAGATTGGGATGAAAGTATCAAAAATTTGAATGGAAAGTTCCAAATTTTGGATAGAGTCTCTTTAATTTTTTAATTGAAAGTTTCAATTTTTTGGTAGTTTTTTTTTAAGAAAAGTGAGTTGAAAGTTTTGAAAATTGAGTTTGAAATGTTTGGAATTTGAGTTAAAAATTTTAAATTTTAGTTGAAAGTTTCAATTTTTAAGTTGAAAGTTTCCAAATTTGGGTTGAAAGTTTTCAACTTTGAGTTAAAAATTTTGAATTTTTAGTTGAAAGTTTTCAAATTTGGATTGAAAGTTTTCAACTTTGAGTTAAAAATTTTGAATTTTCAGTTGAAAGTTTTCAAATTTGGGTTAAAAGTTTTCAAATTTGGATTGTAAGTTTTCGACTTTGAGTTAAAAATTTTGAATTTTCAGTTGAAAGTTTTCAAATTTGGGTTAAAAGTTTTCAAATTTGGATTGTAAGTTTTCGACTTTGAGTTAAAAATTTTGAATTTTTAGTTGACAGTTTCCAAATTTGGGTTGAAAGTTTTTAATTCTGGATTGAAAATTTTCAAATTTAAATTGAAAGTTCTGAAAGCTCATCTGAAAATTTTATATATTTGTTAATATTTTAATTTTAATTAACACTTCCCATTGAACAAGAGCTAACAAAATTAAAAAGAAAAAGAAAAAAGAGCTAATGCAGAAAATAATTGCCGTCACTGTGTGGGACTCCGCTTAAGAGTCAACATCTCGCGAGTAGATGGCGTAGGCTCTTGGTTTTTGCGCGACTTAATTAGATATCACGTTTGCGCTAATTAGCCACACCCCTATTCTACATATCTACACATTGATTCTCGCAAATAAAAAATAAAAAGGTCCACATCAAGACTGGCATGTTATGAATTTTTTTTGCGAACGCGCAAAAGGATTGCACGTCAATATATTAGAAGAAACAAAGTTTTGGTTACACAACACAAATGGCTAGAAAGCCATTGCTGAGGGACTGGAACCAAAAAAAAGGAACACCAGAAAACAAAAAGAGACTTAAAGAAAAACTACTAGAGGAAAAATAAAAAAAAACTCCTAAGACGAGGGAGAGCGTAGGCGAAGCCCCACTAAATTCCTAGGAAGTCCCCAAACACAGCAGCGCCAGCAAATGACCACAAATGGCCTTCCTGAAGGATTCTGAAAACGACGAGAGCGAGAAGTCGAAGACCCTGGAATTCTGCTCCTTTCATAGTTGCCAAGATACCAGGAGGACAAGGGAGTCGAAACTCTTGCAAAGATGCTCTGGTAGGTGGGCCCTCATAAACGGCAACCAAACCTGAAGGGAGCAGCCACAGGAAGGGCCAAGGTTAGACCAGCCAAGAGGAGAGAGGACGTGGTGCCAGATCTGGCGAGCGAAAACACAATCAAAGAGGATGTGGTTTGCCGTTTCCAGTTCTTCGGCACAGAGAGGGCAGGCCGAATGGCTGTCAATACCACGTTTTGGAAGAAGATCAGCCATCCAGCAGCGCTTCTAGAAAGCAAGCCAAAGAAAAAGCTTGCATTTAGCATGCCCTTTAGCTTGCCAGAGAAGATCAGGGCAAGCGAAGGAGTGCTGGCCAAGGAAGAAAGCCTGGTAAGTCGAGCGAGCCGAGTAACGCTGGTCACTCGTCCAATGCCAGACAAGACGGTCCTCAGTACCCGAAGAGAGTTGAATAGGAAGCACCGCACCCCAGAGCACAAGGAATTGAGAGATGACAGGAACCGTGAGAGCGCCACGGATATCCCTTACCACCCAAGAGTTGTCCGCAAGAGCCGAGGCGACCGAGCAAGAAGCCCGTAAACGCGGTGGCATAGCAAAGAGGAGGTCAGGAGCTAGAGAGGCCACCTAGCGACCTTGGATCCACTGGTTAGTCCAGAAAAGAGTCAACGTGCCATTCCCAGGCATGACGAAAGTGGAAGCCGCAAACATGTCGAAGACATTCTATTCGAGGAGGGGCCTTCAGATCAGCCCAATATGGGTGGCCTGAACGCTGAAGCCAGACCCCACGGAGGCGAAGAGCAAAGCCCATTGTCCTCAAGTCTGCAATACCCAGGTCGTCGATAGCTCTGGAACGGCAGACATTCGTCCAGGACACAAGGCATCATCCTCCTTGAACCGAGTCTATACCCGTCCACAGGAAGGCGTCGCATTTCTTGTCTATGGCCTTGATCACCTAGCCTGGTAGATCGATTGCCATAGACACATGGACCGGGATAGTGGAGAGCACGGACTGGACCAAAATAGAACGACCAGCTAGAGTGGTAAGTCGACTCTTCCAAGGAGGAAGCCGATAAGAGACTTTGTCGACGATCAGTTGCAGGGCTGCTTTCGACAGTTTATGAACTGACAACGGAATGCCGAGGTAGGTGCAAGGGAAGTCAGAGACGGAGCAGGGGAAGGAACTTTGGACCAGTTCAAGGTCTTCGGCTGAAGAATGGATCGGGGTGATCGAGCACTTAACAAAATTGGTGCATAGCCCGGAGGCTGAGCCAAAGACAAAGAGCATGCCTCAGATGAACTCCAGATCCTGCTGGACGGGGGAGAGGAAAAGGACCAGATCATCGGCATAGAAAGAAGCATGATGTCGTAAAGCACAGTCATTGAGGGGAAAGAAACCACCCAAGTCAGAGGCCTTGTAGATCATTGCATTGAGCACATCCATGACAAGGAGGAAGAGCATGGGATAAAGTGAGTCGCCTAGACAAAGGCCCCTTCGGTGAAGGAAGCGAGGGCTAGGCAACCTGTTGACCAAAACCCACGAGGAGGAGCAACACAGGATCAGGGAGATCCAATCATGCCACCGGCTGTTGAACCCAAGGTGGGCAAGCACCTCGAGGAGGAAAGGCCAGCTAACTATGTCAAAGGCCTTTGCAATGTCCACTTTGAGGAGTAGATGGGGCGTGCGCCTAACATGGAGTGCCCTGGCCGCTAGCTGGACATAGCGAAAGTTGTCGTGGAGTGAGCGACCTTTGACAAAACCACTCTGGTTGACCGCCACTGGCCTATCGGGGTGGAGAGAGAGGCAAGAAGCCAGAATCTTAGAGAACAGCTTGCCAAAACTGTGGATGA
Organism: Oryza officinalis; assembly: GCA_008326285.1. Taxonomy (NCBI): domain Eukaryota; kingdom Viridiplantae; phylum Streptophyta; class Magnoliopsida; order Poales; family Poaceae; genus Oryza; species Oryza officinalis. The sequence continues at coordinate 33,860,195 of BDMV01000002.1, read as the reverse complement.
GGCTTATCGGACAGAAATCCTAAACTTCGACGGCCTCATCTTTCTTCGGCAAGAGGGAGATAAGGGCATTGTTGAGGGAAATGAAGCCCTGGATGTTTGTCAGAAAGAGGGTGTTGAGGGTAGCCAGGATTTCTGCTTTGATCACCGGCCAGCAAGTCTTAAAGAAACGTCCTGTGAATCCATCCGAGCCCAGCCCCTTATCAGACGGCAACGGCTTGATTACTGCCCACACCTCATCCTCGGAGAAGGTGTTGTCCAGGCCAGGAAGCTCCATTGGACGGAGCCCAAGAGAGTGAAAGTCGAGACAAAAGTCCCGCTCGACACACGTCCCCATAACACCACTAAAGTGAGAAGAGACAAGCTCCTGTAGCTCGTCATGCGAGACGACCAACCGGTCACCATTGCGAAGGCGCGTGATGCGGTTCTTCCACCGCCGGGCCCTAGTGTGGAGATGGAAGAACTTAGTGTTGGCATCACCCTCCTTGAGCCAGACGTGGCACGCAATGGTGCACTCGAGTGAAGCAAGACCGAGGTACTCAGCTTGAGGTCACACCTCAACCACAACTCCAAAGGAGAGAGAAGGCAGGACTCTTTTGCAACCTCGAGCCAGAAGATAAGCTCCTTAGCCATCAGCAACTACAGACGGACACTACCCATGTGTTGATCATTCCAGCTCTGCAAATGCTTAGCCATGTTAGAGAAACACCAAGCAAGCACTGCCAGAGGTGGGGGGGGAGATGGGCCGGCGGCTGCCACGCGTCCTGCACAACTTGGAGGAAGTCGTAGAATTTAGGCCATATCGCTTTGAAGCAAAAGCGATGCGCTTTTGAGGAGGAGAGACAAGAGTAGAGAAGAAGAGCACAGTGATCAGAAGCAACGAAGGAGGCCGCTTGGAGGAGACAAGAGGAGAAGAGCTCCTCCCAATCCACGGAGAAGAAGACATGGTTAAGCTTGACATGCATGGGAAATCACGCTCGTTGCTCCAAGTGAAGCAATGACCATGGAGAGAGAATTCCCGAAGATCCAGCTCATCAATCAACCGATGAAAGTGGCCCATCATGTGATGATTGAGGTTCAACTTGTTCGTGTCTCAGGCCTCAAGAATTAGATTGAAATCACCCGCGATAGCCCATGGCCCTATGCGAGAAGAACGCAACGACTGGAGCTCATCCAGAAACCAAAGCTTCTCCACTTCCTTCTGTGGAAAATAGACGATAGAGAGCCACCAGGAGGTATCGTCAAAGTGGTGCCGCACCAACGCTATTAGAGAGAACTCAGCACAGTGAAAGTCGAAGATAGACCAGACAGCAGTCCACTAAGCAAGCAATACATCCCACTCCAATCGATCGTAGGCATAAACGAGTAATCAAAGTCTAGACCTAGCATTTCCAAAATAATTCGAGGCGACATTACATCCATTTTGGTCTCCTCCAGGCAGAGTAGAGAGACATGCTCATCACGGACTACATCACGAACAGTATCCCAGCGGGCGAGCAATTTCATACCCCGCACGTTCCACACCAAAATATTCTCATTGCATGATCCCATCGAAGAGGAACCACGCAGAGAAAGCTAGAGAGGAGGTGATCAGCCGTAGGTGGACAACAGCTTGGCAACCTCTTCCGGAGGCAGGGAGCTGGAAAAGAGCGATGACAGAATGATGACGGGCTCCTGAGAGAGGGGCTGGTCAAAGAGGGCGTTGCAGGCTACAAACACCTCGGCTGGGACAGGACCCTCCTTCGGCAAATGCCTAAGCTTGCGCATAAGGTTGTGCTGCATCCACGAGACCGTGTGGCAAGGACCTGCGAGCGCCAACTTGGCCGCAATCCTTTTGATGTGCTTCAGTGCTACCCCCACGTTGGTGACGGCAGGTGCCGGAGGCAGGGGTGGTAGAAGCAGCGATGGAGGCAAGGGCCTAGAGCAGCTGGCGAGAAAAGCGCGCAGAGAGTAAGCCATCGGCCGGCCGGCAAAGTCGAGAACGACCACTGGAACATCAAAAAGGACCTCATCCTTGCAGCCGAACGAGACAAGTCAGCAGCTGGGGCCAAGATGTGCCTAGCCAAGGCGGCGGCCACACCAGTGCACACTGCCAACTCCGTCATGGTCGCCGTGTCGTCACCGTCAGCCGGCATGGAAATAAACAAAGCAACAATACTTCTCGTGATTAAATTAAGACCCATATATATTTTTGCAAATAAAAAGCATATAGACACCACTCTTTGTATGTCATTCAATCTATATACCTATATATAATCTATATCTATACCTAATAAAAAAATACGTAAGACTTCTGGTAGAATTTTTGGTCCGTCGTCCTGTCCACACATGCGCTCGCGCTGTCCGATTCCGTCACCCAATGTCGAGCGCTTTTCTTCCGCATCCCGCGTAAACCATGCAAGGCACGCAAACCGCAAGCGATCAAACCCTTAAGCGAAGTATGAAACCCCCATTTCAAAAGTTCCCAAATTAGAACTCTAAAATTTATAATTAAGATGATGAAAAACACCAAATCACGCTTAAAAACCTTTTTTTCATCCTTTGTCACAGTTTGGATACCCCGTCCATGCCAATGTGATACGGAAACAGAAAACCAAAATCAACACGAAAGGAAGTTGGATGCGGATTCGATTTGGACTCAAAATCGAATGAAATTAACCAAATAAATACAACAAGAATTTCACGGGACTGCCACAACAAGCAATCGAACAAGACAGAGCAATCGGTTAGATCTGACCTAATTTCATGGAGGCGGCTTTCCTCGTCGGCGCCGTGGACGAGGCTCTGTCGTTGGAGCCCCGTCGAAGCGCACCCGTGCCATGGGATTTGCCGCCTGCACCCGTCGGATTTGCGCCCTAGGTCGCCACCGTAGCCACCTACCCCGAGCCGACGCCGGATCCACTGCCCGCGACCCAAGCCGCCGCTAGATCATCCGCCCGTAGCCCGCGATTGAGCTCCACCTCCTGTGGTTGACCCCACCGTCCCGAGCTTCACTGCCGGTACCGCCGCCCGCAAACTAAGCTCCGCCGGATCCACCGCTCGTAGCCCGCGACCAAGCTGCACCTCCTGTGGCTTGACCCCACCGACTTGAGCTTCGCCGCTGGTACCGCCACGCGTGACGCGAGGTCCGTCGCTGCCCACGCCCCGAGCCAATGCCGGATCCGCCGCTTGCGAACCGAGCCACCACTGGATCCGCTGCCCGCAGCCCACAACTAAGCTTCATGTAACATACCAAAAATTTGAATTTCAAATTTTGCATCTAAAATTGTTAAAAACGTTTCTTCTCAAATAGAAATCGTAAAATTTTCCATCTAAGACCTAGATAAGTCTAATATAGCTAGTGCACTTAACAAAAAATTACGAGCAATTTAAAACTTTTTCTCTTCTAATCTAAAATGAAAATAAAACATAGTGAGTGCTTGCATTGGCATAATGTATTGAGTATGACTTGAGTCATTTTTGTGTTTTTTTATCTTAATTGCATTTCATAATAGGTCTCATGAGCCTTTACATGAATTGGAAGCAAATAATTAAATTGAAAAGACCAAATGTCAAATATTGAAGATGTTTTCCTAAAACTCAAACAACATCACCTATGTTAAACTCCATCATCTAATTTAACAAAACTCATCTGAAAAATATATCATGAGCATGGAAGTGTGTAAACACATTAATTCACATATGTTAAAATTTTACCTTAAGTATCACTTAATGCTTTCACTCAACCTAATACAAATATAAATACGTAAGAATTTTTATTAGATTGAGTATGATGGAATGGAAATCAAGCCTAACAACATCATCTTAGGTCAAGTATAACTTAAGTATAATTTTACAATCACTTAGTTGCATTCCTATAGTAGTAACATATATATAATGTTAAGCTTGGTGAATTTATAAAAATAATTGGTCCAACATTAAATCATTCAAAAATTCAAAAAACTATTTAACATGTACAACTAACTGAAATTTGGCTAAATTTTATCACACATCTTGGTACCTCAATAAATAATCTAAAGCAGCAAAATCTGGAAATTACAGATTTTATTTAACCTACTTTGCAACTCTCTCAAAAATCAACCATAAATTATTTTAGGGTGAAACCTTGTCCAACATGTGCACCAAATATCCCTCAACCACATGTGCGCTGTTCATATTTTAATTCCTAAAGCATGAGGCCGAAATCAATACACAAAGAGGAGTAAACAGTGCAGCTCACAGACTTGGACTCTTAGAGTGGTTTTCTTCATCTCTCCTCACTCTTCTTCACTGCCATGTGGGCCCCACTGTCTCCCAGGCCCACCTGCCAGCGCCACAGCTCGCCCTCTACTCCAGGAACATGTGACACGCGCCAGGACACCAGTCAACCGCGACTAGCTCGCCTCCACCAACACCACCGAGCAAAACTCCAAGTCCTACCTCTCTCTATCAGAGAGTGAATTTTAAACTTTCGGAGGGACATCCCCTTATTACTTGCAAGTCACTTAAATAGTTATGAAAAAAATTTAAAAAAATTAAGAAGATATATAAATATGTGATATATCACTTCACAAATATGTAACTTAAAATTCAACTTCTATACGTCACAACGAAAAAATAAATTTAACTGTAAATATACGTTAACTAGTTATAGTTTAATTTGTTTTTTCGTTGCAACATGTAGAAGTTGAATTTTAAGTTGACTGTTTGTGGAGTGATATATCATATATTAATACATCTTGTCAAATTTTTTTATAATTATTTGGATGACATACAAGCAACGAGGAAACATCTCCTCGAAAGTTTAAAATAGTTTCCCCTCTCTGTCACCCTCATTTGCATCGCCCAACCTCCCTCTCCACTCTAGTGCTGAGCCAACCAAGGGAGAGAGCTCAGGCTGCTCCCTTCTCCCTCATCAGCACCACCCGCCGTGAAGAAGACGATGGCCTCATTCATCGATGAGCTGCGGTCATCTCCACTTCTCTCACGTTCCTTAACCTCCTCTTGATACCGGTTCCATTTCCACTAATTTTATCCCATTTCATGCAGCGGATGATCGGGAACGCTGCCATGCCGACGACACTCGGGAGCGTGGATCACATCAAGCCGAGCCGTTGCGCCGTCAGCACTGCCTCGACCTCCTCTCCAAAACCCCTAAAGAATCTTGGCCGGAGACGCAGCAAGTAGGGAGATCGAGTTCGTCTCCTCCAACTCTGCCTTTGCGCTTTCGCCGTCGTTTTCTGTCAAACCAAACCAGTGAGTTTTTCGTCGATTGCTAGTAGTAGTAGCACCTTTGGATGATGTTCCACCTGCTGCATGTGATTATTTTAGCATGCATGCTGCAGATCAAGACGTCGCCGTGAACCCGGAGTTCTTTTCCGCCGCTGAATCGTTCCGCATGCAACCGCCATTGTCCGAACCACACCAACAACGAACAAGCCTCGGTGAGTACCAGGAACCCTGCAAGCACACATGCATGCACTAGTTTACCCAAAACTGAGTAGTAACTCGCTTAGCGCATGCATGCCAAAAACCACCACCGCTAAATCTCGCTGCCGGCAAGATTCCGGGTACCACTAGCCGCACGAGAGCCACCTATGGATGCATAAGAATCATGCACACATTTTTTGATTTTGGCCACGACGTGTGAATCACCTCCGTTCGCTGCCGGCGAGCTCACCTGAGCTGCAGTCGTGCTTCACTGCCTCCACGGATAGGCCAAGGACTTCATTTGTAAATTCTATTAACTCCAGGGATTTAGATAGAAATATATCTTAGTCACTCACATGTGGGGCCAAACCTACATGTAATAATTCGAAAACCCAAGGACTCTTAGGCTGAATTTGGTAGTCTGTGTTGCGAGTTTATTCCCTCCGCACGAAAAACGGAATGACTCATTAACACATGATTAATTAAGTATTTACTAATTTTTTTTAAAATGAATCAATATGATTTTTAAAGCAACTTTCGTATAGAAATTTTTTTTGCAAAAAGCGCATTGTTTAGCAGTTTGAAATGCGTGCACGCGAAACACGAGGGAGAGGAGTTGGGAAGTGAGGCTGCCGAACAAAACGTTAATGAAGATGTTATTCAACATGTGCCTAGGACGGTGGGTTGATTTTCGAAACCCCAGTGGGCTTGTTGTATATTGCCTGAGACTGACCAGTGGACCCCATATATATAAAACTTGGAAATATAAAAGAAAATGTCTAAATCAATATCTGTTCAGCAGAAAAATGAGTAAATTTATAAAATAAAATATAAAATACATTTTAGCTCAAATTTAGATGAACCAAATTTCTATAGCTTCAAAAAATTATGCTCTTTAATACTGTAAAATAAAACCTGGCACTTGCAGTACAAGAAATACCTCTAAAATTTTGTAAATGGAATAATTGACATAAACATTCACTAAATTGTAAAATCCATAGGAAATTTAAATTAACTCATTTTGAGATAAAATAAATTTCAGTGTAATCACTGAATTATGCTCTTAAAAGTATTAAACCAAAACTTGCCACTTTCAGTAACAAACTCATCACTAAATAATTATGTAGTAAAATAATTACTATAATGCAAACTACAAGCTATAAAATCCATAAATAATTCATTTTATCTCCAAATGAAGTGATTCCAGTTTGGTTAAATTAGTAATATAATTAAAATAATTACTGCAAGTTAAAAAGTGGTACATACAGTACTAGAAACATATCTAAAAAATTTGGTATAGCCAATAAGAACCACAGTGTGCCATATAAATTGTAAAATTCATAATAAATTCATGTTAGCTCTAAAAATTATGACATCAATTTTTTTGAACTCATTAGAACTAATATTTACTACAGTAACATGAGACGTAACAAAACTTGAACCTAAAATACATCCGAAGCATAATAGAACATAATTAATCTATTGCTACTATTAAATTTATAAAATTTATAACTCCCAAAATAAAAGTGATAAAATAGAAATTTCTTCACCTAAATTCATTTTAAGACAGCACCTAGAACATTTTGAATTTTTCACATTTATTTGCTATTTATCAATGGTACGTTATTCTTCATTTGTAGCGAGTGCGTCGATGGTGAGGGATTTAGGTGCAGTCCAGATTAATCAAGAATAAGGCAATTTGCTCCCCTCCTCCTTTGATCATGTTGAAACCTATGATTTAGGAAATGAAATGTGTTGTTTATAAAACTACATGCGTATTTCTAAATATCGATATTTGAAAATTTTGTCAATGCTAGTTATGTCCACTTGCTGCATGATCCACCTTGAAAAACTTGTACTCCCTACTATTTGTAACCTTAGGTATGGTTAGAGTATTTTACTTGTGCTCATTTGGGACTATAATTTCTAAATATGCACCAATAAGCTTAGCTATGCTTAGATTTATGCAATAGCCAATATTGTCATTTTATAAATGAGATTTTGGATAATATTTTACTTCTGGATAGAAATGGAAACCATAATTATTTGTGGACTAAAATTGATGAAAACTTGTTTTAGACTTGGGTGGCAAGTAGTATACATATGGTGGTAGTTGCACGCCAATAGAGAGAGTGTTCGTCTGAGTTGGATTAAAGACCGAATTCTTTGTCATCATCTATTGTTTGTCGTACATCCATGTGTTATTTATGGGGTGACTTTGGCCTATTAAATTGGATATTATCTAACCTTGCATATGGTAGGCTTGAGTAGTATGAATTAATCTGAGCTATGATTTATAATTTATAGGAACTACTTATTTACCCTCATTTTTATTAGGGTAGTCTAGGCGTATAAGTATGTCCTATACAACGGTATAGTGCTTCGTGGGGTAATAGATGTGTTCACTACCACGGCGTTAGGTTTAAGGTGTGGGCTCGCCACCTAATGGCTCTAGATCATTCCTACAGTGAATTCACGCCTGCCATCGCTGATGCAAGGTTAAACAGTAGACAATGTAACTGTCTTGTTATGATCTCTAGACCGTACTCAACGTGTAAAGTGTGGTAGTACTTTGGCCAGCACAAGATAAACTAGAGAATTCATATCATGTGGTTAACGCTATACAAACTCTACAGAGTCGAAAACTAATCGATTAGCCATGCTCATGGTCAAGAGCAACATAGTAAAGTGTCATGAGTATAGATTTGTTTTATAAATGTGTTTATGAAAATGGGTTATGAAAATGGTAGGTTTATGATGTTTGTGTTGAGTATATGATGATTTTGAGACTTGCTGCCGAGGAGGGCAGCAAGGGTGTATTTATGTTATTGCTAAGAAAATTAATGTCATCTACTTATATACATATTTAAAATTGTTTTGTAAAATGCTTTTGCAAATGGTCGTGAACTAAAACTTACTTTTATGCTAAAATGAGACCACAAATACCCCTTCTTTGATTTAAGCTTTGCATCTAATATGTTAGGCTTGATAGTGTTTACTAGTACATTAACTTGTTTAATGTATTACATTAACTTGTTTACTGTACTGACACTTGTTCTTGTATTTGTGTTTAACTTTGTTTTGCAGTTAAGTTCTTTTAAGTTGAGTGTTGCGGGTTTCGTTGTTTTTCTTCAGGACGGTTCATTAGGAGCCTACCTCTAGTTGGCTTACTTGTGTGGGAACGGGTAGACAAACTTCCGTTGAACTCTAAATATTTGGCCGGTCGACCTATGTATAACTAAATTAGTTGTAATCTGAATTTAAATTTAACTTGATGTCTTATTTTTTGTATAAATTGGCTTAGATGAAACTGCAAAGCTAGCAACTTCCTAGGGCTAGCTGAGTATGAGTATGAATTTTGATCAATTGAGATGTTTTAGAGCTTTAGCAATTTGAGTCAAGTCTTCTAAGATATATAACATATTTGGTCGTCACCTTCGTGTGGTTTGATGGCCACGTCTTAAGCTAAAGTTGACTGACACGCTGAGTCCGAATAATATCTCATGTGATCATTATTCGACATTGTAAAATTTATATTGAATGGTGTTATTGTTGTGATTATGGGCATATTGAGGTTTGAGTGGTTATTTATGCATGTATGGGTCCCACTCATTCAAAATTACGTGGTAGTCACAAATAACACTGTACGGTATAAATTCGGTGTGCTTACACTTCACTTCCTGTGTCTTGACCCCACCGTCCCGAGCTTCGCTGCCGGCACCGCTGCCCACGACCTGAGCTCCGCCACCCGTGCCCACAACCGACACTGGATCCGTTGCCCGTGCCCCGAGCCAACGCTGGATCCACCGCGCATGACCCAAGCCACCGTCGGATCTGTCGCCCGTAGCTTGCGATCGAGCTCCACATCCTGTGGCTTGACCCTACTGTCCCGAGCTTCGTCGCCGCTACTACCGCCCGCGACCTGAGCTCCGCCGCCGCGAGCTGTTGGAGAAACTCCACCCACGACTCCCCTTGCTGCCACCACCACCCGTCCCATCAAATCGAGAGAGGAAGGAGAGGTTGAGGGAGAGGGGAGAGCTAGATTGGGAGGGGAGGAGAGCTGACCAGAAGACGAGATAAGAAAGAAAACGAGAGAGAGGAGAGAACGAGAGACCTCTATACCTCACCTATACCTCACGCTGGTCACTTGGTCAGAGCGATAACTCACTGTTTTCTTTTCCTTTTTTTAGTTTATTGATGACACGAAAATCATCGGTTCTTCATTTTTAACATTTGCTGAGATAAAAATCATAAATTTGAAAAACTAGATTGTAAAAGTATCATAAAAAATAAATGCATAATAATTAATAACTTTTAGGGCCTATTCGTTTTGGAAGAATTAAAACATTACATGCGACAAGTTTTAAGAGTACCGCTTTCAAAATATTAGGTTTTTAGGGTCTTATGTTATTTTTACAAGTTTTTTAATAAATGTCATGAAAAATCGTTTTCTATAGTGTCGTGGCCTCCGGCATGGAAGAGTTGGACGGCCAGGACATCAAAGGGAAAAAAGTACAAAAAAAAGCTATTGTACTATAGGAAAAGACAAAAAATAATAAATTAGAAAGAAAAAACATGGACTACGGCACTATATGCAGAGTGAGAGGAACATGATACCAAAAATATAGGAAAATAAATATTTGATATATGGTAATGTTTATCGACAGTTTCATCTTCTAACTTGGGATAAATATCTATTTCTTCCATATTCCTATATATTCTTATATATAGAAATATACTCTCTAGTTTTTAACATACTCTCCCCGGTTTTTAATAAACAACATCATTACAAATAAATTTATAACAAAATAAATAATAATTAAATAATTTTTAATTAAGACAAATGGTCAAACATATATAAAAAGTCAATGGTGCCATATATGAAAAACATGAGGGATTATCTAATTAAAAAATTTATATATTTTTTCAATCATCACGTACACGTTTTCTGTCTTTGGTTGTCCACTCGTCTTTTGTTTTCGTTATCCTTTGTTTTTCTTTGTATGTTGTTCGATTCACGCATTGAGTCCGAGTGCAGTGCTGCCCCACTTAGCTTTTAATGATTGTTTCACTTTCACACTACTGCCTTACTTGGATTTTATTAATCACGCTCTCTCTTTCATCAACCTTTTTCCTGTTGCAACGCACGGATATTTTTTTAGTAATAAAAACAATTTGTAAGGCCTCCGTTTAGTTCATCGTCTGATTGCCCCTACTCCTAGTCGCCCCCTCCTCCTAGTCGTTCCTCTCCTCCCTTGTGCTCTCTCCCTCCTCCCTAGTCGCCCTCTCCTTCGAGCGCCCTCTCCTCCGTGCGCTCCCTTCCTCCTCCTTGGCAGTGGCAGCCCTCTTCTCCTAGCACCACTCTCCTCCCCAGCCCTCCCTCCCTTCTTCCTGGCGCATCCTCCCGACGGCCCTCTCCTCCTGGTGCGTCCACGGCTTCGGCTTGGGAAGACGATGAACAGTGTAAGTTGATTTCTTTTCCTTTTTTTCTGTCTTCTGTTCCTCCTACGCGTTCAAGAAAAATGGAAGCCCCTTGTCGGGGAATGCGTTATGATGCACTCATCTAGCCATGTTCACCACCAGAGCTTGCCATTGCCGTTTCTCTCTTTGTCGAGACCACGCCGTTGTCGGTCGCGTTCTCGCTGTTCTAGTTTTTTTCGTTGCCAACCGTCACCATCTATGGATGAGTCATATTGTGGGACATGTCTGGCCACTTTCCTCACCACTGTTCGGTCGTCGGAGCACCGGCGCCCATCTTTCCTCCTCTTCTGTTTCTTGTTTCAGCTAGGAAAGACGATGAACAATGTTAGTCTTTTTTCTCTGTCTTTTGTTCCTCCCGCGCGTTCATGAAAAACAGAACCCCTCATTTGAGAACATGTTTTAATGCACTCATCCGGTCGTGTTCACCACTAGAGCTTGCCATTGTCGTTTCTTTCTCTATTGGGACCACGTCGTTGTCCTAGTTTTCTTTGTTCCAAACCTCCATCATCTATGGATGAGTCAAATCGTGGGACACGTCCTACCACCTTCCTCACCGCCATTTGGTCACCGGATCACTGGCGCCCATCTTCCCTCCTCTTTTGTTTCTCGACTTTGGCTAGGGAAGACATTGAACAGTGCTTATTCGGCACTATTCCTTTCTGGTCCAGCCCAACCATGCTACTGGACCACTCACATAATATTGAGATCATAGGAGTAGAACATGAAAAATTCTAATTTATGTCAATGAAACGGGTACCCGTTCAGAATTAATGGATCGGATTTTCATCTATGGGTTAAAATAAGTTTTTTTAATTTCTAACTAATTTCAGTTGTTTTTTCCATTTACAATATTAATTTTAGCACTATTTGATTCAATAAAAAATGTTGAAACTTATAATTGTCCCTCATATTGAATTATCTATAGCTAAATGAAAATGGGGATTTAGTTATATAATTTTCATGATATTGAATTATCGTTGCGGCCAAAGTTATCTGTAGTTGCATGTTGTTATTTCTATGATTATATTTTCTTTATCATTGATGCCCAATTGTGATATATGGTTTAGGATTTTAATTTATATCAATGAATATTATTTAGAACCCTTGCAACGTACGGGCATTATGCTAGTTAGTAGAAAAAATACTAACAAATTTGCCAGCGTACATTATTCCAAGTATCACCCTATGAATATACATATTACCAACAATTAAGGACCCATGTAGTTCTTGGGAAAAAAAAGCATGTGGACCTAGTCTTTGTACGCATCCAAATAATAATAAAAAATACAAACAAATTTGACAGCATATATTATTCCATCTATTACCCTATAAACATGCATACAAATTTTATTCCATATATTATTCCATATTTTTTTAAGTACTATCAAATAATCAACCCTAACTTATATTCAAAGAGAACATTATATCTATATTTGAATGATACGGTTATCAATGAAACAATATTGTCCGGTCTCTACCACAAATCAGTTCAAAACTTCATTTAAGAAAAAAAAAACTATTCCCATCACCTCCATCTTTTCTCTGTCTCCCCCACTCTTCTCTCTATCACCCCGTACAGGTAGCATGGATAACTGAGCGCAAAGTCAACTAATTGATAACAATATTCAACTAGCAAGCATGGACACCAGAGTTTGACCTGATTTTGACCCTTGTTTTGAAATGAATTTGAACACCCTTAACGGTGTGTTCTATACTACACTTTTTCAACTTTTACCCTCTTATTTACACACGCATGCTTCTCAAACTGCTAAATAATATGTTTTTTATAAAATTTTTTAGAAAAGTTGCTTTAAAAAAGTCATAGTAATCCATTTTCCCACTTTTATTAAGCTAATACTTAATTAGTCATGCGCTAATCTACTACTTTGTTATGCGAGCTGAGGATATGGGTTACCAACCCTCTCAAAAGAACACAGTCCTCTTGTTGGGACTGGGGCAAGCGTGTTTTAGTTAAAAGATAAGGGTAAACCATAAAGTTAGAAAAATAGCGAAGTGAATGTAGCCCCTTGACTTGGTATCAGTGCTCGTATTTACGGCTAATTAATCGTCAGTGGTAAGCGACGTATCCATCGATAGCAAGATGCCTATGGTGACTTCGTCGTCAATCTAAAGATATGTCGGTCTAGTCTTCAAAGATGTTTATAGGGATAGTGTGTGCGTTTGTACATTGCTGCATCTATCACTACTATAGAAAACCTTATTGGTGCCGGTTAGGAACAACTCATAGGTGTCGGATTTTCCAATGGGCACCCCCAAGCGGCATAGATGTGGATAATCAAAAGGTGCCGGATTAGGAACTGACACCTTTGATGGTTCCAGGAATGAAAAAAAGACGGCTTGTATCAGCTCAAATCAAGCCGATGCTTCGAGCCAAGAACATCAGGGACAGAAGCTGAATCACAAATCCAACAAGAAGAAACCAAACCACAAATTCTCAAAAAAACCATCGTCGCTGCCGTTGTTCACCGGAGGCCATTGAGGGCAGGAGCAGATCCCGCGGCTCTTGAGTCGGACCGCTGTCGTCGTCACCGTTGAAGGGGGAAGTGTCACACCCTGAAGTTTCCCTTTTTTCCCGGCCTTAATTCAATTAATAAATTATCTCAATAAATAATTTAATTTAACCTAGAGTCAAACCCTAATTAATAAAAGCATTTAATAAGTGGAATTGGCATGGTGGATTTTTTCTTGAGTTCCCCATATTAAAATATATTAACATGATTTTTAGTGGAGTTTTTAGAGCAAAGGAAGTAATTTTAATAATTAAAAATATGATTATCGGAATTATTAAATCAAAGTCCTTTTCTTCTTCCTCTCTCCGGCCATGGGCCATTTTCGGCCCATCGCTCTCGCGCTTGCGGCCCTCCTTGCTCCTTGCTGGGCCGGCCGTAGGCCACGGCCCAATCCGCTGACACCACCCTCTCCCCTCTTGGATGTCGATGGGTGGGCCCCACCTGTCAGGTCTGTCCCTAACTTCTAGCCAGCGAAATCGGAGAGAGTTGCCTCCTCCCACGCCTCTCCGCCTCGCTCCGCGCCTTCCCTGCCCACTCCACGCTCACCCCTGCTTTCCCCGCCCACTCTCCCCACTCTCCCCGCTCTCCACGCCCACGAATCGGCGGGGATTCAAATTTCGAATCTTGTCGTCGCCTCTCTCTCTCCCCACGTCACCATCGGTTTCGCCCCCATCCGGCCACGTCCACCTCCTCCCATGCCTATAAATTCGATCCCCGTGCTCTCCTTTCCTTTTTTCTAGAAATCGCCACCTCCTCCCATGCTCCCTACCGCTCCCACACCGCCCCACCGTAGTGCCGCCACCAACCACCATCACCATCCACCTCTAGTCGCCGCTACAGCTATCGCCTAGCTGTGTCGTCTCCACCACCGGGCTTGCCGAGCTCGCCCACTCCCTAGCCGCTGCTCGACCGTCGCTCCTCTCCACTAGAACCCCTTTCCCGTCGTTGCTAGTGAGAACACCCTCCCCCTCTCTTATTTTTCCCTTTTCTTCCTCGCGCGTCACCACCTTTCGGGTGCGCCGCCGCCTTTCGTGCGTGTCGCTGCTCCCCACGTCGCCCGCCACCACTTCCCGCGCCACTAGTCGCCGTCGCCGGTGGCTGCGTGCTGCCATTCTCCATGGCTGGTCGGGCCGGTCTTGGCCGTGCCCATGCCCTGGCCGCTGCATTCCCCAGCCACCCGATCGACTTGGGCCGATCTGGGTCATCCATCCCATGGATTGACGGTGGACCACCATGGTGGTCCCGGTCCACAGTGGACCAACCGTCTTGTGTCACTGATGGGTGGGGCCCACCAGTCAGTGCTGCCATCTCCCCCTCTAACGTCAGCGGCTTCCTTTAATACGCAATAATTGGATTAAGGACTTTTCTGTTTAGTAAAAACACAATGAATCTTCTAAAATTCATAACTAATTCATCCGAGCTCCGTTTAAGTCCATTCAAATTGCATTAAATTCATAAAAAATCCAAGAATCCATTAAAAATGGTTTTGCCTATTTTCAGTAGACTTATAGCCTGTTTTGCATGTGTGCTTTGTATGTCACTTAGATTCCGGCGTTTTCGAAGCTCTGCTTTACTTCGAAGTAGTTGCAGAGGTTCCAGGAGTACCAGAGCAAGACAAGTCATGCATATTAATTGATCATATTGTACCTATTTCGTAAATGTCTCGCTTTCTATTAAATATTTCATTTATTTTATAATATCATGTGGGATGGTTACCTATACTTGGCCATAGCTTGTTCACCTTGTACCATTGATAACTCGGGGTATAATATGGCTAGATGTTGGTTTAAGAGATGCTTAGCCGTGCTTAAATCAACTAGCTCACTATGGGAATCTCACATATAAGTTATATCTTGGATTAGTGATGATGATTATGGACATGTACCACCATGGTATTAACAAAACTAAAATATGCTTAATGGTGGGCTGTGGGCGCCTAGTTTTGGTAGACGCGCCTATGACAATTAAGGACCGATTCGCGGGAAACCCTAAAAGAATTACCGTGCTTACCAAAGCCAGCATGGGCAACAGCTGGGCTTGTAGTATAGCTTTTCCCTCTCTGACGTACCCAGGCGAGGGTGGGTGTGATGGAGCTGGGTCAGCCCGGTTTAAGGGTTGATCGACTGCCGAATTCACTATGCCCAGTTTAAGGGTGGGGACGAAACATTAGCGTGGTGCGATTGGTTAAGGGGAGTTATGCAAAGGGTCATGTCACAGTTCCTGTCCAATATGTCGTGGTGGCATGTTGGCTCACGGAAACATGTCGTGGGGCTGTGTCTTGGGTATAGTTGTACACCTCTGATCAGAGTAAAACTATTCGAATAGTCATGACCGCAGTTATGGGCGATCAACCAGATTCACCGTGATTAGTCTCTTCATTAATAATTTGACCTAATGGAACTGGTATAGTTCAGGTGGTTAGTTGGGCCTGTCGTAATGTGGTGTACTGTTGGGCAGTAATGGTTAATATTGCTTAATTACATTCTATAGTTTTACTACTTTCAACTATAGCTTTTAAATGTCTGCTTTATGCAAAAGAACCCCTAGCCTCCCTTAGAATTATTTGCACCATACCTTCTCTATTGGTATGACTTGCTGAGTACAGTGGGTAGTACTCAGTCTTGCTCTGTCTCCCCCACACCAGAGTTAGAGTACTTCTCGGATGGTGGTTACTCGGAGGAGTAGGCTTCGTCGCTGCCGTCAAGGATGCCCGTGGAGTGGAGTCGCCACACTGCGAGCATCAAGTTAATTAGTTTTAGCTCGCTTTAATTCTACTGCATTTGTAAAAACTTCTTATGATGTTTTGTAAGACGTGGATCTGTGTATCAACTTTGTCGTTTGTGTACCCTGACTAGTCCTAGACAGGAGTTCTAATGCACATTCTGCTTGGGAATTCTGGTTCGTGAATTTTCGGACGTGATAGGGATGGGGCGGGGCGAGAGCAAAGAGAGAAAGAGGGAAGTGGGGTGAGACCGAGGGGGCAAAGTGGCAATAGCGAAGAGAGAGCGAGGGAGCGAAAGGGGTGAGAGCGAAGGGATAAGGACAAGCTTGGCTAAAAAAATCTATCGCATCCCCTGGGCGACTCAGTTTTTACCGGTGCCCTTTTTTTGAAAAACCAATATCTATAATATATTATAGGTGTCGATTTTTTAATTAATCGATACATATAATTGCCCTTTTTAAAAAAATTGGTACATATAGTATTGGTGTCGGTTTTTCTCTAGAACCGACACCTATAGTTGCTCAAAGGTGTCAGTTGTATATTTTTTCAATCTACGAAGGTTGGAAGAGGTCTATATGTGTTGGTTTTAACATTTCCGGCACCTATAATACCATCCTTTTGTGTGTTTCTGTAGTAGTGTACATCTGTGCTGTATTTCAAAAAGGAAGTAAGAAAAGTTATGGTAAATTTATGATTAGAGTTGTAAAAACGTAAATGCCGCTAAGCTTAATACTAGAAGAATGTACAGGCTCTAGCTACTCATGCTACGTAACGCAAGTGACAATTACTAGTAGTATCACAGCAGCAACCATCAGTTGTCTTCGGTACGGGAATTAGCAGGGTGAGCATGATGTTGTTTGGACCACCGACAAAGCAGTAGCGTATCTAGAATTTAAGATATGGGTTGTCCAACTTAATGAAAAATTTATGATGATGGTGAGAGAGACGGTGTCGGTGGCGACTATTGTAGTGAGACATCTTCCTTGACATTTGTTCTTAAGTGTGCTCTTCTGCCACAACTGAGAAAAAGACAATTGAGAAGCATTCTTTTTCATTCATGTTTCTGATAAAGAAATACAATATCTTCATCTTTCTTCATTTTTGAACAACCTGTAATACAACACAATGGTATAATTAGAGATGAGAAGGGTCTAAACTGAAAATTGAAAAGAAGAGAGTCTACCACTACCAGACCTAATTGCCTAATGAATAATCACCTGCCTTGCAGCCTTGCCAATCCTTGCAGCTTGCTTGCACGCCGCGTCGTTAGCTGCCGGCTGCCGTACCCTATTGACGGTCCTTAAGTACCGATTTTGACCGTCAACTACCATAATAAATAAAAGGAGAACTAATATTTTTTATACGTATATTAGTTATAAATAATATAGTTCCACTTGTCTTGGAGAATTACTATGTATGCAAAGATTATGCACTAAAGTGAAGAAGAAATGAGCCGGCATGCAAAAAACACATATCCGACGAATCACGTGAGAGCACATGGATTGATGGGCCCACAAGTTTGACCAAACCGACTTAAAGTGGGGCCAAACAACTGTGCACTGACCAAGGGGCCCAACTGTCGTCCCCTGACCAAAGATGGTGGGGAAAGGCAGTTACCCTGGTTCAGCCAAACCAAGGGTGGCACTCCTTGGCCCCAGCTTCCACGTGGTGACTCCTGGTTGGCTCCTGATGCCGGTTATGGGCGTTAACCGACATTGGCAACCATCATTAGCAACTATAAAAGGAGGAATTCTCTCACTTCACAACACATACTTCAAGGAGCAATTCTCTCACTTCATATATTGTATTCTCTCTAGTAGTAGTGGAGTTAGGCTTAAAATAGTCTTCGGTCCTATTGTATTCTCGAAGATTCCGATATGTCTTTAGTACTTTACTCTTCTTGTAAGACTATAGTTGCAATGAAGGAATTATCTTCTTTACTTATTAGAGTTCATAGTTCATATACTAGTCTATTAGTTATGTGCTCTATGAATATATTATACTTCATTTATATGCTTCACTTGATTAGGCTAGTCGATCTATGCTACAGTAACGGTCCAATGATCTTAATAGATTGCACTAGTTCTAACTTGTTCATCCAAAGAGTGGGAGTCTCGGGATGATTAGTGACATTATTTATTAAAATAAGCATGGTGCTTAGGTTAATTAAATGTCGTTGGATACGGGTATGCCCCATGGAAAGTGAGGTAAACGGCAGGTGGTGACAGCCATGTTCGTCCTTTGTATTCCTTCATGTTCGAGTATGACGTAAGAGTTTGTAAAATGCTATAACTACGTTGGCAGACCAGCAGGGAGTGGTCTCTCTCGGTAGTACCTGGGTGCCTAGAACTAAATCCTAACCTTGTAAGCATGTATGTGTTAAGTGTAAACTAAACATTAGTAATATAGAAGTACATATGAATCTTAGCTTTCTATAGTTCTTCTCCACTACCTAGTGGATCTTTATTAGAGATGAATATCTTATATGTCACATTACCCCATTATCATTTATATCAATTAACCCCTGTTGAGACTATGGTAAAGTAATTATAGCTTGATTAAGGATGTATGAACTCTATCTTTACACTGCCCCTTTCCCTGCAGAAATATAAATATGATACCCTTGGAATACTCCTGGATGAAATGCTACAGTAGTATTCGTGCGCTTGTGGATTTATCTATGACCGTAAGAAATACTAACACACTACGTCCTGGTCGTCACACCTGCACGTTGTGTCGCTATCGTTGCCCTGGCCTGCCCTAGCCCTAGCGCCCTTGCTGTCACCAGTGGTAGGTTGATCACTCGGCTGAGGTGGGCTAGAGGCGGACTGGTGGAGGCGGAGGCCGGAGAGATGAGGAGTCAACGAGTCAGTGTCGTGGAGAGGGAGAGGATGGTCGGATGTTGCTGCGATCATCGCGACACACAATTTTGTGAGGTGGGCGGTAGGAGTCGTGAAGAGACGCGAAGACATAGAGACGCAACGATTGTGGCTTCAACTTCATTTTGTTTTTTTACAATATACCTACCTGGGCCTTGGGCCGAACCATTTTTGGGTGGTCCATGGATCACCTATAGATCCGCGCATGGGACAAGGACACATTGCCCTTCTTATTTAGTGGTATATGATTAAAAACATTTTTTTGAAAGATTATATATGATGAGTATGAGATCAACTACCTACTTAGATCATCTTCAACGGAGTTGCTATTTAACTTTAAGCCAAAATTTGACAATTTAAATGAAAATGTGGTCTCCAACAGACTTGCCAATTGGATGGCCAAACCATCTGGCTAGTCAAACTCATGCCATCGCTGATCGGCTTGCCAAACATGGGCCTCACCATCCCGGAAAGTGCATCTACCTCCCTAAGTGAGTTTTGGTGATTAATGATGAAATATTTAAGGGACTACTGAGTTTATTGAGATAAATATAGATGAGTAGTCCCGAGTTGCTTAGTTGTGCATGGTGACCCCTACAAATACAATGCAAAGTGGTGAGAGGACTCGGAGATTTATTTAAATTTCTTTTTTATTTCTCTCTTGTGTTTAGAAAAGCCGTATTATCAATGGTGGTATCAAATGGTTGCTTGCGTCTATCAAATGCTCAAGGTTCATATCTTTACATGAGAGGCACAATTGCACAACACTTGCACAACTCAGGTGGTAACAGGCATTGTGGGCCAAAAGTTCCTACAATTTTATCCTGGAACCTCCTGGTACAGTTTTTCAACCAGGTGCTAAGTGTTTGACCGAAAGTTTCTAGCACTTTGGTCCGGAACCTCCTACCACCTTTCCTGTTCAAATCTATGAGTAATGGTTACACGATGTCATGGGATGGGTATATATTCCCCCCTCTCTCATAGAGCTCCTTTGGCCATTCCACTTTCATTTTTGAGAAAATTCCTTCCATACCCTTGAAATTTTAGCCGACCTCTTCTATGCCCCCGAATTTTCTTCACTCCCTTGTATACCTCTGAATTTTGATTTGGATCCCTTTTATACCCTTGCCGTCAATTGACAGTTAGTTGACCGTTTAATAGATGTAGAAAAGTTAGTTTTACCCTTCAATATGTGAGGAATATATAGAAATTTGTGAAGTATATTATTGGAAGTATAGAATTTGTTATGTGACCATAATATTCATAAGTTTATTGTACATAAAAATTTTAATATATATTAAAAAATTTTGTGTAGCATTTTTTAAAATGATAAACATAATTTTGGAAAGCATTCCTATATAATATATACAACAGGAAAAAATATGTTGAACTACCATAAAAATGTTATATATACTCTTTTAATAAGTAAATAAATATTAACCCTAATTTTTATGTCATTATGTAAAACTAAAATTTGCCATGTTTCCATGTTTCCCTCATGTCTAAGGGAAAAATGGTTCTTTTCATAGGAATTAAACAGTCAACTAATGGTCAACTAATGGAATGGGTATGAAAGAGATCAAAACCAAAATTAATTCAGGGGCATACAAGGGAGTGGACAAAACTCGGGGGCGTAGAAGGGACTAGCTAAACTTTCAGGGGCGTAGAAGGAATTTTCTCTTCATTTTTCTGTCTCCTAGCCTCTCCTAGGGTTTCTTGACTTCCTCCACCTAGTTATTGAGCTCTCATGGTGATTTGAGTGTGATTCTTCGGTGGTGTCGAGGATTTGTGTTTATGAGTGAGCTAGGAGGACTTGAGCTCTTGGTGATCATCGTCGGGCTATTGCATGATGCTTATTACTCTTACAGGGTGACCTCCTAGACGGTTAGGCATCGCCCGCAAGTTTTCTCAAGCTGTGGAATGGCCAAGGCAGGTTTCTAAGGGTGGACCTCACCTCCGAAGGGAAAATAAATAACTTTGAGTGAATTCCAAGCTAATGGTTAGGAGGTTGCCTTGGTAGAGCAAGTCTCACCAGTGGTATGAACTCGGTGTTCAAGTTTGGGATCTTTGTCGTCACTTGGAACCGAGAAAAACCTAGGGGTGCTCGCTTGGAGGCTAAAGGCTTCTTTCTGAGCACTTGCTTGGTGAGTCGAGTTAATTGAGACCCGACTCTCTGGAGCTCTTTAAGGGAGAGTAGAATCCCTATGATACGAACTACAAGAAAAACTTCTTGTCTCCCCTTGTTTTGGTTACCTTTGCTTGCGTGTTAAAATATTTAAAAGTTTCTATGATCAGTTGCTGCCTCTGTGTACCTGTTATTCTGCTCTATGTGTTAGGTTTCCTATTAATCCTATTTTCTTGTTGTGAGGTGTTTGGAAGAGCAAATCATAGCCACCCGGAAATTCCATGACAAATAGCTCGGAAGTTCTGAGCAACTATTTTGGCTTGGCTAAAAAAGCTGCCAGGAGGTTTCAGCCTAGTTTGCTAGGAAGTTCTGGCCATTGTATTTAACCGCTGTGATTTGAGAAATTTTTAGAAACGCATATTGACCCTCCACACCCCTCTCTCTCCCATCCCTGCACTCTCTCTTCCTCAGCGTCGTCGCACCCTCTCTATCCAACCCCTCTTCGAGAAGTCGCCTTTCCCTCTCCGTCCCACTCTTCTTCGCATCGCCACCGTAGTAGATTTGCAGCTTTGTGTTGCCGCCATCAGAGATCGAGTGCCAGGCACTAGGGGTCCCCTCTTCGTGCCGATCACCATTATCTAGAGGGTCGCCCGTTGCCGATTTCTGTCTTCGCCGCCTGACCTCCATAGCCCACCAGCGTCGCTATCTTCGTTTGAGCCACCTGCCTTTCCGCCTCGATCCGCCTTATCCGGCGTCGATTTTCCCTGCTACCCCTCCCTTCTCCCATCTTCCTACCTCGCCTCCCACCCTCGTTGTCATCGTCTCTGTCCTACTGCGCCTGCCTCATCCTCTCAGGCCAATGTCACCGACCATGTCGGAGCCCTCCGCCGATCCGTTGTCTCGCCAGTGAGGTGAGGGGTGGATGGGGCTGTGGGGTGGGTGGGATGAGGGTGGGGAAAGATATAGAGGGAGAGAGAAAGATGTACAAATATTGACATGTAGGATCGACCGTCATTTGGAGAAGGTAATGTAGAGGCCGTTGGAGTGAAAGACAACTTTGTCTCTTTATTTTTTTCTTTTTGCAATCTGATCAAATGAATATTTGGAGAGTCAGATTTGAAGAGACCATTGGAAATGCTCTTACAGACTCACTCACGTAGATCAAATTCTTACGGGTCAAACTATTATTTCTTTATCTTTGTTAAGTGCTAATTTATCTTCGTGCCTCTACAGTTTGAAGAGAAGTTTCACTGACAGCCAAGAGGTACACGTGTAGCTCTACTAGTATACTGTATGTATATATATTCCTATGCATCCATGTGCCTACTACGAATTTCAGGACCAGCTAGTACTATGTACTAGTAGCTAGCCTGCCACGGAATGGTGCAGGTGAATTTGGACACAGAATCCCCTGTGCCTACTGTAATTTCGTTGATGGATGGCGTCCGTCCGTCCATCCATCAATCCATCACCCGTATCTAGTTTCCCCATCAAACCGTTGGTCCTAGGCAGTAACGAGGTCCGGGTAAAAACTAAAAATCCCACATGAGACCTCCACAAATCTGGTGTGTTTCCTCCTCTCGGCAGACGTACCAGTACCAACCCAACGAACGCGCGGCATCGTGCGTCGATTACCAGTGCCGCAGCGCCACCACCACTACCCCACCATGTGACCGCTCGACGGACGGCTCCAGAACCGCCGCGCGAGTGTACAGGAGCTCCAGCGCTACAGGCGCGCGTACATGTGAGGCGCGCCTTGGTTTCGCGGCGCGTACCACCCATCCATCGGTGGTCGTCTCGGCCTCTCAAGCGTAGCGTTCGCCCGCCCTCTCGTGCGTGCCTGTTCGATCGACTTGACTCGGGTTCACGAGACTGATCGACGAGCTCCCACGGCGAGCGCATACGTTCGTGCGCGCGTACGAGACCGGCAGGTGAATCTTTGGTGATCTCACGGCTCTAGTACGTACGTACGTACGTACGCACGCAGGACGGGGCAGGGTGGTCCAACTGGGGCGCTCTCACCGGTACAGGTCGCCCTGTCGCTGACTCGCTGTCGTAGGAGCGGTCCACCGCCCGGGGTAGCTGGCTTGGCCGCCTCGGCTAGTTTCGTTGGAGGGTTTTGTTAGTTCTACATTGACAGTTTTGATCGCTGGGGGGAGGACAGGTTTTTGTCGAGTGGCACTCATGAGTGATGATGACCCAACATATCTTGGTGCAACCCCGGCTGGACCGCTGCCTGTTCTGAGTTGTTTTCGTGGGATAATTTGTTGCTGGCTACTTCTTGAGTGATGGCACCATTGACAACTGATCGGAGGGAAACAAAAAAGCATAAGTAAGAGCTTTTGTTAAGTATAGACAAAGCGTTCATTATTGGAATACCAACCTTAAAGAACCGGTGATGGATCTAGGATTTTTTTCAAAGCAGGATGAAACCCACCACAATGCATATGACATAATGCAATATCCAGAATGTGGTGTTTTCAACTCTTGTCGTGCGGCAATGAAACCATGACCCCTTTTTTTTCTTAGGTCTAATAAGCTCCTTTTTATCTCATGATTGTTTTCTGGTTCAACAGGCCATGAGACTTTTTCCAAAGATCATGGATAACTTAATTGTTGCATCGAAGACACACTGAGCCCTTAAAACAACATGAGATAGTAAGGCCACTTTGAATCAAAAGATTTATAAAGAAATTTTATAGAATTGAAATTCTATAGAAAATTTTTCTATGTAGCCATTTGATTCAAAGGATTGGAGTTTTTCAAATTCTATAAAATTCCTATGGAATGGTTCATTACATGTAGATTTTGGAGAAAACTTAGCAAGAGATCCAACCTCTTGAAAAAATTTCTTTGAGTCTATCTCTCTAATCCGATTCCTATGTTTTTTCTACGATCCAATCAAACAATCATTCCTATGTTTTTTTTGTGTTTTGTGAACTTCTGTTTTACACTTACATTCCTGTCAAAATCGTGTGTTTTTCTTATTCTCCTTTTTTTTCATTCTTACGATTCAAAGGAGACCTAAAGGAGTTTGGCGGGAGGAAAGTCAACTCTCCGCAAAAATGAAGTGATCCCTGTTGCTACTTCGTACTATCTTCATCCAAAAATGTAAAGGATTGAGAAAATGTAGAAATAAAAAAACATAGATTTTTAACAGGAATGCAAGTGTAAAATAAAGAATTGCAAAACGTACATAGGAAAAACACGTGAATAACCATTTGATTGGAGCGCAAGAAAAACACATAAATAAAAGGAGAGATAAAGACTTAAAAAAGTTTTCATGAGGTTCTACCTCAGGTTATATTCCTCCAAATGTTACATGGTACGAGGTATTTCATAGAAATTTCATAGGATTCAATTATGTTTATTCCTTTGATTTAAAGGATCATTTAGGGAAAAATCCCATAAAAATAAAATCCTCTAGAATTTCTTTAATTCAAAGGGGTCCTAAGTATTTTTTGAGATTAACATGAGTATATAGAAAGTGGACAAGAATGATTGTAGAAATGTTATGATTGATTGAAAAAAGAAAGTAAATGAAAAAAACTAAATGAAAAATAATTATGATTGGTTTAAAGGAGGGTTAGCTATAAAAATGATTTTATTTTAGAATAAGACACTATGTTAAAAATAACTATATTTTAAACGAAAGTAATACCAATATTCCACCGAAGCAGTGGGCACCACCACCAACCAGCACAGTGCTCTCTCAACTCACCATCAGCGGCAGAGAGAGGGCCACACGAGCGCATCATCATGCTGTGCATATGCATATCAACATATACACTTGCCAGTAGAGTCCTACTCCGTTTTCATCCTAGGATCCATTTGGTCATGGCGTCTTTGGTCCTTCTTCTATGATGCTGGCCTCTCTTCCCTGTTTGCTCGCTGGATTTACCAGCCAGCCAACCAGCTGCGACTGTAGTGACAACGGACAGGCGGACAGTAGGTAGCAGTGGGCTGCGCTTCGCCTTTGGAACGTAATTAAAGACGAGGACGACGGATCAGAGGGCGCTCGTTTTCAGATTTTCAGAGCGGAGTCGCAGGGATCATAGCGAGGCAGACGACATGCATACATGTTGGAGAAGAGAGACAGGAGGATCTGGGTTTCTGGTTGGTTCGGTGCCATGCTAACCTGTGTTTTTAGTTACTCCCTCTTCTTGTAAGAACTAAGAACACATCATTTTGAATACAAAATATAGTTTTGAACACAAGTTTATGTAGTAACACACTGTGACATTTGACAATAAATACACATTTAAAAATATATATGGAGATACTATGTTTTAAAAGTTTGATTAGAATAATTAATTAATCATTGCTAACAAAGAAGGCTTGACTAAAACGTGAGAGGATGCATGATTTGTTTTTGTGACCACAGGGCGTCATGTATATGCTGTGCAAGTTCTCTCTATTTTAGTTAGATAAAGAGAAAATTCGTTTATATGTCACTTAAAGTTTACGAATTTTCTTATATACCGCTGAAAGTTACTATTTTCTTATATGTCATCCAACAAAAAAAATTACTATCTTTTATACTCCCTCTGTCCTAAAATATGACACATCCTAGTACTATGAATCTGGATAGCCTGTCCAGATTCGTAGTATTAGGATGTGTCACGTTCATCCAAAATCGTTTATATTTTGAGACGGAAGGAGTATGTCACTATCGAGGTTAACTGCTTTGACCTTGTTAGTTTTTCAATAAAATGACAAAACTACCTTGTGTGTGTTTTTTCAATTGCTTCTATTAAGCTGTCATCAACATGCACACTTGAGCATGATGGTTTCACCTTACAGCTGATCTATCATTTTCTCTAATCCATATTCCCTTGTTATTGCAATCATTCCAACAGTTATGAATTTTTAAAAAATAAATTGACAAGGTAGATTAATATTTGATATATCAGTCCACCAAAATTCAAATTCAAATTTGATCTTCACAAGTTGTAATAAAAATAACAAATTTAATTGAAACTAGTATACATGTGCCCATAATCAAATTTGTTTTTTAAAAACTTATAGAAGTAAAATTTAAACTTGCATATTTGTGGAGTGATATATCACATATTATTATATCTTACTATTTTTTTATAATTATTTGGATGCATGAAAATTAACGAGTGGACATTCCCTCGAAAGATTAAAAGGGTAATCTTATACTTTGTATCCCTAATACACAAGATGATAACGTGGATGGTATATAGGGAAAGAAAAAGTTCAAGCAGTGGCATATAAATGAATACCAACTTTTCGATGCATATAAGAAAACTCGTGAACTTTGAGTAGCCAATAAGAAATTTTCTCATAGGTAAATGTGAAGTCGGAAAGAAAAACATTACATTTACGAGAAAATAGCTCAAAATATGACAGAATATAAAATGAGAAAATCTGTAGTGCATAATGTAAATATGAAAACTACCTAGGATAAAAAAATGGATATTAGTATTTGATATTTGTCCACTTCACGATGACATTACGCTCAAGGTGACATGGACAAATCTCATACATCCGTTTCTGGATCCTATAGTAGTTTTCAAGATTACACTATGTATATAGTTTGCACTATATATTTTTCCATGTAAACTTGCACCTTGTAAAAAAGAACTACATATAAAAAAATTGACCTAATGCCTCTAATATCTGCCGTTGACAGAAATGTGAGTATTTTGTTTTCAAATATTGATTGTTTAAATGAAATGAAATACATGCCAGAAAGGAAAGGAGGCCAGTATCTGAAATAGTGAAATGTGTTCCCCGTTACTACTGGTACCTTCGAATTTGAACATTAAAAAGAAATGCTTATTGTTACTCGTAAGATGTACTAACGCAAGTCACTGCAAAAGATATGACAGCATGGCAGTGTGTTAACCAAAGGCCATTTGAGGAATTTAAGGTGTCCTGTAACTCCCCTTTTCATCCCCATTTCTGTACTATTGTTGGCGTAGAATTTTGACCTGCCTCACAACAAAGCAGGTTTCACGTTTTCACGGTGGCTTGGAAGATTTGCTTAGCTTCAGTGCAGGTCCAATGGTTTGCCTAGGTGCGTTTAGGGCGTGCCAGTTGATTTGATCTGCAATCAACAAGAATAAACAAGTAAACCATGTTAGAAAACGATGGTCGATCGGACAATAGGCCGATGTCACATCGTTGGAGCCCAACCGATAAGACAAAGCTATATCGGCCTACTTGAAGATACAGTAAAATAAGACTAACTAACAGATCTAGTCTCATCGGCCTATATTAATGTGTCTATGGCAATTTTGATGGAATCGGCCGATGAGGGATGCATGAAGGTAAATACACTAGCTAATACTCTAGTGCAAACTTATACAAGCCAATCGGTCGATATAGGTATATCGATTACAGAGAAGTCTTGAGAATACTCTGCAACAAATATATTTATATCTATTGATCTACTTGTACAAGTGGCAAATACATACAAAAACATAAATAATTACATGCATTAGGTAAGACCGGCTGAAATTCCGGTGCTATCCTTAATTACGATCAAAGACAGGCTTTGAATTAAATCTCGAAACACGACTAAGGTCGATAGCAACTCAAAGTGTAGATCGAGGGTTAACACAAAGAAAATCAAGCCGCCGATCGCTTTTGGGGATGATAAATGCCTTAGATGATCTAGATGAGCAAGCTAATTCGACCACCGTCGGCAATAAACCCTAAAACGAGTTAATCGCTGGCGAGATAGAATTAGAATGCCGCATCAAGATCAGCCAAAACATGATAAACGACGATCACATCGTCAGGGCTTAGCGTGTCTAAAACGACACGCTAGCCCCGACGATGCAGATCGTCGGGTACGAGTTCTTACCTCTGCTCTGGGAAAGCAAGAACTCGCCGGAAGCTAACCTCTTGCGAGGGTTGGCGATGCGTCGAAAATAGATTGAGTTGAATTGTTGTTGAATTGATTGAGATTGAGAGTTTCTATGTACAAACTACCGGGATATTTATACCCGAGATTACAATATTGTTCAGATAGGATACGATTTTATCTACAACTTAACAAACAAGTCCTTACGGCGGACTCTTGCCATAGATTAGATTCTAACTGCCTAATTTAAAAAGATATGATTGTCTAAAACCGAGCCTTATCTCTATCTGACAATCTCCTTGAAGCTTGTCTCGAGCCCAAACCAAGCCCATGCTGACTCTATCAACTTCCTGCTCCTATCGGCCGATGGTCATATTGAATTCGTATCGGCCGATACAGCCCCTCTGCCAGCGCTCCACCTGATCCGATGCGACGCTGAGTACGATACGAAGTTGGGTCCGACTCTTGTTTGGTCCGATAAAGTAACCAATTCGAGTAAAAACGCTCCTTCTTCTCTGCATCGGTTTTCTCTTTCCTCTCCAAGTAGATTACGAAAATCTGCTGTTAACAACTATTAAAAACAAATACTGATTACTCCTAACTAGCTTCAAAACATTTTACACAGCTTGTTGTTACAAGTTAGTTCCTTGATAAACAAGACCACTAAGCTAGAAAAGAATTTCAGAACGTTTGACAGTGAGCCAAGAGAGAGAGGTTTCATCCCTAATTCCCTATGCTACTTGTTCACTGATAGGAGAACTTGTGAAATTTAGACAAATTTTGTCGAAAATTTGAAATTCAATTTGAACTTGACTAGTATGCCTAGCAGTTTGTTAACTTGAAAGCTCAAAATTTCATGAAAACCAAGCAGTTTGTTTTTAATTTTGTGAACCCGGTCTATATATCCACTTCTAAAGCATGGTTTAAAATCCCGTCAGTAATTTACCAGTCGATTATCGGCAGGCAATGATTGCCAAAAGTGTCAATTCAACTAATTTAAAGTCAAATTTAAAAGTAAAAAAACTGTGAAAGGATTGTGAGTGTGATGGTGTTTCAACGACTATTTAGATCTACTCCAAATATTTGTGAAATATATCAGTCCTATGTTTCTCTTATGTCCATTTGGATATATGAAAGTATGCTTGGGCCATGCCATTTTTTTTCAATAGTGATATCATGTAATTGGCCGAGCAATCACAATGTGTTTAAAAGGTAACCTTAAACAATAAATATATTCTTAAGGTGAACCTACGTTATGGAAGTTGGTCATAGTGAAAAGTTTTTTTATGGTAACCTCAAGCTTAAAACTAACTATAGCAAATAAAAAATTATTTCTTTTATCCTTTGCTTTTCTCTCTCCTACCATCACTCAAAGGAGTTGGCATCTGCCTCATATTTTATTTTGTAGTGAGCACATATTTTAACATACTAAAGCCATAAACATTACGTAACATACCACAACAAAATTAATTATTCATGAGTCCCACTTAAAATATGTATGAGCTCTAAATATTGGCTTTGCCCTCGTGTCCGTTTGCATTTTATTTTAGATTATCAACTGTCTAGACCTCATCTCAACAAATAAAAGAAATAAAGAATAACTGTCTAGACCTATTTGTGATGTGTTTGTATCGTACCGTGTTTGATATATGAAATTGCTCAACCAATAACTGGCCCAAAACGATAACCAATATCAAACCAATTATGAATTCAAAAGGGAAACGTATGCATGCACGTTGTTTCTTTTTTTTTTTGTAAAATTCATGCACGTTTTTTGTCCGATAAAAGGCACCTCGGGCAGGCCAGTAGGCCCGATACCGTAGAAAGGTTCTTAATTGAAAACCCTGTTCAGCAAAGCCGGACCTGTACGACGATCGACCACACACATTCAGTGCGCAGAAGAGCAATGGGAATCACGAGAGTTGCATGGTTTTGCACGGCAAGCAGAGTCAAGTCACTACTGCATCCATCATGCGCGTGCATGCAGTTACTCCCATCCTCGATCGCGTCGTGTGTTTCACCATGCGCGCACGGCCAGGTACAGTACAGATCGCGCATCTGACTACGCGGCGATCTCTCTCCCATCACGGCAGCAGAGCGCGCATCTACGGCAAAGTCGGACCGTCCTACGACCCACGGTAGCGCATGCGCACCGTGACTTACCCTGCGATTGATCCACATATGCGTGGAGCTGTCGAGTAAGTAATCCATCCATCTATCTATTATATTATTAAAACAATCTTTAAAAAATCACGTTCGCTCTAATGACTAAAATTTTCTACATTAATCAAAAAAAACAAAAAAAAGTTTGAGTAAGAATATATTTAGAAATAGTTAAATTTAGAATAAAAATAAAAAATATATTGAAAAAACAATCCATGTAGAACACAGTTAAAGATTAATTAAAATTTAAAATAAAAAATAAAATAAGTTCCGAAAAATAAAAATAAAAATAAGAGTTCAAGTAAGAATACAATTTATAAACAACTGAAATTAGAAATAAAAAATAAAAAATATTGAAACAATAGTCCATAAAAACACTATTCGAGATTAATTAAATTTTGAAATGAAAAATAAAATAAATTCCAAATTAGGAAAATAAAAATAAGAGTTTAACTAGGAATATAATTTATAAATAAATATAATTCAGAATAAAAAAATAAATACTATTAAAAGAAGAGAACGTATAGAACACAACATGAGATTAATTAAAATTCAAAATAAAAAATAAAATAAACTTCAAAAATAGAAAAATAATTATAAGAGTTCAGGTAGAAAATTTTTTTATAAATAATAAAATATCAAAATGAAAAATATGAAATTTTCAAAAAGTTAGTCCATCTAGAACACAATGATGACAAATGAGAATAAAGAGTGGAGAAGCAGCAGGCCCATAAAGAAGCAGGGTATAGATGGAACATCTAAAAACTATAAATAAAACCCCAAATAGAATCTCAATGACGATTAGAAGAAGAATGACTAATAGACTGTTAAGAAACATGGTCACGACAGTTAATGGGACTTTTAGAAAATAAAAAAACAAATCCCAATGATAACCATGTATGATGTTTAAAATCTCAATGACAATACAGAGGGGAGGCAGGGACGGGCCGTAGAGGAGTACAGTGGCGAAGCCGTTAGCGGTTGGTGGGACTTCTAGAAAGTAAAAAAATAAACCCTAACAATAATTATTTTCGGTTTTCAAAATTCTAAAGACAATAAAGAGGAGAGGGCAGTGAGCAAGTCATAGAGAAATACAGGAATGATAATGTTTGGTCTTTTAAAGTCTTAAAATAACGACATAGCTATTTAATAAATTTTAAGTAAAATCATATGTAAAAAAATAGATAATTTTGTATGGGTGCTAGTCGCGTAATTACGCGGGTCATCCAGCTAGTTAGTATTAATGGAAGTTGGAAGATGCACGCATGGCACAACACATTTACACATCAACCAGTAGACTTTCTTATTCACACGTTTAAAAAGATAAACATTAATGATAAATCTCTACTCAAATTAGAGGAAGGACTAGTTGTCAGCTGATTGAGACTCAAAACCGGATAGAATCCAAATCAAACGACTCCCTTTTTTCCTCCTACTTTGGATAAGGTGGGCATTGGATGAGGCATATTTGATTTTGTGCACTTTGTAGTTCAGGTGGTTTTGGCGGGCAACAGTCTCTCCACTTTCTCCCTCCCTTCCTTTCTCATTCCGCACCACTGAGCTCTCTCATCTCTTGCTATTGAATCTATAATGATTCACAGCCACTACTACAGAAACAACTATAGGTGTCGGTTAGAAAACC
Source organism: Oryza officinalis (assembly GCA_008326285.1). Classification (NCBI taxonomy): domain Eukaryota; kingdom Viridiplantae; phylum Streptophyta; class Magnoliopsida; order Poales; family Poaceae; genus Oryza; species Oryza officinalis. Next base: position 33,828,408 of record BDMV01000002.1, on the reverse strand, counting down.
CTCATAGATATTGGATTTTCTAACCGGCACTCAATAGACGACATCTTTGAGATGGTCGGCACCTTTGAGGTTCCAGGAATCCAAAAAAAAAGGCGGCTCGACGCATTAGCTCGAATCAAGCAGACTAAAAAACACATGAACATCAACAACATCCAAGAACACATGAACATCAAGAACATCAAAAACACGATTAGCGCTTCAATGGACTACTGCCCGACGACGATACACACGGCATCAGCGTCCTACTCCACCCCTGCCATCGTCGCTGGATGGAGAGGAGGAGAGGAGGAGGGGCGAGCCTCCTTCTCCCTTCTCGCTACAACCGCCACCGCCTTCCCTCCCGTCACCTCCCCTTCCTCCGGATCTGGCGGATGGGAAGGCATGGGCGCCGCCGCTGCCGTCACCGAAGGCTGTCGTCTCCCCTCTAGTGAAGGGGAGGGCGCCGCCCCTGCCACCATCAGAGGCTGTCGCCTCCCCTCCTGCCAGATCTGACGGAAGGGAGGGCGCGAGCGTCACCATTGCCATCACCAGAGGCTATAGCCTCCCTTCCCACCGGATTTGGCGGAGGAGAGAGCATGGCCGCTGCCACAAGAGAGAGACAGAAAGAGAGAGACGCAAGAGAGAGGCGTAGGAGAGAGAGAGACCGAGACAAACGTGTGGAGGAGGAAAGGATAAGGCCAGGTGCTAGCAAGTGGATAAGGCCGGGCTCTTGGCTCACCGGTTCGGTTCGGTTTGGTATAGGTACCTTTTTTAAAAAACCTGACACCCATAATATATTATAGGTCTTTTTTAATTAACCGACATCTATAATATACTAAAGGTTTTGGTTTTTCTCTAAAACCAACACCTATAGTTGCTTAAAGGTGTCGGTTTTATATGTTTTTAGCAAGTGAAGGTGGGAAAAGCATTATAAGTATCGGTTTTAGCTGTTCCGGTACCTATATTGTCCATCTCTATGTGTGTAGCAAGCGTCTTATGTTCATATGGATTTCACTCACCCTTCTTATCGACCCCACTAATCATTAGCTTTCTCATATGAAGTGTTTTAGCAGAACCCTAGCCACCTTGTACGCCATCACACCCATCACACCATTAGTTTTGATTTTGCTCAAAGCCTCCGCGATACCCTAGCACAGTTGAAATCTATCCTCCTGCCCTGGCCCACCATACCCCATGGAGGATCTCTAATCTCTATAAGTGAACGATAAATCTCAAAACATCATCGAGTTGATCTACGTAATCAGAAAACCCTAAACCATCCGATAGAGAACAAGGAGCAAGGAAAACAGTTGGATTTGATTGGGAAAAAGCAGTAAAACAGGGTGTTCTGGACTTTTCCAGTGCTCCCCTCACACGTGGAATATAGATAGACAGTAAACAAGAAAAGAAGAAAAAGAAAAAAGAACTGCAGCAACGAGAAATTGGGATTTGTGAGGAGACAAGCGGTCAAATGATCAAATCAAAGGAAGAACTGGATAAGATCGATGCAAATAGATGTAGTGGATGGATTATATGTCATCGTACGAGAAGCAACAGCAGGTACTGGGACTGGGAGGATGGGTCAATTATATTATACTGATGGGCCTTAAAAGGATATTAGAAGAATTGACTTTTTTTGAAAAAAATTAGCTATGCAATTTATAGTTACAATCAGCACACTTAGGCAGAACGTTTTCCCCGCGCGCACAGTGATTTTTGCCCGTGCACGCTTTTCAAACTACTACACGGTGAACTTTTTTGCAAAAAGTTTCTATACAAAAGTTGCTTAAAAAATCAAATTAATTCATTTTTGAAAAAAAAATTAGCTAATACTTAATTAATCACGCGCTAATGATCGCTCCGTTTTCCGTGATCACTGTGCGCGTTGGGAACACGTACTGCCGAACAAAGCCTTAATGTTTTTCAGTGTTAATTACTAGAAATGACATAATATGGTACTCTATAACACATAAACAATCTAGGTCAAAGTCGTGTGAATGCCTCGACTTGATAAGCTAAGGCTGTGTGTTCTTTTGGGAAGGTTGAGAAAATATTCCTTCCGCACGAAAAACGGAGCGACTCATTAGCACATGATTAATTAAGTATTTACTAATTTTTTTTAAAAAATAGATTAATATGATTTTTTAAAACAACTTTCGTATAGAAACTTTTTGGAAAAAACACACCGTTTAACAGTTTAAAAAACGTGCGCGCGAAAAAAAGAGATGTGAGTTAGTAAAGTTGGGCAAAAACTCAGCCTAAGTGCACCCTTAACAAACATGTGAAATGTATGTGCATGGTATCCTTTTGCGAATACATAAAAGGGCATACATACACATAAAAATATATATAGTGTAAATCACACACACATATATATATATATATATTAAAAACTTAAAAATTATCATCGGATATAAAATTAACCTAAGATTTGTTCATGTTATCCAGAGTAAAAATTTATTGTCAGTAAAACTTTTACTAATGATTAAATTTGAGAATAAAATTTTTATTCTTAATGACGTGAATAAATCTAATCCGTTTATTTCTGAACCCAACAATAATTTTTAAGTTTTCACTGTATGGGTTTACACTACATATTTTTCCTACATACACACATGCACCCCCACACGTATGTGGTCATTCAACCCCCCTAACAACGTATCTCCTTTAACATTAACACTAGTTCAAGAGACACATGGCAATGATCAATTAGTAACCGCACTAAAATCTGATTGAAAACAATGCCGAGTTTATGTAATTATAGACACTTAAGATTTAAACCCCTTCAATAAAGCCATACATTCATGACTACACACATAATAGAAGTGCTCCTCACAGCTCTAGCAATAATGACTAGAGGGTGCTCTCCTGAGACAATAACAAGGATACACGAGCTGTTTCAACACTAACAATATATATAATACAATTTTTACATAAAGAAAGCCAATAGAGAGAAAGTACAAAGCAAAATCCTACATTTTTAGCTTACATAATATAATGTCCATGAAGGCCGAGACTAGAGACGAGGCCAACAGTTCACATTTTAATTACATGAGAAAAGCTAGAAACCAAAAAGGCTTGCTTGATCCTATCTTCGAACAACCGATTTCACCCCCCCCAAAACTTAGGGGATGCGTAGTCTCACTCTTATTTTCCCCAATTTGGACCTCATGGTTCTCACCTTCTCACATCACAACACAGGCATTCGGATTCTCGTCGCTGAAGAGCTGCGGCGCATAGGGGTATGCGTAGCCAGGAACACCATATCCACCAGGGTTGCTGAATCTTGGGTAATGCATATAGAGATTAGCAGCAGCCATGGCTGTGGGATCTTTCTCTTTGTCCTTCTCTTCAACCTCGGCAGCGTTGCTATCATCCTTCTCTTTGTCCTTTTCTTTCTCATCACCCCCAGCATCATCACCTTCCTTCTTTTCCTCCTTGCTCTCGTCCTTCTCCTCGCCACCTTCGGCCGCCTTCTTGTCATCCTTTGCATTTGCGTCGCCGGCATTCTCAGGGGGAGGGACTGGTTCAGATTTTACAACGGCGGCATTCTTACCAATGCGTTTATGCACGTAATCGGTGAGCTTTGACTCCTCAAACACACCCTTCACCGTCACTTGTGATGCCTTCATGTCTGGCTCTGCTGATTGCACTCCTACAAAAATAGAGAGAAAGAGAGAGATTGCTCAGTGGGTCCTGAAGTAGTAAATGACTAAATGGATCCTTTGATATAAAAGAACTATTAAATAACTTAAATGAAACACGAGTGTTGTTTTACTTGCACAAAAAAGTAGCACATTGTTCTTCGAAGTTTAAGTTCTTAAACTAAATAAGGTCAGTTAAAGTAGTATGACGCTAGTAACAATTCATAATAATTGTCCACTCCCAATTGGCCAATTCTCACCATTACTGTCAGGCAAACTGTAACACCCAAGACAGGGGAAATGGGCAGGTCTAGTATCAGGCAAAAATTGCAATCTCTATGTGTGAATAAGAAGATCAAATTTAAAAGATAGCTATGCTCTTTGATCAAAGCAACCCACGAATATGTATTCACCGTGCAGAAATACAAAATACAAAACTTCATCCACAGAAAAACAAATATTCAGTGAACCAACAGAACATATGTATTTGCAATAAAACAAAAGGGACATATAGCAACAAATCATGTACCTTTCATCTTGAGGATTTTCTTCCTGATAACTTGCGCACAGGCCTCACAATGCATATGCACCTTCAGGACCACCGCTATCACCGTCGGCTAATGAACAAAACAAGACATCAAGATCTCGGTGTCAAAATCGCACAAACAACAAGATTGTACACAACGCAAGCGAAATGATGGAAGCTAGCCCAAGTAGGTGATATGTTGATGTCAGTATGGATGAATGACTAGATGACGTTTTTGGATGAATAATTCACCTCCTTCTTCTCTTCAGGTTTTGGTGGCTCGGGCTCTTCCTTTTTCTCCTCTTCCTTCTTCTCCTCCACCGGAGGTGGCATCGGTGATAGAAGCTCAACCTTGCGGCCTGTCTTCTTCTGCACACGCTGTACCACCTTCATTGGGTCAGCAGCAGCCTTCTTTCCCTTCACGATCACCTTGTGCGCTTTTGAGTCCGCGACAACATCTTCCACTCCTGCATCCCATCATTGCATCTTTTTTTAAGTTTTCGTTGGCTCATGCCTAACTACAACAATTGAACCAAAATACCAAGAATCGGAACAATTTCGCTAAGGAGCTCTGCAAAATAAGTGTGTGCCTTGTGATCTGAGTCACTGAGTGCTAGTACAGAACTTGGGAAGTTATAAATGTGTTATGTATGTCTTTACATTCAACATTCAAAGATAATCTAAACTTCTTTTTAAAAGCATCAACATATAACAGTTGCGATTCATCTTTATAGCACTCGAGCTAACATATCCTATTCTCTTCTGAGTAAAAAGTTATCTGCATCAGGAGTTGTTTTCCCCATCATTAACAGAAAATGCACGTGGGAAATCTAAAGATCTAATTAAGCGAATCTGAATGATTTCAAACCTCTTCAAATGCTGCCGGATGTTGCAATAACAGTTTTGAATAACCCTTCAAAGAAAAATAGCACACCTCAAAACAAAACTTGTCAATTCGAACTCAAAAAAGTTTCTGAAGGAGGCACTAAACTTACGCTACAAAAAATCAAATAAGATGTACTTAACAAACACTTACTCCAATACTCCTTCAAATGACTAAATTGTTTGCCGTTAAAAAAACATGACATCATTTAACGCAAAAGTTTAATGCGGTAAAAGAACATGTCGAGAACCAAGCAATGAAGTACTCTTCCTCCACAAAATAGAAACAAAATGGGAACCAAAAGTCCAAACTGGCACCAACTGATAAACTAGGAGACCACAGTTAACATGCCAATATAACACTGCTAAAAAATATAGTTATTTGAAGTGTAAAAGCTAGTAGTACCACATTCTATTATCAAGTTAAGTGCAAACTCTGTAAAGTCTGAACTCTGCAGCACAGGGAAAAACATTACAGTAGCATAAGAAGAAGTGAAGAACAAGGCCAGAAAACAAGAAGAAAGCTAGAAAAAAAAAAGAACAGGCTTTCTCCATTACCATCAAATCCCTTGAGGATCTTCTTGACCTTGCGAGCGCACCCTTCGCAGTGCATGAAGACCCGCATCACCATCTCCTCCTCCGGCGGCGGCGGCGGCGGAGGCGGCGCGTCCTCCTTCTTCTCCTCCCCTGCCGCCGCCTCCTCCTTCTCCTCCGCTACCGCCGCCTCCTTCCCCTTCTCCGTGGCCTCCTCCTTCACCTTCTCCTCCTGCACACGCACGCAAGATACGGAAAGCACATCAAGGCGCCGCCTTTCTCGGCCACAGGGAGCCGCACCCCGCACATTACCAAGAACGGAAAGAGAGACCATACCTCGCCCATGGCTGCCTCTCCTCCTGCTGTCTGCGCGACTGCGCCTCCTCCTTCACTGCTCAGTGCTCGGGATTACTGGAGTGCGGAACTGGAACTGTGGACTGCTCCTCTCCCTCCCTCACTCGCAGTCACGCCTCTGGTGGCTCAGGCTCACTCAGACAGTCACACTGCCTCTGCCTCTGCGTCCTTGGGTTCTTGCTTCCTTTGAAGTTGAAGTTGCTGGAGGTAATAATACACTTTGGTTGGCTGCAAGTGACACTAGTAGTGTGGAGTGTAGTACGGAGACGGACGGTGCGGGTTCTCTCTCAGAAAATGCCTTGGAATTTGGAACTAATCGCGCCTGTCTCCATCATCTCCTCTATCTGTTTTTCTTTTTCATTTTAGATTTTGGCGGATAGTAGTAACATTTTTGTGGGGAGGACATGTCAGGAAAATATGTTTTTCTTTCTGACAAACGTTTCAGTACAGTATCTAGTTTTTTTTTTGTACATATAGTATAGTGTTGGTTCAAAAAAGTATCGATATTCCCCGCAAAAAAATGTATTGATATCTCTTCACTCAATTTTCGGTTAACAGATTCAATTTTGTTCGTCGTCCATCTAGAAATTTCTGAGGACGATAAACTTACACAAATCGACTCGTCTGAGCGTGAAGCGGATAGAGATGTACGGGGAGAAAGCCAGAAAGGTCAGGAAAAAGCGAAGAACAGATTTACTAGTACTACTCGCTCGTCTGAGCGAAATCAGCGAACAGTTAATGTGCGACGGCAAGGTCGGCCGAGCCTCACCAAAGACGATGCCGTTGTGTTCTTCGAGGAGTTAATGTGTGATTTACTCTCCTCGAAACTATGATAAGACATACTATAGTACATTACGTCACGTTCTATTTTAGATTGATTTTTGAACAGAAAAATACTTTTTTTTTGTTACCGTCTTCGTCTGATAATAAATTTATTTTTCATCAATCTCACACGTACTAATATAATATATACTCTCTCTATCTCATTTTGATCATCTCCTAAGATTTACAGGTCTTACCAAAATAATCATAATCTAACCAGTATAATCTAACAAGTGTCTCTCCGTTTATTTGTGCAAAGAGTAAATATATATAATTGAATGTGTTGCATGTAACCAATAAAAATTAATTTTTATTAGTGCAATGTAAAAAACATGAGCGATCCATGGGACACAGAGCGATTGAGAGAACCTTAACCGATGATAATTATTTTAAAAATGATGAATATTTTGATGTTTTTGGTTTTAATGTTTTTTTTTCTTAGGGATGATCAAACTAAGATGAAGTGAGTATGATATAAAAAATATCGTTATACTAGATTACGTCTCATTTCATCTTAAATTCAGTTCTGTGGAACGGAGAGAATATTCCTTTTGTTAAGAGCCTCTGTCTGATAATAATTTTATTTTTCACAATCTCACACATACCAATACCAATATGATATAAAAAGTATTAGAATATATTTTACTTTATCAAATCTCAATATAACTATTTATCTATTTTCAATACAGTGAACTTTTATTTTCATAAATTTTGATACAATGATTATTTTAAAAATAAATTTATTTTGAAACAAATAAAATGAGTTAAAAATAACTTATTATGAGGCAAAGGAAGTAATATAAAGATCACCGTCCACTGTTTTCTTTTCTTGGGATGCCGTGTGTTTTTGCCACTGCAGAGGAGCTCGGCTGCCATTGCCATAGTTTGTTCCATACCAGTAAGTACATGATACGATACGATACATCATACATCATCATCTGGTATTCCGGTATGGGCAGGAATGTCTTGGCCGATTTTCTAGCTGCAACTTCTGATACATTGCGCGTGTTGTAAGTTTAGCTCTTCTTTTTCAGAAACCGGTTCAGAAACATCTACATTAAAACTAAAAAACAAGAGCAGTGCTATACTACGTATTTAAATATTTTTTGAGCACTTGCAAACAAAGATCTCATTCGTTTGATTATAAAAAATCAAAATGCAATCATAGTATGCCCACATCAATTCTTATAAAGATGATCTCAGTCGGTTCAGTTTTTCTTTTACAGAAACCGGTTCAGGAACATCTACTATGAAAATAAACGGTCGAGCAGTACTGTACGTACTAAAATTTTCTTATGGAGCTTCAAAGAACTCAACTGTTTGATTTAATCAGTTGGCAGTTATAACTTGGGAAGAGTCTTGATGCAATCACAACTTGCCACGTAAGAACCTAGAGCCCCACTACGCTTTTTATTGGTAGTAGAAAGTAATCTGAACTGTTGATATCGTATTAACATCTTAGTTAGCGGTAATAGAAATGTGAATAGATATTATTGTAAAAAAATAGGTGCGGAGGGATATAATTGTCATTTAGCTGTGACTAACCTTTTTTCCCTTCTTTTTGATTTTTTCGATGAAATATAAGCAATGTCAGTGCAATGAATGATCACATATCGATCTAACCGGGAAAAAATATAAATGACAAAGTTACCCTAATCACTGTATTAATAAATTACTGATTTACTCTTAATAACGAATAGGAATGGTTCAAATTATTTTTACTGATAATATAATACTATTATTAATAGAGAGTACCAGATCATCGCTATTCTTGTAAAGGGTTTGTAATTTTTTTTCACGTGTATCACTTTCCAATAGGTGTACTAAAGAAAGAAAGAACCAAAGAAATCCCTTAAGAAACACTAATAGAAACTCCGGATAATGTGCATACAGTACTTCAACCAATACTACGACGTAATATTATGGATATATGTACTTCTCGTTATCCGGGAAAATTTTCAATCTTATTGCCAAGTAGTAGATCGATACTTGGTAGCAAATGTGTGGCCACATGACTGTTTCGGTGGAACTGACAATAGCAATGTGATAAGGTAGGGTCAGGGCACACATGATGTCTATATTCTAAGTACAATTAATGTTACTAGTGTGATTATGCTTAGAAGTTACTAGAACAAAAGGAACTCATGGATGCATAATTCGATCGGCCATTCTGATGATTTCAACTTCAACTAAGAACTAATTTCAAGGTGATGGTTTTTGCTTCAAGAATGAAAAGTGGTGATTGTTAAAGTTGTGCTACTTTACGTGCTATTTTGATATCGTATACGTGAGTAGTGGAGTAGTATTTAGCAGAACTTTTGCTATAGCCAAGCTAAAATGGTACTAACCCGACCAGGAGTATCACATGAATATTAATTCCATTTTCGATGTACGCATATATAACGGCACATTTACTCAAGTTCTAGCTAGGATCTAAGATCCAAATTAAATTAAATCAATGGTGGAGTAGTGTGTAAGATTTTGGCAATTTGCTTCTGACACTGAGGAGTTGGGATTTGATTAGTTTAATCGCTACCGATCAGTTGTAACCACTGATTAGCCCCACGCATGATCACAAAAAGATTAGAGCAAATAATCGGCAGCCATGTACTGATGTACACAGTACAGTAACGTGGCCCTGCACATGAACAGAGGATGTTGTTCGATCATTACGGCACAAAATTGCGTATGATTTTGGAGTTTGCATTGTTGCACATTTAAAATGTTGAAGAATCGATGGAATCTATAAGAAAAAGTTTAATAAGAGCAAGGATAATACTATAATGTGAAGAAGAGAGAAAACTAAAAATAAAAAATATTAGCTCTTATGCTTACATATGCTTTAAGACAAATACATTAAATGCATAAGTGAAAGAAAAAAGAAGAAGAAAAAGTAAAGCTCTACTATGCCCACATCAATTCTTATAAAGATGATCTCAGTCGATTTAGGGATTAATGTTTAGGGTTTAGGGGTTAGGGTTTAGGGTCGAGGGTTCATGGACTAACAGTTAGAAGTGAGCTCTACTATTAAACTTGCTCTAAGTAAAGCTAACTACTCCCTTAGTTCCATATTAGAGCGAGTATAATAAGGTGACGTAAGCGGGTTGTACGAGTTGTCACATCACATTTGTGCTTATATGGGAAAGAGAGAAGATGATAGGAAAGAAAACAAGACTACATATTTATAGTCGGTTACAGCATGCGCTCCAATAAACTATGTGAGAGAAATAATGGATTGATATTAATGATGCAGTATATATCTACAACTAACTATCGTACGAGTAGGCTATTAAATTGGCTATAGATGATGTTTCAATTTTTGAAACTATTAGTCGGCTATATTATTAACTTGCTCTTAATTATTATATAAGTTTTTTTATCAAGACCAAAAAAGACTTAACTACCATGTATTTTATTGGAAAAAGTACAAATTACCCTCCTAAACTATCGCGGTCGATCGAATTACCCCTTGAACTCGAATATCATACATTTCACACCCTAAACTTGTAAAACCAGACGAGTTACCCCCTGCTCCAAACCATAACGGTTTTGGTCCTACGTGACGTACATGTGGTGCTAACGTGGCAATCCAATCAGAAAAAAAATATATCATGGCCTCACATGTCATATGGAGTACTACTAAAATATATATCTCTCTCTCTTCCCACTTCTGTCGCGAGCGCGGTGAGATTAGGGAGGGCGTGGCGTGACGGGGCCGAGCCAGATGGGAAGTCGTACTCCTCCTTCGCCACCTGGCGAAGCCAAAGGGGTGGAGCCGCCGGCGAGCGCGAGGAGCACTGGGCGAGGCACTAGGGAGGAGAGGAGAGTGGAGCGGAGGTGCCGGAGGAGCAGCCGAGTGAGCAAGGCGACAACGAGGATGGTAGGAGCCGACGAGGAGCCGTGCGCTGGCTTAGGTAGAGGAGGAGCCGTGCGCGCCGGCGAAGACCGAGGAGGAGCTACGCGCCGGTGGATGCGAAGGAGGAGCCGCTTGCGCCGACGGAGCCAAGGAGGACTCGTCGCCTCGTTGCCATAGCCGCGGAGCAGCTGTAACACCCGTTTCGTCGTGGCGTTAGCGGGAAAACCTAATTCCTAAAAACTCTATTTGCAAAAATTTTGCTCTTCGGTTGAGTCTTGTTGTGTGCCTGGATCTCGTGTCTCCCCCTCTCAACTCAATCAAGAGAAATCGCGAAATCGGAATTCAAATCCAAACCCTAATTCCTCCAAAATTTCCCTCTCAGCCGAAGTCTGTTTTACCTCCCTTGGTTCTCGGGCCGTTTTCCTTCGGCCCACCTCCCCTCGACCCTCTCTCCCTTCGGCCTTTCCCTCCCCTCCCCCGCTGGGCCGCGCCGCCCGGCCCAGTCCGCGCGGCCCGAGCGCTGGGCGCGCCGCGCACGTGCGTCGCACGCGCTGCGCGAGAGAGAGCGCCATCTCTCTCTTCTTCTCCCGATCCTTCTCGCTCTCTCTCGTTTTTCCTCTCTCTCGCTCGCTAGTCTCTCTCTCTCTCGTAGCCTCTCGTCGGCGCCCTCCGTTTCCGCCTCCGCCCGTTGGTTCCCGCGCCCGCCACGCGTCGTGGCCGACCGGCCGGACGACGCCGACGCCATCTCCCGGGCCGTCCCTGTCTTCGCGCCGCGACAAGCCGACGCCATCACCGCCGACGCCCTTCCCCGGCCCCGTCTCTGCGCGCGTGCCGCCAAGGGGAGAGCAGCGCCCTCCCGTCCCCTCTCTCTCCCCGCGTTTTCTTGCCCGTTTTGGCAAGGGGAACGGCCGCCTTTCTCCTCTCCCTTTTCTCTTTTTCCCCGACCGGCGCCGACATCACCGTCTGTCGCCGCCTTGGCCGCTAGCGCCGGAGAGCGTCGTCTCTCTCCGCGCGCTCCACCGCCTCTCCCCGAACCGACCTTGCCGCCCTTTAAAACCCGCACCCTCCCCCTCTCGGCCGCCATTGTTGCCCCGCCGCCGAGCTCCTTTCCTCCTCCACCGCCGTGTCGTGCTGTCGCTCTCGCTGTCCGCCACCGGAGCCTGAGGACGCCCGAAAGGGACTCCGGGCGCCGCTCTCCTTCCTCTCCCTCGGCCCGAAGCCGAGCCGAGCTTCGTCCCGCGCCATCGACCTTCTTCCCTGATGACCTCCTCGTCGCAGTACACTCCTCCCCTCCGTCTCCCTCCGTTTCCTCCCTTTCCTAGTGTTGACACCGAATCCGTACTGCCGATGTAGACTCAGCGTGCGGACACACGAAGGCCTGGAAGATCTGCTTAGCTCTAGTGCAGGTCCTAAAATTGATGAAGCGCGGGCGTGCTAGTCAGTTTGATCCTGCCACTAACAAGATATGCAAAATAGCAGAACATATAGCGTATCGGCCTATCAGCCGATAGCAAAAACAGCCTATTGGCCGATGAGCCGATAGGGCAAAAACAGCCGATCGGCCGATGAGACGATGGCGCGGTTCCAGCCGATGCCGATGCCAGCCGATGCAGTTAGGGTTTCGAACCATCGGTGTACTGAGCAAACATCTATATAGAGACGATCGGCTGATGATAATTCAAGGTGATATAGCATAATCCAACTATATGATAAAATAAACATTGATCTAAATATTAAAGCATACATCGGCCAAAGGTCCGATGGCATAAACTTCCAATAAGCAGATAAACAATAAATACTCTGTTGTCATCGGCCAGATCTAATCTATATGTAAAACTCTTGAGCCGATGCAACATCTAGATAACTCACCGGCTGAAACCCCGGTGAAACCCTTATTGGCAATCGACAGGCAGGCTAGAGATTACGGTTCTAATCACGACTTAGCGGCACTAAGTACCGGCTGAAACCCCGGTGAAACCCTTATTGGCAATCGACAGGCAGGCTAGAGATTACGGTTCTAATCACGACTTAGCGGCACTAAGTATGAAAAGAAACGCAAGATCTAGACAATCAAGCCCTCGACTGATTTTCGGGATGGTAGATACCTTAGCCAATCTAATCTAGCAAGACGATTTAGTCGATACCAGCGTAAACCCTAAAGCGAATCTCGGCCGATAAGACTAAATCGAGAAGCCGAATCAGATTGACTAAGATATATGATAGTAGGTGCTTACGTTGACGAGATCAGAACGTCGAAGCCCTAGCCCCGACAGCGCAGGCAGCCATAACGAGACTTACCCCTCGCGGGAAGGGCATGAACTCGCCAAAGAAGACGAAAAGTAAAGGTTGGCGATGCGCCGAAGTTGTATTGATCGTGAGATAAAAATTACATAAACCTCGGGCTCACATATTTATACCCATAGGCTAACAAAGATCCTAACAGAATACGACTCAAACTTTCCTAAAGATAAAAGGAAACAGATAAAGTCCTTATTGGACACTAATCACACTTTCCTAAAGATAAAATAGAAAGCTAACAAACTCTTTCTAATTAATAGATACAAGCCTCATCTCCTTGGACTCGGTTTTCTCTGGATAAGATCTTCCCGAATCTAATAAGAATTCGACTGCTGTTGATGGCTGGTTTTAGGAAAACCCCCATCAGCCGATATAAGACTCTAGGCCAATACCAACTTTGAGCCGATATGGATCCTGGACCGATGAGGACTTCGGGGCTTACCAAATTCTGGCGTTAACACCTAGGCACTAGGTAGCATCGCCGCCGCGTGTTCGAGCCCTAGGTGTCGCCCCCGCACCACCGTCGCTTGCCTCTGCTCGCCGCGTCGCCGTCGCTCGGTGCCGAGCTCCGCGCGCCGTCGCCCAAGTCCCCCGGTGCCACTCCGCCCTCCCGACGCTCGGAACGCGTCCGTGGACCCGTGTAGATGCTCCCTCTCCGACGAATCGAACCCTAACCTCTCCGGCGCGATTTCCCCTTTTGCTCGCCGACGTCGGCCGCCGTCTCAATCTGCCACCTCCGGCCCTTCTCCGGTGAATCCGAGCCGTTGGCTCGACTCCTCTTGTTCCCCTCTTCGCTCCGGTGCTCTTCCCTTTCGTCGGACTCGCACCGCGCCGTCCAGGAGCTCCGCCACCGCCACGCGCCTTCGGATGTCATCGCCCCCTTCTTCTTCCTCCTGCCGGCCTCCGTGGCAGCCACGTCGGCACCACTCTCCCTCCGTACGCCTCGCTCACCTGAGCCGGGTCGCTAACAAGCAGGTCCTGCCCTAGCGCCCCGCGCGGTGGACCTCGGTCCACCGATCCGCCCGCCCGCGTGGGCTGCGCCTTGCTGCGGCCCACACGGCCTTCTCTCCTGTTCGGCCCAGTCGGCCCCGAGTCACTCGAGAGGCCGGTCGGCCCCGAGTCACTCGGGAGGCTGAACCAGGCCCAGTCCACTCGGTCCCCGCCCCATTCAGTCCCCCTTCGCCCCCGCGCGCGCCTCGTTCGGCCGTAGGCCGACTTCGCTAACGCGTCGGCCCGTGTTGCCTGGCCGTGCCCCCGTCCTTTCCATTGGGCCGCACCTAGCCGCCCGATACAAAGTCCATTTCACGTCCCTCTTTCTTTTCTTTTTCCAAGGGATTTAATAAATCATTTTCCTTTAGGCAGAAAATCAATTAATCTTAGGAAATTCATATCTCCTCAACCATTCGTCCGATTGACTCCGTTCCACTTCCAAAATTCCTGAAAAATCGAGATCTATCTATTGGCACAATTAGTGGTCATTAATAGGGCTTTCTTTTATCATTATGTTGAGTCGCCTCGTTTCGCGTGTAGCTTCGAAGCCGGAAGACTCGCAGTGCGCGGATTTCGAGGAGGAAGCTCAAGATCTCGAGCAAGGCAAGTCATCTTTAATCAATTGAACTCATAATTTAAAATTAAATATTTTCTTTGCAAAATAATGCATTCCCTTAGGTTACACACGACACTTGGCCGCGGTTTGCAATACAACCGACAGGCCCTACCCACTTGCTGCATTTGACCTCCTTGATTATTGAATAACCTAACACCCCTTGTCGCCCTTTAGTTCAGGTCTCAGTATCCGCACCCCGCGTACGAATATCGAGGCTTCCTTCAAATTTAAATCAATCAACTGGGTAAAACTTGGATTTACAAAATCCTTGGAAAAAAAACCCGACACTTGGGTCGGTGCCTTGAAAATAAGTTGAGTATTCAAAACTCGCGGTGCGGGAGACGTACTGGAGGTACGGTCTGCCCGTTCTTGCCTTAAGGACCGATTCCTTGGGAATTACATCCGAGCATCTGTAAAGTACGACCACATGGGTGAAATGGGACACCCCTGGCTGAGTAACTAGCTAGGCCAGGAAAATCTTAATGCCAAGGGACAAGTGGATTCGCCGGGGTGGTGTCGGGGAGGACCCCTGGGCTTCCTGGCACATTATGGTTTGGGACCTAACCTAGTGTTGGTCCGTGAGACCCCTCCCGTTGGCATAAGATAATCCTGAGTCGGCTTTCGAAATGCCTTGTCGTGAAAGCCTCAAGGTCACCAGACGTGGCTGTGATGCACGGGCTGGGTGATCCTGGTTAGTAACGTCGAGTGGGTAAAGTGTACCCCCTCTGTAGAGGTTAACAACTGTTCGAACAGCCGTGCCCACGGTTATGGGCGGTTGTGAGGTGATTCCTTAGCGTAGTTTTGTTTGCTACCTTGTGAACTGCTGCTGGTGTAAGAAAATCTGTTCAATGCTTGACTTGTGGCTGTCGGTGCAACCGGTGTCGGAGGACGATTGGTAGGGAGCCTTTCGTGCCGACAAAATCAATCCATACATTTCACTGCTCCGGTCGGATGAGACGCACTCTCTCGTCCGTGCCGTTGAGAAGCACTCACTTAGTTCTTCTGAAAGTCTTAAACTAAAATCGAATGCGAAAATAACTGGCTCTCCTTTGAAGCTTGCATCAAACACTTAATTTTCCTTGACTTGCTGAGTACTCTCGTACTCACCCTTGCTCTATATAAATAATCCCCCAGTTCTCGAAGACGAAGAAGTGGACCCTGCTGAAGAGGAGTTCTTCTAGGAGCAAGCGAACTACGAGCTGTAGTAGGGTTTCGGCTTAACTCCCAAGTCATGCTTGTGGCTTTGGGCTAGTCTTCGCTTCCGCCTTTTTGTAATGCAGTTGTGAACTCGGGGTCTGTCCGCAGTTCCAACCTTAGTTGTAATTCTACTCTTGATAAAGAGACCTCTGTTGTTGTGATATTCAATCTTCCTGTTGTACCAGCACTGTTTCCTGGGACTGGTACAGGTATACATTTAATTTGGATCGCCTTACACTGGCCGTCGTTTGGGGCTAGTTTGGGGCGTGACAGTGAGGATGTAACACCCTGGCCCGAGGCATAATAGGATTGATAGGATACTCATGCTAACAAGTTGTAACTTCTTTTCCGGAAGCCCATCTCCAAAGAACTCTAAAGTTAAGTGTGCTTGGCTTGGAGAAATCTAGGGATGGGTGACCGACCAGGAAGTCCTTCCTGGGTGCGCACGAGTGAGCACAAAGTGCGCAGAAAAGACTGGTGTTGGTTTGTGAGGGCAGTCTATGTCCTATTTAAGCTGCTAGATGTAAGCGGGCCTGGCCTCGTGGAGGCGGGACGTAGCAGAGCTCGAGAGGGTGGCGGACTCATTGCCATAGCCTATCGCCTTCAATGCCCTCCTCGGCAGCACCGCGCCATCCCCGGGACGCCGCCGTTCGTCATCTCCAGCGTCCTCCTCGGCGTCGCCCGCCCGCCGACTGTGTTCCACCACGGCGTCCTGGGGGTCTAGTCTCTGTCGTTACCACGCCGCCGCCACCTTCTCCTCCTTCCTGCGACCGGGAAGTCCTTCCCGGGTGCGCACGAGTTAGGACAAAGTGCGCAGAAAAGACTGGTGTTGGTTTGTGAGGGCAGTCTATGTCCTATTTAAGCTACTAGATGTAAGCGGGCCCGGCCTCGTCCTCGGCAGCATCGCGCCTTCCCCGGGACGTCGCCGCTCGTCGTCTTCAGTGTCCTCCTCGGCATCGCCCGCCCACCGACTGTGTTCCACCACGGCGTCCTGGGGGTCTAGTCTCCGCCATTACCACGCCGCCGCCGCCTTTTCCTCCTTCCTGCTTGGTTCAAAGGTTGAGAGAGAGAGATTGAGGGGGAAGGAGGTAGAAGACAAGAAGAGAGGAGATATGGGGCATTGATAGGTGGACCCATTATTTTTGAAATTGTTTTTGCCATGTTGGAAATGTCACGTCAACTAGCCTAGCCGAAAACTGTCCAAAACAATGCTCGGGGGTGTAATTCATCCGGATTGAAGCATTTAGGGTTTAAAATGTTTCGTTTTCGAGTTTGAGGGGACAATTCGATCGACCGCGATAGTTCAGGAGTAATTCATACTTTTTTCTATTTTATTTAATGTCAGTATATGATGCGGAAGAATCAAGAAGCATGTAGACTTTAACTCCCCATATACATAAGAAACAAGCGCTTAATTACTACCCCTAAATGCCAGCATGCATACATGCAAATCATTGCATGCATAAAAACAATAATGTTGCACGTCATAAGGGTTATATGATGTTCAATTCAAAATTTTTGATTTTTGTTATATTATGATCAATATGAAATGGAGGAAGTAGTATACTAGAGAGCAAATTTAATACTCTCTCCATCTACAATTGATCGTCACGTTATGTTTACGCAGCAATACCAAAAAAAAGGAATAAATTGAGTGGTAGTTAACTTTCACAAAACCACAATGCCGCAATCTCGGTTCGATGGCCCGCGCATACCACGCATGCACGTCGGCAGCGTATGCCAGATGGCCAACTAATCTCGCAATTATCACTGGCATTTAAATCATGCATGCATAGAACCAGTAAAAAACAGCAGGAATTTAACTAATCTTCCCATAATCTCTCCTCATTAAATTCTTCAATGCATGCACGCGAGAAAAGAGGAATTTCGCTGGCTCCTCACGTTATGCGACGATCAATTTTGATTTTTTTTCATTTTGATAATAGGATGATCAATTGTGAATAAAGAAGTAGTAGGTTATAAGCCAATATAAACTTATGTAAAAAAATATAACTAAAAAATGAGTGTTGACCTCTTATACAAAACTAGTTATTCACATACTTCAACATAAATGCATTAAATGCATATATGAGAGGAAAGGAGAGAAAAATAAAAATAGAGATAATATTATAACTCATCTATTATATTATAGTACATGTTAGTTTTAGTTTTAGTATGTTTAGGTATGGATTTATATCAATCTATTATTAAACTTGCTCTTATAACTTATAAGCCCTAAGAAAATCCTATATACCTATGCCACTCATCCCCACTAACTACAATTAAAACTATTTTCCTTGCTTCTCAGTGAGCCACGCCACCTCTATGGTCCTGTTCTAAACTCTAACAAGATATAGATTTTTCTCGGTTTTCGTTAGCACGCTTTTCAAACTGCTAAATGGTATGTTTCGCACGAAAACCTTTTACATAAAAGTTTATATATAAAAAATCAAATAAAACCATTTTTCAAGTTTTTAATAATTAAAATTCAATTAATCATGTGCTAATAACTTGTCTCGTTTTACGTGTGTACTTAATCTACATCTTTGTCGGAGAATCTATTTCAACCGTTCGATTTAGCCACACATCGGTCTGTGACGCTCCTGATCAACCCTTCAACCAGCACATAATTACTGAGCCCAACATCCACGTTGGCTTCTTTGCTCCAGTGTCGTCCTATAGGTTCCCGGGGTCCTGTACGTAACTGTTGGTGTATTAACTGCCAATGAGGTTGAGTGGCTGTAATGGCAATTAAAGGAAGTGCACATGGTGAGGAATTTTAATCGTTCATCTTCCATACACATCACCTGCTTCTGCTTGACGTCTTTCTCGGTATGTGTGTATCTTTCTACCGCGTAAGCATAAGCATCACCCACCAAAGGCGGCCCTGACGTGCCCAATGCCATGAGTACGCCGACATCGTCATACGCGAGTTGCCATTCCATCAAATACTCTAATCCCCTGATAATCACAGGTTATACTACTCATCTCATCACGCTTACTTACCACCTATGCTTCCTCCCGTTGAATTGTCTATGGATTTCATTTGCTCTGCCAACTAGCCACAACTGTACGGTGATAACGCAGTGCTCATATCTCTTTTTTAATTGGGCACTTATACATGTTATTTAAATTTGAGATGATAAATTTCCATCCATCTGCTCACTGCTCCATGTAATTGGCTGTGCGACACATACCTACGTGTGAAGGAATTGAAATCTGAATAAAGGATTGCACAGATTGGGAATTGTTTGAAGAGGAGAATATTGATGTCTTCTATTTTTCTTTTACTGCGTTGTGTTCTTCCGAGCTTCATGCAGACTTAGCAAATATTGGTGAGGTGGTCACAAATGAAACTACTGATTTGGTAATGTCGAAACCTGATTTCAACTATGAAAAAAGAGGTAGCACACAAGTACCAAACACGATAGGTTAGTAGACGAAGAGATTTAGACAGGTTCAAGCTTTCTATAAAAAAGTAATACTCTACTCCTGTTTCGGGAATTATATCCGTCGAGTTATGTATTAATCTCATGATCAGGTTGTGTATGAAGAAAAACTTAGCTAATTGCTATTGCCCATCTGCCCCTCAAGGAGTGTCTTGTCCTCTTTATATAGGTTCAGAGGGTAGACTCACAAGTCGGAGACCAAACCACATACGGTATAAAACTCTTAAGTATTATCATAATACTACCAACTTAAAACTATAAGTCGTTCCTTAATACATAAGGTAACGTAACACTCAAGTCCTAAGCTGTTACATGATCATCATCTATAACATATCCCCTATAATCAGTCAGATAAGCTAGCCGTGTGGGTATAGGGTACCCATAATCACCACAGTAGCCCCTGAGACCTTCACAGTCGATGAGATTACTCCGCCTCAAACCAAACTAATCCATAGCCGAGTGCTTCCATCATCTCTGCCTAGGCCTCCTGAGTGCTTTAACCAATTCAACAAGAAGGCTGTGAAGGGCTAAAAAATCATAAAAAATATATCTAGGTGCATTCACTATATGCACCTAATTAGGTGTAGGCCTCGACTATGTGTTTAGTTAAACAAACTAAGCATATAGTCAAGAACTTGAACAATCTCACCTATCCGAGTGATGTTATATATATAAATACTTAGCCAAAACTAAAAACATCCTAAAAATCATATAGCACATAACTTTATTAATAAGGCACAATGCATAATGACTCGAGTAACAGCTTCATATTGTGCTCATGCTATCCAAAACAGTCATGCCCAAGTCCTCCTGGTACACATGACTCCACTATTCTTAGGAATATATAGCATTTGTGACATAAAATCTGAGTTAATTAAACTCATAAATAGATTTGCCAATCGCCTAAATAATATGACCAAAGTATAATCAGCCTAAGCCATAATATTGGTCTTAATGAGAAAAACATACCAATGTGGCTAAATAGCATTGATATAAGATCAATTGTTTTATAAGAACCAAACAGCTCCAACAACTTATAGAAAAGTTGCCAAGATAATTATAAAAAACTTTACTGTTTGTCACCTTCCAAATTGCATCGTACCAACTCCTAAAAAGTTATGTAACTGCTGTATGAAAGGATTTTAAAAGTATTGGGCAATAGAGCACGTGCATATTGTCAAGGCAAATTTGCTTAAGTCCCTAGAGATATGTGACAAGCCACACCTGAAACATGGGCTGTAAGCTTTCCACGGGCTTCGGCCCAAACAAGGGAAAACCTACCGATACCCTAATAAAATAATCACTGAAGCGCCGTCTTCTTCCCCGCCGCTTCAACTTCTAAAAAATTTCTCTTTCGTGCTCCTATTCACAGACACCACCGCAGAAACCAAGAACACCAAATCCACCAAATCCATTCATCCAGCCACTCCAAATCTCATCAAAATCTGCTGCGCTCATCCTGTTGTTTTCATCCTCTCCAAAAACCCCTTCCTCCAACTCTAAACTCAATCCACCCCAAATCTCGCTCATGGTAGAAGAAAGACAAATCCCCTTCGACCAATGGGCAGCTTCTGATGTAAAAGAATCGACGTTAAAGGAAATGGTGAAGGATAGAGTCCACCCAGTGAAAGAGATCATTGGCTGGCGTCCGACATACGGTGAGGACTTGCCAACTCCAAACACCGGTGAGATTGTCGTGTTTACCCACTTCTTTTATTGTAGATTTGGTCTGCCAACCTCTAAATTCTTTCGCGACGTTCTTAATTACTACGGCATCAAAATTTATCATTTAAACCCAAACTCTATACTACACATTGCCATCTTTATCCATGTTTGCGAAGCCTTTCTTAGAATCTATCCCCACTTCAATCTTTTTCGCCGCATGTTTTCTCTCAAAGCCCATCCGACCAAAGATAACCCCTGTGTTGTCCGTGGTGCGGGATTCCAACTCCGCGGCACTTTCCGCAAAGACTACTTCCCTCTTCCTTTGAAAACCTCCAACAAGGGCTGACACGCAAACTGGTTTTATATTTCCAATCCTGCTCCCAGCCTGCCCGATTTTATCAGCCTTCCACCAATCCAACGGGCCAACTGGAATGCCTTGCCTGATGGCCAAAATTGGATAGAAGCAAATGATCTTTTGGCAAAAATTCTCGAAATGAAGAATAAGGGACTCCAAGGAGAACAGATCACTCGGCACTTCATCAAATCTCGATTGGCCCCCATCAAAGAAAGATCCAAGCCAGCCTTTGAGTATGAAGAACAGAGTGACCCCAACCGGGAAGATCGGGAATCATTAAACTTCTAGGTCTTATGCTCTCGCATGTACAAAATCTTTTCCACCGGAATTGTAGTTGACTACAACAACAAACTGCCAGTTCTTCCTTACAATATTCATCGACCACCTCCTCCGGTATGTAAACTCTGCAACTTTAATGACTTTTATCTCGCCATACTCATCAATGTCTCTTAAAAAGGATATTGTTTGCAGGTAAATGCTCTGATCATCTCTCGACCATACAAGGTATACCATGATGATGTACCAGCCCAGCCGACTGTCAAGAAACCGACTGGTGGTCCAAAGATCAAGCCTCAAACAAAAAACAAGAGAGCCACAGCTGCAGTTGAAGAAACCAGCAAACGTGCGAGCAAGCAGAGGAAATTAATCATTGACAACTCGGACGAAGAATCTGACGAAATCCAAACTCCCAAAGCCAGTATCAACTCGCCTAGGCCATCCACTAGATCAGCTCCAAAAATCAGAAAATCCAACAGGTATCCTTCGCATGACTTGTATTGTCTTCATATTAAAAACTCATTTAACTTCATTCTGAACGCCATGTATCGTCTTCTGCAGAAAACCTCAAGACATTGATCCCACCGGCCAAATCGAAAAACCAACTCCAGCCGCAGGGTCAGGAAACCAAGAAACCACAGATCAAGGGTTACAGAACCCACCCCCGAGTGAGACAACTCCTAGCCAGGAGCCCCTGACTATCAGTCAAGATCTCCCAACTGGAAACCAGTCGGATTCGACTGAACAAATGTCAACACATGGACTCTCGACTGGAAATCGGTCGGACAGGGAGAAGCAAGTTCCAACCAGCCAAGAAAATCTAGCTAAAGATCCCTCATCTACTACTGAAGAAACCAACAAGGATCAACCAATTGGGAACGTTGTCACCCAAGAAGACCATCCAGAGGTAAATTAGCCAATCATTAAATCTTTTGTCTTAAACATGCTTCATGAGTACTATCATTCTCATCTTCCTTAGAACAAACGACGGGAGAAGACGAAGAAATCCTCTGGCTAAAATCAACTGAAGACTCATTGCCCCCAGTCAAAATTGAGTGGCGAGATGCGGAAGGCAAAAAACAAGGCATCATACTCAACAAGCAAAAAGAAACTGAAGAACGAGATTTGCTTGTTGCCAGCCTTAATGAAGCCACTCGACTAATGAATGTAAGAAGAAAACCCTTCATACCTCAATTGCTGATTCTTATACAATCAACTAACTTACTTTTCGTGATGCAAAGAATATACCGTCGCTCCCAGGCTAAATCTGATACCTTGAAAAATCTTGTTCCTCATGTTAATTCCTTAGAGATATCCAACAAGAGCTTAAAGAAGCCAATGAAGAAACCATAGCTAGAGAGACTATCTTGCGAGAAGAAATCAATAAGCTACGAGACATGAACTTGGAGCTCTGTTGTTCAATTGGAGGTAAGAAAAAGTAACTCATCTGCTCTTGATTAATCCATTTAGCACTATTAACTCTATGTCTTTATGTTCTAGCCAACTTATCCGAGATTGAATCCCTCAAGACCCAATTGAAGAAAGCAGAAAATGATAATGCCAAGCTTGAAACAGACAAAGTTAAAGCTATAGCAAAACTTGAAGGTAACCTCATATAACTCAGATTCTTGATTCGGCTTGCCTTGGTCATCAGTATAATCAGAATATTGTCAATCTTATAGCCAACAAGATAAAATCACGTGCTCAGTTCGAAGTCTTCGTTGAGAAGGTCCAAAGAGCTGAGAGAATTAGAGATGATATTGCTAACTCAGCCACGCCAATCCTGTCAGCAATCTATCAAAACGGCCTTGGAACAAGTGCTGAAGATGTACTTGAGATATTTGACAAACTTAGGACAGCTCCTAAAAAATATCTGGATAACATCACTGATGCTGCTACCATGAGTGCAAGTCAAGCTCTGGCAATAACGACATCCCTCTATCCCTGAGTAGATATAAATTCTATAGGAGATGGCTTTGCAGACGACACTTCTGATGAGCAAGCTTTAGAACTGATAAATGAAGCTCAGGAATCTGCCAAGAAAATAGCTGCTGACTTAGTTGAAAACTTCCAAGGATAAATTCTTGATGTAACAAACTCTTATCACCCAACTTGTAATTCATTAGTTTATTTATGCTTATGCCCTGATTTGAATCTTACGTTTAATTTCTTAAAAATTTTCGCCCGACTGTCACCAAGCCTAAAACTTGATTAAGTCATCAAAAAAATTTCAGTCCTTATTCACTTGACTCAAATCAGAGCAAAAACAATGATAAACCAAATATAAACAAGTTATATTCAATAAAAACTTCATACTTTATTGGTACGCATAGCCCCCGACTGACAACTCAAGAAGGCAACTTACTTGAAGTCAGCAGTCGAGAAGAACATAATACAGAAAATTGAAGTTAAGTATAATATCGATGAATTCTCCACAATTGATCCGTCTTCGCGCTTTAAACGATACGCCCCTGGCCGAGAGACTTCAGCGATTATGAACGGTCCTTCCCATAACGGAGATAATTTGTGTCTATCCTTCGTCATCTGAATCTTTCTCAGAACCATATCACCAACAATAAACGCTTGTGATTGAACATTACAATTATGATAACGCCGAAGTCCTTGGAGATACCTCGTCGACTGAACAAGTGCAGCTTCACGAGCTTCTTCCAATTGGGTTAAGTCATCGACACGATCTTAATCATAACGCTCATCATTAAAATTACGAACTCGAAGAGAGTCAAATTCCATCTCACTCGGCAACATGGCTTCAGCCCCATAAACTAAAAAGAAAGGCAACTAACCCATAGCCCGACTAGGCATAGTCCGTAATGACCACAAAACTGAAGGCAACTTTTGAACCCATCTGTCAGCAGAAGGGCGCAATCTATCAAAGACTCGGCCCTTAATACCCTGAAGGACCATGCCATTAGCACGTTCAACCTGTCCATTACTTCTAGGATGTGATATTAACGTATAACAAATTTTAATTCCAAAATCTTCACAAAATTATTTGAAAACTCCTCCAGTGAACTGAGTCCCATTGTCAGTGATAATCCTGTTTGGGACACCAAACCGATGCACAATATTAAGGATAAAATCACGCTCTTTGTCTGCAGTAATTGTAGCAACCGGCCTAGCTTCAATCCATTTAGAGAACTTATCAATTACAACAAACAAATGTATAAAACCTCCTAGAGCCTTTTTGAAAGGACCAACCATATCCAGACCCCAAACTGCAAAGGGCCATGAAAGCAGAATCGTTTGCAACTCTTGGGCTGAAACATAATTTTGTCGAGCAAAAATTGACAACCTTCACAGGTTCGAACCACTTTATCTACATCGGTAACCATCGTAAGCCAGAAAAAACCTTGTCGGTAAACTTTGCCCACCAAAGTACGTGTTGCAGCATGACTGCCACAAATTCCCGAGTGAATATCCTGCAACAATTGTCGACCTTCCTCAGGTGTAACACATCTTAACAAAATTCTGGACGGGCTCCTCCTGTACAACTCCGAAGCAACCATGACATAATTCTGACTACGACGTCGGACTCGCTCTGCGTCTTCTCGATCTTCAGGTAACACCTGCCGAGTCAGGAATTTGATTAAAGGTGTCCTCCAGTCGGCATCAAACATGGAAACCTGGTCGTGAAGATGCTCTACAAAAATATCTGTCGGGGTTGCCTCTCGTTTAGAGCCAAACTGAGCTAGTTGATCAGCCGCTTCGTTGTTATGTCATAGGACATGTGATAACTTCAAGCCATCAAACTTGTCTTCTAACTTACGAACTTCTTGACGATAAGCAGTCATATTGTCGTTTAAGCAAGACCAATCCTTCATCACCTGGTTTACCACTAACTGGGAATCTCCTCGCATAATCATACGCCATATACCAAGAGATACAACAAGTCGCAGTCCATGAAGTAATGCTTCGTGCTCAGCTACATTGTGTGAGGCCGCAAAATGTATCTGAAGAACATACCGCAGTCTTTCACCAGTCAGGGCGATTAAGACAACTCCAGCTCTTGTACCTGTAACTCACTTAGACCCATCAAAATACATAGTCCAGTATTGCGGCTCCTCCCTAGGTACGTCTCCTTGGCACTCGGTCTACTCGGTCACGAAATTGGCCAGGATCTGGGACTTAATAGATGTCCTCGCTTTGAAAGTAATATCTAACGACATCAATTCCAAAGCCTACTTCGCAATACGCCCAGTAGCCTCCCGATTATAAAGGACATCACCGAGTGGAAAGGATGTAACCACAGTAACCGAGTGACTTTGGAAATAATGAGCTAACTTTCTAACGGTAATTAAAACTCCATATAATAATTTCTGTACCTGGGAATAGCGTGTTTTGGATTCAGCCAACACCTCACTGACGAAATAAATTAGCCTTTGAACTTTCTGGATTCGTCCTTCCTCCTCTCATTCTACGAACAGGACCGTGCTGACCACCTAAAAGTTGTAGACACATAGAGTAGTAATAGCTCTTGAGGATACGGTTAGGCTAACACGGGTGGTGTTGTGAGGAAATTCTTTAAGTCTTCAAAAGCTTTCTGGGCTTCTGGGGTCCACTGGAACTCGTCTGTTTTCTTGAGCAACTTGAAAAAAGGCATGCCTCGTTCCTCGAGTTTAGAAACAAACCGGCTTAAAGCTGCCATGCATCTACTAAGTTTTTGGACATCCTTCTGGGTACTCGGCGGCTTCATGTTCTGAATGGCGTTGATCTTCTCTGGGTTGGCTTCAATACCACGGTGAGACACCATAAAACCAAGTAGCTTCCCTGACGGTACTCTGGATTTAACTTCATTCTGAAGGCTCGAATATTTGAAAAAGTTTCTTCTAAGTGGACAATCAAATCCTGTTTTTGCTTGGTTTTGTTGACAACGTCATCAACGTAAGCTTTCACGTTCCTCCCGAGTTGAGTCTGAAGACATCTCTGGATCATGCGCTGATATGTAGCTCCGGCGTTTTTAAGACCAAACGGCATCATGATGTAACAATAGGCTTCAAATGGGGTGATAAATGACGTCTTCAAGCAGTCGGACTCCTTCAAACTGATTTGATGGTATCCCGAGTAACAATCAAGAAAGTTTAGAAGCTCGCAACCAGCGGTTGAGTCGACGACTTGATCAATGCGGGGCAAACCAAAGGGATCCTTGGGGCAAGACTTGTTGAGGTCGGTGTAATCGACACACATGCGCCATTGTCCTGTCTTCTTCCGAACTAGAACTGGGTTAGCCAACCAGTCGGGGTGGTAAACTTCCTTGATGAATCCAGCCGCCAAAAGCTTGACGAGTTCCTCCTTAATAGCATCTCTTCGATCTTGCGCAAAGCGGTGAAGCCATTGTTTGATAGGTTTTGCATACTTTTTGACATTTAATGAGTGTTCAATCACCTCTCTAGGAATACCAGGTATATCGGATGGTTTCCAAGCAAATATATCTTTATTATTTTGTAGAAAGGTGATGAGCGCGTTTTCCTATCTACAATCTAGCTCGGCACCTATTACAGCCGTCTTGGAGGGGTCAGAAGGATCGAGTGTAATCTTTTTCCTCTTGGCGTTACCTTCTCCCGACTTGGCCAACTTCTTTGCTGGGATTTCGCCTTCTTCCAATGTTGATGTGGCTATTCGAACCTCCTGTTGGCCAAGCAATCTCTTGCGAGATTGGGCCATGTTGCAGCTTTCCTTGTCGCAGGTGAAGGCTTGCTTGACGTCGCTGCGCAGGGAGATGACTCCATGAGGTCCGGGCATCTTCATCACCAGATAGGTGTAGTGCGGGACTGCCATGAATTTGGCGAGCGTAGGTCTTCCAAGGATTGCGTGGTAAGCTGCTTCAAAGTCGGTGACTTCAAAGCTGACGTTCTCTGTACATAAATTCTTCCGAGTGCCGAAGGTGACTGGAAGAGTAATTTGCCCGAGTGGTGTAGATGACAGCCCTGGGATGACTCCATGAAAAGGGGCTGAACTTGGTTTTAATTCGGATCTTGGGATTTGTATCTCATCCAGTTTCTTGGCAAAGAGGATATTGAGGGCGCTGCCGCCATCAATGAGGACACGCTTGAGCTTGATGTTGCGGACCACTAGGTCTAGTACCAGGGGATACCGCCCTGGGTGAACCACTCGGTAGGGATGATCCGAGCGGTTAAACGTAATAGCCACCTCTGACCATAATAGGTAACGTGAGACTTTAGGCACAACTGCATTGGTTTCTCTGTCAGTCAATTTCTGCTTCTGTTTTGATTCGTATGCGAGTGGCCCTCCGAAAATGTGGTTTAACTCGGTCCTGTGGTCTTGGAAAGGCTTTGAGCCACCGTTTGCATCGTACTTCTTGGTTCCTGAGGTTTCGGCTCCGTCAGTTGGTTTCTGAAGTTGGGCCGCATAATGCTCGGCGAACTGTTTGTAGATGAA
Source organism: Oryza officinalis (assembly GCA_008326285.1). Classification (NCBI taxonomy): domain Eukaryota; kingdom Viridiplantae; phylum Streptophyta; class Magnoliopsida; order Poales; family Poaceae; genus Oryza; species Oryza officinalis. Next base: position 33,800,548 of record BDMV01000002.1, on the reverse strand, counting down.
GCAGTCCTTGGCCGCATATTTATGATTCGGGTGATGAGTGCATTGAGCGTTCATGATCTTGTCGTAGGCGCTGATGCGTGGACGTTGTTGTTGGTAGTTCGATGTTGCGGCGACCAAATCCTCGGGCTTCCGCTTGCGATCTTTTTGGCCACCATTGTCGTTGCCGTTGTCCTTCTTAGGGCGCCATCTACTCTCTGATTGCTTGTCTTGGCGTGATGCTTTAATAGCATCATCCGACTTGGTGTAGGAATTGGCTGTCTCGAACATCTTCTTGACTGTCCTTGGAGGTTTACGCCCGAATTTGCCGATTAACAACTTGTTGCGAACACCCTTCTGAAAAGCGGCTACGATGACATCGTCGGTGAAGTCAGGAATCTTGTTTCACTTCTCCGAAAAACGCCGAATGTAGTCCTTCAAGGATTCATCGGGCTTCTGGATTACGTTGTAGAGGTCGAAGTGAGTCCCGGGCCTTTCAAAGGTGCCCTGGAAATTGGCGATGAAGTGAGCCTGAAGTTCGCTCCAAGAATCGATTGAACCCCTTGGTAAACTTGTGAGCCAGTTTCTGGCAGAGTCGACGAGAGCGACGAACAGGTAATTTGCCATGGCCTTCATATCTCCTCCTGTTGCGCGAATTGCAAGGGTGTAGACGGTTAACCATGACTCGGGGTCGGTTTTGCCGTCATATTTCTCAATCCCAGTGGGCTTGAAAACAACTTGGTTAATTCACTCGATGCAGGTCCTGGGTGAATGTGGGTACTCCTTCATCGCAATTGTCAGGGGAATTCCTTCGATCTTCATAATGAGGCTTATTGTGCTTGCGATAACACCGGTCGAGAACCTCCCTCAAATCACTCGGCGTGGGCCTTCGAGAACTACTCTGGTAATTGGAGCTATTGTCATAGTGGATTCGGTCATGGACGGGTGGTCGGTCTTGAAACCTCTCGCAAGAGTTGGCCGATTGGTCTCGACGCTTCCAGGCTGTATGAGGACGGACGTCGTTAGACTTGCTAGGGGTTTTGCTGTGCTCGGGTCTTCAGTAATCCTTGGATCGCAGCGGAGGTAGACGACTACCATCGGGTGTTTTGGCAATGGACTCAGTAACTTCCCGAGTAGTGCCCGTGGCAGCGTCGAGTGGAGCTGTAGCAGTGACCATGGTCTTGACTTTGTCTAGCATTGGAGTCACGTTGGGGGGTGCTACGTCCATGACGGTGTCGATGAGGGTAAGTGCGACGACCGCGTTCTGCTAGGGCGTTTGGAAGACATTGGTGTTGTCGACTCGGGTCTGAAGTATAGCGTCGTGGGTGGAGCGCCCGGTTGCCCTCAGGTCTCGCTTTCTCTTGTCGTTATTTTCTTTACGTTTGAGTTCCTCCTCCTTGCGCTTGCGCTCCTCTTCGAACTTGGCTCGTTCCTCTTCCGCGGCCCTACGGGCGGCGGTTGAGTCGGCTTCTCCTACTCGGTCATGAAGACGTCGAAAAGTAGCGGGGTGTAGTTGTCATCGAAGTCGGAACTATCGATGTTCTCGGTGGAGTTGTTGTAAAAGTCATCGAAATCTGAAGAGCTGATGTAGTCGGCGATCTCAGTGGATGAGCAGGATCCAAGAGGTTGGATTATGACGCCGATCTCCCTGGAGTCTGCACCCTATGTCTTCTTAAGGATGCCGCAGCACGACGCAGATGCGAAAAGCTCTTCCAAGTGGTTTGAATCTAATTCGGGAGAGAGAAAGTCGAGGTAGGTCTCAATGGCATTTGATAACCCAAATGGCGCCGAGAGGTTTTCTCCTCCTGACTGGTTCGAATCCGAGTCAAGGAGAGAAATCTTGCCGAAGCTGTCGGTGATGAAGTCGAGGCTGCCGAAGCGGTACGCCTGTCCTGGAGGGAATGCGAAGTCGTCGATATCTGTTGTAGATCCCATCGCGCTTGTCGGCGAAAAAACTTGACGCACCCTTACCTGGCGCGCCAACTGTCGAAACCTGATTTTAACAATGAGAAAAGGGGATAGCGCACAAGTGCCAAACACGATGGTTAGTAGACAAAGGGGGTTCAGGCCTTTTATAAAGAAATAATACCCTACTCCTGTTTCGGGGATTGTATCCGCCGAGTTATGTATTGATCTCGTGATCAGATTGTGTATGAAGAAAAACTTAGCTAATTGCTATTGCCCATTTGCCCCTCAAGGAGCGTCTTGCCCTCTTTATATAGGTTCAGAGTGCAGGCTCACAAGTCGGAGACCAAACCACATACAGTGTAAACTCCTAAGCATTATTTATAATACTACCGACTTAAAACTATAAGTCGTTCCTTAATACATAAGGTAACGTAACACTCAAGTCATAAGCTGTTACATGATCATCATCTATAACATATCCCCTATAATCAGTCAGATAAGCTAGTCGTGTGGGTATAGGGTACCCATAATCTCCACAAGTAACGACTGTATAAGTCTGAATTTATTTTTTTTCACTTGTAGGTATTTTTTGGGTTAAGAAATTGCAGGAATTCAACGGGTAAGTTCACTTTGGTTCGTGGTTTGTGGAGTATTTATGTTCCTATGGAATCACACAATTTCTTCTGCACGGTGAAGCTATTCGATGAGTTTCAGCCTATTGGTCTGCATCAACACATCTAGGTAAGGCTGTTGTTAACAGAATAACTTCATTCAGCCTGAAAAAGTGGTAGTCAAATGACGTTTTCCTCTCTCGCTGATCATAACAGATTGGTATGCAAGTATCACTGATTTATATTTGGTATTATCCGAAAGTTTTGTATTTTGAAGGTTCATTCTGAAGGAATATATGATTTGCTACTCAACTAACGCAAGAGAGGTACTTCACTATCACGTTCTTACAAACAGAAACTAGATTGAGCTTTAATGCTTTTAGTTGTTCCACAGTACGGTAATAAGGAATGAAGGCACGAGATATGTGATGAAATTGTTACTTTTGAGAATAATCTGATTTTATTAATTTTCTTTCAGCATCTGTTTATTTAAAGTGAAGCATGTAATTTTGACAATTTTGTGCACTGGTAATAATAATGATGATGACATAGCACCTCTTCGGCAATATATTTTAGCCTTCCTTTTCTTTCATTTGATATTTGGACAGCAAATAATTTCATCCAAAAACCGATGCATATTCAGGCTCCGTTTGTTTCTTCTAAAAGAAGAAGATAAAATTCCAGATTATCGTGGCACGTTTTTCAAACTGCTAAACGGTGTGTTTCGTGTGAAAATTTTCTATATGAAAGTTGTTTTAAAATATCAAATAAATCCATTTTTCAAGTTTGTAATAATTAAAACTTAATTAATCACACGTTAATATCATCTCATTTTACGTGAAATACTTTAACTTCATCTTTATCGTCATCTTCAGGAGATCCAAACACCACCTCAATCACATTCTTTTAGCAATGCTAGAAGATTATATAAACACATTAGATAATAGTGGGCAAAAATAAATCTTCTTATATGCACTTACAATGGTCACTTGAGTCCCGCAGCAACACGCGGGTTAGAGCTAACGTGTCCTCTTACAATAGTTTAGCTATGAGAATAGTCCCACTGCAAAGACATTATGGCTACTGTCTAAATACTCTACTTCACTATAAATTATTAGTAGACTCAACTCCTCTGATACACATATTACTAATCCAATATGTTAATTAATATAACACATCTCAAAACCATGTTTTCGATGTCGTGTAGAAACTAGATCCTATGCAAGACCAAATTGACTAGATGGAGATATCCAACTTTACTAATCTTAATTATTAATAGAGAGAATTCATTATATGTTATTGAGTTTGTTACAAGTCTATGATTTGTCACTGACTTTGTCACGTTCTATAATATGCCATCGACTTTTGCTTACCTTTCACGATTTACCATCGTTATCTGGTTAGCCTTGGTTAGTATTGTACAATTTTGTAGCCTTGGTTAGTATTGTACAATTTTGTCCAAATGATCAAAATACCCCCAGGACAAAAACTTCTAAATGTGAACAAAAATTCCAAAACATCATATTATAAACATAAGAGTGTAAACATCCAAAATTTTGCCAAAAACTTAAAATCTAATATTTCAGAATTTTTATACAAATTTTGAAAGTTTTTGTCCTAGGGGTATTTTGGTCATTTGGACAAAATTGTACAGTGCTAATAGAGGCTAACTGAACGGCGATAATAAATCGTAGAAGTTAAGCAAAAGTCAATGGCATATTGTGAAACATGACAAAGTCAGTGATAAATTATAGACCTGTGACAAACTCAGAGACATATAACGGATTATCTCTTATTAATAATTGATTAGCGATAATTAACTCATTTTGTAGTTAATTACTAACAGGTTAAAATTAGTGTTCACTAGATATAATTAGTCTATTTGGTTGTTAATTAGTATAGTTGAAAGTAAGATTAATTAATGATAATTAACTCATTTTATTATTACTTAATAGTTATTGTTTACATTATATCCCTTCTCATCCATTCAACCAAATAAGAAATTAGGTGGCAATATCCATCTAACTAAATAAAAATTGAATCATTGTATCTCTAAAAATATGGATGGTCATATGCTATCCAACCTTGATCATGAACCAAATATGCCCTAAGTGAACACTGTATGTCACCGGTTATCTCAAATTCAGTGATCTAACTTTCTTATTTTCCAAAAGTTTACTCAAAGCAACAAATATTTGTCCAAAGTATACTAAATATATGTACATCTATAAAGTGACATAGTTCAACTGGTTAGGTTCCTTGTGGTGGAATCTGATCATCCAGACTCAAGTACTAGACTTGAAAAAGGTGCTCGTATTTACAACTAATAATTCTTTCAGTAGTAGATAACAGCAAGACGCCCATGGTGACTTTATCAATTTTAAGATATGTCGATCCACTCTTTCAGAGATGCTTATAGGGATAGGATGTGGATGTGTATGACTATTGTGGGTGCAGGAAAACACATGGTGGACTTGTGGTCGTGCATGACGATGATTTGGAACAAGGCGTTGGCACCATCGACGACAACTCCATACCTGATCATGGGGATCAACCAACGGTTGGCTTGTTGTAGGCAGGAGAAGGTGCAGATCGTGCGAGGAGATCGTAGACGCATGCGAGGTCTATCATGTCGCTGCACTAGGACAGGAGGAGGTGGGCGTCGTCGCAACCAGCACTGCTACAGAGAACATTTTTCTGTACGGGGGGGCTTTATCTTCGCATGCGGGCGACCTGTGGGCGCGCCTGCAAAAATCGCCCCCTGAGGGCAGGTTAATCAACCGCATGCGAAGATTCATTATCGCATGCGGCTAATAGGCCTATTATCGCATGCGGCCGTCTTAAGCAGCCGTATGCGATATGCATGCTGCTGCTTGAGACGGCCACATGCGATAATAGGCCTATTATCGCATGCGGCCGTCTTAAGCAGCCGCATGCGATAATGAATCTTCGCATGCGGCTGTCTTAATGGACCGCATGCGATGATGGGCCCATATATCTTGCAGCTAGCCCGAACTTCACCATTTCAAACTGAGCTCTTCTCTCTCCTATGCATGCAACAAATAGGGGGGGAGGTTTTCAACTCGAAATCTTTGCTTAAAGTTTATATGAAAGGTGAAGAACTCTCTCTCCTCCTTCATTTGGCTCCATTTTTATTAAATTTCGTTGGTGGAAATTATAGTTTTTTTAAAATTTTGACAAGGTTTGTTTTAGCTAGTTTTTGCAAAATCTAGCTTCAAAATATATGTTTTGATGTGTAAATTTTGGATGTAAACACTTGTACATACTAGATACTTGTATTGTTGTATTTTTCTGATGGATATATATATGTATTTACACGTCTTTATAAAATACCTGCGGTCTATTATTTGTGTCTGTAATTTTATTGTCTTTATATATAGATGGATCGGTCGTCATGGATGTATGAGATGCGGAGAACTCAGCAAATATTTATGAAGGAAGCATCTAAATTTATTGATCAGGCTAAGGCGCATGCTTTGAGGGAGAATATGGCAAAAATTTTTTGTCCGTGTCGTCATTGCAAGAATCAGAAATTGCTGGTAGATCATGGTGAAATTTTGGGACACATAATGCAACATGGATTCACCGCCAATTATAAGGTTTGGACCTATCACGGGGAAATTGCCGATCCCCAAGATGACGATGAAGAGTTAAGTCCGGAGATGAATGAGGCAGAGAATTTTGTAATCGAAGACATGTCCCGTGAAAGGATAAATGTAGACGTGCCCACAGATAGTGATGATTTTGAGGGCGGTTTTGATTAGAAGATATGCTACGCCATGTCGAACCTGAGGTTCTAGCGGGTAGATCACAAGGGTTAGAGAATTGGCAGGCACTGGAGAAGGCATCGAAGGATCTTCTTTACGATGAAACGAACGGATGTGATAAGGATTTCACGGTACTGCGTTCAGTGCTTGAACTTCTGAGATTGAAGGCTAAACATGGATGGTCGGACACAAGTTTTAATGATCTGATGAGCTTGTTGAGTGTGTTGCTTCCTAAGCCTAACTTCATACCTTCGAATACATATCAAGCGAAGAAACTCATATGTCCTTTATCTCTTGGTGTTGAAAAGATTCATGCTTGTGAGAATCATTGTATATTATACCGCAAAGAATATGCAGACTTGGAAAGTTGCCCAACGTGTGGCACAAGTCGGTATAAAACGGGAAATGGGCCCGTTCACATAGAGTCTACCGACCCAGATTCATCGGAGCATAAGCGAAGAAAAATTCCGTCAATGGTGATGTGGTACCTACCAATTAAGGACCGCATGAAGCGTCTGTACTCAAACCCGACTGATGCTAAGTTGATGAGATGGCATCAAGAGGGCCGAAAGATAGACGGTATGATTCGACATCCTGCCGATGCTCGCCAGTGGAAGACATTTGATGCAAAGCACCCAGAATTTGGTAAGGATCCAAGGAATGTAAGGTTCGCGTTGAGCACTGATGGAATGAACCCGTTTGGTGATTTAAGCAGCTCACACAGCACATGGCCAGTTCTTCTCACAATGTATAATCTTCCAACATGGATATGTCAGAAACGAAAGTATATTCTTCTCACTATCCTCATACAAGGTACGAAGCAACCTGGAATCGATATAGATGTTTTTCTTGAGCCTTTGATGGAGGACATGGAGGAGCTATGGAAAGAGGGGTTACGGCTGTGGGATGAGTTCAAGCGGGAGCACTTCAATCTACATGCGATCATATTCGTTACCATCAATGATCTACCTGCAAACTTTTCATTATCCGGTCAGATTAAAGGGAAGACTGGGTGTCTGATATGTCTGGATATGACTTCGTACAAATACCTGACGTCATCTAAGAAGACAGTGTACATGTGACATCGACGGTTTCTACCACGAAAACACAAGTATCGTAAGATGGCCAGATTGTTCGACAAGACAGTGGAGAACGAGACTGGCCCTGAAACACGAAGTGGTACTTACGTGTATGATATAACAAAGAAGATTAAGGTTGTATTTGGCAAGGGAAAGAAGAAGACAGCAAAGAGGAAGAAAGTTGATGACGTGGAGAATACTACATTGCCATTCAAGAAGCACTCAATTTTTTTCAGATACTTAGATTACTGGAAGGACCTAGAGATCCGTCATGCAATTGATGTTATGCACCTCAAGAAGAACGTGTTTGATAGCACCATCGGCACCTTGCTAGACATCCCGAGTAAGACGAAGGATGGACTGAAGTCACGTAATGATCTTGTAAATTTGGACATAAGGCATGACCTTCACCCAGTAGAGCTGGCAAATGGAAAGACCAAGATACCTCCTGCTTGTTACTCGTTGACACTTGAAGAGAAAAAAGTCTTCTGTAAATGCTTACAAGGGGTGAGAGTGTCTAGTGGTTTCTCATCGAACATCAGGAAGCTAGTCTCAACGAAAGATTTGACCATTTCCGGATACAATGCGCACGACTGCCATAGGATGCTAACGGTATTCCTACCAATTGCTATAAGGGCAGTCAAACCTGTCCATACCAAGGTGGTTATAACAAAGTTGTGCTACTTTTTCAATCGAATCTCACAAAAGGTATTTGATCCTCTCGAATTAGGTCCCCTTCAGACATTTGCTGTGGAGACCGTATGTCAGCTGGAGATGTATTTCCCACCATCATATTTAGATATGATGGAGCATTTGATCGTTCACATCGTCCCTCAGATTATTGAACTTGGTCCCTTATACTTACACCAGATGTGGGCGTATGAGCGTTACATGTCGATCCTCAAAGGCTATGTACGCAATCGCGCTCACCCCGAAGGATCAATGATAGAGGGATACACAACTGAAGAGGCGGTCGAGTGTTGTATGGATTACATAAAGGATGGTAATGCCATTGGGATTCCTGTGCATCGACACGAAGGGAGATTATCTGGAAGGGGTACTGTTGGTAGGAAACAGTTTTTCGATAATGATTACAAAACAGTGGTCGTGGCACACAGCAGCGTTCTACAACAGCTCGCTATCGTCGAGCCATTCATTGAGCGACACCTTGAAGAAATCAAAGCCTGCTTCCCAGGACGATACGCCGATTGGGTTTCAAGAGAGCACAGGCGTCGATTTCCTCAATGGTTCAAAGATCTAAACCTGCCAGTCGGTGATTGTACGGAGCAACTTACTTTACAAAGATTGGCGAGTGGGCCTTCAAGTATTGTCAACTCATGGCAAGGGTACGACATCAATGGCTTTACCTTGTACACGAGTACGAAGGACAAGAAAAGCGTCTCACAAAACAGTGGGATTCGTGTCGAAGCGATCGACCCAACTGGTGAAACGAAGTTGTATTACGGGACCATAAAGGAAATATGGGAACTCGACTACGGCCTGAACATCCAGATCCCTGTGCTCCGTTGTCAATGGGTGAAAGACACAGCAGGGGTTTCCGTGGATGACTATGGGCTAACGATAGTCGATCACAGTAAGATAGGCCACAAGGATGATCCTTGGGTTTTAGCAGAGCGTGTGCTCAAGTGTTTTATGTGAAGGACCCTTTGGATGAACGGATGGATATTGTCGTGGACGGAACACAACAGATCGTCGGCATCAACAACATCGAAGACTCCGCTGATTACAACCAGTTCGACGATGTACCATTGTTTACCGATCTTCCTATGCGAATTAAGAAGGTCGAGCGAACCATCGACGAAGCTAATATGTCATACGTTCGATCAGATGGTATCGCAAAGATAATTAAGCTCTAGTTCTTTTGTAACCTTTAGTTGTCGTGGTGTTCTAAATTTATCGGGATGAATGAAAAGTGGCCCACATTTCGAACAGCTAAACGTTGTTTTCTTTCTACATGTTTTTATACGAAAGTTTCTTTAAATAATCTTATTAATCCATTGTTATAAATAATTTACTACATATTTAGGATGTATTTTGAAAATATTGTGTGTAATAAAAAAATTTAATTGTACCAATGAAGTTTAGTAATATGGGAAAAAAAAGTTTAACCAAAAGACAAAATAATTTTCGCATGCGGGCCCTTAAGATGGCCGCATGGAAAGAACATTATCACATGCGGGCGGCTTTACCGGCCACATGGAAAAATGATCTTTCCATGCGGCTGTCTAAGCGGACCGCATGGAAAAATTATCTTTCCATGCGGTCCGCTAAGACAGCCGCATCGAAAAAGCCGCCCGCATGCGATGATCTGGGCCTATATATAGGGGAGCGCGGGATGGTGAAATTTTCTAAGTCCTAGCGCGCCGAACCCTAGCCGCCAGGCTGCCAAATCTCGTCGCCGCCGCCGAACCCTAGCCGCCGCCGGTCGCATCCACGCCGCCGACGCCGTCGCCCTCGTCGCCGGCCTCCTCTCCTCCCCCCTAGCCGCCGTCTCCTCCTTCCCCCTCGCCGCCGCCGGCTCCGGCCTCCTCCTCCTCCTCCACGCGCACCGCGGCCGCCGGCAGCTCCTCCTCCGACTCGACGCCGACGCCGACGCCGTTCTCCTCCACGTCGACCCTGCTCGTCGTCCTCGTCCAGGCCGACGCCGCCGGCACGTTCTCCTCCTTCTCCACGCCGACGCCGCCCGCCTCCAAGTCGAACACCGCCGGGCGCCACCAAGCCCTCTCCTCCCCCGACGCCTCCGGCCTCCAAGACCTTCCCCTCGTCACCGGTAACATCTTTTTTTACAGATAAATTACACAATGTGCATATCTAGATGAAAATTTGTGAAATGTGAGATATTGTTAACGGTGAAATTTGGTAATCGACTTGGAAGCGGAAGAGGAATCGAAGCAGAGAAGGAGGATTGAGTTCGAGTCAGATTGGGAGTCGTATCGGACCTGGTAGCCGTATCGGACTGGGAAAGATAATGCCATAAAGAGCGTATCGGCCGATACGGATTCGGTTTGATTGAAGGCCGATATGGGTTGTGAGTTGACAGCTTCAACGTAGGCTTGGTTTGGGCTCAAGATAAGCTTTAAGGAGGTTGCCAAATAGAGATAAAGCTCAGTTTTACGCAACTGTATCTTGTAAATTGGGTAGTTATGATTGTTTGTTAGTTGTAGATAAGATCGTACCCGACAAGGGTTCTGTTGTTATCTCGGGTATAAATATCCCGATAGTTTGTACATGTAAAATTCTGGATCAATCACACAATCAAATCAATCTACTTTCGGCGCATCGCCAACCCTCGCAAGAGGTCTTCTTCGACGAGTTCTTGCTTCTTCGGAGCAGAGGTAAGAACTCGTCCCCGACGATCTGCATCGTCGGGGCTAACGTGTCGCTTTAGACACGTTAAGCCTCGATGATGTGATCGTCGATTATCGTGTCTTGAATAATTTTGACAGGTATCTTAATTAAGCCTTGCCAGCGGTTTACTCACTTTAGGGTTTATTGCCGATGATGGTTTAATTCTTATGCTTGGCTAGATTGTTCAATGCAGCTACCATCCCCAAAAGCAATCGACGACCTGATTTTCTTCGTGTTAAGTCTCAATTCACACTTCGAGTTGCCATCGACCTTAGTCCTGTTTTGATATCTAACACGAAGCCTGTTTTCGGTTGTAACTAAGGATAGTACCGGGGTTTTAGCCGGTCTTATTTAACGCATATGGTTGCTTTATGCTTCTTGCATGTGTTTGCCACTTATATGTGCAGATCGATAAGTATAGATACGTTTATCGTGAAGTAATCTTAAGATTTTCTTTATGGTTGATGTGTTTATATTGGCCGATTGGCTCGTATAAGTTTGCACTAGAGTACTAGCTAGTGTAGTTACCTTCGTTATCATTATCGGCCGATGTTATTAGTTGAGATCTACATATCAATGAAGGCTGATAAGATTAGATTCATGTTTTACTTATTTTCTAAGTGAGCCGATATAGCTTTGCCCTATCGGCTGGGCTATGACAATGTGTCATCGGTCTATTGACCGATCGGCCGTTGTTCTCTGACTTGGTTTACTTGTTTCTTGTTGATTGCAGATCAAATCAACTGGCACGCTCTACTTACGACTAGGCAAGCCATTTGGACCTGCACTGGAGTTAAGCAGATCTCCCAGGCCGCCGTGGTAACGCGGAACCTGTTTGGTTGCTAGACAGGTCGAAATTCTGCGCCAACAGATATATATGTATATGTGAAATGTGAGAAATGTGAATTGTGAGATATGTATGTCTGATATTTTTTTTTTGCAATGTCAATTTAAGAATATACAACGTTGTGGCTTCGACTTGATATCTGCATAAGTTTTCGTAATCGATAGGGTACATATCCATTTTGGTATGTATTCATTTTGTATTTGTGCACAACATTATCTGAGTTTGTATGCGTATTTGACACTATCCGTGTTTGAGCCGATTTCGATTATAAAAATATGAGTTAGGATATGAAAAGAGTAAGATCCGACTCAACCTGACCCTTTTTACTCCTAGTACTACTACTCCTAGTGCTTAATTAGTCAACGCGTGCGTTTTTTTTACAACAAAGAGGCTACAGCCTCCAATCTATCTATTATATACTTAAATTAAAAGTCCATTGAACCCTCTAGAAACACTCTCAAAACGTTACGCGCCATTCTAAATTAAGCATTTAAGTTGTTTGATCTGCTAATGTCTTCAGATTGTTTATGACTTAAATTACAGTCAAATACCAAATTTCACAATATTTTAACTATGGAAAGAAATGTCACTTTTTGGGTTATATTTTTTGATTTTTGTGTGCCTTTTGAATAATTATAAAAAATATGAATAATAATAATAATAATATAGATTTTATCATCATACATAACATCACAATAATTCACAATAATTATATTCGATCTACAATCATAAAAGTAAAATGAACCTAAATATGGTTCCCAAACTATATTAGTTAGAAGCAAAATTTGTGCTAAAAAATACAGCAATTATCACATCTAAATCATATAAATAACTTGTGATCCACTTACGCATTTATATTATTTTACATTTAAAAACCCATATTTACTATAATTCAACTTTGAAAAGAAATATGTCACTTTAAGCTTATATTTTTACTTTTGCGTGCCATTCAAATAATTATAAAATTATGAAAATAATAATAATATATATATTATCATCGTATATAACTACAGATAATTAAATTAGATATACAATGGAAAAAAGTAAAATGAACTAACTCTGAGTGATGTTCCAAAAAAATATTCCTCCCATTTTAACACTATTAGATTTGTAGATTTGTAGTGTCCATATTTTTAATATCTGCTATGAATATATTATTGGAAAAGATGAGTAAAAAAGATAAATCTTAATCAATCAATAAAGCTTTTATTCTACTTTTAGCTAATAATTAATAGTAACTAAAACACATTAAATCTATAAAAATAAATTATAATAGTAAATTGTTTAATAATATGTTTCCTACAGAATTTGAGAAAAAAAAGACACGATAGTATGGCTCCTTAGTTTACGAAATAATATAACGTTGTCGTTGAGCGAGAGTGCGAAAACGACACGATAAATGCACGAAAATGACTATGATCTTTAAAAATGTACGATCTACCGATGGCAACCTCTGTGACTGAGTTATACTCCTATGTCTTTTTGCAAATTTTTTTAAAAAAGTAGTAACATATTTACTTATAATTATATGAGAAATCATATTTGGGTTTGTGTACTCATTTGTATATATATAGTAAGACAGATTAATCACTTCACAAGCATATCATGTTTGATGAGAAATCATATTCGGGTTTGTGTACTCATTTGTTTTTACGTCAATGTGAAAGATGTCGAACGACAAGGTTCCATCGAACGCCCCAGTAGCGCCTGAAGAAGACAAAGCTCGTACTGAAGAAGGCAAAGCTCCTCAGATTTCCGGTAGCAACAAGGAGGCTGACGCTTCTAGTGAAGAAATGTGGCGAACACCAAGTGACCCGATGGAAGTAATACAAGTTGCTCCTCGCGATGATGATCCGGACTACATACCTATGGAACAGGCCGTAAGTGTTGAACATCGTTAGCCATATATTAATTCGTACGTAAATACCAAATCTGCCTAATGATATAGAGAGTGACTTATGTTCTGCAGATGGAAGTCCGACGCCACTCCAGCACCAACATCTTCAACTCCATCCTCAAAACAAGCAAAGACAGCTGCCGCTCCAGCACCACCGTCGCCTCCTGGACCACCTTCCCCTCCAGATCCAGCGTCGCCACCACCAATTAGGTCCCCGCCTCGCCTACCTACTCCACCGCCCTCCCCAGCTCAAGAGGCAGCTCCTCCAGCTCCCCCCTCTCCGCGAACAATTCAACCCTCTCCGCCCACACCCCAATTTGCTCCGGTGGAACAACTGCCCATACCTGAAGGAACTAAATCCAGACCGAGGTCTAATCCCTTGGAACCTCGTCGTCTAATTCCAAAGTTGATATCAACATACGACCCAAAGGAGATTGACAAGGATAAGGAGAAGTTCATGTTTTCAGCTTTCAGGAATTCTGATAAGTCAAAAGAACTAGCGCATGTCATGTCAAACAGTCACAAGTCAGTACTACGAGCCCAAGATGAAGTGCAATCTTGGGTATCTGCAGATGTGCCTGAAAATTACGAATATGGCAAGCCATTTTTACCAACTTATCTTCTTAACAAACTACCCTGGGAAATGAGGGTAATGCATGAATGGTACATCAAGGCTGCTAGGAAGGGTCTCGGTTTCATAAGCGTCGCCGTCCCGGAAGGCGCTTTCATGAGTGGTCCTAATGGGATATTCTTTATCTCTTTCCGGGACCTATACGCCATCTACAAGCTAGACAAAATGGATGTGAATCTCCTTGCCGCGTTCTGCCTATAAGTCTGAACTCTTATATGTTACACGTATCATTCCAAACAAAAAAACCATATCTCATTACTTCATTTACATTGTATAGGATGCAATTTCACGAAGCTGACAGAACTGGATCATCGGTTGGCTACGTCGATCCAACAAGGATATGCAAAACGCAACACACTGTACAGATGAGAGCCGACTGCCCGGAATTGGTTGACAAGACCCCTCCAGAAAAGGAAGAATATATCAAGCAATTACACAAGACCAAGAAGCTGGAGGTAGCAACATACTTGGCAATAGCAATGTTGGCGCACGCCGACAAAAATGTCGTGATGGTCCCCTACGCGTTCAGGTAAGCTTTCTCTTCTATGTGTTAAATTAATTTATCATTTTTTAAATTCTCTATCTCTAATTTGTCTTTCTTAATTGCAGCGACCACTACATACTATTCCTCGTATATCCAAAAGACCAATTGATTGTATCGTTGGACCCCGTACACTATGACAAGGAGACGTTTATGGAATTCCTAACTATTTTGAATTTGTAAGTGATAAACGTTTGAATAGACATTTTTTTTGACTTCCAGTTTTCTTAGTACTGGAGAAACAATTGTTTTGTTCTAACAGAGCACACAAGTACTACCGCAAAAGAGGTGGACCAGTACATGATTCGGCCAAGAAGAAGTTATCCGTCAAGACTGGCTGGCCGGTAGAACATATATATGCCAATACAACAAACTATCGTACATTAGTTCCTGAATTATGTCTAATGATTGGTCCCTCGTAATTATATCGTAGTGTTACAAACAACCAGCGGGAACCAACTTGTGCGGATATTACGTGTGCGAGATGCTCAGAGTCAACGGGAGGTACCGAACAACCAGTGATCGAGTACGTCAGCATATCCTTCTTTACAAAGAAACCCAACTACAACACATATTTCACTTAGTAACCTTTTGTTGACTTTGCTGTGCACAGATCCCGGAAATCCCTTATGTTGCACAACGATTCGACGACAGGACTATCTGGAACGTGTGCGCTGACCTCTGCCGATTCATCCGTCGTGATGTCTGCAACGCAAGAGGTCTCTTCTACGACAACCAGAGTGAACTCGCATTGGAAGACAAATTTCAACCTCTCGGAGAGTGGGAGAAAGAACAAATGCAATGAGATGTACACTAATTATATATGTGATGAAACAGTTGTGATATTTGTAATATATGCTTCGTATGTAAACAACGTTTCAATTTATGGTTATGTATTTGATATTTCTTACAGTAATATCATCAATCCTTCTATCTCATATGCGTCTATTCAAAAATATGATAATAAATTATACGAAATATAATATCAAATACGATAGAATATTAATTTTGCTGTTGGAAAATTTATTTTCCCAAACGGTCCACTTAATTGGACCGCATGCGAAAATCTATCTTCGCATGCGGCTGCTTATATCGGCCGCATGCGAAGATCGGTTTTCGCATGCGGCCGTCATAACTGACCGCATGCGAAGATCGATCTTCGCATGCGGCTGGGCCGGCCGCATGCGCAAATGGTGATCTTCACAGACCTTTTCGCGCATGCGGCCTGGCCAACCGCATGCGAAGATCGAATCCGCCCGTCTGCAAAAATCATTTCTGTAGTAGTGAATGTTGTATAGGCCCAGACCACTCCACACCGGAGTTATCCAATTACCATCAAAGTCACATTTATTAGCATTAGTTAATAATGGGACTAATTAAGAAAAACATTATTAGGCTCGGCCATAACTGCGGGCACGGCTATTTGAACAGTTTTTAACTCTAGCCAGAGATGTACCAATGTACCCACAAGACACAACCCCTCGACATGTTGCCATGCGCCTCAATACCATGGTACCTCGGAAAAGAGTTGTGATAGGACCCTTCATATAACACACCCAACAGAATGACACCCACTAAGCATCTGTCTCAGGTAGGGATGGCTAGTTACATAGACAGGGAGACTACTTATTGCCCAAACAGATGTGGTCATATTGTCTGCCACTTGTGGACTTATTGTCTACACGCTAAAAAAATAACACACCATGGTGCCTCCTTGGGGACATATTATACTACAGATGCAACCATTACCCATGCTGGCCTATGGTTAGTACAGTTAATGCTTCACAACAGTAGCTCGTAAACCAGTCCTTAATTGTCATGAGCATGACCATCAAAACCAAGTGCTCACAGCCCACCATTAGTCAGGTTTTAATTGTCAAGTTAATTAACCAAGCACGATTAACCATAGTGACCTACCATTAAATGACCATCATTAAGTATAGGTGAAGCATTAGTTATCCCAATAGTGTGCTAATGTTTGTAAGCATGACTAGGCACTCTAATAATTTTAGATAAAACCATATAATGTTCTAGCTAATCAAATTAATAACCCGGTTACAAAGGACAGGTAATCAATAACAATGGGATCATATCAAAGACAATAGGTCAATCCCACCCGGTGTCATTCAAAAACAATGCAATAGTTGAATAGAAACAATAGCTTTAAACAGGTTGAATATGCTTGAAGGGTGTTTGGGATCTGTGTGATTTGCCTTGCTAATCTTGAAAGGCTTCTGAACCTTCCTTGAAAGAAACAACCTCTCCGAGAATGTTAGAAACTAGAGAAAAGGAACAAAATCAACAAAACAGTACAAAAACGAGCATGGATAGTACATGTGGATATTTTTAATAGATAGATCCTGATTTAGACGAATTTAGCAACTTGAACTGCACTAATCCGAGTTATGATAAAGTAGTTAAAAATTTTCTAAGTTTAAATAGATTTAAATCATTAACAGAAATTATATTAGAATTATGACACAATAAGAAATTAATTTTGAATAGGAAATAGGATTTATTATGTCATCAAGGATTGGTCCACCGTAGACCGGGTGCACAGAAGCGGTCTATGGAAGCAACGACCGGGATATGTTGACCTAGGTTGACCGGATCGAACAGCTGAGATCGATTCGATCTACACATGTGCAGATGACGTGGCGCTAACATCATCACTGACATCATCGCAGGCGGCAGTGACACGGAACCCTATGGTCGTCGACGTTCTATGATACGACGATGCAAACTGAGGACACCTGGAGCACAAGCGCAACACGGGAAACTCAACATGAGGCGGCACGACAACGAACGGAGATGAATGGCAGCGACGGTGAGGCGGAGGTGGTGGTGGCTCTTGGGTCGATGATGTCAACAGTGCTCCAATGGTGAACGGTGACGGTGAAGCCACGGACAACATTCCTCTCCTCCTTGCGAATCCAACGGTGGTGGAAGCGACCGAAGACGGTGACGAATAGTAACTGGCGGCTCAGCTGAAAGGTCGACGATGGCGGCGCTTAGGCGAGGGTGTTGGCAGATAGAGGAGGTCACAGGGGTCCTATATATAGGCTCCGGAGCCTGAGTTCGATCCCAACATGATGAGAAAAGTGCTAGGAAACTCTAGGGTTTTGTAGAGAGAGAATCCGAGTTAACTCGAATCAGGGCCAAAGAATCACGGGATATGCTACGATTTTGGGGGAAAGGAAACATTTCCCCTCTACAAATTTTTCCCAGGAAGGAAAGATTGGGGTCGATTTGGAAGGAGAAGTAGCGGCATCAGGCCTCCATCCAGCTGAAGGTTGAAGAAGATGCTGATAGTTAGGGCCCACCTGTTCGCGGAAGAGAGAGAGGAGAGGTCGCTACAAGCTTGGGATTGCTTGGCTTGGGTTGTGCGAGGCGCTCGCGGGGAGAGATGCGCTGGGCTGGGAATCAGCCCAGTGGCCTAGGAAGGTTTTTCCAAAAACTTTTGCAATTTAAAAATTCATGAAATGCTATTCCATTCATTAAAAATACTTTCCTTGGTCAAATAATTCGTAGAAAAATCTAGCAAATAGATAAACAAGAAAAGTATTTAATAAAATTTCATCTAGGCCACTTTTATGTCAAAATTTATTAAGATTTTGTTAAGGTTTCTCTTTTAGGCTTTTAAGTAATTTCTAATAAAAACATTAAGAAATGTATTATTAACTTAAGCGATTTTTAGAGCATGACAGTTGTGGAGGTTGGTTGCACCCACAACCGTCATTGGCATCCAATGAGCAGCTGCCACGTGAAAGGCCAGGATGAGGTGGGGCAAAGGCGATTCGTCTAACCTTGTAGTTCGGCTGACCCCTTGTCCCACCTCCCGGCCACTCCTGCAGTTGGGAGGCTGCATGATGGGTCCTCTACATGTTGTATCTTGGTTGGGCTCAATTGTAGGTGGTTTTGATTGACATGTTGGGGCCTCCAATCCGTCTACTCGCGTCCGATTGTCCGGAGGTGTATTTTGTCACATGGCGGGTGGTTTTCGTCCATAATTCACCTGCATACAAATATTCACTAAAACTTGTGGAGATGGTTAGTAATAACCACTACCTCTAAGTTTGGTATTCCATTTTGTATTCTTTCATTTGCTTTTATGTACAAATTGATGGTCAGATTTGGTACTTATGGACCATCAACAATTGCTCTATTGTCAGTCATGATCTTTTACTTAGGGACGAGTAAAAGCCAAGTGTGGGGGTGTTGTTGACGGTCCTTAACTACAGAATTCGACCATCAATTACTGCATAAAACCAAATGGAATAAAACATCAAGCTTAGTGGTAATGGTTATTACTAATCATTTTCACATAAGTTGGTGAATATTTGTATGCAGGTGAATTTTGGACAAAACCACCCGCCATGCGACGAAATACACCTCCGGCCAATCAGACGTGAGTAAATGGATTGGAGGGCACACAAATTAGACTAAAACCAACAAATTTGAGGCTAACTACCATGCATCATCACGAGGGCCCACTGGATAATGACCCAATCGAAGGAGAGGCGGAACGGCGGTGCCATGGGGTGGGCCGAACCACCCTTGTGCCCATTCATCCCCACCTTCAATGTGGATGATGGTGAATGTTTCCCTATGGCTGTTGTCGGTGAACCGACCTCACAACTTCCATAGTAACCGCCATTTGACACTATAAAAGGAGGAGAAGCTCTAACTCTCAATTTGCACAACAAAGTGGAGTACAACTCACTTTCATACATTAGGCATCATTTAATAGTGTGGAGAAAATAGGTAGGAGTTCTAGAGCTATCAGCACTCTCTCATCTATTGTACCTCATCGACTGCTTCTAGAACTGTTACCTTCATTTGTTGTGTGCTCCATGGAAAGTGAGGTAGGCGCTAGGTGGTGATAGCCCTGTCCGTCCTTCGTATCCCTCCATGTTCGGATACATCATAAAGCTACAGGCCGGACTCAGCTTGATAGACCAGGGGAGAGCAAGTGCCCGAAGCAATCGATAGGGTTTTACCATTAACGTAAGTTTATTTAATCAAACCAGAATAATCCTCTTTAGCCTAAACCTTGGTTGAATATTGTTCCAAGTTATACACACACGTTCCCTGTGATTCGATACCCTTGGAATACTCTAAGGTGAAGTGCTACAGTGTATCCATGCGCTTGCAGATTTATCTATGACTGTAACAAATACCAGTAAACTTCTCTTCCTTGCCGTTGATGTGGCGTCGGATTTCTTCATCCCCTACATCGATGCGTGCATGCATGGTGGTTAAGCATGATCGCGCAAGGATAGTGTTGTATCCTTGTCGGTGTCCGTGTCTAGCACGACGAACTCGACGGGGACAAAGTAACCCTGGATTCGCACCGGAATGTCCTCGGCTATGCCCGCCAGGTGGCAAACCATCGAGTCAACTAGTTGTAGCAGCATCGGTGTTGGAGACAACGAAGTGTAATTCAGTTGATCAAAAACCACCTTGGGCATGACGTTGACGCTTGCTCCATGGTCGGACAGGGTGTGGTCAAAGCGTTGTGTTTGAAAGTTCAAGTGTCACTAATTTGGTTTTGGTGATTAATGACAAATCCAATTATAGGAGACTAATATTTTTATAAGCATTTTCTTTGTCCTAGTCTCATGTGGATATGGATGTGAAAATTGTGAGAGGTGATTCCCGGACTTCATATGAGTTGAGATAAAAACATTCATTGATGGTGGACCTAAATCACAAGGATGAAATACATGAAGATCAAGCTATATGTATCACTCTTTCTCTCCGTGCACATATTGATATATTCATATATAATATTTTCATGTAATTACATATGCATGTGAGACTAATGTTTTGTTTGAGCCATATCTTGTTTAGTCTCTTTACATTGAGAACATAAAAATGATGAAGGTATGTCTTTATTTTATTGTCTATATTGGATAAATGCCTTCTATTCTTGTATAGGATAAGCTCCCAATGTTTCATATCTTTTTATGCATACTCTTGCTTCACACAAACATTTTGTATGCATACATTTAGGGGGAGCAAATTCTATACTTAGTTATGCATGTATTTTATCCAAGTTATTCACTTTCATTTAATTAGGATCTTTACATTCGATCATATATTTGAGTATATGACACTTGTGGTGTTGATTAATACTCATCATTTATTCATATCCTTTTATACATGCAATCGGTTGGTCAGCAGGTAAAGGTTGACAACCGGATCATTGGGACTAATAATTTCATTGAGTTGAATGAGAAAAAATAGGTCCCAAGGATTGAAAATGTGTTGATGCTCAAGTGATATGATTACACCTAAAGATATTAAGGACGACAAATCAAAGATATTGAATATGTGGGATACAAAGTGGCTACTATGGCAAGACGGTGAAAGGCAAACGATGCTTGGTCACGGTGGACCATGCGGTGGTGAAGGGCAAGCATGAAACTTGGTGCCAAAGATCCAAATCCGGTGGTGAAGGATGAGTGACGGCTTTGTCATGATGCACCGTGCGAGGTCATTTGAAGCTACAAGTAACCGCATCAATCATTTGAAGAATATATGGTGAAACAGTTTTGGCATTGGCGTTGTCGAGACACCCCGGGTTAAATATTATGTAAGTTATTTGAAATGATAGCGCGAAATATTTAGTTAGATGGGGTCCAATAATAATTGAGTAAAACAGTAACCATCCAACCCCATTGCTTCCCTATCAAGTCAAATGACATACATAGTATAAAACCTGAAGCGCCGAGTAGAGGGCATAGGGGATATTGCTGGGACTTTACATGCCAGTCAACTACAGCCTGAGACATGCCCGTCAAACCACACGAAGATGGCGACCAGATGTGTTACACATCTCAGGAGACTTGACAAAATTCGCTAAAGCTCTACGACATCCCAAATGCTCAATACTCATACCGGTGTAGAACTAGATCCCAGGAAAAGCTCTAGTTCCACACCTTCATCTAAGCGATGGAAATCAGAATAATAGGGAGTTAACACAAATAAACCTTACTCTATATTTTAATTTAAATACTTAGGCCAAACGGCCAGATAATTACTGATCCGCGGAAGCTTGGTTACCCAAAACCACAAGCAGCCGACTGGGTAGATATCCCTTTTAGATCCGGTTCGAGAAGAAACAACGATTTCCCGAATCACTCAGATTAAACTAGCATACAACCTGCAAAATGGATATCCCAGTATGACAAGAGTCAGTACATTAAGCGAGTTAATGTACTGGTAAGTATATGGCAATCCTAACATATTACATGCATGGCTTATAATCAAGAAAGGCTTTATATGTAGCTCATTTTAGCGTAAAGCAAGTTTTAGTGCACAATTCTTTTCAAAAGAGTTGATGATTCAATTAACAAAACATTAATGTAGTTGAAACATAATATTCACTATAATAATATCATAAACATACTGTTGTTACCCATACCGGCAATAAGTCATAATCTCATCATAATAATATACTTGATTGCCCACCCGGCATCAAGTCTCACATTCATCATCAACATATCACGATTATCATAATTCAGACCAAATCACCATTTCCAATTCCATAGTTCACAAATTATCATTTAAAAACATAAATCAAAGTCTATACTCATGACACTTCACCAAGTCGCTCATGACCGTGAGCACGACTAATCGATTAGTTTTGGAGAACTCTGCAGAGTTTGTATAGCTTTACCCACATGATATGAACACTCTAGTTTGTTTCGTGTTTGCAAAGCACTACCACACTCTTCATGTTGAATGTGGTCTAGAGGTCATAGCGTAGCCTTTACATTACTTAATGCCTAACCTTGCATCAGCGACGACAAATGTGAATCCATCCTGGGCATGACCCAGAACCGTTAGGTGGTGGGCCCGCGCCTTAAACCTAACGCCGTGGCAGCAAACACATCCATTCCCCCACGAGGCACTATACCATTGAATTGGACAGATTTAGACGCCTAAACTACCCCCATTAATCAGCGGGGTAAATTGGTAGTTCCTATGAATCATCGCTCAGACTAATTCATTCTATTGCGGCCTACCAATATGCAAGGTTAGACTTTAAGCAACTTAATTAGCTAAGGCCACCCCATAAATAGCACATGTGGATGTACGGTATACTTAAGTTGGTGACACGAAGTTCAGTCCTTAATTAACTCAGGCGAACACTCCCCCTATCGGTATGCAACTACCACCATATGCACACCACTTGTCGCCCAAGTCTAAAATCAGTTTACTCACACTTTAGTTCGCAAATACTTAACATTTACATTTTAAATCCAGCATTAACCAATTATTCAAAATCCCATTCATAAATCCATAAGAGTGAGTATTTTGCTTAAATCTAAGCATGGCTAAGCAAATGACATACATAAAAGCATATATACTCTTCAGCGAGTATTTATAAAGTAATCAAATCCATTCTATGGTTACAAATGAGAGGATAACAACATATCAAGGTAGATTATGCAGCAATAAAGTCATAGCTACCATTTTAAGTTTCAAATATCATTTTTAATCAAATACATATGCAGTTTCGCAAACAACACTTTTCATCTCCCAAATCATGGGTTTCAATGTGATCAAAGGTGAGGGGAGGAATATCTTGCCTTGATCTTGAACAAAGTGAATATCACCTAATTCACTCCTTCACCGTTGATGCAAGTTATCTATACAAATGGCACGATATGCACATAAATATTAAATTATGCGAAAAATACAAAAATGCTCTAAAATGCATGATTTGTGCATAGTGGATAGGTTCTAGCCTAAGATGAATTTAGGTGAAAGAATTCCTATTTTATCTCTTTTCATTTATGAGTTATGAATTTTCTCAGATTGCATTGACATATAGGATTATTTACTAATGTATAGTTGTGAATCATTTTTAATATATGATTTTCATTAAATTGACCTTACTGGGATGAAAGGGATTGTTTTCTAAGATGAATACAATTGGTTTCATAATTTTTAGAGCTAGTATGAATATTCTATAAATTTTAGAAATTAACTTGCATATGTGGTGGTCAATTTATTATATACAATATTAGTGCTGTTTCAATTGCAGAAAGTTTTGTATTTTATATTTTTAAATTAAAGTTCATACTTTTTTTGATTCTACTGAAATTTGGTTCACTCCAATTGGAGTACAAATGAATTTTCTACAAATTGTACAAGTTCTATGGCAAATGTTTCTTATTTGAAACTTTAGAAATAAATATTATACTGTAAGCATAGGATTTTATTCTACAATATTAAAGTTCACAAATTTATGAACCTACTGAAATTGGTTTCACCTCAAAATGAGTTATATTTGATTTTATATGAATTTCACAAGTTTGAGATAATTTCACAAGATTTATTCATTTCCTTTTATATTTCCAAAATACAAATCATTGGGGTCCACTGGTCAGTCTCTGTCAATATGCAGAAAGGTCCCTAGGGTTCTCAGGAATCAGCCCGAGCTCCAACACACGTGCTAATACAGTCTTCATTAAGAGTCCCTGAGATCTTCTCTATTTATAATTAGGTCCTGGTCCCATCTGTCATACTAAGGAACCTTACAAATTAAACCTTGCGAGTTTTAAATCCTTCCTAAGCCGAGTCCTTAGCGCTTAATTAAATGGGGCCCGCATGTCAAGCGGCTCGGCGGCTGGGGAGAGCAGGGTAGCTATGCTCCGACAAGATTCTCGTCGGCGACAACGGCGAACGGTGGCAGATCTCCCGGGGCGGCTAAAAGAGAAAAGGTAGAGGAGTTCAGGACGAAGCCATCGGTAGTCGTCTCACTAGCTGCGGTGGTCGGAATCGACGACGACGACGGCGCAGGCGGCGGTAGCTTTCGGCATGCAAGTGCATGTCGAGCTACGGCTCAATCCCGTGTGAGTGGAGGCATGCATGTGCATCTAAGAGGTTCCAAGAGGCTTACCGAAGAGTGTGCGAGGGTCAGCGAAGCTCAGACAACAGCGACAATGGAGTAGATGGCTCGGCGGCGGCAGGAAATAGCAGAGCAACGGCGATAGAGATCTTCGGCCTTTGACCTGCTAGGAAGAGGAGGGGAATAGCTCAAGGATCACCTGGGGATGCTCCATGAGTGAGGAATCAGAGTATGGCTCACCGGAGAAGAAGGACTTGAAGATGGAGCCCGGCGACCGGTGTTGAGGAGGAAAAGGCCGATCTCCGAGTTCACAACGTCCTAGCTCGATTCCTTCGGTCGGCTGGCTCCTGGGGTTGAGATGAAGACGATGGCGCGGCGGTTTGGCTCGGCTTGGTCGAGGTTGGCCGGACGACGATTGTTGCCAAGGCGGCGGCGCTCTGGAGCTTCTGTGGGCACGGCGGTGTTCCGATGAGACGGCTGCAAGACATGAGACGTGGTTAGAGGGATGGACTCGGCATCTTGTGGGGTTGATAGAACACAGGAGGAGAGGAGGCGACCGTAGCTTGATAGCGGCGGCGATGGTCGTTGTTCCCACGGCCGACGATGGGAATGGAGGGGAATGGAGGCAAGGAGAGCTCTCTCCCTCGGCTGGATCAGCGCAGGAGTGAAATAGGAGACAGGATGACGCACTGGAGAGGATATGGGCGAGCTCGGCAGCCGCCACGATGATGGACACGCGTCGAACACCGCTGGCGTCGACCTCTCTCGCTCTCTCTCTCTCTCTGCTGGCAGCTTGAGCGGTGGAGCAAGTTACACAGAGGTGGAGCTAGCCCATGCGCCTGCCATATGGGTCCAAGCGATATAGACAGAGGTAAAGGAGAGGAATGGGTAGGTTTCTTAGTGAACTACTGTATGAACGATTTACAAAAGATTTTCATATATATTTCTTCCTCCCATAGTTATAATTCCATAACTTAATTTCTGTGTATGATAAATTAATGTGGATTTTACTGGAGGTAGATAAAAATACCTAGATTCCATTTTATTTGGTTTCACACAAAAATACTCTATATTTTATTCTCAGGAAAATAAAGAAATTCAGTCCAGCCGAAATTGATTTGAATTTTAGGAGGTCAAAAACTATAGAATAAATTCTGGAAAAATTATATTAATTCATGATAAATAGAGTAGTATTTTAATAAATTATATCCTCTATATATTTTCATGTGATAAGATACACATATGAGATGTGTATCGATTTTGCCGATTAGGGTTTAGAGATAATCTATAATTTGACTGTTTTGACCTAATTATTTGAGGTATCAAACGTACATATTAAATTATACCAAAATTCCAGTGAGATATTCATATTGAATAGTATCTACATGAATTTTCCCATGTTTTTATATTGCACCAATTATTTTTAAATATTCAATGAGTTCATCTTCCTTTAAAAGATCCTATTATAAATATATATTTTAAATGAGTATAAAATCATATTGTGATTTATCATTATCCAGAGATGTTGTGTTTAGACTTTAATTTCATTTTACCATGCTCAAGCTCACAAGATCCTTATGCACTAGTGTGTACTAAAGGTGACAACTTGTGTAGTGCTTTTATTATTTATGGATTATTATGTGTACACATCTATGCTCATGAGACCTAAAATGAAATGCACCCAAGATCCAGAAACATTTCAAAGGTCTCAAATCACACATCCTATTTAATGAAAATGTTTTACATATCAAATAAATTTGAGAAGGAAGAAGTTTTAAGTCATTTGCAACTTTGCATATAATCACTAGCTAGTTTGACCTTTACATAGGTTGTATAATTTGGAGAATTTTTGGTCATCAACTCGAAAACACATTTTTATTATTTAATTGAAGTCAAAATTTGAAGTTCGAATTTTTGGTATGTTACAGGCGTCCCTTAAAACAAAGAAATGAAGATGAAAAGAAGGCATTCCTATTAGTTTAATTCTTTTCCTATTTAGTTTTGAATATAGGAATGTCGTACTATCAAGAGGGATGCAATGTCAATATGTTTGTGTATGTCTCGGTGCTCAAAGTGACCTATCCTAGAGCTACCTTGAGAGAAATCTAAGTTTTAACCTATTCTTTGAGTGGTTTTAGACCTTACTTTTGGTTGAGCTGGGTAGATCTCTGAGTGAGTTTTCCAAAGAGTCCAAGTTCATCAAAAACGGACTTCCAAGCAAAAAGTTATAGTCGTTTTTGCTGGTGCTTTTCGGAAATTCTGAAAAAAAATCTCAGAAATTCCGAAAATATTTCGGAATGTCCGAAAAATTTTCGAAAAATCCGAAAATGTCTGCGAAACTGAGATTGTCTTCTGTTGATTTTCGGACTTATCCGAAAATCCTTTTCGAAAATTCTGAAAAAAAAGAATCTTGGCCTCCAACGGCTAGTTTTGAGAGGCTTGGGTATATAAACTCTTCCACTCCTCCTTTGAGTGGCTGCTGTTCTTGGGCATTATTAGGCATATCCAAAACCAAATAGCCTTCCCCATTTCCCTATCTTTGTGGTATCTCTTTGTGCGAGGGATTTGAGAAGGGAAGAGAGTTGGATTGAGAGATTGAGAGGTTGAGAGCTAGTGAGCTTCACTCCATACTTTGAGCACTAGAGTTCATAGCTAGCAAATCTTCGATTGTGTTTATTACTCTTGGGGACTAAGGTCTCCTAGATAGCTAGGCGTTGCCGGTGAGCACCCAAGGTTGTGGTGTGCCTCGAAAAGTTTGTGAAGGCCTCGATTTCGCCTCCGCAAGGAAAGAAATCAAGAGTGAAATCGAGGAGTGCACTTGTGCAACCTCGTGAGGAAAGGGTTGAAATAGACTAGCCTTTGTGGCCCCTCAACGGAGATGTAGGATCCGCGGATCCGAACTTCGGAAAACAAATCACGTGTCTCCTCTCGTGGTTCGCTCGTTCTTGCCTTCTCTCATATTGTGCTTGAGCTTGTTTTAACCCGATCTACTTGTATGCTTAAGTGATATAGTTGGTGACCTAATATCTTGCTTAGATACCTTATTTGTCACCTTTTGATTCATTTACATTTTGTTTGTTCGAGTTACAATTTCATAGCTAGTGTTTTATTCCGTTATCCGCCGAACTTTTCGGTTGAGACCGGAACTTCCAATCCCATATCGGAAGTTCTGATTTGAACCAAAAGTTCTTAACTTTCTAATATGCTATGAAGTTGTGATAATTTTTTAGGAATGCCTATTCACCCCCCCTCTAGGCGACATCAAGATCCTTTCAGTGTTCCAATTGTGCATGTGATAGTGGGACACCTGAGATCCTTCTTCTTCTCATGAAGTCTATTTAGTATAGCCGTGGTACACTCCTCAATGATCTTCATGATCTCCGTGGTGGGCATCGATTATTTGTTGCTGAGGATGTCCTTGAGATAGCGTGCATAGGTGGGCACCTGCATCGTATCTAGCAGTGAAATATTGATATGGATCTTCTGGATTACCTCAACAAACCAGGTGGCGGCTGACTGTGCGACGACGTGGACACCGACGTGGACATGCCACATAGGATCGATGGCAAGCCGGCAATGGATGATGACGACGATGGCAAATGGTGGCAGAAACCGAGGACACCAACGCGAAGAGGAGATCGAGATGGTCCTTACCCACCCTTACACAATGACGGACGACGAAGAATGACGGCCAGCGACGAGCTTAAAAAGGCGTCGAGGTTGGGTCGGCGGTGCCAGCGGCGTTCTGATGATCTTTGGCGAAAGGGGACCGGTGGCCGGGCTTCCTCTCCTTCTTGTGAACCCAACGGTGGCGACGACGACCGAAGGCGATGACGGACGGCGACGGG
Organism: Oryza officinalis; assembly: GCA_008326285.1. Classification (NCBI taxonomy): domain Eukaryota; kingdom Viridiplantae; phylum Streptophyta; class Magnoliopsida; order Poales; family Poaceae; genus Oryza; species Oryza officinalis. The sequence continues at coordinate 33,772,188 of BDMV01000002.1, read as the reverse complement.
AGGTGCGGCTGGAGCGGCGGTCGGCGGTGGAGAGAGATGGCGAGCGCGGGGAGAGGCGGCTAGGCCATGAGGAGCTCGGGCTATGGTTAGAAAAGGAGGAGGAGACCACGGGCAAGCTTTTTATAGGCGGAGGAGGGAGAGATCGACTCAGATACGATGGGATTTGGCTATGGAAAATTAAGGTTTATCCCAAGTTCGCCGGACAAGAACAAGAACAAAATTCGTGCGATTAAGCACGGTTTTGATGGGGCTTTCTTGAGGGAAAAGTAGAGGAGATTGAGGGGAATCCGTTCCCACAACTAATTTTGGAAGGGGAGCAACGGAGAGGCCAGATTTGGAGGAGGAGGCGCCAGGTTGGGTGATGTCGGGTTCGGCCGACTCTGTTCCAAGGTAGACTTTCCCTTTTTATTTTTTTGGGCCGGTTGAAGGAAGGACATAAAACAGACTTTGGAAGGGAGGGGGCAGTCCGCGGCTGAGAAAGAGAGGGATATGAAATAGACTTCTCCAGATTTGGCCCAAATCTGGCAGGAGACTTAAATTAGTTTTTCCAATTAAATAATTGCTGAAATGATCTTTTGATTATTAAAAATATTTCTAATGCTCAAATAATTACAAGAAAAATCTTGAAAATACTTGGATACTCAAAGTATTTAATAAAATTTTAACCTTATCATTTACTGATTAATTTATTATTGAAATATTTACTGAAATTTTCTTTGTATTATTAAAATTAGTATTTGAGCTTCGAAAAATCCGAGAAAATTCTAGAGAGTGTAATTAAATATGGAGAATTTAATAAAAATTAAATCCACCAACAATTTATTGAGGAAATTTTATCTAGCTCTATTTAATGTTCAAATTTTTAATAGATTTTATTCAAACACTTACTTAAATTATTAAATAATTTCTAAAAATTCCTTTTTCACAACAATTTATATTTTAGCGATTTTTAGGGTGTGACACTTATACACTTAGTTCTAGGAACCCATGCACTACCGAGAGACCGCTCCCTAGTAGTATGCCTGCGTGGTTACGAAGATTTTACGAACTCTTACGTCATACCCGAACATGGAGGATTACAAACCATGGATAGGGTTGCCACCACATGCCGCCTACCTCTACAACCCATGGGGCACAGCCGCATCTAACGACACTTAATCAACCTAAGTACCATGCTTACATTGCTAAGTAATACATCTAGTTCCCCAGGACTCTCACCCTTCGGATGGACAAGTTAGAACTAGTGCAACCCATTAAGATCATTGGACCGATGTCGTGGCATATATCAAATAGCCTAAATAAGTGAAGCATATGAACAGAGTATAAACTACTCATAGAAAATATACCTCACAAAGCAATATATGAACCATGAACACTAATAAATAAAGAAGATCATTCCATTACTAAACTCATAGTCTTACAAAGAGAGTGTTGACGGTCCTTAAGTACCAAATCCGACCGACAATTCCTACATAAAAGCAAATGAAAGAATACAAAATGGAATACCAAACATAGAGGTAGTGGTTATTACTAACCATTAACATAAGTCTTGGTGAATTTTTGTATGCAAGTGAATTATGGACAAAAACCATCCGTCATGCGAAGAAACACACCTCCGGCCAATCAGACGCGAGTACACAGATTGGAGGGCCCACAAACCATAGCAAAATTGACATATTTATGGGGACACCTCAGGTAAAATATTATGTAAGCTACCTCAAGTGGTAGCGCAAAATATTTAGTTGGATGGGGTCTAATAATAATCCAGTAAAACAGTAACCATCTAACCTCATTGCTGCCATACCAAGTCAAATAACATACATAGTATAAAACCTGAAGTGCCGAGTAGAGAACATAAGGGATATTGCTAAGACTTTAGCATACCAGTCAACTTCAGCCTGAAACATGCCCGTCAAACCACACGAAGGTGGCGACTAGATGTGTTACACATCCCAGGAGACTTGACAAAATTCGCTAAAGCTCTACGACATCCTAAATGCTCAGTACTCATATCGGTGTAGAACTAGATCCTAGGATAAGCTCTAGTTCCACAAGTTCATCTAAGCGATGAAGATTAGAAAAATAAGAAGTAAATACAAATAAACTTTACACTACATCTTAAATTAAATACATAGGCCAATCGACTGAATAGTTACTAATCCCCAGAAGCTTGGCTACCCAAAACCACAAGCAACCGACTGGGGGATAATCCATATAGATCCAATCCTAGAAGAAACAATGATTCCAGGATCACTCAAATTAAACTAAGTCTAACACCTGCCAAACAAGTTATATACATATGGCAAGAGTCTGTACATTAATCGAATAAATGTACTGGCAAGCGCACAAGACAATCCTAACATACTACATGCATGGCATATGATCAAGGAAGGCTATTTGTAGCTCATTTTAGCATAAAGCAAGTTTTGGTACACAAACATTTGTAAAGGAGTTGACAATTCAATTAACAAAAACATTAACATAAATATATCATAATATTCATCATAACAACATATCCACATTCTTGATGTCCAACTGGCAACAAGACATAATCTCATCATATCAACATTCGTGATGCCCACCCGACATCAAATCTCACAATCATCATATCATAATCCAAGTTACCATTTTCAAATCCATAATTCACAAAACACAGTTTGAAAACATAAATCTATACTCATGACACTTCACCAAGTCGCTCATGACCGTGAGCATGGCTAATCGATTAGTTTTAAGAACTCTGCAGAGTTTGTACAGCTTTACCCACATGATATGAACACTCTAGTTTGTTTTGAGTTTGCAAGACTCCACCACACTCTTCATGTTGAATGTGGTCTAGAGGTCATAACGTAGCCTATACATTACTTAATGTCTAGCCTTGCATCAGCGACGGCAAGTGTGAATCCAACCTAGGAATGACCCAGAGCCGTTAGGTAGCGGGCCCATGCCTTAAAACCAATGCCATGGCATTGAACACATCCATTTCCCCACGAGGCACTATACCATTGAATTGGACAAACTTAGACGCCCATGTTGTGAGGCAGATCATCCGTCCCCTCACAGAAACACACACAGCTAGTAATATTCGCTAGCATTATATTTAACACACACTCATGGGTAGTTCCTATGAATCATCGCTCAGACTAATTCATTCTACTCCAGCCTACCAATATGCAAGGCTAGACTTTAAGTAACATAATTAGCTAAGGCCACCCCATAAATAGCACATGTGGATAGGCATACTTAAGTTGGTGACACAAAGTTCAATCCTTAACCGACTCAGGCGAACACTCCCCCTATCGGTGTGCAACTACTACCATATGCACACCACTTGTCGCCCAAGTCTAAAATCATTTCATACTCATTTTGGTTCACAAATACTTAGCATTTTCATTTTCTGTCCAGCAATAAACAAGTATCCAAAATCCCATTTATAAAATCATATGGGTGGTTACTTGCATAACTCTAGGCATGGCTAAGCAAATGGTAGTGAAATAAACATGGATAACCCCAAATGAGCACAAGTAAAGCACTCTACCAATTACTAAGGTTACAATTAGCAAGCGAAGCAATATTTCAAGTAGTTCATGCAGCAAATGGGTCATATCTACCTTTAACCAAGTTTCAATTACCATTTTAATCAAATACATTTGCAGTTTTGCAAACAACACTTTTCATCTCCCAAATCATGGGTTTCAATGTGTTCAAATGGGAGGGGAGGAAGGAACTTGCCTTGTTCTTGAACAATATGAATACCACCTAAGTCACTCCTTCACCGTCAATGTTATAATATACACAAAATGCATGGTATGTAAATAAATACCAAAATATGCAAAAAAAACAAAATGCTCTAAAATGCATGATTTGTGCACAGTGGGTTGTTGCTGTCCTTATATGAATTTAGATGAAAGAATTCCTATTTTATCTCTATTCATTTGTGAGTTATGAATTTTCAAAATTTGTATTGACATATAGTATTATTTACTTAGGTAGTGTTGAGAAACCTTTTTAATATATAATTTTGACAAAGTTAACCATACTGGGTTGAAAAGGATTGTTTTCAAAGACTAACACATTTGGTTTCATAATTTTTAGAGCTAGTATGAATTTTTTATGTATTATACAATTAGTAACGTGTCATGTGTTGATAATTAGTAATATTAATTTAAGGGATATTATTTGTACTAAGTGTTCCAGATTATGACCAACATAAATAAAGAGCATATTTATAAGAGTCTAATCATATTTTACTTCAGCTTATTTGCAGCTAAAATATGTTCTATATGGAATTCACAATTTATAGGTTGTGGTTTAATTCTTATTGCACCAATAATATTTTAGAGATATTTTCTATATTAAAAGTGCTACATTTTGTCTTACAGTACACAAGGGTATATGGTTGTGAATCTAGCAGGACTTAGTTCACTTTATTTTGAGTTAGGATGAATTTCCTATAATTTTTAGAATTTAGATTGTACATGTGGTGGTTAGTTTACTATACAAATTATTAGTTCTATTTCTTGTACATAAAGTGGACACTTTTAATTTACTAAATTAAATTTCACACATTACTGATTCTACAGAAATTTAGTGCATCTCATTTCGAGTAAAAATGAATTTTATGTGAATTTCTAAAGTTTGGGCATGTTTTATGTCAACTATTTCTTATATGAAATTTTAGGAATAAATATTGTACTGTAAGTGTAGGTTTTCATTCTACAACATCAAAGTTCACAATTTTGTAAACTTACTGAAGGTTGTTTCACCTCAAAATGATTTATATTTGATTTTATATAAATTTTACAAGTTTAGCATAATTTTCAATTGAAAAGATAAAGGTTTAATCATTTTCTTTTATGTTTCCCAATTTTAAACAAATGGGGTCCATGGGTCAGTCTCAGACAATATAAAAAAAGGCCCCTAAGGTTTTCAGAAATCAACCCGAGCTCCAAAGCACGTGTTAATACAAATACCATTAAGTCCTCGTTGTTTTTAATTATTACTAATAGGTCCTGGGTCCACACGTCATACTAAAGGTTTTTACACTTTAAACCTTACAAGTTTTAAACTATCGCTAATGAAGTGGGGCCCGCATGTCAGTGGCTCTGTGGCTAGGGAAGTAGAGGCAGCGGCGCTCTGGTGAGCTTCTCGCCAGCGCTAATGACGAACGGTGGAAGATCTTGAGGAGCGGCCAAAAGAGAAAATGGAGAGGGATTCATGACAAAGCTAACAGTGGCCTTCTTGCAAGTTGCGATGGCCGGAATCAATGGCAATGGCGATGGAAGCGGCAAAGGCTCTCGAGGTGTCGATGCATGTTGAGCCCTAGCTCATTACCGAAGCTTACCGAAGCTTAATCAGTGTGAATGGGTTAGGAGACTTACCGAAGCTTGAACGCGGCACGGAAAAGCCATGACAACAACGGCGATGGCGAAGATGGCTCGGCAGCGGCGTGGAGCTCCCGGATGATGGTGATGGCTCGATCTGGCACATGCAAGGCAAGGGTGAGGTATGCAAAAGATAAAGAACCTCCTAGTGATGCTACATGCACAAGGAATTGGATTGTGGCTCACCGGAGTGGCCGGAATCGACGATTTACACCGACGGCCGAAGTTGGGGAAGATGATGTCGATCTCCGGGTTCAAGGCGTCTTGGTCTGATTCCTTCGATCGGTGAACTCCTAGGGCCGAGGCGATGATGTTGGCGCAGCAGCTTGGCTTGGCTAGGTCGGAGATGGCCGGACGACGATGATGCCAAGATGGCGGTGCTCCAGAGCTCCTGTAGGCGTGGTCACGTTTTGCCAAGACCATTGCATAAAATGATGCGGGACTAGAGGGATGGAATTGGTATTGGCAGGAGGTCACAGATCAGGAAAGGAATTGAGACGACCGCGGCTTAATCAGTGATGGCGACAGTCGTCGTCTCCATGGCCGACGGCAATGGTGAGGTTGATGGGGTGGCAGAGGACCTCCTCTCTCGGTTAGCTTGGTTCTGGAAGGGAGTAGATGGAAGGGCGACGCGTCCGAGAGATGATATGGGCAAGCTCGGCGAAGGGGACATGTCCTGGCCACGCGTCAGACACGCCGGCGTCGATCTCCTTCGTCCTCTCTCTCTCACTCAGGTTCTTGAGTGGTGGGAGATTTTGTACTGAGTTAAATCGAGTTCGTGCGGCTGCCACGTGGGTCCAGGGCGTGCTAGGCTAGACAAGGAGGAGAGGGATGGGTAGAAAGTTAGGTGAATGTACTGTTTAGGAACTTTCCAGGATTTTTTCTATTTATTTCTCTTTCTCTCTTCTTTGTAATTCCATAGTTTAATTTGTGGGCAAGATAAATTAGGTTGGATTTTTTTGGAGGTATATAAAAATACCTAGATTCCATTTTCCTTGTTTGCACTAAAAAATTCCTTATATTTTATTCTCAAGGAAATAAAGAAATTTGGCCTAGCCGAAATTGATTTGAATTTTTAGGAGGTCAAATCCTATAAAACAAATTCTGGTAAAATATATTATTTCATTGTAAATGGAGTAGTATTTCAATAAATTATGTTCTATATACACTCTCATGTGATATAATGCATATATGAGAGTTGTATCACTTTGTCGATTAGGGTTTAGATATAGTTTATAATTTAACTGCTTTGGCTGGTTTATTTGAGATATCAGATGTAAGGATTAAATTATGTCAAAATTCCCGTGAGATATATATATATATATATATATATATATATATATATATATATATCAAATAGTGTATTCATGAATTTCCCATGATTTGATATTACACCAATTATTTTTAGATATTCAGTGAGCTTATCTACCTTTAAGTGTTCCTATTTTTAAATATATATTTAAATGGTTGTAAAATTATATTTTTGATTTGTAATTAACCAGTGATGATGTTGTTAGAATTTACTTTCATTTCACAATACTTAATCTCACAAAACTCTTGTGCACTTGTGTGTATATATTTGAGTTATGCTGACTGCACTTAAGGTCATGATTAAGGTAATGCTTTTATTATTTATAAATTAATATGTGTCCACATTTATGCTCATGAGACCAAATATCAAATGCACCCAATATCCAAAAACATTTAAAAGGAATCAAATAACACACCACATCTTGTGTTTATGCAAACATGCTAATGTTTTACATGCCAAATTAAATTAGAAAGGAAAAAGTTTTATATTGTTCGCAATTTTACATATGGGCATTAGCTAGTTTAACCTTACAGAGATTTTATATTTGAAAAATTTTAGTCATCAACTCAAAAACTCATTTTTATTATTTAGCTGAAGTCAAAATTCAAAATTTGAATTTTAGGTATGTTACAATATTTGAGGCCAACAACTGTGCACCGTCATGAGGGCCCACAGGACAGTGACTCGCGAAAATGGGGGAGAAAGTTAGTGAAATTGGATGGTCGAACCACGAAAGTGGCCGATCACCCCTAGCTTCCACGTGTCGCTTCCTCAACCCTTCCCAATGGCGGTTTTGCCTGGTTCCCTGGCAGTTACTGACTTAAACCACTATCATTGGACACTATAAAAGGAGGAGAAGCTCTCACTCTCAAATGACACAACTCAACAGGAGTACAACTCACATTCATTTTTAGGGTACTCTCTAGTAGGGTAAGAATATAGGAGGAGAGTGAGGGAAAGCTCCAAAAGGAGTGTCCTAGTTGTTGGAGTTCTCTCCGGGGGATTTCCAGAGGAGTGCTGGAGCTGTCAGCACTCCCTCCTCCCACTTGTACCTCGGTGGATGCTTTCTTCAGGAAAGTAAGTATTTGAGATTTCATTATGGCATTTAATTTTCTTATTTAAGTAAGATAGCTTCTCATCATTGCGGGTTCATCACTTAGTATTTATGCTAAGTGCTCTAGTACTAAGATTGGATGAAGAAGGAAGTTCTTGGCCGAGGCTAGAGTAGTAATCGATAATGTAGACATGGTATCTAGGTTAAAGGTTAGCTTAATTTGTTGTGTGCTCCATGAAAAATGATGTAGGCGGCAGGTAGTGACAGCCCTATCCGTGCTTTGTATTTTTTCATGTTTGGGTACATCATAGAGCTAAAGGCTAGACTCAGGCTAACTGACCAAGGGAGAGTCAGTGCTCGAAGCAGCTAATAGAGTTGTACCTTAACTTAATTAAGATAATTTACCCATATGAATCCTCTCTATCCTAAGCATACCATTTAGCTGTTGTCCTTGGATGAATCCTCATCTTAGATTACACAAACACGTTCTCTGTGATCCGATACCCTTGGAATACTCTGTGGTGAAGTGCTACTGTGGTATCTGTGCGCTTGTGGATTTACCTCTGACCATAACAAATGTCGTCGTTGTTGGGGAACAGTTATTGTATCATCTTTGAACTTAGTTCATCCTCGTACCTTTTCTTTTCGTTTATTCCTTTCTCTTCTCATCTACCATGGAGCATCTATCTATTTAAAACCATTATGCTCCGAAGGGCGAGTTCTATGTGCCACCTCTTTCTTTAAAACCAATTCTTTCATCTGGCTATGAACTCCGTCCTGGCTTTATAGCCATGGTTCGGGAGCAATCCTTCTCGGGGCACGATAGTGAAAACCCACACCATCATCTGCAAGAGTTTGAGCTACTGTGCTCGTGCTTGACAATCATAGGCATGACACACAAAACTCTTAAGTGGAAGTTGTTTCCCTTCTCCCTTACAGAGAGAGTGAAGCAATGGTACGCCCATACCGTATGGAAAATACATGGTGAATGGAAGAAATTAAAAAGTAGGTTTTGTCTTGCTTTCTTCCCGTTAACACGTGTTGTCTCTTTATGGATAGAGATTCCCGTTAACACATGTTGTCACTGTTAATTTAATCTAGCCAAGACTTTCCATACCCGATCATGTGTTGATACAACATTTTTGCTCAGGTCTAAACAAGGAATCTGCTTCGTATCTTGATATTTCCGTCAGAGGTTCGTTTGCACACAAAACCATGACAGAAGGAAGGGAACTCTTGGATCGTATCCTAGAGAACACCTCTTTCCGCCACAGTGAAACTATCCCAAAAATCGAGCATACCTTTGAGGAGCCTTCAATTGTTGAATCGAAGACCGTTTCGTGAGATTCAACCATTGGGCCCTCACCAGAACCATGAACACCAAAAGAAGAAGAAATTCAACTTATGAAGTTTCCTTTTTTATTCGAGGATGATCTACATGAAAACCACCAAAACACCTCGAATTCCTTCTGGCACAAGAAGCCTACGACACATCTTCCTGATCCTTTCGAGGAAGATCCTTTCAAGAAGTTCAAGGCAAAATGGTTGAAGGAAGGTGGACGCTCTTCCGAAGCAATTCCTTCTAAGTGGAGCTACCGTAGAAGCCCTTCACAATCCCACTCTCGACGCTAGTATCATGTCTGAATTCCTCGCAGACATTCTCCTGGGCGACATGCCTCTAGCCCCGACCGACAAACTCTTCAAGAGCCCCTCGGGACACATCTTCAAATGTCGTGGGATCGCAAGGGATGTGCCAATCAACATAGACAAAACCGAGGTTCACCTAGATTTCCACATCTTCGATGTCCACGATTTTGGTCTTCTCATAGGTTACCCGCTAGGAAACTACACTGAAAAGGTACTTCTCAAGGGAGCCTCAATGAAAAGCTTGGGAAAACAGCTTTCGCTAGCCCTATCTCTTGCTCAGAAAATGGAATGGTAAAGCCCCATCCCAAGTGTAACCCGATTGAAAAAGTGATGTTTGTATCCCCGTTCGCATCACCCGATCTTGTTCTATTTGAGGGCAAAAAGTTTCCCGCACAAGAAGAGGACGATTCAGGGAATGAGACCGAATGATCGTCATCACCCTGATCGAGTTTAAGCCTCTTCCCTTTGGCCCACCGTATGGTGTTCTCAACGACAATCGAGAATCGTCCATGCTCTTTCATGATAAATCTTTTAGGAACTCCTGGGCCATGGAAGATGCAGAGGAGTCGACTCTAGAGTCCGATAGCTAGGGCCATTTAGACGAGCATGAAAGCTTCTTTCTTGAACATGGAGAACCATGCTCTTTTAAAGTATCTTCCTCGTCGGAAAAATGTTTAGAAGGTTGGTTTAAGATGCATTTGTTTATCATAAGCATTTCAAATTTCGTGGTTGCACCTATGGCACTAACCTTGCAGGTACAACTTCAACAATAAATCAACAATTGGTGGTGAAACTAGGGACAACATCGCCAATGGTGACTGCAACGTAAAGAGTCCCCATGGTCGACCTTTCGACCATAAACAAAGCCCTGCTGGGAGGTAGCCGGATTATCATTTCCCATCATCAATAAAAGCAAGAACATGTTTTTAGGATAAGTTTGCCCTCAGGTACTTTTGGTCACTAACCATTTCAGGTTAAGATTAAAAGGACAATAATCATGTGATGCCCACGAAAATGGGAGCTACATCAACTGTAGCACCTCGGTGCTTTTGGTGATGGAATATGTTCTGAAGGAGGCTCAAACATCACACACTTGATTTTTGGTGTCCCACGACACAAAAATCCAAGTGTGGGAGGTTGGTACATATCTCATAACGAGTTCCATTATTGCCAAAATCACACCTTGATTTAGAGATGATGTTAGTTCTTATATCTTGCCTTGCTGAAAAAAAAAGAAAAAAAGGGTTTGAAATGTCCTGCTTTTGACATTCAACAAAGCCTTGCCGAGAGGTACCTGAAGTTCACCATTCAAATACTCATGTTTAACTCCATTTGAATATAACTTGATCATGCTTCTTTTATCTATTCTCGCAAGCTCTGGTTTGAATGAATGTTCAAAGTCCATTCATAGGCTATTTAAATTAAGCATGGTGCTTAGGTTAAAAAGTCTTCTTTAACCAAACTAGACATGGCGTAGAGTTTTCTTAATGAACTTTAGAGTTAACTTTTGTATAGATCTTGGTTGTGTATATATGGACTAACCCCTACAGGAAAACCTTCAAAATTGAGCGGGTAAGTCTTTATGTTGATTCAAACTGGAGATAACCCAAGGCACTAGATACATGACAAAGTTGCACAACATACAAAGGAGGCACAAAACCCTCTTGTGTTTATGTTGAGGCAATTTTAATTCAGCCTTGTTTGAGTATAAAAAAGTTGGTGAAAATAAAATTTCTAAAAGAATAAAAAATAAAAATAGTATAAATGAAAGGAGTAGAAAATGTTGTAGAGGATTGTTTGTCACGCATTCAATTCACTAACATGCAGGAACTGCCGATAAATGATTTTCAATGGGATGACATGCTACCAAAGAGGACAGGCTTCAACCCTTTAATATGCGCAAACGGTCTGGAGATATCATTAGCTGTCAACTATATCTCCATGTGGGTGGAATCAATGCCATGCTGAGTCGCTAATGTCAAGCATAGCTGACAGATGTTCCACGTTTTGGAACACCTTGGATGACATGGAAGATTAAGCTACCCGATGCACTTTGGGTATAGGACAGTATATCACTACAAACAGGTAAAAAATGTAAGAATCCCTTTTACTTTTACTCTTTTTGCCTTTCTTTTGAATAAACAACCCAGTGCCACCTCCCAGCCTTTGTGCACACAGTCCTCATGTGGACTTAATGTAAGTTTCATTTCAATTAAATAAAATAAAGTTTATGATTCTCAGGTTTGCAACTGGTTGAGTCCCTTTTGCTTTCACTTTTTGTTTTCGAATAAGCAACCAAGGTACAAGAACAAGTATGGGAGAGATCTCAGATGCTTCATGTCAGATACACGATTGAGATCACCCAATTTTGCGCTGCACCATGACTCTGAAATCCTCACGAGAAGGAGCAAAGCAATTGGAACCGGGGAAGGGTTGGCCGAACCCAACGGTCGGCCAAACTACCTCAGAACCTTCTCATTTTCCACTTCATATAGAGCGATGGTTTGTGCATTCTTTCCCTGAACCTTCCTGAAATTTTGAGTTTAATCTGTTCTCACCATAGAAAATATCTGAAACAAAACATTAAACTCAAAAGTAAAATGAACTTGGATATTGCAACTAGAGTATATGATTTACTTAGAAATATCTTGCATACTCTTTATTCCTTGCATGTTACTTGTTACTTGTGAACACTCATTTATAGGAACACATGTCATCTAAGTAATTGATGAATGACAGGTAGCCTGATCAAAGAAATTTTACTCTTCTTTGTTGAGTACTTGAGAATTTTTCTAAAAACAAAAAAAAATGGAATAACTTTACATACACCTCATTGATGTATTATTCCCACCAAAGCCATATGTCGATAATAATGATAAACCTTATACATATGTTGCATGTTATTACATTAAATTTGGTCAAATTGTTGAGACCTTTGTTAGATTCTTTTCATACTTGCATGATCAAGATCACACAGACACCCACCATATTTTCTCGTCCTCTACACTAAAGGGTAGCAAACATATACTTTTCATTTACCACAGATGCTATACTTCTACACTGGAAGTCAGCATCAATTATTCATCTACCACAGTTGCTAAACTTCTATACTAGAAGTCCGCATCAACCAACCATCCACCAAATAAAGACTCCACATATTTATGATCTCTCCTCTAACTATCCATGAAAAATGAGACATGAGCTAGAAAAAAATAATGTTGAGAAAAAAATGCTCACATGAGAGAGAGAGAGACAATATTCTCAAACATGAGGAAAAGAAAAAAATGATGAGAGAAAAACAATAGTCAAGTTCTCCAAATAAGTGCAAGGAGGAGGATCATACAAAAACATCATCATTCCACTTCCAACTTTTTCACATATATTCTTTGTCCGTGCAAATGCACATCTTGATCATGATGGTATGACTAGTTATTTTCCTCGATCCGGTTTTTGACTTTTCAATATATGTGATGCAAGTATGTCATTCTTATTCCCTACCTGAGCTCCACATAAGCCTTATTAGAAGTAGGAATAAGAAAGGGCAAAATCACTGCATTGGTGAGGAATCATATATATTGAGCTACCTGAGAGAATCAATAGAGGAGTAAAGTAATTTTTTGTTCTGATGAGCAAAACGAAAAACCCAAGGCACTCATCAGGAGGAATGGAGCTAACTTGAATCAAGGCCATTCTACTACTCAATTACCCAAGATGACATGGTAGACACTTCAAGATTCACAAGTACACGTATGGCTTTGAATAAATATTATGCAGGTATCATTACAAAGGGAATCACATCTTTGTCGTCATCCATGAACTTTACTCAGGGACGAGTAAAGGCTAAGTGTGGGGGTGTTGTTTATAGTCCTTAAGTACCAAATCCGACCGTCAATTCTTGCATAAAAGGACTTAGAGGTAGTGGTTATTACTAAACATTTCCACAAGTCCTGGTGAATATTTGTATGCAAGTGAATTATGGACAAAAACTACCCGTCATGCGAAGAAACACACCTCCGGCCAATCAGACGCGAGTACAAGGATTGAAGGGCCCACAAACCATAGCAAAATCGACGTATTTGAGGCCAACCACCATGCACCGTCATGAGGGCCCACAGGACACTGACTCAGGTGAAAATGGGGGAGAATGTTGGTGAAAGTTGTTTGGCCAAACCACCAATGTGGTCGATCGCCCATGGCTTCCACGTATCGCTTCCTCAAGCCTCCCCAATGGCGGTTTTGCCTGGTTCCCTGGCAGTTACCAACTGAAACCACCATCGCTGGACACTATAAAAGGAGGAGAAGCTCTCACTCTCAAATGACACAACTCAACTGGAGTACAATTCACTTTCATATGTAGGCTACTCTCTAGAAGAGTTAGAATATAGGAGTAGAGTGAGGGGAATCTCCGAAAGGAGTGCCCCAGTTGTCGGAGTTCTCTCTAGGGAAGTCCCGAAGGTGTGCCAGAGCTATAGGCACTCTCTCCTCTGACTTTACCTTGGCGGATGCTTTCTTCAATAAAGTAAGTATTCAAGATTTTCTTATTTAAGTAAGGTTGTTTATCATCATTGCGGGTTTGGTGGTTAGTACTTATACTGAGTGTTCTAGTACTAAGACTCTAGATGAAACAAGGAAGTTCTTGGCCGAGGATAGAGTACTAATCGATAACATATACGTGTGGTGTCTAGGTTAGAGGTTACCTTCGTTGGTTGTGTTCTCCACGTAAATTGAGGTAGGCGGCAGGTGATGATAGCCCCTGACCGTCCATCGTATTCCTCCACATTCAGGTATATCATAGAGCTACAGGCCAGACTCAGTCTAACAAATCCATCGAGAGCCGGTGCCTGAAGCAACTGATAGAGGTGTACCTTAACTTAATTAAGATAATTAACCCATAGGAATCCTCTCTATTCTAAGTCTACCATTTAGTTGTTGTTCTTGGATGAATCCTGATCTTAGATTATGCACACACGTTCCCTGTGATTCGATACCCTTGGAATATTCTGAGGTGAAGTGCTACAGCAGTATCTGTGCGCTTGCGGATTTATCTATGACCATAACAAATACCAATAGAGAGAAGGTACTAAAGACATTCTCGAATCTCCAACAAGACTAGGAAACCAAAGAACTACTCTTAGCCTAAACTCCACTAATCTACAGAGTAATACAAATAAGAAATGGAGAGATTGTTTCTTGAGTGTGTGTTGAGAATGAAAGCATCTCCTCCTTTTATAGCCTGCAATGACGGTTGCAAATGTTGGTTATTGAAGTCGGTTCACCCATAACCATCACTAGGGAGGGCTGAGAAAATGTCATGTGGAAGGTGGGGATGAGGACAGCCAAACCAGAGCCACCGCCTCTCTCCACCGGCCTCCTGCTAACACCAAAATTTGGTACGATTCTTTAGTGGATTTGGTTAAGGAAAAGAAATCGATTGGTAGATGGACCAGCCTGCTATAGATAACCAGTATGCACAAAGGCAGAGGAGGTGGAAGAGAGCAAAGAAGCTGCTTGCGCATGAAAATTTAGGGGGTAGAGGCGCGAAACAGATAAGGCCCTGCTGAGGACGCCCGGCCTGATTGAGAGGGCCTTCTTGTGGTTTTCACAAATGTGTTACAGGAAATTAGGGGTAAAACTATTTCATTGTAAAAACCATACATGCATGCCATCATCTTAAGATAATTATTACTAGCCGTCAACCCGTGCGTTGCATGCGCTATGTCATAATGTTATGTATTTATAATTTTTAACATTTCAAATGATATGTGCAATATATTCGTTATTTTTGAGTTACAATGATTTATATTATAAGAATAGTTTACATAGTTGTGATATTGTTAATTATTTAGTTAGAACTTGAGAATAAAATAAACAAGTGCTAAACTAAAGAGTCTACATTAGAACGTTGCCATATTTCTATATTATGAATTTTGGTAGGCTATCATATTTTTTTCCAATGGTATGTTTTATTTATTTATTTTGCAAAGAAGTCAACGTAGAAACAAAAGTCCAGCAGGGTATTTTCAAATGGCATGTTTATTTATTATGAATAATCAACACAACAACCATCATAGTTGTTAGTGTCAACGATAAGGCATATTTTCTATAGATGTGTTCGCTGTATATGGAAATACCATATACCGAACAGTATACGAGAAGTACTCTTTGATTAAATAAATACAATGGATAAAGAAGGAAATTATTTTTCCGAAATAGAAGGTGTCAAAGTCCTAGTCAGGAAAGTTAAGGTCTCCATAACCCGTATTTTGTCTTATTTCTCCGAGTTCTACTTGGAGAATACTATGATCTTCACTATAAATACAAAGACCCCCACGGAGGGAGGGATATCAAGTTATAAGCCATAGCCAAAGCCACATCAAGGGACAATCTAGAGGAAGCCAATATCCTAGTCGCCGAGTGGATTGTGTCGGATCATTCTTGACAGGTTCTAGTCGACGGATTAGATTAGTCCTCTTATGTCACATCCAAAAAATCATGAACTAGAACTCCTAAGTCGAATGTGCATTAAACCCTTGTCTAGGACTAGCCAAGGTACACAAATGACAAAGTTGACATAACATCATAAAAGGTCTTACAAATGCAGCAGAAATATAGAGTGAGCTTAAAATTAAGACTTGACACTCGCAGCGTGGCGACTCCACTCCACGGGCATCCTTGACAGCAGTGACGAAGCCTACACCTCCGAGCAACCTCCATCCGAGAAATACTCCAGCTCTGGTGTGGGAGAGACGGAGCAAGACTGAGTACTACCCATTGTACTCAGCAAGTAATACCAAGAGAAAGTATGATGCAAGTTATTCCAAGGGAGACTAGGGGTTCTTTTGCATAAAGTAGGCATTTAAAAGCAGTAGTTGAAAGTAGTAAAACTATAGAATGTAGTTAAACAATATTAACCATCACTGTCCAATGCTACACCACATTGTGACAGGCCCAACCAACCACCTGAACTACACCAGTTCAATTAGGTCAAAGTATTAATGATGAGACTAATCACGGTGAATCTGGTTGATCGTCCATAACCACAGGGACGACTATTTGAATAGTTCTACTCTGATAAGAGATGTACATCTGCACCCACAAGACACAAGCTCACAACACGTTTCCGTGCGCCAGCATGACACCATGACATACCAGAAAGGAACTGTGACAGGACTCTTTGCATAACTCCCCCTAACCAATCACACCACACTGGGGTTTCGGCCCCACCCTTAAGCCGGGGTGGGCAGCCCACCCTCTCCCCCACCCCATGCACCTAGTGAATCCGGCAGCCGATCAACCCTTAAGTTGGGGCCAACCCAACTCCATCACGCCCACCCTCGCTTGGGTACGTCAGAGAGAAAAATGCTATACTACAAGCCCAGTCGTAGCCTGTGTTGGTTTATGGTATGCACGATAATTCTTCCAGCGTTTCCCACGAATAGGTCCTTAAATGTCATGGGCACGTTTAGCAAAACCATGCACCCACAGGCCATCATTAAGTCATATTTTAGTTACATTTATACCATGGTGGTACATGTCCATGTTTCCATCATTAATCAAGTTGTAAGATCATAGTGTGATTCTCCTAGTGAGCTAGTTGCTCTAAGCATGGCTAAGCAACTCCTACACTGACATCTAGTCATATTGTATCCCCAGTTATCAATGACATCTAGTCATATTGTACTTATTGAACTATGACTGAGTACAATAGGTACCATCCCACATGACATTATAAAACAATGCATAATTTAATAGAAAGCAGGACATTTGCAAAAAAAGGTACAACATGATCAATGTGGATGTATGACTTGCCTTGCTCTGGTGTTGCGGGAACCTCTGCAACAACTTCAAAATAAACGGGGGTGTCAGAACTTTCGGAATCTATGTGACATACAAAGCACACAAGCAAAACATGCTATAAGTCTACTGAAATAGGAAACAAAAACATTTTTATGGATTCTAGGCATTGTTATGAATTTACTGGAATTTGGGTGGACATAAATGGAGCTCCGATGAATTAGTTATGAATTTTAGAAGAATCTTTGTGTTTTTACTATTAACAGAAATTAGTTATGAATATTAGAAGAATATCTATGTTTTTACTATTAACAAAAAAATCCTTAGCGATGTATTGAGCATTAAACCGAGGCGCTGGCGTCAAAGAGGAGAGAGACTGGCGCTCACACGCGGCCCCACCCGTCGGTGACACACGGGGTCGGTCCACCGTCGGTCCACGGGGACGGACAGCCCAAATCGGCCCAAGCCGATCGGGCAGCACGGAGTGAGCGACCGGAGCTCGAGCCAGCTCAAAGCCAGCCCGACCGAGCACCGGCGCGCGGCAGCGGCCGGCGACGTGAGGTGTGGCAGCGGGTGACGCGGAAGGTGGTGACACACATGAAAAGCGGTGACGTACAAAAGGAAAAAGGGGAGGGGGTCCTCACCGGGGAACCGTCCGGCGCTGGGGAAGAAGACGGCGATGGCAATGAAACAGCGACGGAGGTCGATGGGCGAATGGCGGCCATGGGGTGGCATGACCTGGCAAGTGTGGCGGTTAAGGCGACGTGGCTCGACGATGATCGGAGTGGCGGCTAGCAGCGGCCGGAGACGCGTAAATGCGGCGGTGCGTGTCACAGCCCTAATTTTTATGCAAGGTATTTAAGATTTTCCTATTTCTATTTGTAGATTGCACATATAATTATTTTATATTAGTTTGTGCATCAAATTAAATTTTTGGAAAAAGTTAAAAATCGAAACGCTAATCGGCAAAACGGAGAAACATCCTATGTGTGTATTTTCTCACATAAAAGTGTATATCGGTTATAATTTATTCAAATACTACACTATTTTTTAGGAATTAACATAATTAACATAAATGTGGAAAATAGCAAATCCACCCTAACAGTGATTCACCAATTCTTCTACCCGCCTCTCTTACCCTAGCCTCTGTTTACACCGCCTGGACCCACATATCAGTCACACAGGCTAGCTCCAACTCGGTGCCAATACTTCTCCACCGCCCTAACACAGAGAGAAGGACAGAGAGGGAAAGGAGCACGACGCTGGGTGTTCGACGCGTGTCCACCACCGTGGCAGCCACCGACGCTCGCCCTTAACCTCTCCAGCGCATCGCCTCCTCTACCTTTTCGCCAATGTGCCGACCAAGCTGAGAAAGAGAGCTTGCTTCGCTGCTGTCACCTCCACCTTTGCCGCCGGCCGTGGGAACGATGACCGTCGCCACTGCGTTTGAGCCACGGTAGTCCCACCTCTCCTGCGTTCTATCAACCTCACCAGATGCCGAGTTCATCCCTGTTGATCTTACCTTTTGTCGTGCAGTGCTGACGCCGGAACACCACCGTGTTCCCGAGAGCTCCAGAGCGCCGCCGCCTTGACATCATCGGTGTTCGGCCAACCTTGTCCAAGCGGAGCCAAGCTGCCGCGCCATCGTCATTAGCTCGATCGCAGGAAGACGCCGAATGAAGGAATTGAACCCCGAAGCCGTAGCGAAGGAGATCGGCCATTTCTTCTCCAACTCCGGTCACCGGACGTCATCGCCGATTCCGTCCTCTCTGGTGAGCCCCACTTCAATTCCTTACTTGGGGAGCATCTTTAGGTGATCCTCTAGCCGTTCCTCACCTCCTCTTAGCGGGTCACAGGCCGAGGAGTGCTGTCGCCGTGAAGTCAAAGGTCTGCGCCGCCGTCGAGCCATCTACTCCATCGCCGTCACTGACCAAGCACTGCCGACCATCGCGGGTGTTTTGGTAAGTCTCCAGGAGGTTTATAGGACCGCATACATGCACTGGTTCGCTCGGGTTCGAGCCGTAGCTCGACTTGCACCTGCAAGCCGAGAGCAACTGCCGCCTGCGTCGTCGTCACCATGGATCTCGACCATCTCAGACGATGAGCCGAACACCATTAGCTTCGCCGTGAACTCCTCTCCATTCCATTTGTTAGTTGCCCACCGAGATCGACCACCAATCGCCATTGCTATCGGCGGGAAGCTCGCCGGTGCGCCGCTGCCTCTGCTCCAGCCACCGAGCCACTGACATGTGGGACCGAAGTGATTATAAGCTAAGGACTCAGCTTAGTAAAAGTTTAAAAATTTCAGGGTTTAACTTGCAAGATACATTAGTATGACAGATGAGACCAGGACTGATTAGGAAATAAAGAAAACCTTAAGGACTCTTAATAGTTTATGCATTAGCACGTGTTTATGGAGCTCGGGTTGGTTTCTGCAAACCCTAGGGGCTTTTCTGCAAAACAACCAGTGACTGACCTGTGGACCCAAGGGTTTTTATTTTGAAAATAATAAAGGAAATGAGTTAATCTTTATCTTTTCTATAGAAAATTACTCCAAACTTGTAAAATTCATATCAAATTAAATATAACTCCTTTTGAGATAAAACCAACTCCAGTAGGTCTATAAAATTGTGAAATTTAATATGGTGTATTAAAATCCTATGCTTACAGTAAGATATTTATTTCTAAAATTCAAATATTGAATAGTTAACATAAGACTTGTAAAATTTGTAGAAAATTCATTTATAATCCAAATTTAGTGAACCAAATTTCTATGTATTCCTTAATTTGTGCTCTTTATGTTTATAAAATAAAGTCTTCCCAAATTCTATACAGAAAATGTGACTATAATTGTTAATAACATAAAAACATTTATTTTTCACCTAGGACTTATTTAATCTCTAGAAAATTATTAGTTAATCCCAAAATTATGAATCCACTCCTGTTCACCTTAGAAATATGTACCTTTTGATCTGGATGAAAGGAATTTGACAAAACTACCTTCTAAAACAAGTTTAAACAAATAACTAATTCTCTTTTTATTGAACTTGGAGAAATCACAACTTTCAAAATATCAATGCTAAAATAGAAATTTCTTCACCTAAATTCATTTTAGGACTTGACCAACCCACTGTGAGGAATTCATGCATTTTAGAACATTTTGGTTTTTTGCTTTATTTGGATGTTTATTCGTTTTGTACGTTATAATGATTTACATTCCGACGTTCCGGAGTACGTGGAGCAAGAACCTGAGTTTGAGGGTGATTTTTCACCGTAGCAAGGCAAGCATCTAAGCATATAGAATCCCTATCTTGCTAAAATGATTTGGTTGCAAAACAATATATATGCATGTGTTGATTTACTACAAACTTATTGGTAATGGTTAGTTTTGGTTATACCTAATTGCTGCATATCCTTCCTTGTTTCGTTGTTGCCATTTATCCTTGTAACCTTAGGATAGAAATATTCGAGAATGTTTTATTGTTTCACCGATGCTTAGCCATGCTTAGGTCTATTAGTGTTAAAAATCGATAGATGGAGCTATCGATTGAACTTATTCACTATTTGCTATTTATGGGCATAAAATTTGACTACTTTCACTAAATGATTCATATGGAAAATATGTTTTAACTTGGATGAGTGATAGGGCGATGAAGGGATTGTGGTTTTCCCTGATGCAAGTAGCCTCGTCTGGGTTGTTAAGGACCGAACATGTTGACATCTATTCAAGCACCTTACGTACTACCACATGCCGGGTATGGGATGGCTTGATTTAGTACTACGTTGCACTGTGATCATCTACGCTACGCTGGTCAATCGTGAGGATGGTTTTTCCTTTGGAGTGCCCGACTGTGCCGTGTTTTGGCCAGGGGTTTCTCCCACGATGGTGAGCCCGCCTTAGCCACATCACACACGCACGTGGCTAAGTTATCGGGGGCCCAGGCGTAGTTTAGGTGGTTGGGGTGTGACTAGGAAAGGGCATGTTATGATCTAGTATCACTTGTGAGTCACACCTGTGTGCGTGTGAAGCATTTGATCCTTGTTCATTTCGTGTGGGTAAAGATGTACCCCTCTGATCAGAGTAAAACTATTCGAATAGCCGTGTCCACGGTTACCGGACGATCGCTTGATGTGTTAGTCAGTCTATGTTAGCATCAAACTTGGGTTAAATGGGTTGGATTAGTCTTGGATATGGAATAGATATGTTGTGAAGCCATAGTTGGACAATGGAAGTCCATAGTTGGTGATGAGAGCACGGGGTGTGCTTATCTGTGATTGAATTTCAGATTATGCTAAGTTAGAAATTCTATATTTGCAACTTGCTATTTTCTGAACTAATTTAGCTTTTAAGCAAAACTTGAACCATTATGCCATCTTCTAAGGTAGAAGCTTACATACTCCTTTGTTCTATGTATATATCATAATGAGTAAGTCTTGCGAGTACATTCTTATACTTAACCCGATGTCTGCAACTTTCAGACCAGGATGCCGGTGAATTCAAGTGTTCTTACTACCCTACCGAGGACGGTGAGGGTGGTGAGTAATCTTTTTAGCTTGACTCTTGCCCCGGTTGGTTGCCTTGTGGGATAGTTGGCAAACCACGGGTTTTACTTTTGCTTATGAATTCAGGAAAACTTCCGCTGCTATAGTTTGTATTGTAAGATGGGTTGCTAAATCCCATTATGAGATATGTATATTGCTGTACTTTTATCTACCTTTATGCATTTGTGATGTTTATCAATTGCTTGCGATGAAAGTGCAAGGCTAGTCGCTTTTCCTGGGGACTAGCTAAGCATGAGTATAAATTTTGAACAATTGAGATGTTCTAGAGCTCTTGCAATTTGAGTCAAGTCTCCTGAGATTTGTAACACATCTCGTCATCGCCTTCGTGTGGTTTGACGGGCATGTCTTAAGATGAAGTTGACTGGCATGCGGAGTCCCAGCAATATCTCCTTTGCTCATTATTCGGCATTATGGATTTTATATTGAATGGTGTTAATTTGTGATCATGGGCACATTGAGATATGAGTGGCTATTTATGCGTGTATGGATCCCACTCATTCAAAATTATGTGGTGATCACAAATTGCATTGGACGGTATAATTTCCGGTTGCCCACAGCGCGGGAGCGGAGGAGGGCGCAGGCAGCTTCAGTGTTTGGGGAAAAAGAGATATGGGAGGCCAGTGATGAATTTAAAGGGGCAAAGAGGGCTCGAACGTGGCCAGACGTGGCGATGCCGGGAGGGGAGAGAGAGAAATTGGCGGGATTTGAAAATTGAATCCCCGCCACATCGCGAGATGGCGTGCACGGGAGGAGTGGGGAGTAGGCGGGAATAGCGGAGGTGAGCATGGAGTGGGCGGGGAGGCGGTGAAGCGGGCGAGGCAGGTGGCGGTTACGCCTCTGGCTCCACCGACCGAAGGTAGGAGATGGGATGGACAGGTGGGCCCCACCTATCGGTGACCCGGAGAGAGAGGAGCCGGGGAAGCCGGACTATGCTGCGGCCTTGGGCTAGCCTAGTGAGGGGGATGCGAGCAGCTCGAGCGTGCGGGAAGGGCCGGGCCGGTAGGAGAGGTGGGCTGGGAAGCGGCCCATGGCCAAAAAAAGGAAAAGGATTTTGGAATTTAATTAATTTTGATAATTGGTTTTTAATTAATAAAATTATTTCCCTTGCTCTGAATATTCCACAAAAAATCCAGTTAATGTATTTTAGCATAGGAAACTCAAAAAAAATCCCACAATGCCACTTCCACATATTAATTGAATTTAGAAATTAACGGTTTGTTCTAGGTTAACATAAATGATTTCTTGGAGCAATTTATTTAATGAATTAAACCTAGAAAAGGGAAACTTCATGGTGTGACAAACCTATCCCGCTTAACCGGAATCTCGACCCCGAAATTTGGAGGTGCTGGCGAAGAGGTGCGAATGGCGGCCTTCAGCTCATCTTCTCTTTCCCAAGTGACCTCTTCCTTTGAATGGTGGCTCCACTAGACTCTGCAGAATCTGGTTACTCGGTTTCTGGTCCTTCTCTCACTGGTTTCAAGGATGCGGGTTGGCTTCTCCACATAGGTCAAATCTTCTTGAAAGTTGATGTGTTTAGAATTTGCCTGTTCCTGAGGTACACTTAAGCACTTCTTTAAATGAGAGACATGAAACACATCGTGGATACCAACCATGTTGATGGGAAGCTCGAGTTGGTAAGCAACTTCCTCTCTACGTTCCAAACTTCTGTATGGTCCCACAAAACGTGGTGCCAACTTTCCTTTTGTTTGAAAGTGGTGTACTCCTCGAAGCAGAGTGACATGATGGTACACATAATCTCCAACCTCAAAGGTGAGCTCCCTTCATTGGTTGTCAGTGTAGTTCTTCTATCGAGACTGAGCATTTTTTAGTCTTTCTCGAATGGTTTTGACTTTCTCCTTTGCCTTGGTTAAGACTTCTGTCCCAAACAACTGATGTTCTCTGGTTTGATCCCAGAATAGTGGTGTGCGGCACTTTTGGCCATACAGTGCTTCAAACGGTGCCATCTTCAAACTGGTCTAGTAACTGTTATTGTAAGAGAAATCGGCATATGGTAGACATTTATCCTAAGCTCCACCAAAGTCGAGTGTACAAGCTCCTCCAATATTTGATTGACCCTTGTTGGTATTTCTAACATTCACAGATAAATCCGCAAGCGCACGGATACTACTGTAGCATTTCACCCATGAGTATTCCCACGGTATCGTATTTATTTCCATAGGGATGGCGGCGACACATAGATAATTATTTTATTATCTTCAATCAATCTATAATTATTCCACCATAGCTAAATAGGGGTTACTATGATTATCATAAGGTAGTCGACACACAAGAAGATTCACCTCATGATAATAATTGTTAGTTGAAACTAGCATGACGAAACTAAGGTACAAATGTATTTATAATTTAACTATGTCTAGTATACACTTAACATATACATGCTTACAACATAGGACTTAGTTTCAGGCACCTAGGTACTACCGAGAGACTACTCCCTACTGGTATGCCAGCGTGATTATGACATTTACGCACTCTTACGTCATACCCGAACGTGAAAGAATACAACGGACGGATAGGGCTATCACCATCTACCATCTACCTTACTTTTCGTGGGGCACACCTGCATCCAATGATATTTATCTATCCTAAACACCACGTTTATGCTAGTAAAAAATATCACTAACTCCCCCAGGACACTCACCCTACGGATGAACAAGTTAGAGCTAGAGCAACCTATAAAGATCATTGGACCGTTACCGTAGCATATGGATCGACTAGCCTAAGATGAAGCAGATATACACATTATATACCACTTATAGAACATATATTCAATAAAGGAATACATAGACTATAAGCATAATTAAATAAAGAAGATAATTATATTAATCCGACTATAGTCTTACAAGAAGAATAAAATATTGAAGACATACCCGAAACTCCGAGAAGACTATAAGACCGAAGCTCATATGCTTTATTTCTACTAAACTATAGAGAATACAATATGAGGAAGAGAGAATAGCTCCATGAGGTGTGTGTGAGTGCAGTGAAAAGCTCCACTCTATTTATAGCCTCCTAATGACGGTTTGATGACGGTTACTAGCAACCGACCTCCTATAACCGTCATTGGGGACCTATGGGGAGTTGCCACGACAAGGTCTAGGATAAGGGGAGCTGAAGGCTGTCGAAATTGGTATTTAACGTCCGCCAAAAAAACCCCCAAGCTAAACATTTGCTTGTCTCGACTAAAGATAGAACTTAGGTTGTTGATCGGGAGTTGTTACCCATGTTTTATTTTACAGTAGTACTATGCCTACAACATATTCTTCTACCTAGAATTTGAATAAGTTGCCAATAGTACTTTACATTTATTACCTTATTCCTCATGGGGCTTATAGCTTCTCGTTGCGTTGGGTAGTTGAAGAATTGAGTGGATCATAGAGCACCAATCACCAACTCTTTGCTCGACTTTCAATCTGGAGGTTTTTAAAGAATTTTAGCAAATGAAATCCAAGTTCCTCAAATGATACAATCGATCACTCAATGTGTATAAATTTCCTCACCCACGCATTGTGTTGCCTCTTTTATCATCCTACTTCTAAAGGTTTATAAGTGGAGCTTAGGGTAGGGATAAAAGATAGTGACGATGGTGGAAGCGGCGAAGGCTCTCGAGGTGTCGATGCATGTTGAGCCCCAGCTCGTTTCCATGCGAATGGGTGCATGCATGTATTGTCTTCAGTCACTAGGAGACTTACCGAAGCATGAACGCAGCACGGAAAAGCCAGGACAACAATAGCGATGGAGAAGATGGCCCAGCGGCGGTGCACAGCTCCGGGATGATGGTGATGGCTCGACTGTTGAAATAATGAATAGTTGTGTGGAGCTCATAGCAATTATTCATTATTTCAATAGGAAAAACTAAGGCATTCTTACCGCATATGAAAAAGAAAATCTTTTTGGTATTTTTATGTTTATGTAAATTTTTATCATTTTTGTGTTTTATCATGCAATGTAGAAAAGTAAAGATACAAGTTACCTTGGTGGGGGAGGAATTCCCCCAAGCTAGTTTCTTGCTCATGGTGCTTGATAAGGATCGTATCCTTGCGATCTGAAGTAGGCCATCAGGTGGGCCTGATTTTGCAACATGGCGGCATTGATTTCTGCCAGCTGGTCATCGATATGCTGCTGCCATGAGCGGGTCTCTTGGACATGCTGATGTAGCATGTCATGCATCTCATTAGTCTGGAGATCAAGCTCTCCCAACTGCCGAGTCGTGAAAACTTCGGGACAAGAATGAGTGACGTGCACTTGACTACGGGGGTAGCCCACTAGAGCTGGAAGAGTGGTCGCCGATGGAGAAATTAGCCCAAGGGGCGCTCATGGGATGCTCCCAACGACCATTACTCACACTTGGCCATGCCGAGGTACCTTCGTCATGAACAGGCAAAGGTTGGTCCCAACCGGATGCATACCCAAGTTGGCCCCAATCTGCTTGTTGCATGAATGGGTACTGCGGCTGCTACTGTGGCTGCTCTGCTACAGCATTTCGCGCCATACTTTGAGTTGTCCTGCTGGAAAAAACTACTCCTTCGAGCCCCCTCATGCAAAGCAATGGTTAGCTCCTAGCAATTATACAAGTGAAACTCTTGGTTAGGTAACGAAATTTTCCTTGTATATCTGGGGAAGAAATAAATTAAAGAGGCATTGGAACCATCTTTTAAAATATGTCATTGCACAAAATAATCATCGTTAATGATGGAGCGAGATTGGGGAATGTCCAAGATATGGCCATTCTCCAATGCTCCAACCTTAGCAGCAATACGAGCAATTAATGAAGTGCATTCTATAGGTCCTACCATCCATATTTATTCTAACCATTATTTGATCATGGGTATAACAGGAGAGATTTTTATCTTTTTAATCATGGCATATAGGATTCCCAACTCGTCTACGCGGATTGGCCTTATATCTTCCCGAGGGAAGGGAGTAAAAGCCAACCACTTATGCATCAAGCATAAGGTGGGGTTGTGGATGCTCTGGGCTCGTGGTTTCCCATATGCAAATTCTCCAGTGATACATTGCTACAAATCGCCCTTGTTAAAACCTAGAGTTGCAGACTCCAAGTCAACAGTGCATTTTCTATTGAATCCCAGGTGTAAGCTGAGATCCTTTCTGTGAGGTAGTATTCCGTCTCGAATAATCGAAATGTAATACCATCTCTCACATCTTGCAACGTACACAGAAATTGAATAGTAAGAAAATGCGAACCCAGTTCATCCACTAGCACAAAACCATCCCAACATATATCCTTCCACACAACAGCAAAATCCATGTCCATACCTATTTTGGAGAGCAGAGCTGGGTTGTATGCTTGTGTATGAGCGAACACACGATCCTTGAGGTGGTTGTAGGCTTGCAGCTCCCGATAGCCTTGCAAGTCAAGTGCGGTATCGGGACGGTGGTTCACCTTGCCATGCTCCTCGTCCATAGGCACATGGCCATGGGACTCCGCTTGTCCTTCACTCGGCGCATACTCGTAGGATGGGCACGCACTCGAGCTAGAGGATTGGTGACATGAGCTCAAACTTGTTGCCCACTTCATCGCGCTGAGGAGATGCTTGTTACCTTTCTTTATCCTACACACAAGAAACAAGAACACACAAGAACACTCAAAGAACGGGTTACGTTAGTAAAAACGGGTTGGCCGATCAAGAGTTAGTCATTCTTATGGAGCTTGGTTGCTACCACAAAAACCGTCCTTGTGGGTAGTAACACTCCACAAAATTGTTCTTGTGGGCGAGAGCGCACCATAACAATCGTTCTTGCAGGGTAGTGACACCACCACAACACGTTCTTGTAGTACCACTTAGATAACTTGTTATGCAAGAGGAAGAAGGGAAATATTTTTGCTGAAACTTAAAGCATGCACATGAAGTAAACTATAGGAGAAAGAGAGAACACAAGAGCAAACTAGTGCTACTTGGTTTGGGACAAGGAGAGCATTGACCATGAAGATGCATTTATAGGAGGGGGAGGTGCCCATGGTTCGGCCGAACCCTCCTTGGTCCCTATGTTGCTTATCCTTCAAGACAAGAATAATGGCATCCTCCACTAAATTAAAATGAAAGCTTGGTCTCAAGAAAGATGTCTATTCAGACCTTGTTGTTTCCCCAAGTGGTCCAATTTTATACTTTCAAAAAGATAAGGTTTAGTGGACCATCTCACATGTTTCCAAAGTTTCTAATTAGTGGGGTTACATCTCAAAAGAGATCAGCCCACTACTCATGGCATGACTCAAATTTAAATTTTTCAAGAGGATTTTGCAAATATAAGAAATTAAAAATGAGTTGGAAATCAAATATGCTAATGCAAGTAAGAGGAATTAAATATGCAATTGCAAATCAAATATGAGATAACTACTGAGTTTACCTTTCGGCGGAGGTCTCATTATTTTAAGTCCAACGAGTGGGTCTTCTCCATTCCATTTAGCTTGTCACGACATTTGGCTTCGAAGATGATGAGACGGACGATTGCTGCTTCTTGGTTCGTCACACCTTCTTGGTTTTCCTTGTTTTTCCCGGTGTGGACGATTCAACGGACTGTAGGGATCGCAACCTTGGCTACATCCCTTGCCTCCATGGTGTTATGACATTCTCCATGAATATGATGAGGCTATCCTTCTTCGGGAGTGTCACTTCAACCTCGCGAATATTCTTGTTGTTCGGCCCATACTGTCTTGGTCATGGAGCATTGCTCCTCCCTGGGCTTGAACTCAAACTTCTCATTCCCGTTAATGTGGAGTCAGATTTCTTTAGCCCCCACATTGATGCGTGCATCTAAGATGCTTAGGAACAGGCGCCCAAGAATAAGGGTGTTGTCCTTGTTGGTGTCCATGTCCAGCACCACAAAATCCACGGGCATGAAGCAACAACGGATTCTAACCAGAATATCTTCAGCGATCCTCGCCGGGACAGACCGTAGAATCAGCCAGCTGTAGTGTGGAGATTATGGGTAGCATATACCCACGCGGCTAGCCTATCCGACTGGTTATAGGGAATAGGTTTTATATGATGATTATGTAACGGTTTAGGACTTAAGTATTACGTTTCCTTGTGTATTACGGAACGGCTTATGGTCCTGAGTCGGGAATATTATAGATGAGGATTAGGAGACCAATACCATATGTGGTTAAGTCTTTGTCTTGTAAACCTGCCCTCCAAAGCTATATAAGGAGAGCAGGGTGCTCCCTGAAGGGCATAGCATAGCTTTTCTTCGATATACACAACTCGATCGTGAGATCAATACAAACTCGACGGATACAATCCCCAAAATAGGAGTAGGGTATTACTTCTTCATAGAAGGCCTGAACCTGTCTAACCCTTTGTCCCTTGACCCAACGACCTTGGTGCTTGTGCACTACCCCCCTTTTCTTATTGCCGAAATCAAGTTTCGACATGCAGCATCATAGGTGTAGGTGATAGAGCTGTAAAGTTCAGTTGATCAAAGACTACCTTGGGCATGACACTGATGCTTGCTCCAAGGTCGCACAGGGCGTGGTCGAAGTGTTGCGTCCCAATTGTGCAGTTGATAGTGGGACACCCGGGATCTTTCTTCTTTTTCGGAAGCCTGTTGAGTATAGCTGCGCTACACTCCTCTGTCAGTCTGACAATCTCTGTGGTGGGCTGCTGATGATATCATTGAGGTAACGTGCATAGGTGGGCACCTGCATCGCATCCAGTAATGGAATATTGATGTATATCTTCTAGATTACCTCAATGAAGCGGCTGAATGGCAATATGTTTGTACCCACAAATTCTTGTGGAGCCATCCTCTCGTCTTGTGCCTCCACGTACGACTCCTTTCCCATAGCTGCCTCCATTGGATACGATGGGTCATGAGTGGACCTGCCTCCTCTTTTAGTAACAGCCTTTACGTTCTTCAGGGACGGCTCGGGTTGCTCCAAGATCTTCCCTGTCTCCGCAGAGGGAACGGCAGTAGCCAGCTAAGCTAGTTGCGTCTCCAACATCTTGTTGAAGCTTAGCTGGTTCTTGATCGCCGAGGAGAGTCCCTCCATCTTGGTGTGGATGCTCTCCTAGGCCTTGTCGTTGGCCGCCAATCTCCTGGATATAATCTCGTTCACCTTGGCCTGGCCGTAGACAAGATCTTTCAAGGAGGGTTGGTTAGGACTGAAATTACCGTTGTTCCCTCCCTTGTAGTAGGGGCGTGGCTGTTTCCACCCCATGCCTCCTTGTGGATAGTACCCATTGTTGTTGTTATTCATGAATAATAGGTCTTCATGGGTCTCAGGGCAATCATTCCCCGAGTGTCTGGTATTGCCACAGGTCTCGCACGTCATGGGGACGTCCAAGGTCTAGACCGTACCATACATATCCGCCTTGTCCCAAGCACGTTCTTCCAAATGCTTCAGGAGGAGGTCCATTTTAGCGACGAGCATGTCTATTTCCTTGACGGTATGCATGCCTGGAGCTGCTCTTCACTCCATCCCTGGTTGGAGACCATCTTCTCAATTAATTCCGACAAGCGAGCGACGGTTAAAGAGAAGAAAGCTCCTCTAGCAGCAGAATCCACATGATCACGAGCCGACTGTGTCAAACTATTGTAGAAATTTTGAATGATAAGCCAATTATCCATGCCATGGTGAGCACAAGCCATGATGTATTCCTAGAGCCTCTCTCATGCTTCTGGTATTGACTCATTGCTAGCCTGCTGGAAGCTTGAAATTGTCCCGTGAAGAGCACTGGTCTTGCCCATCGGGAAGAATTTATCGAGGAACCATGTTGAGCACTTCTCCCAAGTGTCTATGGCACCCCTCTTACCCCTCTTGGAGTAGAACCACTGTTGCGCTCCCCCGAGTAGAGAGAATGGGAATAGATGGAGCCTGATGGCGTCCTGGGTCACCCCCGTGATGACGATGGTGTCATAGAGTTCAAGGAATTGCTGGAGATGTGAATTAGTGTTCTCATTGACCTTCCCATAGAACCTGCCTTACATCATAGTGATAAGATTCGTCTTGATCTCGAAGTTGGCATCCCCAGTATTGATAGCTAGCCCAACGGGCATATTTGAAGCAAAGGGAGTCGAGTATTCATGAAGAGTCTTCTGAGCCATCAGCTGCAAGCGTATTGGTGCAAAGATGACTGGTTCAGGTGTCGAGAGCCTGACTTGCGAAGGAACGACCTGAGGCCGAACCCTTCTCACAAGTTTCTCTGGATTATCAATGAAATTTGTTGGCAAGTTGAAACCACTCATGCACTACCTGTTTTCACATAAAAGAGAAAACAAATCAAGGACAACTTATTTAGACTAAGGTTTCATTAATCGTAGTATGATCAAAAATATATAAACAATTATCTTT
Source organism: Oryza officinalis (assembly GCA_008326285.1). NCBI lineage: Eukaryota > Viridiplantae > Streptophyta > Magnoliopsida > Poales > Poaceae > Oryza > Oryza officinalis. The sequence goes on along the minus strand of BDMV01000002.1, from coordinate 33,741,103 downwards.
ATGCGAGTGCCTTCCCCGGCAATGGCGCCAAAAAAGCTTGTTGGTATTTCTTACATTCACAGATAAATCCGCAAGCGCACGGATACCGCTGTAGCATTTCACCTATGAGTATTCCCATGGGTATCGTATTTATTTCCATAGGAAAGGTGGTGACACATAGATAATTGTTTTGTTATCTTTAATCAATCTATAATTATTCCACCATAGTCTAAACAGGGTTAATATGATAATCATAAAGTAGTGGACACGCAAGGAGATTCACCTCATAGTAATAAATGTTAGTTAAAACTAGCATGAGAAAACTAACATACAAATGTATTTCTAATTTAACTATGTCTAGTATACACTTAACATATACATGCTTACAACATAGGACTTAGTTTTAGGCAGACTTAGTTTCAGGCACCCAGGTACTACCGAGAGACCACTTCCTACTGGCCTGCCAGCGTGGTTATGGCATTTACGCACTCTTACGTCATACCCAAACGTGGAGGAATACAAAGGACGGACAGGGCTGTCACCACCTACCGCCTACCTCACTTTCCGTGGGGCACACCCTCATCCAATGATATTTATCTAGCCTAAACACCATGTTTATGCTAGTAAACAATATCACTAACTCCCCCTAGACTCTCACCCTACGGATGAACAAGTTAGAGCTAGAGCAACTTATAAAGGTCATTAGACGTTACCGTAGCATGGATCGACTAGTCTAAGATGAAGCAGATATATACAGTATATACCACTTATAGAACACATATTCAATAAATGAATACATAGACTATTAGCATAATTAAATAAAGAAGATAATTCTATTAATCCAACTATAGTTTTACAAGAAGAATAAAGCATTGAAGACATACCCGAAACTATAGGAGCAAAGCTCCTATGCTTTATTTCTACTAAACTATAGAGGATACAATACGAGGAAGAGAGAATAGCTCCTTGAGGTGTGTGTGAGTGAAGTGAGAAGCTCCACTCTATTTATAGCCTCCTAATGACGGTTTGATGACGGTTACTAGCAACCGACCTCCCATAACCGTCATTGGGGACCTATGGGGAGTTGCCATGTCGAGGGCCAGGATGAGGGTAGCTGAAAGCGGTTCGGCTGAACTAAGGGTTCGATCTACCCTTACCCAACCCCCTTGCAACCGCCTTTCTTCTAGCGTATGACATGTGGGCCCTTAAGGTCGTTCCCGATAGTTTGGCCTCACTTTAAGTCCGTTTGAGCAGACTTGTCGGCCCCTCAATCCATGTGCACACACGTGATTCGTCGAGGTGTGTTTCCTTGCATGCCAGCCTCATTTCTCCTTCACTTTGATGTATTTTCTCTGCATCCATATTAGTTCTCCAAGTCTAGTACAACTATGTTATTCATTATTAAGAGATCTGTAAGAAATGCTAATTTTCCCTTTAATTGTGATACAAGTTGACGGTCGAAATTGGTACTTAACGATCATCAACAACCCTCTCGATTTGACCATCGGTCTGAGGGTGATAAGTTGTGCTGAAATTCAAGCGGGTCCCCAATTCCTCTTGCAGTTTCTGCAAAAACTTTGAGGTGAACTGGCTTCCTCGATCAGATATGATCTTCTTAGGTATCCCATGCAAGCACATGATTCTTTCCAAATAAAGCTCTACTAACTTCTTCCCTAAATAGGTAGTATGCACAAGGATAAAGTGTAACGCCTTGAAATTTTAAAAGCCAAAAAGAGCCTACAACAATTAAAACACACCAAGATTGATGTCAATTTGGCTTGTGGGTATTTTTAATAAATTCCCCATGCTTCAAAATATTTAACCAATTTTTACTTGAATTTTCAGAGCATTATAAAAAATTTTAATGCAACAATAACCATTCTCAGATTTTTTAAAAGGAAAAACTAAAATAAATCTCTCTCCTTCTCTTTGGGCCATTTTCGGCCCAAAGTCGCCGTCCTCTCTCTCGGCCCAAGGTTGAAGTCCTCTTTTCCTCCTCTTCCTTCCCTCCCTCTCCTTGGGCCAGCCCAATTCATCTCCCTCTCCCTCGGACAAAGTCTGTTTTGCCTCCTTTGCGTAGCCCAGCTGACTGAGCCTCCGGTCGTCTCCTACCTCTAGCCGAGCCGCTGCTCCTCTCCATGGCCGGCAAAACTCAAGCGCCGCCGCTCCGCTCGATCTCCCTCCTCGGTTGCTCTCCCCCCAAATTGAATACGAAGATCGGTTCCTCTCCTCCTCTCCAATTCCCCCATAATTTCCCACTTAACTCGGCATTATTCATGGTGGACTTGATGGTTTTCCATCAATGGCAAGCTCCACCATGGCCGGCGTCGATCTCCCTCCCTGGCGCCCATCTCCCTCCCCTCCGGCCTATAAAAGGGAGCCCCCGACCCCGTCCTCCCTGCCCACACACCGCCGCCCTCCTCTCCCTCTCTCCCGAGCTGCCGCGCCGCTCTCTTCTTACATTGCTGCCATCGCAACTCCGGCCGCTCTTCGCCGGCGGTCGGGACCTCCTCAGAGCCCGACGTCGCCACCATCTGCTTCGCCTCCTCCTCCTCTTCCCCGTCCACCCCTTCGTTGAGCATAAGAACCACGGGAACGACAACGACATCGATGACCAGAAGGTCTCCATCGGTTCTTCTTCACTGCCGGCCAACTCCGTCGACCTCTCGCCGCCACGTTCGCTCGGTGAGAACCGTCGCCTCCTCCTCTCTCCGTTTTTCTCCTTTCCGTACCCGTCGCACCACCGCTGCCACCGTTGGTCGTCGTTGGCATGCCGCCGGGTTTGGGTGCTGCTCCTGCCCGGCCGTGCCTGTGCGCTGGTGCACCTTGAGCCGCCTCCGTGCGCTCGGCTCACGGTGGACCGAGCAGCTGGCGACTAGGACCCGTCCCATGGACCCGGTCCACGCGCGCTCTCTCCTCGCTAACGCAATAATTAGATTTTCTTTTAGAAAAATAATTCACTAAATTGCAAATTTCCATTTAAACAACACCTAAACTTCAAATGGCCATATCTTGACCGTTTGAACTTGGAATTGACCCGTTCAAGTCTCTAATTTCTCGTAAAAATGCATAGAACCCATTTATGTGCTTTGTTGCTTCTGTTTATATGGTTTTCTTAGCCCTTTTGTATTTCTTTGCATTGGTCGTGTAGATCCCGTCGTTCCGGACGACCAGTTGTTCATCGCCGTTGACGCCGAAGATTTTTTTAGCGATCAAGGTAGATATCCCATTTTGTGAAAACTATATTGTTTTACCTATACTGCATTACTTTATAAAATATATCGTTCATTATTAAATAATTGTTTATTAGTTATTCCTGTGCTCTTTGTTATGGCCTTGATATTGATTTGATATCCGTCATCGTTGTGAACCCTAGTAAAATTATAAATTGACTAGTCTAGTACCCTACACGATGGACTGACTAGTTGCTTTAAGTAAATGCTTAGTCATGCTTAGTTCCAACCTAGAACTTTTGATAACTAGACTATGGTGGTTAACAACTAAAACTGGATTAGTTATGGACTATTGACTGCTTTGTCAATAGATGGGTGATAAAATGCTTTGTGCAACTAAAATATATTTTTGGGCTAGGCTCGGGGTGCAAGCTAGTTACTTTGGTAATTGCACCCCGGCTAATATAAGGACCGGTCTTCGGGCCTCTGTTGCAAGGCATTTTCGTGCAACCACAAGTCTAGTGGGCAAGGCCTGACTGGAAGTTTAGATCTTCTCAAAATAGAGACCATTGGTTGGAAGGGTGTGGGACTAGAATTAAGGCCGATTTTCGCCCGGTGAAAGGGGGGCCTGTCTCGTCCCGGGGGATCCGATGACTTTCACCTAATCGGGGACCGGCAGGCAGCGAAACCTCAGCAGGTTCTCTTGTTTTGGGTAGAGCTAGATGGAAAGTCTTGACACGACCTCTATCTGAGTACCGTGGTGGTACCCAGTGCGTGGCAACGTGTGTTGAGGTTGTGTCTTGTGGGTAAAGTTGTACACCTCTGATCAGAGTTAAAAACTATTCGAATAGTCATGCCCTCGATTATGGGCAAGCTGAGCAATGTACCCAAAGTTAGTCTTGTTTTATAAAACCTTGGGATGGTGAAATCATGATGGTGTAGTCATGTGGAAATTAGCCTAGATTAAGGCAGGTTTGCAGGCTCATGCGACTTTGATGATATTAAAATATTGGCTTAGAACAGGACCATGTTTTAAAATTGGCTTTAACCTGTTAAAATATTGAAACTATGTCTTTATGCAAAATTAACCTTATTAGGCATTTCCTTGTCTCCTCTATGCATTATTATTGCATTTCCAGTGTGACTTGCTGAGTATGGTGATGGTACTCACTCTTGCTCACAAAACCAATCTAGAGGATGGACCTGATGAAGATGAAGGCCTGGACTTCTAGTTCGCTCCGCCGTCAAGTGCCTGTGGTTGCTACTGCTGCTGTTCCGTAGTCTTCCGCTGTTTTATTTGTTTATCTTTGAGTTTAAGGGCCTAGAGTCAACCATGTAATAAAAGTACTTCCTTTACGTTTTTGCAAGTGTGGCTTGTAATAATCAATAATGTCTATGTGTACGTCGCCTCCTGAGACGAGGATTAATGCACTGAGCATTTGGAAATGGTGTATATTTCTAGGCGTGACATAAAGTGAGCAACTTTGGTGAGCCGGTCCACAATTACCCAAATCGAGTCATGGCCGAATGAAGTTCGAGGAAGTCCGGTGATGAAATTCATTCCAATTTCCTCATATTTCCATTCCGGAATCTTAAGAGGTTGAAGCAACCCAGTCGGCCTCAGGTGTTCTGCCTTCACTTGCTAACAAACATCACATAGCCCGATGAACTGGACTATTTCTCTCCTCATGCTAACCTACCAGAATTTTTCCTTAAGATCCTGGTACATCTTGGTACTGCCGGGATGGATTGATTACTAAGTCTGGTGAGCTTTTTTGTGTATCAGATCTTTCAATTCTTTATTTTCAGGCACTCATAATCTTTCTCCCATCGAAATTGTCCCATGTTCATCTTCGGTGAAATCCCGGGATTTGCCAACCGTCATGTTCTTTTTGAGTTCCTCTATCTCAGGGTCATTTGCCTAGGCTACTCGCACTTGTACCATGAGCATGGGTTGTGCCTATAGAGTGGCTATGAATCAGTGCTCCACTATACCCACATTCAGGTGTTCCAAGTCCTGTTGGACTTCGCCACATAATTTTTCTACCCATGTGACATTGCAGTAGCTCTTTCTGCTCAAGACGTCTGCCACCACATTGGCTTTGCCTGGATGGTAGTGTATTCCCATGTCGTAATCCTTGATTAACTCCAACCACCTTCATTGTCTGAGATTCAAATCCAGCTATGTGAAGATATATTTCAAGCTCTTATGGTTCGTATATACCTCACAGCAATTGTCGATAGGATAATACTGCCAGATCTTCAAAGCATGGACCACTGCTGCTAACTCCAAATCATGGTTTGGGTAGTTGCTTTCATGCAGGCGCAGCTAGCATGAAGCATGTGCAACCACTTTGCCTTTTTGCATCAAGACACATCCCAACCCCAGGCGGGATGCATCACAATACACATGTAAGTCTTTCGTCTAGTCGAGTAGGATTAGAACGGGTGCGGACACCAACTTCTCCTTGAGTTCTTCAAAACTTCTGTTACATTCCGCTGAACATTTGAATTTTTCATCTATCTTGTATATTGGGGCTCTTCCGGGTGCCAAATCTATCCAGAACTTGATCTCCTACTTGGGAGGCATAGTTGTCAAATCATCGGGAAAGACCTCAGGATATTCCCTTACTATAGGAATGTCCTCCAACTTTCTAGGACCTTTCTCCATTGCTACTGTCTGTTCCTCACCAGTGACCTGATTCAAACTTACTCTCTGCTTTTGCATTGTCGGAGACTAGAATGTCATCACCTCTCCCTTCTCGTTGGTCAAGGTGGTAGTGCGACTCACACAGTCAATCTCTCTTTTATGTCTGGTCAACCAATCCATTCCAATAATGACATCTAGGTCTTTAGATTCAAGAAGGATGAGATTGGCTACAAGTGGTGAACTTTGTATTTCTATTGTCACCAAAGGACAATAGTGAGCTGTGGTCATGTTGTTCCCGGGGGGTATAGACCTGCATGGGTATCTTAAGTTCCACTACTAACAACCCATATGTCCCAGCAATTTTCTTGGATAAAAATGAATGTATAACACCAGAATCAAATACTACTGTTGTACGAGTTGAGTTCACAAGAAACATACCCAGTACAACTTCCGATGCTGCCTACACCTCCTCTGCAGACGCTTGATTGACATGGGCCTAGACAAACCTAGGCCCAGTGCACCTTGGCTTTGGGCACTTGTCCGCAAAATGGCCAGGCTTGTTGCAATTGTAGCAGAGTCCTCGCTTGCTCCTGGTTTCCTTCTTGGGTGGAGCAGGTTGAGCCGGAGCCATTGGCGGACATGGAGCAGGGGTTGCGGTTGTGCTGACCACCACTTCTATTGTTGTTGCTGTTGTTGTGGTTGAAGTTACCCTGCTGATACAGACGATGCTGGAAGGTCCCCCCTGCTGCCCAATCAAGAAGCACGGGTTTTGATTATTCCCCTGATGCGCCCTAAACTGAGTAGCCTTCCTCTTGCAATCCATTTTGTTACGTTGATCCTTCGGATGGATAGCTTTGTTCACCAGCTTATCACAACATAATCAACAGAGATCAGTTGATTAGTCAGTTCATCATCTAGTCCTGCTAGGAACTTTTCCTGCCTCTTAGCATCGGTATGCACGTCCTCCGAGGCGTAGCGTGCAAGGTGGTTGAACTCATGCAGGTGCTCTGTTACACTTTGGCTTCCCTAATGAAATGCACAAAACACCCTCTTCTTTTGCCAAAATACCGCCAGGGACTTGCGCCTTCCTGAAACTGCGACAGAATTCCGCCCAAGTTACCTTTGTTCCCACAGCACATGTCATCATATCGTTGTCCCACCAAGCAGAAGCGGAGCCTTGCAACTGGTGTGTAGCAAAGGCGACCTTCTCCTCGTCATTGCACTGTAGGAGGTCTAGCTTCTTCTCGATAGCATGAAGCCAATCATTTGCCTCCATTGGATTGGCGGTCCTTTAGAAGGTGGGTGGCCAGACACGGAGAAACTCCGGCAACTTAGACTGGGGTGGTGGCTGAGCAAACTGTTGGTTCTGCTGCTACACCTGCCGCTACGCCTGCTACTACATCTGCCGCTGCTATTGCTGCATTTGTTGCATCATCATAGTCATCATCTGCGTCTGGTTGGCCAACACCTGGGAATGGCTGGGTTTTCTAACGGTGAAGGTGGACCCGTTGCCAGTTGCACCATTGGCATTTGTTCGTCCAGTCTGTTCAACATTGCTACTGCCATCACATGCTGCATGGTTGCCATTTCTTGTGTTTGCATCTTGAGGGGGATGGACAGAGACAGATGGAAAGAAGAAAAACAGATGGTTCAGAAACTAAGTGATGTGCACTAGAGTTCCCGACCTTCCGAAAGGTTCTGATAAACAACGATTTGTACGGAGTCGCGACACAAATTGATCCGGCTTCTTGAGCGCGCACGCTCTTGAGCCCCGTAATCGCAGCACCACGTCTCCTCTGGTTATCACCCGTGTCGAAACGCGGGTGACCTCGCCGAGAAGGCTAATCCCTGTTTGCCAATCGAAGAACACAAACAAGAACGAGATCCCGACCTTCCGAAAGGTTCTGATAAACAACGATTTGGACGGAGTCGCGACACAAATCGATCCGGCTTCTTGAACGTGCACGCTCTTGAGCCCCGCAATCGCAGCACCACGTCTCCTCTGGTTATCACCCGTGTCGAAACGCGGGTGACCTCGCCGAGAAGGCTAATCCCTGTTTGCCAATCGAAGAACACAAACAAGAACGAGATAGAATACAACCAAAATTGCAGATGAATGATTAAGCTCACAAGTTGGGGTCTTACAAACCGATCTAGCGGCGAAACTGTTCTTGACAGATTAATCTAAGCAAAACCCAAAACCTAAAGATAGCGACGGCTACTGATATATGGAGTTTAGGGTCATGCAAGCACCCCTTGATGCAACCCTAATGGGCTCCAACACGATACATGGGCCAAAGGCCCAAATACGGCATCGCAGCGCCGGGACAGACTCTGAATGTCAACTTGTTCGGTCAATTCCTGATGACTCGTAACGAATTTGGACATGGGACCAGATCCATTGGAAAAGTTATCTTCTTAGCTTTCCATCCATATAAAGAATGCCCCAATCCGAGCAAGTATGCAACCTGGGCGCCCGTTTTAGTGCAGACTGGTCCTGGACTCCGAATTGCACCCGAAGTCGACTTGGAGAAGGTCTTGGTTTGGTCCCCAATCAACTTCTTTGATATTCCATGCATCCGTTATGCTCGGCTTCTTTTTCTTCATCCAAGCAAGTACCTCTGCAAACGAAAACAAACAAAACTCATTGTGTTGCAACGTATGTTCAAAAATATAGCAAGTAAATCTTATGTAGAACTGGTTAACCTTTGGCTGATTAATACACAAGGTAATCATGGTTATATCCAAGCTAGTTGTGTCCTCATCATCCTCCCCTTCTTGATTGGAAACCGTCCTCGGTTTCATCTTATCATGGAGCATTTTGAACTTATATTTATCTATCACAACATCCGATGAGGAACATTTCTTGATGGCCATATGGTTGGATCCTGAAATCTTTTTAGTCGAAAAACCACAACACTCCCCTTCTTGCAAACCAACCTGTAACTCATTTAAACAACTAGAGGAACTTGATAGAGAATTACGTATACACATGCGGTCCTCTAGACAATACATTTCATCATGAAAAGGATGTATAGTCAAATCCGAACAAATATATACTCGATGCACATTATATTCTCCTTTACTATCATAATTGCCAATAACATGAAAAATTACATCAGAAGGGCATGGCAATTCAAATCTAGCAAATAATTTCTTCTCTAAACAGTTGAGTGGACAAAGATCATCAAATTGAATATAACCCCAAGTATTTAAAGAAGATAGCAATTTAAGTTCTTCATTCTCACTAGCAATGTGAATAACATGTTTAAACTCAACACATGGTGGCTCTACTATAGAACTAACATGTTCATTCACTAGTTGTGGCATGGATATAAGTAAAGCATTGCACAACTCTTCTTTATCACAAGGAACATCAAGCGAATTGTTTTGTGACAAAGGTATTTCAACAATTGTTTCCACTATGGGTTGCTCTAATGTAGCGTAAGTAGTGGACATAGTCGGCACATCATAACTATGCATACCTTGAGTAGTTGTAGCAACATTATCATTACCTTTTTTCTCATCTTTAGAAATTATAGGCGCTTGGTCAATTAAACATTCCTCAAATATGCATGGAGCTATGGATAGGTCTTTTTGTTCTTCGTCTTTCTCAGATGCCTGCAAAATATTAGTATCCAAAACAATAGGCAGAACATTACGTTCGTTTTGTAATAACTCAGACTTAGTTGAAGGCATCACAATATTATTATTATTCCTGGTATCTCTGAAAATCTCATCGATTCTATTCTTCGTCCTTTCAATACTATCTTTGAAAATTTCTTCGATTCCATTCTTCATCCATTCAAGATTATCTTCGAAAATTTCAGAAAAACTCATTGGTTCCAATTTCATTTTTCGACCATTATGTCTAAATATGTATGTATTAGCAACAAAATTATGCAAACCATTTTTATCATATACCCATGGTTGACCAAACAACAAAGAACATGCTTGCATAGGGACAAGATCAAAATTGGCAGTATCATGGTAATTTCCAATCGAAAAGTTTACTCTCACAATTCTATTTACCTTGAACTTACCACAAGAGTTGAACCATTTGATGTAATATGGATGAGGATGCGGTTGTGTAGGCAACTCAAGTTTCTCAACCAAATCTGAACTCACAAAATTATTGCAACTCTCACTATCGATTAGAGTACGACATGCTCTATCCTTAACCACAAACTTTGTTTCAAATAATTCGTGGTACTGCCATTGCTCCGCTTTCTCCATTTGAGAACTTAGCACTTGTTGCACCAAAGTACTTTCATCACGTGCATCTATGGAAGGTGATGTAGCAGCTATGGTTTGTCTCCCATCTAACTTTATCTCATATCCATAAGAGACGTAATCTGCCATTATCAGTAGAAAAAGAGAACAACAGAACAATATTGTTCCTATTAACTACAGATCATGGAAGCATCTTACCAAGCTCTTACATGGACCTCATCATCGTCACCTGCCATTGAAACACCAAAACAGCAACAAACGGTGAAGGTTATCCCTAATAATCTACTACGCAGGTGTGGTGGTGCCTCTCAACAATTCTCAGCAATATGGAGCACCAAACCAAGCTCTTATAAAGTTCTTACCAGCAAAGCAAAGGATAGCTGGAAGGCGTAGTCAGCGATTGCAGGGATCAAGAACCTGTGCTGTCCAGAAGTAATATGTGGAGCTAGGAAGACCAAATATATGTGAGTGGTACACAATCCAATGACAGATAGTAATGTTGAATAAAAAAATCCCAAGTCACGTGCCCTTAGTTGCTGGTCTACTCGTGTCCTAGACAGTAGTGGTAACAATGATGGCGCAAATGAATATGACACTAGTAAATAGCAAGGAAGGACTGGCAGGCAAGCTTTGGCGAGTCTCAGCAAAAATAGCAAAACCGCAAGGCTGATAGGCTCAACGGAGCGCGTCGTGAGCTCGAGGCACTAGTGGAAATCAACTTTTCTTTTTTTTTATTTTTCTTTTCTTTTTTTTTATTTTCCAGGAGCACAAAAATAGGAACACCACAAAGTTACAGCTCAATCGGAGTTGATATGTGGCCTATGGAATTTTTTGATACCACTATTAAGAGAGTGCAGAAACTTGTGAGCTCAAACAAACAATTTTGCAAGCCAAATTTTGGAATTCTGATTTCGCCAAACCCGCCAAAGGAAGGGGAAACGGATGTAAATTTTTTTTTCTCTTATCCGAAAAGTTAAAATTTGCCTGATTCCGAGTCCGTATACAAAAGTTATGGCTATTTGAAGTTTGGGCTTCCGGCTAGGTTTTCCAGAGGGGATATAACCTAGTCTTTTTGCGGTGGAATTAGGATATGGTGGCAACGGAGTATGTGGGGTGTTCTGGTGATGCGTGGTGATCTGATGGTTGTTTATGATGCGGAACGGCTCTCAAAGGATGAACCCTAACACACGGTGAAAGGTGGCGGCTAGGGTTACAAAGGAAAAACACACGACTAGACAAAAACACGCACTAGACCAGCAACAAGAACTTAAACTAGGACTCAAACTCAACACTACGGACTCTGAAAAAGAATCATGCAAAGGCTAAACACGGTCTAGGTTAAGGTAACTAACGACTAAATTTTTTTTTGGCTTTTCCGTAGACTCTAGGATTATTGCGAAAACAAAAACTAATCTAGGGTAATGAAACTGGGCGAACCTGACGGTGAACCTAGAGCTCTGATACCACTTGATGTACACTAGAGTTCCCGACCTTCCGAAAGGTTCTGATAAACAACGATTTGGACGGAGTCGCGACACAAATCGATCCGGCTTCTTGAACGCGCACGCTCTTGAGCCCCGCAATCGCAGCACCACGTCTCCTCTGGTTATCACCCGTGTCGAAATGCGGGTGACCTCGCCGAGAAGGCTAATCCCTATTTGCCAATCGAAGAACACAAACAAGAACGAGATAGAATACAACCAAAATTGTAGATGAATGATTAAGCTCACAAGTTGGGGTCTTACAAACCGATCTAGCGGAGAAACTGTTCTTGACAGATTAATCTAAGCAAAATCCAAAACCTAAAGATAACGACGGCTACTGATATATGGAGTGTAGGGTCGTGCAAGCACCCCTTGATGCAACCCTAATGGGCTCCAACACGATAAACGGGCCAAAGGCCCAAATACGGCATCGCAGTGCCGGGACAGACTCTGAACGTCAACTTGTTTGGTCAATTCCCGATGACTCGTAACGAATTTGGACATGGGACCAGAACCATTGGAAAAGTTATCTTCTTAGCTTTCCATCCATATAAAGAATGCCCCAATCCGAGCACGTATGCGACCTGGGCGCCCGTTTTAGTGCAGACTGGTCCTGGACTCCGAATTGCACCCGAAGTCGACTTGGAGATGGTCTTGGTTTGGTCCCCAATCAACTTCTTTGATATTCCATGCATTCGTTATGCTCGGCTTCTTTTCCTTCATCCAAGCAAGTACCTCTGCAAACGAAAACAAACAAAACTCATTGTGTAGCAACGTATCTTCAAAAATATAACAAGTAAATCTTATGTAGAACTGGTTAACCTTTGGCTGATTAATACACAAGGTAGTCATGGTTATATCCGAGCTAGTTGTGTCCTCATCACTAAGCTTTATTCCATTCTAATTTAAATGCAATTGTCTGATATGAATTAAAACACTGAAGAAAGAAATGACTCCTAATTAAGGTAGCCATACCACAAACACATGATATCGACCGCCGACTAGTCCACAAGCAAGCAAACCTAAACACGCAAACTAGCAAGCAAACAATCTAGGAAAAGTGATAAAACTAAAGGTAGCAACTCTAATTCTCGGAGCAACTCCTGCGATTGGTAGAGTCAAAGTTGGACTCCTGTGCATCTCCCTCCTCCTCTGAACGGCTCCTGGAGTCCAACAGGTAGGTGTCGCCACTGGCTGGCTTAGAGTTGGAGCTGCCGTTGCTGCTGCTGGTGGCTTCGTGGGAAGGGCTGGGAGTAGTGGCTAACCAATCACCACTGTCACTGGCGGCGCTCACCGCTGTTGACGCCGCAGCGAAAGTGAGAGCCGGAACTAGGGTTGGAGCTGGCGCTGGAGCTAGGGCTGGAGAAGGCGGTGGTGTAGGTGGCATGCACACAAGCAATGGCTCCGATGAAGGTGGTGGGTTCCTGTGCGCCAGCTGGATGCGCATGGGAGCTATGGTCGACTTACATGCGGATCCGGACTCCTCTTGGTGCTGGACACCCCTAAAGTATGACATTCTCCCTCTTCAGGCGGGCGACCTCGTCCTGCAGACGAGCTATCTTCACCAGCTTCCTATCGTTGAGCACCTTGGAAGCCTTGTGCAAATTGGAGTGCATGGTGTCCAGGCCCTGCAGCACTGCGCACATGCACCCAAGGTGGTGTCATTCTCTCCTGAGGCCGATCAGAAGGTACTAACGTCGTCATGGTTACCATGGATCATGACGCAGTGTGGCGGAGATCAGCATCATGACGCTCACGGATCCTGGCCATCATCATGTAGGCTGCCTCCTGACAAGCATACTCAAAAGTGCCTCCTGAAGCTGTGACCACCATGTTGGGCAGGTAGGTGGGGATGCCTTGAACCTCCAAGCAGACCTGGTGAGGGAACTTGCCGCTGAGGGGACAGATCTGTGTGTACTCCGGATCATGAGGGTGTAACCCACTGCAAACGCCATGCAACTGAGCTCTACCACAAAGTCATCCATGTCCTGACCACGTTGCGTAAGAAGGCTTGACATCTATAGAAGACAAAGGATAGGAATCAGTGCAAGCTCAAATCCAAATTAAATAAGGCAATAAATGATGCAAGTAAATAACCAAGTAAAAGCAAATTTTTAAGCATGGAACATTTTATCATGCATCCAAATAAAAGACTATTGACACCGGCGAAGCAATAAATTAATGTAGAAAATAGATATATATAATATTAACAGCATAAGTAAAATTGCAACCCACCTCTCAATAAATTCCCAACTAACCGTCGAATAAAATTCTAATAAATCCTAGAATTAACTGACTCAAATTTACTAATACCTTAGACTGACTCCAATCTAGATATCCCATTCGAATAAGCGATCAAAATTTTTCCTAAGAACCACATAAACAAATCCCAAATTTTTCTGAAACAAATCCAAGTGCAAAGAGCATATGCAGATAAAAAGGTTTCAAAGGGCTCTTAGGGTTTCCATTTGGCTTGTCCTATCGTCAAGGTTGGCTCTGATAACAACTTATCATGCCCAGAAATTCACAAACTAGAATTCCCAAGTAGAATGTGCATTAAACTACTATCCAGGACCGGCCAGAGTACACAAACGACAAAGTTGATATACAGATCCAGGTCTTACAAAACATCATAAAAGTCTTACAAATGCAGCGGAAATATTGTGGGGACACCCCGGGTTAAATATTATGTAAGCTACCTGAAGTGATAGTGCGAAATATTTAGTTGGATGGGGTCTAATAATAATCAAGTAAAACAGTAACCATCCAACCTCATCGCTGCCCTGTCAAGTCAGATAACATACATAGTATAAAACCTGAAGCACCGAGTAGAGAGTACAGGGAATATTGCTGGGACTTTAGCATGCCAATCAACTTCAGCTTGAGATGTGCCCGTCAAACCACACGAAGGTGGCGACCAGATGTGTTACACATCCCAGGAGACTTGACAAAATTCGCTAAAGCTCTACGACATCCCAAATGCTCAATACTCATCTCGGTGTAGAACTAGATCCCAGGATAAACTCTAGTTCTACACTTTTATCTAAGCGATGAAAATCAGAAAAATAAGGAGTAAACACAAATAAACTTTACACTACATCTTAAATTAAATACATAGGCCAATCGGCCGAATAGTTACTGATCCGCGGAAGCTTGGTTACCCAAAACCACAAGTAGCCGGCTGGGAGTAACCCATATAGATCCAACCTAGAAGAAGCCACGATTCCCGAATCACTCAAATTAAACTAAGTCTAACACCTACAAAACAAGTTATAAAGATATGGCAAGAGTCAGTACATTAATGTACTGGCAAGCACAAGATAACCCTAACATACTACATGCATGGTATACAATCAAGGAAGACTATTTGTAGCTCATTTTAGCATAAAACAAGTTTTGGTTCACAAACATTTGTAAAGGAGTTGACAATTCAATTAATAAAAACATTAACATAAATGTATCATAATGTTCATCATAATAACATCATAAACATACCCTTGCTACCCATACCACTAACAAGGCATAATCTCATCATATCAACATACTTGATTGCCCACCCGGCATCAAGTCTTACATTCATCAACAATATAACACATCCATCATAACTTAACCCAAGTTACCATTTTCAAATCCATACTTCACAAAACACAGTTTGAAAACATAAATCTATACTCATGACCTTTTACCAAGTCACTCATGACCGTGAGCACGGCTAATCGATTAGTTTTAAAAACTCTACAGAGTTTGTATATCTTTACCCACATGATATGAACACTCTAGTTTATTTTGAGTTTGCAAGACTCCACCACACTCTTCATGTTGAATATGGTCTAGAGGTCATATCGAAGCCTTTATATTATATAATATCTAGCCTTGCACCAGCACAGCAAGTGTGAATCCACCCTGAGAATGACCCAGAACCGTTAGGTGGTGGGCCCATGCCTTAAACCTAACGCCGTGGAAGTGAACACATCCGTTCCCCCATGAAGCACTATACCGTTGAATTGGACAAACTTAGACACCTAAAGTACCCCCAATAAAAAGAGGGTAAATAGATAGTTCCTATGAATCATCGCTCAGACTAACTCATTCTATCCCGGCCTACCAAAATGCAAGGCTAAATGTTATACAACTTAATTAGCTAAGGCCACGCCATAAATAGCACATGTGGATGTACGGTAAGCATTAGTTGGTGACATGAAATTCAGTCCTTAATCAACTCATACGAACACTCCCCCTATCGGTGTGCAACTACCTCCATATGCACACTACTTGCCGCCCAAGTCTAAAATCATTTCATACTCATTTTGGTTCACAAATACTTAACATTTTCATTTTCAGTACAGCATTAACCAAATATCCATAATCCCATTCATAAAGTCATAAGATTGGCCATTTGCATAGTTCTAGGCATGGCTAAGCAAATTGCATACATAAAAACATATACAGACCCAATGAGTATTTAAAAAAGTACTCAAATCCATCCTATGGTTACAAACAGAGGGGTATTAATATATCAAGGTGGATTCTACAGCAACAAGGTTATAACTACCATTGACCAAGTTTTAAATATCACTTTTATCAGATATACTTGCAGTTTTGCAAACAACATTTTTCATCTCCCAAAACATGGGTTCCAATGTGATCAAAGGATAGGGGAGGAAAAAACTTGCATTTTTCTTGAACAATATGAATACCACCTAAGTCACTCCTTCACCGTTGATGCAATTTATCTATACAAAAGACACGATATGCAAATAAATACGAAATATGCGAAAAATACAAAATGCTATAAAATGCATGATTTATGCACAGTGGGTTGGTGCAGTGTTAAAATGAATTTTGGTGAAGGAATTTCTATTTTATCTCTTTTTATTTGTGAGTTATGAATTTTCAAAGTTTATATTGACATATGGTATTATTTACTTAGGTAGTGTTGTGAAACATTTTTAATATGTTATTTTGACAAAGTTAACCTTACTGGGTCGGAGAGGACTATTTTGGAAGACTAACACAATTGGTTTCATAATTTTTAGAGCTAGTGTGAATTTCTTATGCATTTTACAAGTTGTGGTGTAGTCTATGTTGATAATTTGTAATACTAATTTGAGGGGTATTATTTGTACTAAGTGTTCTAGATTTTGATCAACATGAATAAAGGGCACAATTATATGAGTCTAACCTTCTTTTACTTCAGCTCATTTGGAGCTAAAATATATTCTATATGAAATTCACAATTTATAGGTTGTGGTTTAATTCTTATTGCAGCAATAATACTTTAGAGATGTTTTCTAAATTAAAAGTACTACATTAATCTTACAGTGCACAAAGGTACATGTTTGTGAATCTAGCAGGACTTAAGTCACTTTATTTTGAGTTAGGATGAATTTCCTATAATTTTTAGAATTTAGATTGTAAATGTGGTGGTTAGTTTACTATACAAATTATTAGTGCTATTTCTTGTATAGAAAGTGTTAAATTTTATCTTACTAAGTTAAATTTCATACTTTTCTGATCCTACAGATATTTAGTTCACTGAATTTGGAGTAAAAGTGAATTTTCTGTGAATTTCCAAATTTTAGGCATGTTTTATGTCAACTATTTCTTATATGAAATTTTAGGAATAAATATTGTACTGTAAGTGTATGTTTTCATTCCGCAACATTAAAGTTCACAATTTTATAAACCTACTGAAATTGGTTTCACCTCAAAATAAGTTATATTTGATTTTATATGAATTTTACAAGTTTAGCATAATTTTCAACTAAAAAGATAAAGGTTTAATCATTTTCTTTTATGTTTCCAAATTTTAAACAGATAGGTCCCTCAGCCAATATGCAAAAAGGCCCCTAGGGTTCTCAGGAATTAACCCGCAATCCTTCCACGTGATTTAAACGAATTCTATTAATAGTCCGTGAGGTTTTTAAATATTACTAATAGGTCCTTGGTTCCACATGTCATTCACTGAAAACTTACTAATTAATCCTTGAAGTTTTAAATCTTTCGCATGATGGTCCTTGGCTCCTAACTAGGTCGGGCCCACTCGTCAGCGAGGCTACGGTTGGGGAAGCAGAGGGAACAGCGCTCCGACAAGTTTCTCGCCAACACTGATGACAAACGGTGGCCGATCTCTGTGAGCGACCAAAAGAGAAAATGAAAAGGGTTTCCTAGCAAAGCTATTGATGGTCTTCTACGGTGACCGAAATCAATGGTGACGGCGGTGGAAGTGGCGGTGGCTCTCGACATGCATATGCATGTCGAGCTAGCGGTCGGTTCTAGCCAAAGTGTTGCATGCATGCGACTCTACGGGGCTCCTGGAGACTTACTGAAGGTTGCGTGAGGGTTGGCAAAGGCTGGACGGCGACGACAATCTGAGAAGAGCTCTGATGGCTACGGGAATCAACAGAGCGATGGCGACGGCGATCTTTGGCCTTCGATCTACCAAGAAGAAGAGGCGGACGACTCAAAGACCACCTAAGGATGCTTCATGTGCGAGGAATTGCGCCAAAGCTCACCCGTTGTCAGGGAATCAACGACGATGGCCGGTAGCTAGACTTAAGGAAGATGAAGTGGATCTCTTGATTCACGTCTCCTTGGTTCGATTCCTTCGGTCGGTGAACTCCTAGAGTGGAGGCGATGACGTTGACGCGGTGACCTACCTCGGGGTGGTCGGAGTTGGCCGGACGACAATGATGCCGAAGCGGTGGTGCTCCGGCGGCGGTGTTTCGGCATCACTACTGCATGAAATGATGCGGGATTAGAGGAGATGGCGGAATAGCAAGGGGGGATTAGGGAATGCAAGAAAAAAGGAGACGATCGTGGCTCGATGGCGATGGCGACGGTCCTCGTTTCCACGGCCGGCAGCGGAAATATGGGCGACGAAGAGGCTGGGCTCCCTTTTCCTCAGTTGGATCAGCACTAGGATGGAAGGAATGGCCGTGCGACATGGCTGGGAGGAGATATGGGCGAACTCGGCGGCCGCCACGACGATGGACACCTGTCGAACACGCCGGCGTCGATCTCTCTCATTCTCTCTGTCTCTCTCTCTCGGTTTGCTTGAGCGGTGGTGATGGTGCTCAGAGATAAAACGAGCACAAGTGGCTGCCAAGTTGGTCCAGGGCATGCAAGGCTAGGCATGGAGGAGAGGGTTGGGTAGAAAGTTAAGTGAATCTACTTTGTATGTGATTTTCAGGATTTTTCCTATTTACTTATATCTCTTTTATTTGTAATTCCATAGTTTAATTTGTGGGCGTGATAAGTTAGGGTGGATTTTTCTGGAGGTAGAAGAAAATACCTAGTTTCCATTTTGTTTGGTTGCACACAGAACTTTCATATATTTTATTCTCAGGGAAATAAAGAAATTAGGCCTAGCCGAAATTGATTTGAATTTTTAGGAGGTCAAAACCTAAAAAATAAATTCTGAAAAAATTATGCTAATTCATTATAAATAGATTAGTATTTGAATAAATTATGTTATATATACACTCTTATATAATTTGATGCATATTTGAGTGATGTATAACTTTGCCGATTAGGGTTTTAGAGTAATTCATAGATTGACTGCTTTGACAAATTTATTTAAGATATCAAATGTAAGTATTAAATTATACCAAAATTCCAGTGAGATATGTATATTGGATAGTGTCTACATGAATTTTCCCATGATTTTATATAACACCAATTATTTTTGGACATTCAGTGAGCTTGTCCATCTTTAAGTGTTCCAATTTTTAAATATATATTTAAATGATTGTAAAATTATATTTTGATTTGTAATTAACCAGAGATGATGTTGTTAGACTCTACTTCCATTTCACCATACTTAACATCTTAAGACATTTGTGCATTTGAGTTAGACCGAATTTATGCTCATGAGACCTAATATGAAATGTATCCAAGATCCAAAAACATTGAAAAGGACGCAAATCACACACCACATCTTGTGTTTATGCAAGCATGAAAATGTTTTACATGTTAGATTAAATTGAAAGGAAAAGGTTTTAAATTGTTCGTAAATTTGCATATGGGCACTAGCTAGTTTAACCTTACATAGGTTTTATATTTGAAAATTTTGGTCATTAACTCAGGAACACATTTTTATTATTTAGTTGAAGTCAAAATTCAAAATTCAAATTTTGAGTATGTTACAAATATAGAGCGAGCTTAAACTAAAGACTTGACGCTTGTAGCGTGGTGACTCCACTCCACGGGCATCCTTGACAGCAGCGATGAAACCTACTCCTCAAAGCAACCTCCATCCGAGAAATACTCCAGCTCTAGTAGGAGAGACAGACCAAGACTGAGTACTACCCACTATACTTAACAAGTCATACCAAGAGAAGGTATGATGCAAGTGATTTCAAGGGAGGCTAAGGGTTCTTTTGCATAAAGCAGGCATTTAAAAGCAGTACTTGAAAGTCAAGGGAGGCTAGGGGCTTTTTGCATAAAGCAGACATTTAAAAGCAGTAGTTGAAAGTAGTAAAACTATAGAATGTAATTAAACAATATTAACCATCACTGCCCAATGCTACACCATGTTGTGACAAGCCCAACTAACCACCTGAACTACACCAGTTTCATTAAGTCAAATTATTAATAATAATACTAATCCCAGTGAAACTGGTTGATTGCCCATAATCGCGGGCATAGCTATTCGAATAGTTTTACTCTAATTAGAGGTGTACATCTGTACCCACAAGACACAGCCCCACGACATTTCTCCGTGTGCCAGCATGCCACCACGACATACCGGAAAGGAACTATAACAGGACCTTTCGCATAACTCTTCCTAACCAATCGCGCCACGCTGAGGTTTCGCCGCCACCCTTAAGTCGTTTGGGCAGCCCCCCATGCCCCATGCTGAATTTGGCAGCCGATCAACCCTTAAGCTGGGGCTGACCCAACTCCATCACATCTACCCTTACCTAGGTACGTCAGAGAGGAAAAAGCTACACTACAAGCCCAACCATTCCCATGCTGGCTTGTGGTACGCATGGTAATTTTTTCAGAGTTTCGCACGAACTGGTCCTTAAATGTTATAGGCACGTCTAGCAAAACCATGCACCCACAGCCCACCATTAAGTCATATTTTAGTTACAATTATATCAGGGTGATACATGTACATGTTTCCATCTTTAATCAAGTTGTAAGATCATAGTGTGATTCTCCGAGTAAGCTACACTACACTAGATAAGGTCACCTGTGACGGGCCCAAACCCGCACCTTTGACGGATTTGGGCTTGGTCAGTGATCAGTGGTCACTGGTGAGTCCTGTCACCTTTGACGGGTGGCCGGCCGTCAGAGGTGACAAACATCTCTGACGGGAAAATAAATAGACGTCCGTCAGAGGTGTTGGTCCCCGCTAGCTTAGGACCAGTTAGAACCCGTCACAGGTATCTCATCTCTGACGGACACATAAACAAAAGGCCGTCAGAGGTATTAGTCTCCGGTAGTTAGAATCCGTCACAGCTGGGCTACCTGTGACGGGCAAGAAAGTAAAGGCCCGTCACAGGAGAGTCAGCTCTGACGGTCGCGGTTTACGAATCCGTCACAGGATGATTACCTGTGACGTCTTTTTGTTATGACCCGTCACTGATGTGTTAAATCCCGAAAAAAATAAATACTAAATATTGGCTAGCCTCAGGATTTGCTAGCCATGCCCTCTGAAAAACAGAAAGATCACAGATACATGCCAGCCAGCGCCAATATCACATGCATTCATCAATTCATCAATTCATTCATCAATTCCATCCCATTTCCCCCAAAATCACCCAAAAAGCATTAGATTTCAGATCCACTATGGCCTCAGTTCTGTTCTGTTCAAGCATTCTGCATCAATTAGTATCATTTGCATCAAGGACAAAAAAACAGAGGGAATCAGCTAAGACAGAAGGAGAAGCAAGTGTCCCAAAAAAACAAGTGCACATAATATGTTCTTATACATAAGACCAAGTGTAGATAGTCTGTTCTTAAGCATCGA